>CM061921.1:274927194-275100194 GCA_031002005.1 Vandiemenella viatica | reverse complement strand
GTCTAAGTCTTCATCAGCTCAACCAGCTGGACATAATCTGCAATACAGCAGGTGGACTGTGGTCTATTCGTCATCGCCCTTTAACTAAATTAAATTTTGAACGAAAGAGTAAACATAAATGACATTGAAATATAAACACAAATAATTAAACCCGCAAGGCAGGGCAGCTATATATTAGTTTTTGCGTAATTCGTATTATTAGTTCTCTATTCATCGTCACTACGAAAATTTTTCAGAAAGATGTGGTTCCGTAAAAAAATTCTAAATGGTTTTAGAGGATTGTATGAACGCGAAGGTAGTCTGATCTCAGGATCAAAGTTTCATTTCATCAATGTAGTCCACAAACAAGGACTCTCTTCTCCGTCGAATTGCGTAAACTGCAGCATTTCAAATACCCCATGAGAGTATTATAGAAAAGCGCAAATGGTGACATGGGTCGAACAAAACCTCTGCTGCAGAACGTAAGGAATTTTTGGTGTTCGTTGTTACATGCCGCAGATGAAACCCACCATGGCGGCCACCAACAACCGACAGAAAATGGAATCATAAGGACAGTGAGCACATGCTTGGAATAAGGCTTCCTCGGGTCACAAGTAAAGGGACTCTGTTGACAAAACACTACGATTCGGTGAACAGATTCTCTTTCGCAATTCAATGTGCCGAGAAAGTTTTACTCAAACACCATGCCCCGAAACACTTCGTTCTTGTAAAGTATGCTTTCTTTACAGTTTTCTATAGGGTGATCACCTCCCAGGCCAGTATGTGTGGAGTTAAGGCTCCATATTACTATTCACAACTTCGGTAGTAAGGTAGCGCTGGTGTAATCAACACCATGTTCTGGGAAGTATGACTTCAGCTCAGTTGTACGTGGTGACGTTTCGTCTGAGTAGCGCCGAAAGCAAAATCTCAGTTTTATTGGAATATGCAAACCTATCACCCAAGATGTAATCAGACTACAGGATGCCCGTTGTGAAGTCGGAGAAATTAAAAATAAATACATATTATCAAATAAATAAATACAGATGGCTTAGGATGAACATTTTAACTAAGAATGAAAAAAGTTGCTATTAATTTCTGTGCTGAGCTAAATAAAAAATGTATTTCAACAAATCACCGAAACGAGTATATTACGGAGAGAGTAAATATATTCGTATCTGTATGAAATGCAGTTTCTCTCATTTTGATGCCAAAGTAAAACAAATACTATTTGAATCATGTGAATACTCATGTTTTCTGCAACTTGTGTATGGTAATGTACTGTATGTTGTGGAAGCTGAGTCATTAATTAATGGCATCATAAGGAGACGTGCTTCGGCTGCTAAGCGACAGATTTTACCGAATCCGCTTTGATCACAGCAAGAACCGACAAGGACTATCAATGGAATGCCGCCTCTCCTTTGCACTCATCCTTCCTGTAAAAATTAACGTACTTTTGTCATACTATTCTTAACAGATTTTCAGCGTTAGGTCAAAAACACAATCTTACTCCAGCACTGCGCTTTAATATAAATGGCATAATAATAATGATTAACATCTGAAAAATTCAGATTAATCGTATGTTGCACAATTCGAAGCTTCTTGTTTTTATATACACACCATTAGGAGCCTTTACAGTACGATACACTGCATATTTACAATTAAGAATATGACTTCATGTTAACTAATGTTTAAAAATTCGTCAATTTTGACTATTTCTGCTATGCTACAGTAATGTTGGAAATTATTTTCAACAGATATTAAAATAAAAATGATGACATTGTAATTAACCAAGTGCATCAGTTCCACAGGACAAGCGACTTTTGAAAAACGATGCAGTTTATTTGGTTCTTTCCGCTCTGGATTTAGCATACACAATGGATAAACAAGAGTTCAGTTGAACTTTATTAACATCGCCTTCAGCTTTGTTCTACTGACGTTGGATGTCAATATATAGAATACTGAAACTCGCTGTATACTCTATTCTTTATTGTTAAAACTGGAATACACTGTTTATGTTGCCTCTGTAATAAAACATTTTTATCTGCGATGTTTTTCCATTTCTGCTGAAAGGGAACAAGTATTTCGTTTAACGTTGAGTGTTCCATTATATTTCGATATGATTTTGCTATATTTGTCGACAAGAATTTCAATTTAAAAACACAATTTTTTTAAATAATGCAGAAAGTCGCTGTGTTTTATTTACTGCATAGTGAAATACAGGAAATAGTATTAATTAATAGTTGTATCCACACGTCTTGGATCAATTCGTATATTATAATTTAGGAAATATAAATCAAAACAGTTTTAGCTGCATATTCACACTATCTGACATTTATATAAGCGTGTGCTGAAATTGCAGTTCTATAACAGATAGTTTAAAGTGTCCAGATACATTTAAACATTCGATTTCTTAGAAGTAATCTTGGGTGCAACTGGACTAATTCCTTAATTGGCACTTTTCATATTAAAACATCAAGGTCGCGCTGAGTTTCAGTTGCAGCTTAATCATCAGACACAAGAATGGTGATATGTTAGCTCGGTTCCGTAAAACGCGTATCACGTACAAAATCACAGAATGCAGTACAAATATTGAACACCACGATGTCGGAACAGAGCATAATGAAAGGATGATACAACGCAGTCCATGAGTCAGTACTGAATGTCTCTGTGTGTTGTAAGTCTGACTATTGGGAAGCACGGAAAAGTGGAACGGATGATATGCACATGTTTCAGTGGCTGGATAGGGAACTATTTTATTATTTTCAGTTAAGGTTTTTAATAATATGTTCCCATATCTGCGCTACTATAACACGTAGAATAAGATTAACGAAACAAGATCATTAAAGTCTTCTGACGGAGATTGCAGATTTTAATTTTAATTTTAGAATTTAGTATGTAGATAGTAGCTGAAAGATATTGACAATAGAATGGTAAAACACCCTGTCACATTTTACTTACGTTAGTTATTTTCCTGTTGACGACGTATGTCGTTTAAGATTTATGGTTTGTTTCTTCCATTGTATACTTGTACTATCGTGGAAAATCAGCCCAGATTGGACCGAGCATCCGTAAGATTTGCTTTTTTCCCTACCCGCAAATTAGCAACTAGTATCGTTCGAGTTCTAACCCTGGACAATTGTGTAGGATGCTACCCAAGCAATCGACAAGCCAAGTTTCTCTCTTGGATGTTCTCTCTGCTGACATTATTTTAATCCTGTTTTCATCTGTAAATAATAACGGTCGATTACGAGCGATAGACACCATATTTATAGAATTTTTTTCCCTAATAATTAACACAACGATAGGTGCTGGATGTGTACTAAGTTTAAATATAAGAACATAGTTTTGGATTTTAAATGTTTTAACATTAATTTTTTGCTCACATTTATTTCAAGTTATTTAAGCACAACTTTTTGTAAATATTTGATTTAACTTGTAATTGACGTGCGGTATAGTGTTACTATGATTTCGAGTCAACCATCTTATTTAAAGTCGTGGTTTGCCCATTATGTATTCATAATGACGATTGATTCAGTTAAAAACACCGATATGGTATAAACAAGACACACAAGCTTCTTTAATCTCGTCAATATCCTACTTCACCCATGATAAATAATAGTTATCTAATAAGACAAGAATATGTGAACCAATAGGATGTGTTTATTTACATTTGTAATAAATATCTGTGGTCCTATAAAACTACCCTGTCTTATTTTTCGGTTAATTATTTCCTAAGAAGAGTATAATTCCGTCCCTTTATAATGCAATGACTATAATAATACCATCATGGAAAGACGCTAAAGGATATAAATCGGTTTTAATGACTTTTATGCATACGATACTGCTCAAAATTCTTTTAACTGGTTAAATTTTTGTATTTCTAAATAAATTTCAGTTTGTAGCTTTACTTGAAACCTTTTTCTGCTTTCGAAAAAGAAATTAAAAGCATTTATAAATCTGAAGTGACTAGATATAGCTTATATAATTGCAATCTCTATTGTCATGCAGGGAAGTGCATATAATTAACAGAGAACGTAATTTAATTTGACTTTCATCCTCTACACTTGGCATTAATTTATAACGTGCTCCTCGGTCACACACACACAGACCAATTGTGTTTCACTATTAATACCGTTACTGACTATCCAGTTAGTTGTCGATTTCTTCAGAATATTAGGTACATTGGCATTATAAAATACTTACGTTGCAGATAAACCAACGTGAAACGTGGGATAGAGATTGTAAAGTTTGGAAGTGAACACGCTGCGGGACCGAGACACGGCCGGCAACGCTGCCGGGCAACGCAGCGGCCGCAGCCGCCAGCGCCAGGTTCCTCATTCGCACGTGCGTTCAAGTCTCCACGCATACTCCCGACTCGCATAAAGTAAACATGTTACCAAGTCATTCACAGGATCACCGCGTCAACGTTATTACGGGATCTCATGTTTCGTATATGGCATTTTGATTTACAATCGCACTCGCCATAATAACATTACTAATCTATAATCGACCGTACATAATTATAGGCAGATCCTTTTACACGTGAATTTACTGACTGGTTATTGTAAACTCTCGTCGCTAAAAGGCCCACTGTTCGAGCCTAATCCAGGGCATGTATACTTCAATTCATGAAGTATGTTTGTGATGTCTTTAGACTGTAGTTGAAGGTAATTAATGTTGTAGATTGTTATATTACAATAATAAATTCCAGAACATTTACGGAAAGAGAATGAATTTTTCAAAACCATTAAAAACCCAGCTACAGATGCATTTGTTTACTTCTTATTAGAAACACTTTGCAGTACTCCCGAGAACACAAGACATAAATTCATTTTGTTTGAACGAGGCATTTTTATTATTACTCCTATTAGAAAATGTAGGTCATTTGAGGTTATTTGATCAGAAGAACACTTTCCTAATTGTCGTATTAAGTACAAGCACCCAACAATTGTCTGTAATAATCACTTAATAAATTACTTTAGTGATGCTCTTGCCATTCATCATCACTTTCAGCATACTTAGTAATTGTTTTGCTAAATTAATCTGTAACATTGATACTGGATACACTATATGGATGAGATGCAAAAGATCGTTAAGTTTGGGGTCATAATATTTTTAGGCTGTTTTGACAAAAAATAACACAGGTACCAATGAAGAACACCTTCTTCTGGTTGTTCTAAGACACAACAATATTGTGATAATCTCAAATTTCATATGATTCTAGTTGCAAGCCGGAAACAATGTCTTATGTTGCAAAAGCGTAATGTGAGTCATTTATTATTACAGCATTTCAATTTCACTATCGCGTTTGTTATAATCTAGAGGCATGTAAATATATATGCCTCACAGCCATCACCGAAGCAACGCGTAACATAAAATTTTTTGGTGCGAGCTTTTACAGTCGTTTTTTGTGTTATAACGAATCGGCCCGTCTTTAATTGACCATCAAGGGATGCAGGCATTTAGATGAACATGTTAAGAGTAATAATCACGTTATTATTATGACTAAATGAGTGCTTAGTTACGGTAATGCGCGGTTCTCTACGGTATATTAGTACTAATTATAAGATAAGAAACGTAATGGTTTTCCAGAGAAATAATCAGCTAAAAATGATAAAAATCTTACGGGATTGCGGTGTTTCTGTTTTAAAAAACAACTTACTTTTCTAGCGTTAATGGAGCTACAATGGTAACTTGAAAATTCTCAAGGCAATATTTTATAGACAATACGCGTATTAATCGAAGCCGCTGTTAACTGTTACGTATATGTCGAGCTAGTGTGAACGTTGTGTGATAGCAGATCACTAGTGACACTGTGTCTGACAGTACATATGTTCGAGGGCGACTGCTGCAGCCAGTGTGATTTATGACCGCGGGCTTGCTATGATAAACGGTCATTATTATTTATCGACTAACAGAAATCGTGCGCTGAAAGTATTAACCCACCATTTCGTCTCTAAGAGGGTCAAACATTGACAGGTTCACTACGTATACTAAACGCTGTATACAGCTATAAATTCACTGAACTAACCTTTTATAAACACACAAAGAACTAATATAGATTTGTAAAATCAATACAAACGCCATAGCATCTATATATACGTTGTAAAGCTGGTTTAAAGGTTGTACAAGCCGAAAGCTACTCGTATACAGCATTTTGAAAAAATCGGAAGGATTGTTTTCCCCATACGTAGGTAGTCAAGTCGCTATATTGTATTTTAACTTCAGACGAATATTCCGAGCCTGTCTTTGTTACCAGACGGATCAAAGCACATTCCGGTATGCTTATTTTATATTTCATTAGTTTCCTTTTTTTTTGCGAGTCTAAAACGTTCTGGTGACTCGTGGTTAAAGTGTTTGATGAGAATCTTCAGGTTCCTGGTCTGGTCCGGAACATTTACAGGACTTTACAATCATCTTAAACTCTGAATAAAGCTTTGTTCTCATCGTCTCAGACGTTCGGTTTTGACACGTAACTATAGGTCCCCTACACCAGGCATGGTGACTGGGATAGATTAAGGTGGGTACCACAGAGGTGCATTGACTGTCAATCAGGTAGTCAAACTATTCTTCAGGACCTCCCAACAAATAATACAATACGCATTTACTTTTGTATGATTATTACCAGCCTCGCTGTCTTCACTTAGATTTCGGAGTTCATATTCACATTTATAATTACCACGTTGTCACAGTACTTGATTCTTTTTTTTATGTGATATGGCATACGAAATTGATAAAAACATACCCAGAGGTTGGAAATACGATAAAAAAATCTTTAACGGCTTGTTGATACTGTGTGCATGACGCCATAGCTTGTGATATAATTATCATATTTATAAGAATCCATTGTATGGCAGTATTTTGGGATTCGCTAAATAGTTGTAATTCTGTTAGTGGAGGCCTGTTATCAGTTCTACTTCGCTCATAAAAGTTTCAGTAACCCCGATGATGATAAAATTGTATTTTTGTATTTATAATAATCCGGGATAACTGAAATAAAATTAAAGACATCACAGCCTTAATACCGGTCAATAAAAAGCAAAGGAAGTAAATCCTTTATAATAAGAAAAGATGAATTTACTTTTCTAGTCCATTAGTTTTTTAACTCTATACATGGAACGGAGTGTTATTAAAAAAATCCTTCCTTACTGACCGCGGATATCTAGAAAATACAAGACTTTCTCGCTCCAAAATAACTTCTGACTGATACAAAAATAAGTTCAAGCTAAATCCAGTGTTGTTGAGTTGTATACCCTCTATCCGTCGTTGCAAAGTTTAGCTCAGTTTTTTAAAATTAAGCCTTAAATGATTTTGGTCTCATGTCCCTGATGTGCTTTTCGAGGATTGCGTGAGTACGTACATGCTCAACTCGATATACTTTGTTTACATTTCTGACGCCTTTACGATTTTGAAAAGCAAAACAGTTTTTCCATACCATAGTAAAAGCTACACCTGAACACTTAAAGATGGAAACGAGAGTATAACTACTGTTGCAGAGATATGACGGTCCTCAACAGTACAAAACATCTTTAATTTGTTCAGAACTTTAAAGGTAACTCACAGCATTAAAAATGTCTGGAATTCGTTTCGATTGTTTGTGCGACTTAAAATCTGAACTAACTACGAATATTATAGTTTGATACTGTAACAATAAAGGTTTTGTATTATATCACTGAAAATAATTGAGATAGTTCATTTCTTTCTTAAATGGACGAAGCAAAAAAATATACGCGCTCTCTTGTAATACAGTCACACATTAGAACGGCAAAAATGTGGAATGGCAGTGCTCTTGTAAGCATTCCATTTAGCTTAGCTGAAGTTCATAGTACCACGTTTTTTGTTTGTTTTCTGAAACATGCATCCATCCCCTTTATTCACTGACAGGCGGTAATAAGATGAACATTGAATCAATAGCAGTCGGTGAACGTTACTATGGCTGTTGGTTTTCGCATAAATATGCTTTTAACGTCTTTCCGTCGATACTTTTAATGATGATTCTGAAAAGAAAAATTAATTTTGTGAATGTTCCAAAACAGACTATACAATAATGTAACAAGAAAAAAACAAATAAACAAAATAAATTCACAAATTATAAGCTTCGAAAAAACTTGGATTTTTTAAGAGAACATTACCTTAACTTTCCTGTGTCAAGCCGTTATTCCGCTTCTGTTCCAAGAAAATTTAATTGCATCGCATTTCAGCGAGTTAAAATGCAGGGATTTATTTTTTGAGTGACGTACTACATCACTATTACCGTACTAATATTCCAAAGGTTGAGAGAAACGACGCATTAGAAATTGCTGATGTAGTTGATATTATCAGCTTTGTTTGTGTAAATCGTAACCATGGAAAAATAAGTCAAAACAATTACTTCAACCTTCAGAAACTTGTCGGATGCCGGTTTTAGCATAATTTTGATATAATTGCTGTAATGTATATTTTTCTAGACGCTGTTAGATTTTTCTCCTGGTGTTTAACGTGGTTTTGACAGCTGTCATCCCCGACGATTTTAAATTTAAAAAAATAAATGAGTTTTGCAGCTGCAAAACGCACGAGCACATGTTTCTTGTATCACTACATGTGAAACACTTTTTTCAAGCGAAAATGGGGATCTAACCAAGCATAGTCCTAGGTTATCAAGGAAACCTGACTGAGTCTGATGAGTGAGAAGTTAATGTTCAGACATGACATACGGAAGGATGAGGTTGCGAATCCCCGTCCAGGTATCCAGATTACGGTTTTTCGTTGCTTCCCAAAATCACTCCGGTTGAACGCTGCGATGGTTCTCTCAAAAGGCCATTGTCAAGTCCCTGGCCTATGAGCGTGGCGGGTGAGCCGCAGCACTCGGGAGTACGCAGGTTCACATTCCCGTCAGGCCATACAGGTTTTCCGAAATCGCTCCAGGGTAATGCTGGGATGGATCCTACAAAAGGCAATAGCCGAATTGCTTCCCGTTCCTTGCTTTCCAAGTCTTTCACCGCTCCTAATGACTTCAGTCATTACGTCTATGAGGCGTAAAGTTCGAAGGAGAAAAATTATTGCTGTCAATAATCTCGACGTTGACGAGCCGTAAACCTCTAGTAAAAAAAAAAAAAAAAAAAAAAAAAAAAAAAGCCGTTGAACTTGTGGCCTGGGATTTCAATCTCATGCAAAGCCGAGGATTTTTCTATGAAACAAAGGGCCTCTAACGGCTCGAAGAACGCTTTAAAATGATCGCCATACAGGGGAATCTTCTGGAAGTAAAGCAGCTCGAGATAAGAAAATTTCGTCATTAGTTGGGTTAAGCAGTTTACTAGCCATGGATATTCAACCGTTACTGAGCAATTATTCAAGTAATTATACGACTACTTCCAGGTCCACCGCATTGTGCCAATGTATACTGGATCAAGCTGCTGTAGAAACAAGGCGTTATGTTTTAATACGAATATATTAGTGGAGTAAATGAAGGTGATCATCCATTTGGAGCATCGTGATATCGTGCTTGCATGTGTGCAGATGACTGTGTGTGAATGCAGTGTGCGGGAAGAAAGAAGAAATGGGATGAAATCAGTGTGGGCCCATTCAAACCTACTCTCCTGAAGGACACTAAGTGGGCCTCCAAAGACTTACATCCTTGCACGACGAATGAAATACCGCCAAGAGTGTTCTATACCCTCAGTACATACATCCTATAGAAATGTCCGAGATTTAGCTCAGTACTTTGTCGCATGATTTGGTGATTAGGACCTGTGGGTCACTGTTCCATGTCTAGTATTCCGAAAGACACGGAGAGACCACCAAGTCTCGATCCGACGGTCGAGTCATGGCCTCTCTCTACACCCAATGTGGAGAGGCTCAGGATTTAACCCATTCTTTTGCTACATACTCTAGTGATTAGGAATTGTGCACCATCATCTCTCCTACCATGCTGGTTGAGTCCAGAATGATAAAACACCTTTCTATTATCGGGACTCGAACCAGATAATCCCGTTTCTAGGACCACTGTCACAGTGTCTTAGCAATCTCGATCAGAACTTTGGAGCGAATTGTGCCATTTCTGATGTGTACATTTGTACACGAATTCTGGTTGTGTGAATTTGTTAGTGGGTCGCTCACTCGAAATGAATGTTTGTAGTGTGATGAAAGCTAAATGTCCAAGCTTGTCGTATTGATCCCGCAGTGCGGGGCGCGAAGGCACATAAAGCACAGCGGCCGAGCCGTCTGCATGCAAAGTTGTGGCAACACGTGGCGGCAACTGCGGCGCGTGACCTGCTCTGTAATGATCATCTAATTGCGCCCTACCTGCGCCCGCCCCGCGACCAAATGAAAATGGCAGGTGCTCTGCGCTTTACAACACCCACACTTCGGTTTCCAGATATCTCTCCGAGATACCGTGAGAAGTTAAAACGCTTAAATACTAGAGGACGTAATCACACCTTGTCGAATGTGTCGTTAAGTTGAGGGCTTGTTATTCACGAGGAGTTGGATTCTGACCATGTTATCTCGTAGTGAGAAGTTCGGATGTTTGTAACGTAGACCTTTTCGAGTAGAAACCTATTCCATCTTATTCCACTGAGCCCTGCTGCTTGTGCTCATGTCTGCCTATCATAGGCCTATCGCTCGCACGCGAAATAAGTTACAGGCTTCAAATTTGCCAACTTTACATATTTCGTTGACCAGAAATCGAATATCACAATTAAAATTTTGAAAAGTTTATTTTAAAAGGATATGTTTTCGTTACGAGCATGTGGGGTATTATTGCTTAGTACGTCAAGTATAGGATCATATATATATTCAATTTTTTTCACTTCAAAATTGATTACTTTGACAGTATTTATTTTCGGTGAGCGATCTGAGTGTCTTACTGGAGATCAAGAAGTCCCCTGTTCAAATCCCTGTCTCGGAGGGAATTTTCGTAGGCACTTAACCCGACCTCCATCTCTAGCACAGCTTGCTGTGACATGTGAAGTACGTCACAACGCTTCCGTGGTTCGGATTTCACGTTAAACAGTAGGTCGCCTGTGCCCGGTAGGACTGACGGGTTAGGTCAAGGCGGCTACTACAGGGACGGAATGTGCAGCCAATAGAAACCATGTCACCAGGTCATTACGACCACACCGAATTATTATATAATAATTTTCGACTGTTTTTTATATCAAGTCTATCTCCAATACTGACCATATTCTGTATTAGAACAGCAAATATTAAAAATATTTTCATCTATTATGATTTGTAAATAGCGAGGAAATGAAGCAAAATGATTTTTATTGCTGTTACTTTGGTGTATGTTAATACTTTTTTTTTTTATTGAAAGTGTTCTTATTGTATTGCATCCAAATGGAAAAGGTAAATGGTATCTTTAATAAATTTGACTAGAATTGAGTTTTTTTTTCCTTGTGGTTTTACGCCTCGTCGACATAGAGTTATTTCGGCCATTACCTTTTAAAGGAAACATCACGGCATTCTCCTGGAGCAATTTGGGAAAACCATGGAAAACCCAAATCGGGATTCAAACCCGCGTCATCCCGAATGTGAGCGATTGCACAAGTGGCTAATACGACGTGCTGCTGTACTGTCGTGGAGCACAGCCCTCTACATGTGTCTCGTCTACCTTACCACATACATATGTCTGTGAAACTATTGGAGTACGGGATCTTGACTGTGCGAGGATCGACAACAATTAGCCGGATTAGGTTCAAAGACCGAAAACGCTCATTGAGCGAATGCAAAAATGACCACAACGCGTTGTGGTTTCTTCAAAAAGGCCAAAAAACGTTATTCGAGTTGTAGCACTCACCAAAACAGCCAGATCGCGTTGTGGCTATCTCATAAAGGCCACAACACGAAATTTGCGTCGTGGCTCTCATGATTTGACGACTACGCGTTACGGTTACTAAGAAAAGCCACAACGTGTAGCTGATGCAACCAGGAGACGATGGACAGGTTGTAAATACATATTCTGAATGTTAATTAATAATCAGGTGATGTTAAGAAAATAAAACATTTTTTTTCATTACCGTTTGTTTATCTTAAACGATGGTCTGATGTAAGTTGACAGTAAAATTATTAAAATAAAGAAAGGCTGGCTAATTCTAAGATATATGTCATTAACAGCTCGAAATTACGTTACTCTTACGTAATAAGGGCATAGTTGTATTCTTCGGCTCTAAATGGACACTACGTTGTAAATTTCAGAGAATATTTCATTAGAGCGGTGTTCGACTCATATCTTCTTCTTAAAGGAAGATGAATTTTAACAGGGCTCGGAGCGCAAGAAGCGTGGATATTTAGATCAAAACTATGTTGCGATATCTTTTTTTCGTATGAGAGTGAATATTCGCGAGTTCTTTTATCAGTATCAAATAGTCGACAATAGTCGTTCAGTGATGAAAACCAACGTTCGCACACATCAAGTAACTATTTGAAAGTTGCACTTGTTTGAATTTCTCTAGAATGAATGCTATGTGTGCAGAGTCCAGTGCTCTTGATGCATATAGAATTACAGTAATGAGATGATTTCGTGTAGTACCAATTCATAATTTCCATTTTCAAAGTATTGATGTTGTCTAGAGTGTTATGTGTTTGTTGGGAGTGTGGTATGAGACTATTGTTTCATAACCAACACTCGATGCACATTTAAAGGAATCGTTGAAATGTCTTCTATATCTTTCAAGATAAAACAAACCGCTGAGTTGACAGTGCTGCCACTGCGTCTTATACTATAGGTACAACGTTCTCTGAAGAAAAGTTTTGTGGAAAATTATATTTTGTTAATATTTGACTGTAAATTCGAATGAAGGTTTGTTTATTAATATCGATAAATGCTAAGTCGGATGACAATTATTTGTTCATTCCGTAGAGCTATATTACCAAATTTCTCAAACTATTTAATAACTCGGTTTTGAAAGTAGTCGTAAACCGTTCGTTTGAGAACTGATATAAGTTGTGGACGTTTATACAATGCATTAATTCTTACTATAACATTGGAGGATAAATTATATCGGCAGATTTGTCCTCCGATAATTTAAAGTTTTAGGTTATTATAATTTTCTCTCGTATTTCTGATTGTTGTCGCAACTTTCGAAAGAGGTCGTTTCGTGTGATATTCTCTTGGAATGTGACCGCAACAATTTATTCAAGTTCTTACGAAACTATTCTTATAAATACAAAAATCTTTCTAATGCGAGGTTCCCTGGAAACCGAGAACACTACTGCTATATCTAGTGATTTGCTAGGTGATTCAGGTCCAGACATTAAATTTACTAACGTAAAATATTATTCCTTCAATTTCAATGAGGAGAAATTTGATTTCTGTGTTTGTACGATACATTATGCGTTGTACACTTTTGACTTTACACATCAATGTAGTTTGTATGTACGCTAATATGACTGTAGTTTCCAGATATTTTTATTGTAAAATGTTATTATTAGATAAACTAATATTCCACTAGCCGTCCAGGTACTCAGCCAAATCAACTTGAAGTGTTTGGAACAAAGTGTTTTTGGATTTTAAGAGTTTGAGATTAATTGGCTCTATGTTTCGTGGAACTTCGATTACTGTAATTAATTATATTAGACAGGAATAAATAATAAATGAAAGCAAGTCTTCTGCCAGAAATGAAACTTACAATGGAGCGCAGTTGAATGCGAGGTGAAAGCCTGAAATACTGATTGTAAGAGTTTTTACGACTAATAAGCGAGGAGAGACGCCAGGATGTTACGCATAGTAGGACATTGCGCGCTTCCCATCTGCAGAAACAATGCCATCAATGGAGCCAGTAATTGGCTTCTTGCGAACGGAAGCGCAATTAATCTGTTGGTGTTGTTGCTACAATGCTGCCTTCAACGGTATTTTCTCCGACAAGCATGGCGATGCGTTGCCTCTCGTGCAAAAAGCGAACAATGGCTAACTTGCAAAGGTCTGCGAATTTCATCACTACCAGCAAAGCCCTCACTTTTACAGATATAACTAAATGATGGCTTCTACGAATCACAGAAAATGTGTAAGCAATTTGTGTGTGAAAATTTCCCACATTGGAGGGGTTGACTGTTATTAGGGCAGTGACCTCATGTTCTAAAAATCGACTGTATCTCTTGTAGCTGATTTGATTAAATGTTGTTTCGTCTTATATTTGTGTATTTAGCTACAGTTTTGGAGTTGCTGGTCCAAAAAATAAAAAAATGAATATTTGAAAAAAAAATGATCGTAGAAATACGACAAAAATATTAATTGGCAGAAAAAAACCTAATGCCTTTAGGTTATTTTTATTATTATTATTATTTTTTAAAGGAAGGCCGTGATTCGGATTTTTCATGAATACATATAACCTCACTGTTGCATCAAAAATCCATATACAGAATATGTTCAGGCAAAGACGTAAATTGTTTTTCTGATTGTCACCTTAGAATGGAAGGACACCTCTCTGAATAAATCAATGCCATTATTAATATACGTTATAGTAGTGTTAATTTTATTTCACTATTTACGTTTATAATTTACTGCACACCTTGGTCACAATGAGGCCTTAAACAACGATTTCTTACATAGCTTCAAATAAATTTCGGCATGGTTTCTACAGGTCGATTGAGAAATTTAAACTCAACTTTTGCCAACTGGGTTGGAGATTTATGGTATTCATAAATTAATGCTAGTTTATAGGTACTAACGTTTATTATGACGACTAGCAAGTGTGCGTCTGTAGTGCCTTTATTGAAAACTAAAGGTTTTTTTACAATATGTTAAAGATAACGTGGTTTATACTGAGTATAATTCATTACCATTTAGAAATTATTTACATAATTCCGATACTAAAATCCATATCAGTGCCATTATCCGCTTTTGAGTCATAAAATTTCTTATTTTTTTAAAATTCGGCCCTTACAGTTCGTCAACGTCAAGGTTATTAGGGCCGGGAGAGGGTTGAGACAAAGTACGGGAAGTAAAATGGACATGCCGTTTCGAGAGAACCATCTGAATATTTTACTGGTGTGATTTCTGAAAAACACAGAAATCCGAAATTAGGATGGCTGAACGGGGGCTGGAACCTGCGACTCCCCAAGTGATAGGACTCGACGTTAAAGGGATTCCCTGCAGGATTGGATCTCCTGATTATATTTTATAATAAAGGCAAACTGAACAATATCCATCCTTAATTATAAAGGTTACTAAAATGTATTATTTATGAAATGTTTAGTCAATTGAGAAAATGATTAATCTAACGATGTCATACTCGATGTGAGTCAGTTTCGTATTCCTTACTGTGAATTTAGTATAACGTTCTTTAGCGTTAATTTTTTAAACAATTAATTTCAATCGAAACATATGTACTTTTGTAAAAGGTTCTAATAATTTATAATCGTGTTAATGGAATCTATAAAGTTTAATTACTATCATTGCCATATATTGACAAAAAATGACATGAGCTCGATCAGCAGATAATATTCTTTCTAGGCATGGATCCAGAGGCCGTGTGTTCAGTCGTTTTCACAGATATAATGAGTATTGTTAAGTGCAGTGTGTTGTTTTCTGTATACGGAAATAAAAAATTGAAGAAATCCGCTGCTGTATCTTCAAAACTACTCTTCCGAAGAATCAGACCAGATCGAGAAGTTTTATTCCTCAATAGAACGGATGAGTAACCATCAAAATTTTTGTTTATTTTCATACTTAATTGTTGCTTTCTAGAGAATCTGTTGAATACTACCCTACTAACTCCTTATTGAGCGCCACATTGTCCTACTAATCTTGGCCACGAGGCGGGCACTATCCATAACGTAGATCATGGCATGAGTGGAGCAGGATCCTCCCAAACTGTAAGTACTGTGCACGGTATAAGGCCGTTTTATCATAGGCACTGAAATGTGAGTATTGGACATCATTACCTGCTCTGAACCAGAATAACGCGATATCAGACTTACTTGGTTCACAGTCACCTTCTTTCATACATGTTAGGAGAGTAGTCTCCAATGACTTCAGAGTTGACAAAAAAAGTAGGCTTTGATACTAGACGTTGTTTTAACTGTTGTATTAGTTTAATACAATACAGAATTCTTTTTAAAGTTCATCAGTTTGGCCGTGTATTTTACAGCGTCACCGCAGTGTTGCCAACTCCTAGAAATTAGAGTCCCTAGACTCAAGATCAAAAGTCGCTCAAATTAATTCCACCAGGAGCGAGCCGACTGTCTGGGAGAGGCAAAAGAGGCCACTGGCGGTCTGAAAGGTTGGGATACGTGAAAAAAAAATCTTTAAATTTGTTGATAAGTAATTGGATTATAATTAAATAACGTATCGTGCACAACAGCATACATATAAAAAAACACTAACTTTTGATTAAATATATTATCATCATTGTAACAATCACGTAAATTGTTTTAATCACAATTTGCCAAAAATACTAGAAACATGCAATTGCATATGTAATAAAAAATAAATCGAATTCAAATTATATTAAGAAATATATATCAGTTATTCATCATCGTCACTTAATAAGTCAATTAATTCTTCAGTCTCAAGTTCATCTGATACAGCCGCAGTTGAAGTAGTGGGTTGAACGTCGCTCAAAAGCTGGTGTTGCAGTTCAACGTTTTTTGTTGCAAAGGAATAACTTTTGTTCGTTCCAATAAGTTGCAGCACTTCCGACGGTATTTCAAAATATGCACGTTCTTTATTCTGTTTTTTCAACTGATCTCTCAACAGGATCAACGCATTAGTAGTTTATAACGACAATGTATTGCGTTGTTTTGTTTTTATAATATTCATAGAACTGAATACTCTTTCGACTTCAGCATTTGAGTGTGGTAATGATAAAATAGTAATTGCCAATTGTGAAATCAAAGAAAAAGAATTTTCTCCTGCGGCATTTTTATACTGCAAAACCTCATTCCAAAATCGAACAGTGCTAGTAGTGTTATCCCACTTAATGAAGTTAATATTATGCCATTCTTGCATCATACCGTCTATAAAATCGTTACTAAAACCTAATTCTTTGGCTACGTCGGATATTGCATTATTTTTATTTACTTTTAATGTTTCTTCAACATTTAATTTTGACATATTTTTTTAGGATAGTGACGTTACTTGGTAGTCTTGAGACAAACCTGACTCGAACATTTTCTGTTCAAACGTAAAGCCAAGGTGTGTATTCGCGTACATACATTCGTTTGGAACTGGTGCTGTCAACAAATCAACAGTTGGAAAAACTATGTTTTTTCCGAGTGACTGCAGGAGAAAAACCAGAGTATTTAATAATTTTGTGGGGTCATTGCCTTCCCCTTCAAATGCTTTTAGTGCTATTTGACGTTTTTTAAAGTGTGTTTAAGATAAAGCATGTAAAGTTGATTTCAGACATCACAATACATTTTGTAAAAAAGATCAGCTGTGTAGCAATAATCATGACCCATTGCAAATGAAAAATGTAGCTTTAGCTCTTCCCACTGCTCCAGAATCCTACAAACAGCTGGTTCAATTGAGAGCCAGCGGGTTGCACAGACTTTAAAAATTTTTAGTGGCTGTTTTCCACAATTTATCGTCTCATAAACCTTTTTATATTCTTCTTGTCTTCTAGGTGAAATCGAAAACCAATTGTAAGTTTCCCGTACGAGAAACTCTATGTTTGTAGCTTTGTTATTTACTGAGGCATGTGAAACCGCAAGCTGTATAGAATGACATACGCAGCGAATCAATATCAAATGTTTTAAGCCATGTTCTTTCTTGAGTAGTTCGACAAGAGCATTGTGTACTCCGACCATCACAGAAGCATTATCTGTACCAATTCCTACCATATTCGCGATTGGGATTTTGAGATATTTCAAGGAATTCACAAGAAAAGCAGCCAGATTTTTTGCATCTGTAGTTTCTACTAAAGCGAGCTTGAGAAATGCTTATCTAATGGTTTGGTTTTTTACACTATAGTACCGTACAACGAGTCCCAGTGTTTTTGAACTGATACATCAGTGGATTCATCTATAAGTTTGTTTATATTGCTTTACGCCTCGTCGACGGCTAATGTCATTAGAGGCGGGATGGAACTGGGGACAAGGAACGGGAAGGAATTTGGCCATGGACTTTTTGAAGGAAGCATCCCGGCAATCGCCTGGAGTGATTTGGGGAAACCATGGAAAACCCAAATCTGGATGCCCGGATGGGGATTCGAACCCGCGTCCTCCCGAATGCGAGGCCAGAACGTTAACCGTTCACCCACCACGCTCGGTTTCATCTATCGGTACACTGTATTTTTGCTCACCTATATCTTCTACCAATGATTGTGTAAAATATGGAACCAAAACTTCGGTTATTATGTTAGTACACTTTATACGATGTAATTGCATATTTTTAGCGCACTAATCACTGGAAAACACCTTCTTTTTTTTTTACACAGTACGCCTAAATGATCAACAGCTAATATTGAACAATGTTCTGCAATAAATAAAGAAAGGACACCTTCCGTTCTGCTTGATATTCTAACCGTAGTTTTCGGGATAATTTTTACAGGTAAGGTGGCCAGATTTTTTTTTTATATCCATTTTCAGTTTATGCTTATTAGTTTTAGAATGTTTTCTAATATCACTCAATTTGGTATAAAACTCTGTGACACATACTTGACATCTTGCTTTAGATGAGTCTCCTAAAACTGGTTTCATCCATCCCTTAAATTCAGATTCTGCTTCCCACGTATCTCGATATTTTTGAACTTATTGCTTCTTTTAATGAGGTAAATCCATGTTTTACGCGATCACAACACACGTTTAAGCACTTTATAATTACTTAAAATGAATTAAAAAGCGAGCGAGCTAGAGGTTATGAAACAATCAAGTGCGTCGATATCAAACCAATTGTTCAGTGTACAAAACATAAGTTCGGGGATTCCCTGACCGCATTACTCTTTTGTTACTACTGGTAGAAATAACTCATCTACAGGTTAACACTTCGAAAAATAAGATGTAGTTGGACAGAAATATATTTCATTATTACTTAATATTACGTATGTTTTTTGTCAACTCGAAAAAAAAAATTAAGTTAAAAAATTGAAAATTTCAAGTATAGATCGGTAAGTTATCGACGATAATAAAGTACGTTGTTCAATAGTCAGTGAATTCTGAATTGTTACTATAGAGCCAATAGTCGCGTTCAGGTTTACTAAATGCCCTAAATGCTAAGCAGGTGCTGAGATCAAGGTTACTAAAATCCTAGTAACCTTGGCTGAGATTAGATTTGTATACCTTACTATTACATGTATTCTGTCTGTGTACCTTAAATTTGGCGCGCAAGTCGCTATTAGTATGTATAGTTTTTTCAAATTCAGCATTAAGATTTTTACATTCAAATTTTATTTTAAAAAGTTTATTTTTTTAGCTAAATCTTAAATTAGAAGATTTTTGAATTCACTCAAAAAAGTTTATCATTCAATTAAAGCTAGATTTTTTAAACAAATGAATGTAAAACTTAGATATAAAAGAAAATTGAATGTTTTGATTTGAGTATTTTTTGAAATAGCTATAGCGTACACTAATGGAACTTTAATTGAATAAAGTTTGAAGCGCGTTTGTCGTTTTCCATATATGATTGTGTAAAATATGGAACCAAAACTTCGGTTATTATGTTAGTACACTTTATACGATGTATAATTCTGTGTCGAGTTGACAAAAAATGTATCCATTATTGGCTCTAGAACTGTTTTCACTTGTACTCCAAAAGTCGCCAGATAAGTCGCTAAACCATTTTAGTCGTCAAAACTTTTTTTTGGTCGCTAAGACTTAAGCAAAAGTCGTCATTTCTAGCGACAAAGTCGCTAAATTCGCAACACTGGGTCGCCGTACTTAACTATGGAAGGTATAACGCGCCCGTGTACATTTTTACCTATAAAGTTTGAGCCTGCTTTCCTTATTGACTGGGATGGTCGCCGCTTTTGAACTCGAAACCTACACAGAATAATAAAACATTTTCACAAAACTTGATGACTTGCAGAGAGTGTCAACACTTGTTGCACTACCTTCCCCTTGTCTTCGTGGATCTATTGTTGGCATGATCTTAAGTTCCAGAAAATCTTTAGACGTCTTCAGATGTTTCTCGTTGTAATTGTCGATTTGCAGCAGTCATACCGTATGCACCTAGAGTTCATTAGATCCCGGAGAGGATGGATGTAAGCAACGGGAAGGAATTCGGCCGGGGGACTTGGAAAGAACCATCCCGGCATTCGCGTGGCCTGATTTCGGGAAATCATGGAAAACTGAAATCTTGATGGTCGGACGGAATTTTGAATCCGCGTCCTTTTGAATGCGGGGCTTGGGCGCAAGCGCGTACCCACGATGCTTTATCAGTGTAAACTATTAGCAAGAGGAGACTCTGACCATAATTGTTGGCGGACGGAGATAAAGAAACTGTTGTTACACGTTAGAAAGAAAATTTACCAGTAAAGAACGGATATTTAGTTCATTCGTTTTCTTGCTAAACGGCTGTCCGAAGTAAATTTCTTCTTTCCTTCTGCGTTGAGACCAAACTGCGAGCAGTTAAGTGCATTTCAGCGATAAAAGGCACTATCAAGAGTTTCAGAGTCAACGTGGTATACAGTATAACAGAGCTTGATGAGTGAGCAGTAACCCCCGGGCTTGGCAGTCTGGAAGATCTGAGTTCAAATTTCTTACCGAGCGTGGTGAGTGAGCAGTTAACTCTCTGGCCTAACATTCGGGAGGACGCCGGTTCGAATCCCCTACCGGGTATCCAGATTTGAGTTTTCCTGGTTTCCCCAAATCACTCCAGGCGATTGCCGGGATACTTCCTTCAAAAGGCCTTGGCCTAATTCTTTCCCTTACCTTGTCCCCAGTCCTTTCCCACCTCTAATGCCCTCAACATCGACGAGGCGTAAAACCATAAATTAAAAAATATCTCTTCCGACTATCCATGGTTTCCCGATATCATTCCACAACTGAATACGAGGGAGATTCCATCAATAGGCTATGGCGGAATTCATGTCCTGTACTTGTTCCCCATCTTCTCCCGCCTCTTATGTCCTCCAAGACGACGAGGCGTAAAGACCGATGAAAATTATAATGACATGGTATATATACACTGACATGACAAAATCATGGGACAGGATGATGCAAATATCCAGATGGCGGTAGTACCGAAGGACAAATGTGTATATGTGCCGTGCAGTGTCGGGATTTTCGTTTGTACTTTCATGAGTTGTATGAAAGTTTTTCTGGCATGGTTATAAATGCCCGACATGAATTAACAGACTTTGAAAGCAGAATGGTAATTGGCGCTAGACGCATCGGCATTCCATTTCGGACGTTGTTCGTGAATTCAACATTCCTCAATCCACAGTGTCAGGTGTGCGCCGCGAATATGTAATGTCCGGCATTACCTCCCGCCACGGACAAGGCAGGTGGCAACCACGATTACTTAATGACCGAGACCAGCGACGTCTGCGTCGAGACGCCAGTGTTGACAAGCAGGCAACACTTTGTAAACAAAAGCAACATTCATTGTGGGACGTGCTACAGACGTGTCAGTGCGGACAGTGAAGCCGAATTTGGCGTTGAAAGGATATGGCAGCAGAAGACCTATCCGAATGCCACTGCTAATAAAATACCATTGTCTACCGCGCCTCTCCTGGCCTCTTGAACATATTGGTAGGACCCAAAATGACTGATTATTCTCAGATGAGCCAGCATTTAATTTGGTAGGAGGACGGTAGGGTTCGAGTGTGGTACATATCTCAGGAGTCATGTGCCGAGGTTGTCGAAGGCATTGTGCAAGATTGTGGCTTCATCCTGGTTGTGTTTATATGGCAAGGACTGGGACCTCTGATCAGACTGAATCAGAAATGGTTATGTTTAGCTACTTAGAGCCTATTTGCAGTCATTAATGGATTTCATCTACATATATACTCTGCAATTCACAAAATTGTGGGTGGCAGAGGGTTCTCAGCACCAAAGCTAATCTCTATGCTGTGCATTCCAATCCCTAATGGTACGAGGGAAAAAAGAATTCATATAAGAATCAGTCCGGCACCTTATTTCTCTAATTTTATCTTTCCTGTCCTTCCGACTCAAATAGGTTGGTAGAAGAAGTATTTCACTACACTCAAAAGTGAAAGTGTGACTACGCATGTTTACCAATAAGTTTAAACGAAACGTGTGTCGTCTATCTACCAGAGACTCCGAGCCTAGTCTACTAATCAGTTCTGTGACGCTTTCATAAGGACTATAGCAAGCGGTTACAAATCGAGCGGCTCTTCTCTGTACTTTCTCTATACCTTCGATCAACCCCTTACGAAATGGGTCCCAAATGGCACAACAACCTCTGAATCGCAGCCTAGAATTTGCTCTGCCTACTAACGAATTAATGTGTATGTCCCATTTCATGTTCCTTTGTACTGTTACTCCCAAATATTTCATAAAATCGACCATATCAATAACTGTATTGTTTAACTCGTATTTCTGAACAATTGGATTCCTTTTGTTAGTTATGCTCATTGCCTTGCACTTTTTACAATTTAGAGTAAGTTGCCACTCAGCGCACCAAGCCAAAATAACATCCAGATCACGCTGAATTTCTAAGCAATCGGCCAAATTTCTTACTTCCCTATAAATAACCGCATCATCAGCAAACAATCTAAAAAGGCTTTTCACTTTGTCTCCGAGATCGTTTATAAAAATTAAGAAAATAAGTGGTCCTATTACACTTCCTTGAGGTACACCCGATGTAACATCTAGATTAGAAGAACTTTCTCCTTCAACGACAGTTAGAAAATCCTTTATCTATGCACAAAAGCTGATACAATATACCGCACGCTCGAAGCTTCGCTAAAAGGCGGTTGTGTGGCACAGAGTCAAAGGCTTTCTGGAAATCTAAAAAAATTGTATCTACTTGTGAACCTGCAGCAATAACTTTCATTACGTCGTGTGTAAATAGGGCCAGCTGTGTTTCACATGATCTTTTATTCCGAAATCCGTGTTGATTTGTTGTAAGCAAATTATTATCATCTAGAAAATTCATAATGTTCGAGCATATAATATGCTCCATAACTCTACTACTAACAGATGTTATAGATATGGGACGATAGTTTCCAGGATCACTTCAATCACCTTTTTTGAAAATCGGAGTTACTTGCGCGATTTTCCAGTCTGAAGGTACTTTTCGCTCTTCTAATGATTTACTGAATATATCAGACAGAAATGGCCCGATTTCCGCCGCATACTCTGAAAATACTCTTACTGGAATTCCATCCTGGCCCGGTGCTTTCCCCCACTTCAGGAGCTCTAATTGCTTAATGATACCTGCAGTATCTATTTGTAATGATTCCATCACCGACTCGCCACGGCATGTGAACACGGGAATACTATCCTTATGTTCATTTGTGAATGAATTTTTGAATACAGTATTTAGTACGTTAGCTTTATCGCGGCTTTCATTAACCTCGGAACCTTCACGAATTAGTGCTGGAATATTGTTGTTGGTACAATTAATTTTTCGTACATACGACCAAAATTTCTTTGGGTTTTCTGTGAGACTCTAAGAGAGAGAGTTGGAGTGAAAATCGTTAAAGGCCTCGCGCATTACATTCTTAATATTTCCTCTTAACTCAGCTAAGGTTTCAAAATCGCTGCGACACCCCTTCCATCTTGAGCGTGCGTGTATTTTCCTTTTTTTTTTAGTAATCTTTTGACTTCGCATGTGTACCACGGTGGATCATTCTCCTCCTTTATTGTCCGCTTCGGTATATGTATTTCCATCCCTTCCCTGACTATATGTATAAATCGATGCCACATCTCGTCAACGGTGTCCTTTGTTGACTTGAAGTTATGGTAATTATTCTTCAGGTTGGTTCTATAACACTCCTTTGAGGCCTTACTGAATCTGTATACAATCCGCCCTTTTTTCATATTTCACTTGGTCATTAATTTGATAGTCGCAATTACCGCTTTGTGATCGCTTATTCCTGTGGTCGTTGAAATGTCGGTGAATAATTCTGGCCTGTTGGTAACCAGCAAGTCTAAAATGTTTTCGCTACCTTTATGACACCGCGTAGGTTCATTAACTAGCTGCTCGAGATGATTATCTGACTACAACTCGAGAATTACTTCAGAAGCTGCCTTATCCCTGTTCCAAAACATTGATGGACGAAAATACGCCATATCACAGGGCCAAAACGTTCACGATTTGATTGAAGAACATTCTGGACAGTTCCAGCGAATGATTTTGCCACCTGTATCGCCTGAGATGAATACAGTTGAACATAAATGGGACACGACCAAAAGATCAGTTTGTGCACAACGTCTTGCACCGGTAACACTTTCGCAATTATGAATGGCTGTAGAGGAAGCCTGGCTGAATAATTGTTCAGGGAATTTCGACGATATGTTGAGTCAATGCCAAGCCTGGTTACTGAGCAAAAGACACACAATATTAGAAGGTATCCAATGACTTTTGACACTTCAGTGTGCACGATGAACACAAGCTAGCTCAGACTCGAAGTGACAGATATTTCAGAATGATGCAGCAGACCGCGAATGTTCATTTCATAAACATCTGGTGATGCTTATGGAAAAACCTGTCTGTTGGCCCACTGTCTCAAATTGCAATCATTAACTTGTATCTTTTTGTTTAGGGCTTTACCTCTTGTCAACATCGAGGTAATTACATCACAGCGAATGGTTAGAATTCGCCTGTAGTGATTTCAGAAAACAATTTAAAACCGAATTTTATATGGTCGAACCCGCCTCCTCCTGAATACCAAGATCGAGCATTAGTCTTCCATTGAAATCGAATTTCGTCCGAGTAACACCTGATTTACGGTCGACGAAACCTCGTCCACTGCAGCCGAATTACATCAGACACATATTTCCGATCAGTCAGTGTCGCTTTAGCATCAAGTGAACGAGTTGTCTTTACACAATGTTTAATGATTTAAATTTCGTAAAAACAGACTTTACCTTGACCTCGAGAAATATTACGAGGGTCAGGGCCGTATTTAGGATGTGTAGATCCTTAGACTGAACCTTTGATGCGCGCCCTCCCCACGAAATATTTTGAAATTTAACCTCACATTTTATAGCAATTTGTTAGCTAAACACTTAAAATAAACATCTGAAATTTATTACAAAAATGTAAAAAATACTATATGATATATTGAACTGTTGATATAAAAATAAAAACAATCGAAAATCATTAAGGTATTTAATACAATTTATTAACATCCCTCTGAACAATTATAAAAGAAAAAGAATGCATAGTTGAGATTCGTGCCTGTGTTACCAAATATGCAAATACCAATATTTCAGTTTTTAAAAGTAAATTAAAATATAAGAAAAAAGCAAGATACAAAAAGAAGGAATATAACAAACAAGCAATTATTTTTTCCTGTCATCAGTCTCTCTACTGGTTTGATGCAATCGTCCATCCTTTCTTATGCCATGTCCTTAATTATGTGCTTCATATATTCTAATCTCTGTCTTCCTCTACCGTTCTTACCTTCGACTATTTCCTCCACTAACAAATCAATCACTCCTGCATGTCTCAAAATATGACCTACCATCCTGTCTCTTCTTACTATAAGACTCATCTACGAACTTCTTTCCTCACCCATCTTTTGCAAAACTCGTTCATTTCATAATTTAACCGTCCACTTAATTTTCAGTATTCTTCTATAAGACTGCATTTCAAATGCTTCAATTTTCCTTCTTTCGGGCATTCCTAAAGTCTATGTTTTGCTACCTAAAAGTACTTTGCTCCACACATAGGGCTTTAAAATGTTCTTTCTTAGTCCTAGAACAATATTTGAAACTAAAAGTTTTCTCTTTTTCACGAAGGCTCTTTTTGCTAGTGCTATTCTACTTTTAACACCATTCTTTCTTTGGCTATCAGTTGTAATTTTACTTCTCAAGTAGCAGAATTCACTTACTTCTTCTATCACATCCGATCGTATTTCTATATTTATTCAACCGTTATTGATATCATTGCTGCTACATTTCATCACTTTTCTCTTGCTTTGGTTAATATTTAGTCCAAAATATTCCTTCAGTATTTTATTCATGCCATTCAGTAACTTCTGAATATCCTCAGACTGTTCTGCTAACAATGTCGTCTGTAATTCGTAGCATACTGATTTTTTATCCTTGAACAGTTATGCTACATTCAAATTTTTCTTTCACTTCCTTTATTGCTTCCTCTACATGCAAGTTGAATATTAATTGTGAAAGACTGCAGCCTTGTCTCGCATTAATTTTAACTGATGTATGTCTATCACGATTCTCCACTTATATTATACAAATCTTATATCTCGATTTTCAGATCTGATTTCATTAAAAAAATTTACTTAAATCAAATACAGTACTTTCACAAACAATCCAAAACTTAAAATTAAAGTGAAATGTCAAATAACGTGATATAAAATTTCTCTGATAAAGAATTTAGTATTGTAGACCTACTTGTTATTTCAATCCCCAGTTACATTTTTTTAAAACTGTGTGTAAAATTTAATACTAAATTTTAGTTATACTTACAACTGGGAAATGGCTTAGTGGCTGATTGGTTTCCGCCTGCACTTAGAGCTAATTAAAGCTACTTCTGATGTCTTCAGTACTTTCAGTGCTGAGCTAAGCCGAAAAATTGAGTCTGTCTTCTAACACGGAGTTTCGAAGCCTGTATTTGATCAACTTCAAATCTGAAAATGGCCTTCCCCACTGCTGTTTTTAATCACAAGTGATGGCGCAAAGTTGTTACTTTTCGGTATAGGAGTACTGAAATTGTCACCTCACGGTACATTCGTGCTTCAGAGAATTGAATTTAACATGCCAGAAAGTATTTTCTGGGGGTAACTGGCATTTCAGATGCTAAAATCAATTGGGAATAGGCTGCCTTCTTCGCATTTGTTCAATTCTTTATTTACGTTTGTTTTTGTGGCGCGGGCTCGTAGGCTGCAGTCTAGATAGCCTATGCGTAAATGCAGTCCTGACGGAAGTGATATCTCATAATCGTTCAAGACTCGTATTCCATTACGAAATTCAAATAATTGTCTTTACTGTACTAATTTTTACTGAAAAAATATTATAACTGCATACACTCTTTTGCAATAACTGTCCTCTTTACAGTAACTGTTTATCACCACAGTATATGATAGTGTTTGAAAAAGTACAAATGAAGATCAAATAAAAGATAAATAAATGAAGATTTGTTTATTAGGAAACAAACATTCGTCCGAATACGTTTGAATAATCCCATATACGACCGAGCAGGTCGTGTCTAGTGGACGCGTAACAATGACTTTACCTTCCTTGGGATTAGTCGGTGATATTCGGCCGTATACTGCCGACCATTCGGTCGGACGAATTCGGTTGCAGTGGGCGACTGGTCTCACCAGGCTCAGCAACTTGAAGGTGGATGGGTGCGGCCCTGGACACACGCAATTTTAATTCTGTGTTTTGTGTTATTTCAGATGTATAAAAGAAAACAACAGATAGCAGTGAAAAATTCAGTAAAAATTACGGGTGCCAATATGCAGAGTGTATCTTTAAATTCACATTTGTAACTAATTTGTTTTCTAATGTGATTAGGGATTTTGAATTAGTCCACAAAAATGTGACTAATTTTCTTTCTCTAATTACACTCAAAATACCAAAACATCTCACGGAAGAGTATAAAGAAAATAGTTCCGACATCTACAAACAAATTTTGGACCATTACTCCACTCATGGTCATTCTACTTGATTCACTCTCATGTAAGTATATATACTTATTTTACGGTCGTAAATTTGAGCTTTACCTTGATTGTTCTGCACTAACATCACTTATAAAATTAATACAAATACGTCCTAGTGTTTGTCGAGCACGCATACCTTAACGTTCCACAGCTTTTATATTTTGATTATGTTGATGTCGTGCTTTAGCTTTTATACTAAAACACAACATTAAATCCGAATTACCAAAAACATTAACTTCCTTAGCCCACAAACATTCCGAAGGAGGCGTATTAAGCCCACATGCCAGAGATAGAGAGGCCAGTTCTTGCAGTTTAACGTGGAATCCCGAACTCGGCACCCAGCACCTAAGGTGGTTGTAATACATGAATTGTACTGAACAATATTTCTCAAGAAACAAGTGGAGCTATGTAAAAAACAAAAACGCTCGTAATTACGTCGTACGTCAATGAAAATCAATAGTCAATTTGTACTGAGGACAACATGTTTCATGAAAATAGTTTTTTTTCCGTTTTTCCAATATGCACTTACTCACTCACCATTTATCTCAGTTGCTTTTATTGTCCACATGGGCCAAAAATTGTCTGTTGTTAATACAATACTGTGAAAATCTACAAAACTTATCTACACACCTTATGCAAAACTATTTTCGTTGAAATTCCTCGTGAAGCAATTTAAAATAATGACACTTAATATTTTTTAAAATATGTGAATGGAAAATAGGAAAAAGGGAAACACATTGTTAACGAGCTGGGAGCTCAAGTATCGCGAAAAACACAGTTAAACAGAAATGTTCCAAAACAAAATTAATTGCATTTTTAATACCTGTTAAAAGATACCAAAACTTGATTGGCTACGCGGATTTTTTTTTTTAATGAATAGAAAAGCAGTAGTGTTTTTGAGTAGTTTTTTTAATCTATTTTGCAGCAAGTATAACAGAATTTCCGATAAAATTTAATCAAATTTGGTAGAACATTTGGACTGACATGACGAAATTGAAACAGTTCAGTTTTTGCCACTTTGGCTACGGAACCAAACCCACGAACTCCATCTCCCAAAAAAATCTATGGTATGTAATTCTAATTTTGTTAAATGTGAATACAAGGTTAGAGTAATAAGTTATTCTCCTGTTACTTATGTCTACTTAAGTACGTTACTGCTGTGGACAGTGAGCATGGTCAGGGTGTACCACAAACATTATTTATGCGTCTTCCGTCGCGTAGGTTACTCGATACAATGTAAACAAATAACAGAAATAGTGATACAACTTCATATTTTCAGGTAGACCTGTAATTATATCCGCTTTTCTGAGCTAGGAGAATTTTTTAAAAAGTATACATCCCAAACAGTGTTTCTATAAGTGATTGTGTAGTGAAAAGCTGATATTGGGAAGTTATTTAAATGTTTAGCATAAATAGCAATAAATTTCTAGGTGATGATGTGATGTAAAATGAAAAATTCTGAACATCACAAAATATTAATGGACAGCAAATTTAAAGAAATGAAGTAAAATATTGTTCCCGTGGTGTAAAGGTTGGAGATAAGGCTTCACAACGTTGGCACTTGATGTGAGGTCGTAATAAAAGAAACGTTCTCTGGACTCCTTACCTTTAGCGGATACCCTCGTACTCATTCGACAGCAGGCTGCATTGTCCTCGGGGTCTGTTGCAAACATCTGACTTCAGTTGGCATTCCAGTTGTTAATTAATCCGCCGACTGAATTTTGTGTCCGTTTCCGGTACAACCATTGAAAAAATTTCCTCGTTCTTATATTTTGGGTTCACCATCTAATCTCGGTCTCGTCTTGAATTTTTACCGACCTTAAAACTTAGCTTTACCCAGGCAAAGGGCGCTCTGTGTTTCGTATTGTAGGTCAACCTGTATGTCCACTTTACCCGACAGGATTACTTGTCTGGGTTAGGGGGCTACTACAGTGGCGGATAGTAGAGCCGGTAAGAAGCTTTGTCACCATGTCATTATGACTACATGAAAGTTGGTCAAGGCTCAGCATTGGAAGTTATTTTAACGATTCGGAGTTCAATAGTAGGGTAGCATATATGATGGTGCACAGTTACTAATTAAAGACTTGGGTTAAATTTCAAAACCTCTCCGCAGTGCTTACGGAGTGACAGCGTTTGACAATGATGACAATGTTTATTCCGTCGTATGGGCACATCGAAGTTGGCGGCACCTTGGACGCTTTCGGAAGAGTAGGCTTGAGTGGGCTGTTACCGAGTTTCATACTGTCTCACCATTTTCACATACACAACACAAACAACACTAACAATAGTCACGATGGTCTTCTACAGGCATACAACACTTTAAGACACACGAAGGAAAGGAACTGGTAGACCTATAATTGTAACTCCTTTGCTTCCTGCCGGGAGACAAGACCAACCTTCATGGTCAACGTCAAAGCAATAGAAATAGCAATGGTGACGTGAATCTCATTATAACTATACTTCATGTTGGTGACCAATGAGATTCGCTTATTCCAGCTGGGTGGAAGACCGAACAGCAAAGCTAGTACATGGGACTCTCGTTGCAAGAATCGCGTGTCACACACATGGTCGTGTTGTGTATGCCTTGCCATGTCTGTAATATTCCAGAAAGCAATAATACAAAAAGGTGTGTGTAACAGAGTGTGCTTTGCACAAAAAACATTCTTCGTTCTCAGCTTTCCAATCAATAACGGGAAGAGGGAAGAAAAAATTCATACAGGCATTTGTCTGTCCTATCACTGCGATCCAAGTACGTAGGTGGGAGATGTATATCACTGTCTTCATTAACGCAGAAGTAGTTCCCATGTTACTCAGTAAATTTATACGGGAACTATGCCATCTGTCTACTATAGTGTACCAAAGAATCCCAGCCTAATTTCTATATCAATGCTGTGACACTTTCGTAAAGTGCTTGGGAAGAAGTATTCTTTGCACATTTTCGATATTGTTCAATCTGTTCCTATATGAATTTCATATATAAATGATGATGTACAAGAGTATTATTTGCTACTTTCTTTACAATTACGTTGCAACTCTTCAAATTTAGATTTATGAATCGCAGTTTAGGATTAGCTTTTCGATCGACCGATCTGCTGATCACACACATGATAATAGAATCAATAATACAGTGTGGAATCAGCAACTTAAAACAAAAGTTTTTTTGTTCTGTATCTGCTCTTACGTAAAAGCCACGAAACATGCTGGTTAGAAATAATGTATGTCCATATAAAAGAAACAAAAGTTTTATCCTTTTACTTTAGAGGAAGTCTGATTTGTAAACATTAATTAACTTCTGAAAAACCAGGGTAATCAGTAACTCATGAAACACACGGTGAAATTATCGTAGAGAGGCAGTTTATCGGTCCGAAAAACTTATTTTATCTGAATTTTAATTAGAAACTACTACAATTTCCTAAAAATAATCAGAAGTGTGTCCAATTATATGATTTCTTCTCATATCGAAACAAATTTTAGGTGAGCTTTTATCCATTGCTTTTTTTCAACGCCTCATCGACGTAGAGATCATTCGAGGTGGGAAGAGCCTGGGGGCAAGGAACGGGAAGCAATTTGGATATGGTCATTTTTTAAGGAACCATCCCGGCATTCGCCTGGACTGATTTTGGAAAACCTCGGAAATCCAAATCTGGATGGCCGGATAGGGATCTGAGCCCGCGTCCTTCCGAATGCAAGGCCAGAGCGTTAACGCTCACCCACCACGCTTCGTTTAGGTGAGCAAGCAAATGGCCGTGTTTTTAATGCTTCGATGGCAGAAATAAGATTAGTTTAGTTTAACAAAAAGGAAGTAGATATCACTGTTCTGGAAATAATTATGCTAACAAGAAGGGCGAATGCTATCCTGGTATAAAATTCAACAGAATGTTGATGTTTTTAGTGTGAGAGATGATATCTGAGATGGACAGAATAATTTCTTCGTTCAGAAGAAGCTCTATTAGTAATGAAGTTCAATTCATCGTCACCTCGACATCATTGGAGAAATCTTAATTTTGTATTATTCTTAGAGTTTTCTCTGAACATTAGGAATTAATATTAAATGTTACAGACATGCTGAAGTCGATTATTGTTAGATTGGGGGGCCAAATCATTCGGGAGGACGCCGATCGATCACATGCACAGTCATCCTGATTTTGATTTTACCGAGTGTGGTTGACGAGCAGTAACGCTCTGGCCTCGCATTCGGGAGGACGCGGGTTCGAATTCCCGTCCATCCATGCAGATTTCGGTTTTTTATGGTTTCCACAAATCACTCCTGGCGAATAGCGACATAGTTCCCCCAAAAGGCCATGGCCGAATTACCTCCAGTTCCTTGATCCGAGTCCGTCCCCGCATCTAATGACCTCGACGTCGCCGAAAAAAAACATAAATAAATAAATAAAAAATTATAATTTCGGTTTCTCGAAATCTCCCCAGTCTCATGCCGGGATGCACTGAGATAATTCATTTGAAGTGCTATGGCCGATTTCCTTCCCTTCTTTCCTTCTAATTCTTTCCCGGCTCCAATTACCATGACATCGATAAGACGCATGGCTCTAATTAAAAAAATACACACTACATCTAATGCGTTATTTGCTGATATTATACACAAACGGCTTAAAATAAACGGTGGAGCATAACAATTGTTGACAGGTAAACCGTCCTATAATTTTGTTCGAAACACTTGGGATTGACTGGTTGATTTTTATATTATTTATGCTTGAATATTTAACACATTTTCGGTATAGTTACTAAGTTAGGATCCCATGTTACAGCTGACAAGCTTTTAGACGAAAACAACAAGAGACTGCTTTGTCTGGTGGCTGGACCATTTGGATGACTAAGACCACGTGGCGGGACCCAAACAAACACGGCCACCTCGTAGAGGCTGAGATATCTTAATTGAGGCCGCTATCAGAGGCACTGTAACTCAGATAAGCATCGTGCCAGTCCTCGCCACAAGGGAGACTATCAAAACATTTTTTGTACCCAATCTTATTTTTCAACCTAACATTCACAATGAAAGAGACATTTCCATATGGGAAAGGCTACGAATAATTTGTTTTTGTTAAACCAGTCACATAAATTACACATCGAATAACGCTGCGCTGTTTGGGATCCCTTTCAGATAAATTTTACAAAAGTCGAATAATGAGATCAGAAAATAACAAATGATGAAAATTACATTATGTAATAAGATGCAACACGGATAGGAAAAAGCTTCATTATGGTGAGTAGCATTACAACGAAAGAAAATGGCTGCTTATTGCAAAAAAATCAAACTAAGGTCTAAAATAATTTTAAAGTATACCAGAAACATCAGTTACGAGTGAGATTAGGTTGCTGAAAAAACAAATTAAATTTGGTCGGTAGCCAGTATAGGACATACATTTTAACGTGGTATCCGAACTGCATTTCCACACACATACACAGCAAGTTTTACCAGAGAAAAAGGTCATGATGAGCGCCTGTATAAAACGTCGGCATTGCCAGAACTCGAAAAGGGGACCTTTACTTTTCGAGGAAGCAATTTGGCAATATACTATCAAGCCAGTTGAGGATTACAAATTACAGTTTGATTTGTTACTCAACAGTTTTTTATTATCTTCGTTCATCTTTGGAAAAAGTACTTTTCATTTGCCTAGTAAAAGTCATTAATATTTCGTTGTTAACAGCTCTGTTAGATGATCTGATCCCAGTTTTTTTCCCAGAAATGTCTGTTTAAAATTGTCCGAGTTTGCATAGATGTTTCCGCAATACATTGCGCAGCCATAATTTCTTTTTAAAAAAGTTTCGTCGAGCCAATTGAAAAACACAAGACAAACTCCATACATACCAAAGACGCTACCGGAAATCGCATAGTAAGATATGTTTAAATAGCATCTACTGATACGAAATAGCATGAATTAAAATGGTTGGCTTCCATTCCAAGGATCCTCGCATCGATTCTGATGACGTAATACTTCTTTGGAGCTAATTTCTTCGGCGCCCTATCTCATGAAACATTACTGGAGTGGCACGGAGCTTATTATACAGGAGCATCTGATAAAGGCAAAAGCTACTAGCTCTTATCTTTGAGACCAACAGACTAACTGGAGCATGGTCTGGTAGTTCAGTGTTAAGGTTTCAGCGGAAATTCCTCCGGCTCTTAAATTGATCTTCACCTTCGGAAAAGCTTTGATATATTCACGCAAAATAAGACTGGGCATTCTGTTGTTAAAATTCCAATTAACACTGCAGATACTTCGTGAAGTTGAAGAATTCATAGAACTGGTGTGAAAATTAAAAAAAAAATCTGGACTGTGTTAGTCTGCCGACATATGAGCGTAGTGAACATACATCAGATTATTGAAGCTTCCCATCTTTCCAATTTGATTCGAATTTAATTCACCAAAAGCATTTCTTTGGTTCGTCACCGGCCTTACTACCTGTATGTGAATTCATTAGAGGGCCTGGCATTGGGGAGGAAGTGAATTAAAATCACCTTCTAGCAATCCAGATTTCGGTTTTGCATAGTTTCCCGATAACAGTCCAGGCTAATGCCGGGATAATTCCTTCAGAAGGTTATAGCCTAATTCCTTGCGTCCTTTCCTGCCTCTGATGACCATGACGTTGACAATGCGTAAAGCCATAAACAATAAAGTCTTCCCGTCATTCGTAGTTTCCTAAGCATATGTAATTGCCAGGAGATTATACTGAGGGAGACTAGATTTTCATGTTGGTAGTTATATATTTCCGGTCAAAGATACGGTACTTTCGAACAAACGTCGCATTATTTTTTTATGAACTTCGTCTGTTTCATTATTTTCTTGTTCATCGGTGCACGAACCCTGCAACAAAATCCTGGTGGTAGGCACCTTAATTTTGTATTTTAAATTTGTTTCAACTTTTCGCTTGTCATCTAGTGGTAGCAAGCCGATCTCCCATTTAAAGGCTTAGTGATTTTTTAAAATGGCATTAGGCTTTTTAGCCATTCAGTCAACATCATCTGTGTTTCATTTTCCCCAATTGTGCAAAATTCTTCTAGTGTTGTTGATTATCTCAAATGAAAGGACATCACTTACTTAAAACCACACTTGCCGGGGCCTACTCGAACCGGAGGCCTCTGCAACGCGAAGCCAGCTCGCTAACCCCGCGCTACAGATGCCGGCAAGGGTCGGTGGTGGTTCGATTGCGGTGTACGTCATTTTAATAACGTTTAGTATCTGATTTTTTTTTTTTTTTTACATACGAGAGTTTAATATAATTCCGGGAATCAATGTTTATTACAACTGTGGGCATTAATTGAAAAACTTGAATTAGGTAAATGACCATATCAATGACATTGACATGCTAAAGTCATGGGATACCCTTTTAATAATGTGCAGGGACCTTCTTTACCTCGACGAAGTACATCAGCACTGTGTGTCATAGACGCAACTACACAATTATTTGTAAAAATTGAAAAACCCAGGAGGAATGTATGAATCACTCCAAAATCGGAGGAGTAGTGGAACGATAATAAGTGGTTAAGATTGCAGAGAAATAGCGTGTACGAAGGCCCACTTTTGAGTTACCCGAAAGGTCAATATTACGCCAGAATCAGTCTGCGCAGAGCCGAGAAATGAAGTGGATACGTGCAAACAAGTGCCGGTGTTCCTCGTTAATGTCAAAAACCGAAATGTCAGTATGTAAATGAATTCGGGCGTGGGAGAATGGTATCCTGGAAACGGATTTGTCGTTCCGTGACACTGCGGCTCGTAGAGGGCTCGCTGCTGCGACAGTGATGTTTGTGTGGAACGAGCGGACAGAAGAGGATCGTACACAGCAACGGGCGACCACAGTGCGGGATGACCGCCGTCATGTCCGCATGGCCGTAACCAGCAGAACTCGACTTAGGGTCGACTTTGGAGCACAGCAACGGGTGTGACATGTCTGCAATAGAGGTGGGCGCCACGCCGGCGTGACGCCGCCGGGCCTCAGAGGCGCGCCGCCGTCGCCGACATTTGCTTCACGGCGTGTCCTTGAGCAACAATTCACAACAAGACACTACTTTTTATATTTAACAAATCGTTTAATTGAATGAATAAGTAGGTACTAAGAAGATATGGTTCGTTAAAACTAAAATTAAAAAACCCTCTGTATCTGTATTATATGACTCTCAAAGTCAAACTACTTTTCGTTGGAAATATTTAGAAGTTTAGCGATGCTGAAATAAACGTGCGCCGGGCACTTTCTGTAGCTAATATGGGACATGATCTGTGTGTTGGTTATGGGTTCCGTAATTTTTGACAGTGGATGGCACATATGGGGTTCCAGAAATTGAAATGCTCATAAAAAAACAAAAAACAAATCCAAGAAGAGTCAATGTAGCCAGATATCGCTTGCCGGTGCAAGAAGTACAATCCCTCTGTGATTCTAACGATTCTATTTTAGAAAATGATTTGACGGAACTAGTCCAAACAGAAAGATTGGATGACGTAATTGAAGAGAACTTAACATCTGTATAAGGAAATCTTATGTATATAAATAGACATGTGTGTCCCTATATTTCACTTTGCAGCCACAACTACCTTGCGTAGACCACTGGTGTTTGTCTTGTATCATTCACTATGGTGGTTTCTTGTCGGTAGCTGAGGGTGTACGGGAGATTTGGTGGTTGAAATTGGTCATATTTTAAACAAAGTGTTCTAAAAATTTTTATGTAATCTTCTAGAATACATTAAAATGTTTTATAATACGACACATTTTTCAGCTATTAACAAGTATGAATAATTTATTTACAACTTATTTAGTGTATGAATCGATTTTGACAGGTCTTTAGCTGGAGAGTTGCTAATTTCGCAGGGAGTAACATAGGTTACGTTTTTTTTCTGGAAATATTTAAGATTCCGTACAAAACACAAAAGGTTTAAAATTCTTGACAAATACGAAACAAGTCGTAGGCACGAGTATTAAATATATTCCTTCTATCAAAACTGCAACACCAAGTCAGCGTTTTAAAGATGCTGGAAAGTTTGTAAATGTGACGCATCAAACAACATGTTGAAAAAGATTGGACTAGATGAGCTAAAGATTAATCAGAGTAGAATCTCTTAGAGGATCTAGTAAAATTTTTAATAAAGGTTTCGCTCAGCACTTGAGGTAATGTCGTCTCAAAAGACATGTTGTACTAATGTAGTTCTTCTGTTTCGTTCTGAAATAATTAATATAGTCAATTCTGTCTTAGACTACGAATCGTTGATTATGTTTCAGTTTAAGCGAAACATTAACAAACGATTCCCTGTTACAAGATCATTCATAGAAGCATCACTTTTGTATACTGCATTGTGGGTCTCAAAGACGTAGATACTTATTTAGAGTCAATACAAAAGACCAGAATTTCATTTCTTGCCTCATATATCAAGGAAGCAATCACTGACATTGACGTGCCTGAACAAACGAAGGTGCTGACCCTATTGCTTCTTGAAGCTCCACCAATGACACATGATTGCTGCACAAACTCTTGATGAATAACATCGTGTTTATGCTAGGTCAGATGGTACTGATAGTGATGATCCGATCGATCAAGAATGTTGGAGAGATGTAGCTTCATATCTATCAGAAAATAAAAATGCAAATCTTTTAAGTTATTGGAACAAAAAAAAAGCCTTTCCACGTGCTTCTCGTCTTGCCAATCCTTTGCTTCTTGCGCCAGCCACAAGCACGCTGAGCGAAAGGGTATTTTTTGTGGCGGGATTACTTATTTCTGCGGAAAGATTTCGATTCTAGACTAAGCTTAAATCGCGTAAATAAAATTGTCTTTATTCACAATAACTACAAAGAGTGCCAAAATATATAAAATTTTGAATAAATATATATATATATAATAAAAGCTATACATAAAATTGTTACACCGCCACGCCGCCGCCGAGACTTTTGTAGGCGGCGCTCACCTCTAGTCTGTAATGACGCCGTCGGCTTCCATTAACCTGAAACCATCAAAGCCTCAGATTGAAGTTGGCACGTGCAACACCGTTATTAGCGTCCTGAGTGGCATAATGTATTGTTTTCGGGTGATTCTCACTTAAACTTGTCCCAGAGATGGCCGCGCACGTGATGAACGCTAACGGTCAAACTGTATTGTTGAGCGGCACAGCGGACAAACGGATGGTTGGGGGCGCCGTTGCTTATAACATGCAACTCACTTCCTATGTATTGAGGGCAATCTGAGGAAGATTTTACAGCCCAAGGCACTGTCCCTCCTGCAGGCAGCTCCACGTGACCATATTTCAGTGGGACAGTGCCAAGCCACATGTGGCGAAGAACGTCCAAGCATTCATCAAAAAATGATGGGCGCCATTGCTTCCTTGGCGTGTAGGTTCGCCTTACATGTCGTCCATCGAACATGCCTGGGATATGATCTATCAGCAACTTGTTAGTTCTGGTCCTCCTGCAACCACTGTCGATGCTTTGTTGACGCGCCTACAAACCGCGTGGCGGTGTGCTCCTCAGTAACATACACAGACGGAAAAAAAAAATCCCAACACCAAGAAAAAATTATTGTAGAGTAATGAAATTTGGACAATGCATTTGTCAAGTTAACATGTTTAATTGATTAAATTTTCAAGATCACAGGTTAATTTAAGCTCAAGAAAATGCATTTCAAATGTGAAATACTGTTAAATTATTAGCCGGTGTAACCTCCAGAATTTTGAATGCAAGCCTGCAAACGTGAATGCATTGTGTCATACAGGTTTCGAATGTCACTTTGTGGTATGGAGTTCCATGCTTGTTGTACTTGTGCTGTCAATACTGGGACGGTCAGTGCTGGCTGTGGATGATGCTGGAGTTGTCGTCCAATGATATCCCATACGTGTTCAATTGGAGACAGATCTGGTGATCTCGCAGGCCAAGGTAACATGTCGACACTCTGTAGAGCACGTTGCGAGACAACAGCGGTATGAGGGCGAGCGTTATCCTGTTGAAAAACTCCCCCTTGAATGCTGTTCATGAATGGCAGCACTACAGGTTGAATTACCAGACTGACGTACAAATTTGCAGTCAGTGTGTTTGGTATAACCACAAGAGTGCTCCTGCTGTCATAGGAAATTGCTCCCCAGACCATGACTCCAGGTGTAGGTCCAGTGTGTCTAGGCCGCAGACAGTTTGGTTGCAGGCGTTCCCCTGGCCTCCTTCTGACCAACACTCGGCCATCACTGGCACCAAGGCAGAACCTGCTTTCATCAGAAAACACAACAGATCTCCACTCCGTCCTCCAATGAGCTCTGGCTTGACACCACTGGAGTCGCAAACGGCGATGGCTTGTAGTCAGTGGAATGCACGCTACAGGGCGCCTGGCTCGGAGCTGTCCTTGAAGTAACCGATTTCTAACAGTTCGTTGTGTCACTGTGGTACCAACTGCAGCTCGAATTTCTGCCGCAGACGCAGTACGATGCGCCACAGCTGTACGCCGAATACGGCGGTCTTCCCTCTCAGTAGTGCCACGTGGCCTCCCGGAACCCGGTCTTCTTGAGGCAGTACCATCCCTTGACCACTGCACCCAACAATCATGCACAGTGGATACATTCCGGCCAAGTCTTTCTGCAATATCGCGAAAAGAAAATCCACCTTCTCGTAGCCCTATTACACGACCTCGTTCAAACTCGGTGAGCTGTTGATAATGGCTTCTTCGTCTTCTTAAAGGCATTCTTGGCTAACATCAACTCACTATGTCAAATCTCAGCGGTAAATAACGTTCACAAACTTTACAGCGCGTATTTAAAGCAAACCTGATTTGCAAGCACTGAGTAGCGCTACTAGCGCCACACTTATGCGCGAAGCGCGAAATTTGAATCGATGTCATCTTTCAGATGTATAAACACGCCTACCAAATTTCGTTTATCTAACACAAGTCTTTCTTGGTGTTGGGATTTTTTTTTCCGTCTGTGTATCCAGGCTCTCTCTGATTCCATACCTCGGCGTCTAGAGACTCTGATTGCAGCAAGGTGCTTGTACAGTTCTGTGATTCTAATCATTTGTGTATTATTATATTCCTCATATGTCAGATAAATTTGATTGAAATCACATATCATCTTCCTGGTGTTGCAATTTTTATAAGCAGTAGTGTAGTTGCCGATAGTCCCCCGGACGGATCTGCAACTATGATGTGTGGTTTGGCACACCTGTTGGATATCATGCACGAACAGCTCTATAGATCATATAATCTCCACTGGGTTTATGCTGGCTAATTATGTGGCCAAATTGCGTACTGAAATTCTCCATAATGCGCCGAAAACCAATCGAGCCTTATCTGGCCCCGGTGATATGTTGAACTATAATTTCTTATTGTTTTCGGGCTAGGTGAAGTCCATAAAAGACTGCAAGCAGCTAAGAATAACAATGTTTTGTCATCGAACGTTTCAGTTTGATCAGAGGGACGAATTCTGGACAGATAAAGACTCTCCACATCATCATGAAATCACTAAAAGCTTGCACGTTGGACCGAGCGTAGTGGGTGAACGGTAGCGCTCTGGCCTTGCATTCGGGAGGACGCCGATTCGAATCCCCTTCCTGGCATCCAGATTTCGGCTATCCATGGTTTCACAAAATCACTCCAGGCGAATTCCGGGATGCTTCTATCCAAAGGTCATGGCCGAATTTCTTCCCGTTCCTAGTTCCCAGTCCCATCCCGCTTCTAATGACCTCGACGTCGTCTACGCGTAAAGCCATAAGTTAAAAAACAATTGAAAGTTCATTCTTGGCTTCTTCGGGCTTGCACCACACCTGAATTCAACCATCGGTATGATGTGCTGTGAGTAATATCGTCCTACTCGCCCTTCCGATGCCGTAAGCAATTAAGGCAAAAGAGGACCGCCAAGTAAGTATCCAGTTCGCCCATCAATGATTGTGAGAGCCAGTTCACGCAGTGCTGATAGTCTGTTGTAACGACGCATCTCCTCATCTTTTGGAGGTCTCGACCATTCACCAGATGTGGCCGGCTACTAAGCTGTTCCGGAATAAAAACCACGTATGAGACACATTCGGTAAACCTTTTACAGTGCGGTGCGTTGAATCCATTTTGCAAAAACGTTTGACATGCGACGCGCATGCTCGGTCTCCAATTATCATTCCACGTTCAAGTTCTGTTAATTCTCTTTGGATACTCAATATCATGTTAGTAAGCATTACATAGGATACTGAAGAATCCAGCTGACTGTACTAATAACAAGATGCTTATTTACTCCCTTTGAAGCTTGTACATTAACATGCTGCTATTCTATTACTTTTGGTATGTCAGTGTATAAATAAACTTTTCGCAGTTCTTTGTTAAGAATATTTCCCATGACGACCAAAGAGGTAGTAATACCTGTTTGGTACAGGGGCAATTACACATACAATGTCGACGTGTAGCTCGGTAAAACAGCGGTATGATTGAATAAGATTATACGTTATACATCAGTCAGCTGGCTCCCGGTAGTGTTAGATACAGCTCCACTTGATCACAGTAAATATACTCAGAGCGGTAAATCCAGAATCCAAGGCTACATGGTTATTCGAAAACATTTCAAGTTACTGCCTACTCATCATATACACAGTCCACTCACATTAATGTTACCACCACCTACTTTCGACGTCAACGTGAAATAACCAATCACAGAAGGCAGGTGGCAGCACATTACAGTGGAGTGTATATGAAGGATGTCCTAGGACATCGGAAAGAATTTCAATCGTTGGCGTAATGCAGAAACGTAGCGATTTGTCTGACGTTCAAAAGGGCATGATTATTGGCTTTCGGGCCAAGGGTGGAAGCATTTCGGAAACGGCTAATTTTGTGAACTGTTCACGTGCCGCCGTGGTGAAAGTATACCGTGCATGGCAAAATGGCACTATTCAAAATCAGCGGTGTGGAACATGTGGTGCACCACGGGCTATAGATGACAGAGGCGAACGAAGGCTACGGAGATGCGTGCGGGAAAATAGACGTCCAACTGTTAAGCAACTGACCGCCCAGATGTACCAAGAGTGTATCCTCAATAACGGTTCAGCGAATGGGCCTCCGCAGCAGACGCCTGGTTAATACACCTATGCTGACTGCTGTTCATCGGCGACGAAGGCTTGAATTTGCATGCCAGTACCGCAACTGGACGTCCACAGATTGGTGACAGGTGGCTTTTTCCGATGAATCACGTTTTATGCTCCATCGGACAGATGGACGTTGGTGCATACGGCGTGAAACGTCTGAAAGCAAACACCCTGCAACAATTGCCGGAAGGACCCAGGGTGGAGGAGGGAGCATTATGGTTTGGGGAATGTTTTCCTGGCATTCACTGGGTGAACTCATCATTGTGGAAGGCACGATGGATCAGCACAAGTACGTATCTGTCCTTGCGGACCATGTCCACACCTACATGCAAATAATGTTTCCTCAGAATGATGGCATCAACCAACAGATCAATGGAAGTTGTCATACAACTCGCAGTGTATGTGCGTGGTTCGAAGATCACTAGGATGAGTTTACCTTACTCTCCTGGCCAGCAAACTCACCGGATTTAAACCCAATCGAGAATCTGTGGAACCACCTCGATCTGGTTGTTCGTGCCGTGGAGCCTCATCCGCGTAATCTTGCGCAGCTGGCCACGGCACTGGAGTCGGCATGGCTCAACATCCCAGTGAACACCTTCAGAAAGCTAATTGACTCTCTTCCTGCACGCCTCGCAACGGTCCGGTCTGCCAAAGGTGGTTATTCTGGCATTTGAGAGGCGGTCATATTAATGTGACTGGACTGTGTATCTGGAAATCTTATTTCTTTGGTCAATAACGTTGTTGTTGCCTCCTACTTCAATATACATTGAAAAAAGAAATTATATAGTGACCCAGACTAAAAAATCGATATCCGATGAGAAAACTAACCCTACTAAATCATTGCTTTAACCTACCAGGTAAGCTCCGGAACATATTAAGCCATTTATGTTTTGATTATGGTCGGTGTAGCAACAGCTTGGACAAATGTTAAATAGTGAATAGTAAACTCCGAGTGCTTGCAAATAACATGTTTAAAATTACTGTGGGTAAAATACACTGAAGTTCCAGATGACATGGAATACCCCGTAATAACTTGCGGGACCACCTTTTTCCCCGGAAAAGTGCAGCAGCACGACGTGGTATCGACTCAACAAGTCGTCAGAAATTCCATGTAGAAATATTCAACCATACTTACTCTATGGGAGTCCGTAATTGCTAAAGTGTTGCCGGTGCAGAACAATGTAAACGAATTGACATTTCGATAATATCCCATTTTTTTTCATATGGCTTTACGCCTCATCGACGTCGAAGTCATCAGAGGCGGGAAAGGACTGGGGACAAGGAACGGGGAGGAATTCGGCCATAGCATTTTGAAGTAAGCATCCTGGCATTCGCCTGGAGTGTTTTGGGGAAACCATGGAAAACCCAAATCAGGATGGCCGGACGGGGATTCGAACCAACGTCCTCCCGAATGCGAGGCCAGAGAGCTAATCACTCACCCACTATGCTCGGTCGATCATTTCCCAGATATGTTCAAACCATACCACCGGCTCTTACCAACTATAATCGTGACTCATCTGATCACGTAAACTTCTTCCAATAGTCTAGGGTCCAATCGCTGCAGCCGATGGCGTTTTGTTAGCAGAGGCACTCCCATCGGTCTTTGCTGTCATTCCCTGTCAACGCCAATTTTTGCTGCACTCAACGCACGGACACGTCCTTCGTACCTCCCACACTGAGTGTTGCTGTTGTTTGACACAGAGTTTCGTCTGTCAACACTGATACCTCGAAGCAGACGTCGCTGGTCTCGGTCATTAAATAGAAGTGGTCGGCTGGAGGTAATGTCGGAAATTACATATTCGAGCCACACTTTATACTGTGGATCGAGGTATGTTGAATTCACGAACAATTTCCGAAATGGAAATCTCCATGCATCTATCGTCAGCTACCATTCCGTTAATTCATCTCGCACTGCCATAATCACGTCAGAAAATCTTTCGCACAACTCATGAGAGTGCAAATGAAAGCCCCAACAGTGTACGGCACATTTGTACGTTTATCGAGCGTGGTGGGTGAGTGGTTAGAGCTCTGGCCTCGTATTCGGGAGGACACCGGTTCGAATACGCGAGCAGGCATCCAAGTTTCGGGTTTTCCATAGTTTCCAAAAATCACTTGACGCGAATGCCGGGATGCTTCCATCAAAAAGGCCATGGCCGAATTCCTTCCAGTTCATTGTCCCCAGTCCCGTCCCATCTCTAATGACCTCGACGAGGCGTAAAGCCATAAGTTAAAAAAAAAAAATACGTTTCTTATGCGGTGCTATCGCCAAGTGGATATATGCATGTATTATCCCATGACTTTTTGCACTTTTGTGCATATGTATGAACAAAAGAACTCCGTTAAACCTCTGTTTGCTGCACCACTGTTGTATTGATAAATATGAAAGGATTCTTGTGGTAATTATTATATTTAAAAAAATGGAGTGTCAAATCTGCGTTTCCGTTGTAAATGATTTCTGTGGCTAATTTATAGGTATTTCCTAATTTACACAAATCTTTTACCGGTATTTCATATAGATCTTATAGCAGTACACTGAAATACCTCCCAATCACAACTCCCTTGCCGAGCAGCTTTGGTTTCCTCTTTTTACATGTTGTACTTGGAACACAGCAAGTTGCTCCATACCCCATTTCTGGCAATTCAAATTCTCTTTCAAATTTTCCGTTGCATCTTTGCATGCTGGTGTCTGGTCCTGTTTGTCTGTTAGCAATGTGTCAGTTTTCTGCAGTGCTGTACTCATACTGCAGAATCAACGCAATGGCGCTAGATACGTTATACCATTTTTAATATTTCAATTTATACAACGTTCATATGCTTTATCCTTTAGTAAGGTCTTTCTTCCAACACTCACCATAACACTCTTTGCTCCTAAGTAGAATTATGAAATTTTCACGGACGAAGAACTGCTTGTTCCCGTCGTACAAAATAAATTTTTTAAACACTTGTTATAACGTTTTCCTAATGAATTCAACGAATCATTGGGTGCCAAGCACTGGTATCTCAACCACATTCTATGTGATAAACAAATCTTGTAAAATTAAAATCTTTTCACAATTTGACTTAGTTTTGGAGCTAGGTTTAGAGCGCTGTAATGACTATGTGAGGAAAATAAAAACCCCTAAGAAAATCTAATAAAGAGTTAGCAGCGTGCTGTGGAATACGAGGCGTTCAAAGCTTTAGGTGTAATATCTTGTTTAAATTTACGGCACTGCGCTGGAGAGTGTGAGTTGTTATCAGTTGCAGCTTACAAACTGAGGAAGGTATTAGAAAATCGAATTGATTTATTGAGCGTGCAATACATTGAAAACTTAATTACGGGAGAGCGAACGTTCAGATTTAAGATAATTGTAAACTTATTGTCGTTAGAGAATCGGCTACACACCGGAGCTGTTCATATGTTGCTGTTCGCTCTGTATACTGCTGCATTATGAAGCAACACTGTACCATGGTTTTAAACTATGTGGTTCCACTATTTCTATATTTAAAAGGAATTTGCAATATTAGTTTATTTTAAAGGGCATCAACTTTTACTCCAGAAAGAGATGACATCAAATGGCTTATAATTTCTAAAAAAAAAAAAAAAGCTAGGCCACATTGTTAACGGGCAAGAAAATTCAAATAATAATTTTTATATTAGTGAAAAAGTAAGATAGGTCGTGGTAAATAGATACTAATAATTTTTAATATAATCTCCCTCCTATCGGTGGCGCTTACTCTACTGTCTACTTCTCGGGGGTCGAGAGTGCGCTCGATTCTCACCAAGTTCTAGGCTCTTTTGGAAGATTTACTCCATTTAAAGATGTATATCAATGAATATGTTTATTCTTATTTCCATATTTTAGATTTTAATTATTTTTAAATTTTGTCCCATCTAACGCTACTACTTCAAAGTCCACAAAAGACATGAACGTATCTTTGCTTTTCTTGATCCGCCCTTTGGGTTTTAATTTTAACAACACAACTGCTTCTCTGCCCCTATTGATCATCACTTATTCTCTTCCATTTTTCTTCCGATGCTTGTAGTTTCCAAGCTTGCTATGTGGCAATGTTCACATATGTCAACTTGTATTTCCCTTTGGCGATAATTTTTTTTTTTAATTCTTCGGAATCTCTTCTTTTTGATACATTTTGATATTAGTTTGAATAATAGTTTGATTCGTTTTTCTAGAGATTTTAGTAGCTGCGCTAGAATTTCGTCAATTGCTACTGCCTCATTTGAGTTCAAACATTTCACCTCTCCATCAAATTCTGTCCTTAAAAAAAGTTCATCTGCATTACCTTTCCCATAATCTTCCTCTCTTTCTAGCATACTGTAGTTCAGGCCGTTCATATAACACAATTACTCCATGTATTCCTCCCATCGGTTATCACTTAAAAGAGCCTTCCCAACAGCACCTTTGACGTATACATACATCCTTCTTTCATTTCCAAAATTCTGATTGATCCTCAGTAAGCCGCATGTACTGTAGCTACATACATTTACTTTTCTAGGTCGTCATACCACTCTTGCAGCTACATATTATTATTTAAAAAAAAAATATTTGTATACTTCAGTTCCTGTTTCATATTGAGCTTTTACATGCATTCTCTTCTGGTCACGCCACTCCAAAATTTATTCTGTGATCCCAGGTCTTCGGCAAGTTTTTTCCTTATGCCAAATGTTCTTCGGTTTCTTCTTCATCTAATTATTTTTCGCAGTTCCCGTAAGATTCTTTTAGCTTGTTAATGCACTGTTCTCATCAAAACTTCGAAACGTAGCGTTGCCCTTTAATTACTTTCCATATACTGCATTGCCACCACTCCTTTCAATAGCTTCACTTTACTTAACTAACATAGTCCACAACCCAAAGGTTGGTTGGATCCTCCCGAAAGAGGCATACTAAGAAACTGTATCAGAGGTAGGTCGGCCAGTTCCTTTTCTGCGGCACTTACAATTTGACGTGGAATCTGAACCACGGAACGTACTGGCGTAATTCATATGATTAAACACAACTCTTAAAAAATTTCTGGCCACACCGGGATTTGAACCCGGCACCGCAACCCAAACTTTAGAAACAAGCTCCTCTAAGCACTGAGCCACCAGACCATTATTGAGGTTACTTCCCCTCCCCCCTTTCTAAAATTTTTGTAACCTAATTATTCTCTTGTTGCATTTCCATCGCAGTAATAAATATACTTAAATCTGGTAGGATAACAGAGTTTCAAACTAATATACAAACTGAAAGCAAAATAGATTAATATTGTTGGAACTATAAAAGTGCTAAGAAACACAGGGCCAGATATTGCAGTTTATATTGTCCGAAGATAAGGATTAGAACGCGAGAAACATGTTGTGCAAAAAAAAATCCAAGATTATATTTTTATTAAAAACTGATTTTTCAGGTCAAACTTATTTGACAAACAATACATTAAAAGAATCAAATAAGGCAGGACATGAAAAATGAAATTCAATGTACATATTAAGGGAGTTAATGTAAAGGAAGATAATGAAACTTAGCGAAAAAAGTAGTAGCGAGGGATAATTATCGCAGAAGTCTGGAGGCTGTGGTGGTGTGACCGCAGGCGCCACCCCCCCCCCTTTTTCTAGGGCGGCTCGACTTACAGCGAAAAGCTTTTTATATGAGTGTAGCGCGTGCGCGCGATATGAATGCAAAAGTCTGCAATAAATCGGCCGTGGCCTGTAAATCAAGGGTGAGTAATGCGGGGTGGAGTAGACGCTAAGGCGGCAGGCATCACATATCGGAGGAACCGCCACTCAATTATTCGCGTCCCCCTCAGGAATGCATCTCTCCTGATCCACTTTCAGGACTCACCCGTCCGCATAATTTAAGGACCAGTATCGACTTGCCAAACTGCTATAACCTTGTAAGCCTGGACCAGCGACTTTATGTTTAACTTGAATTTTTCTGTACCATTAGGTGAACAGACGTCTAGAAACTAGCTCAAGCAGTGTAATGGCTTAGCTGTGATGATGTAGCGTTCCGATAGTAATGTGTTCGTGGTTACAATGAAATGTTCATCTTGTATCACTGAGAATTACGTATAAATAAAGTCATATTAGCAACAAAACGCACGTGAAATTAGTTACTGGTTTTCTTAGTAATAAACCACAAGCTGTCCTTTTCTGTGTTAATTTATTTAATTATTGAAAATACCGAATTAAACTGCAGTTCCTAAAAGTATCGGTTGCTAAAAAATTTCCGTTAAACATATTGTTAAATGTTTATATCTGTTGTGTCTTCTTTCACAAGCAGCGTGATGCAAAATCGACGGAAGTATGAAACACTTCTTATTTTCAAAAAAAGTTATAAATTTTATCGTAATAATACCATTAATTTAGTAACACCAGTGATAATTCAAACTTTTTTCTGACCAGCTTATTACTTTTAGCAAGTAAGCTTTAGGAACCACGAGTTTTTTAATAATTAAAATCTATCTAGAGCATGTGTCTTCCTTTATAGTTCTTTCTTTCAACTGTTATCTCCACCTAAGAATTGATCAATTATGCACGACTAAAAAGTGACCCACAACCCTGTCTTTTATTTTTATTATTAACTCCTCTCTTTACTCAACATTTCCAGAATGTGCTCATTTGCAACATTATTTAATAGCATTACGTTTCGAGTACTTCAATATTTAGTAAAGCTCTGTTTCTATATAGTACTGAAAAACGTTTTGAGCTCTAATACATAGATGGATTCTTCATAGCTTCTTCTTTTTTATTTTTGCCACTTCTTTTAGTTTCGTAACTACTGCTACACTTAATGACCTCCTTTTTTTCATTTTAGTAATATTTTATTGATAGAATTAAGTAACTTCTTTATGTTATCTCAACTGCAAATACGAGAAAAGCTGTAATCACAATACTGTATCATGATAATTGTTTCTCTTCGATTCTTTATACCATTATGAATTATTTATTTTCCAATCTCCCTTTTTTGATCTATATATGAACCAAATATTAATAAAGATTGTTTCAGGTTTGTCTCATACTGTTTTCCATCAGGCGTGTATCTCATGAATCTTTATCTTTATGTTAGCAACATGAATCTTACATACTTCATAAATTATTCTCCCATCTCAGTAGTGTATGCCACAGTTTTTTTTAGCTGTTGAGCTTTCATTACATTTAATTTTCAAAAACTTTCACAAATCTATCCACTATGTCAATATATCCTTGACTTCCTTAATGTTTCCTTCTCACATTAAATCTTAGAATTAAAATTATTCCAGTACACATTTTTGGTATTCATCCTCTTACCTTTTAATCTACTTACGCAAAAAAACTTCTTATAATCAGTCTGAATTTTCTTGACAGTTCAAACTATCTTCGCGAGGGGAAGACGATTTACTTTATGAAAATCGGTGCATTTTTTCATGTCTGTTTACTTTTGACGCCATTTTTACGAAATTTTTTAATTCCTCTCTGCATTTCGTCAATTTTTTAGTTTGATTTTTTAAATATTTTTCTAAAACTCTGAAGATAAATTGAATAGCACCAATGCTTGGAGTTCAGTCGGGATTAAAAGAATTGTTTATTTTAGAATTCAAAATGCTAGTTAAATGTGTGCAAATAGTCCTGTCAGAAAATAGAATCAAATAGAAAGAGTGTTCAGCAAATATTTCTGCTCGCTATATATCTTTATTGTTATTCTGCAGTGTTTGCGTTGTATCTTGAGGCAGCTTGGATATGAAGGCAAATGCCGAAACAAATGAAATAGAAATAATGCTACACAGTAGAAATTTCGGCTTACTGTTTATTTGCTGAATTAGAATTATTGCGTCACAATCTTCAAACTATAATTATTCAGAAAAATTTGAACGTCCCATCTTGTACGATAGCAGTGTTGATTCACTTCGTTGAGACATAATTTTCGGTTTGGCGTCTATGGCTATACAACGACGTAACGTGAGAATTAAGTAATCAGTCACAGTTTTAAGGATATCTCATTAGTACTGAAAGCAGAAGACAAACACGATATCGTAAGTGCCGATTTCTGGGGATGCAATTGAACCGATATCCTTCAGTATGAGAGCCCACTTCATTGTGAATCGTTATTTCTAGTAACACAAAAATATTGAAGAAGGCCGTCTGGTTTTTGAAAGCAATGATGCTTTTGAAATTTCACACACTATATCATTGGTTCAAAACCTGTTCTCGTAAGAGTTAAGATTTGTTTACATTGGAATGCAGCGAAATAATCCAGCAACGTAATCTGAATAACTAAAATAGTACATTACAGCATTGATGAAATTTCTAAAATGGATTCTTTCATTGAAATAAAACAAACTTGACATAAAACATTGCCATACATGTAATAATAGCAGTTGAATATGCACTCATAACTATAGTTCGATTCCAGTTAGGTCTTATTAACTGGCTAACAACAAGCTAACCTGGGAATTGAGTACTCGCACACAGTTTTAGACTTTTATATTCATAAGAAATAGTTTTAGAGGACAGATAGTCCACGGAAGCCAATACTCTGTTCATTTCCGTTTGAAACTATAAGGTCTGTATTTTATGTTGCAGGTACCAAGAGGAGGCCCTTTGCTGGTCTGACAGGTAAGTTTTTCTTCATTTTATTACATACCTTATATTTTATCGTTATTGAAATTTTTGCGTTTTTTGTGAGTAGATAGATTTCTTTTAAAGAGAATGCTTATAATATATATGCCCATGAGTATAAATGTCAATTATAAATACATTATTAATTTGTCACAGAACAATACTTATTATGAATAAAGATTGAGGTGATACGTTTGGCACTATGAATCTCGATAAATGAGGGACGTCCCACAAAATTGATCGGCATCTTTCTTTTACCATCTGTGCGGCTAAAAAAAAAAACGAATCCCTTGATAGTCTTTCTAGAAGATCACGTTTGCCATTATTTTCATGTTATTACTACGTTTGTAGTATTTTTGATACAGTGTTTCCCATCCAATCTGATGAAATATAAGCGACAGACGTGAATAATGTAATTAGATCTGTTTTATTACTTTTAAAATTCAAACTGTACTAACAATCGTTTCCCGTAGATCTGGTAGAAAATGTGCTTGCTCTCTATTTCCAACTGCGCATTAAGAAAATAATCTAGGAAAGTGTAAGGTAATAACAATTTCAGTGTCGTCTGACTGTAATGACGTATCACATTGCTCTGTGCTCTTACGCTAATTTTCCCTCTATACACACACACAGCTACTTTGCAACATCCGTTGGCATTCCATAATGTCATTGCATCAATTTTTACCTAATTAGACTATCAAATCGTATTCTGTTCAGACACGTTTATATGTTTCTTTTATTAATGCAATAGCGATTTTTCAAATTCTTGATAACCTAACTGAAAACAATTCATGAATCAGATCAGTCAAGTTTGGTAGTGTGTATTTCACAATAAAAACGCTTTCAATTTTGTTTCAATCTACATGTTATCATTGCTGTCATTATACCTGCTATTATTGTTCGACTACCTAGACGAATTTCCATTTGTAAAGCAACCTAAAATAAAACTTAAAGAGGCTACGGAAATATTTTGATACCTTCCACTTTGAGAGTTAGTTTGGCGTGCCAATTGTTGAGGATTCATCACGATTCCTTGCGTTGCGTACCCACATGGTGCGGGCCACTGCCACTGGTCTATTTATTGGCCCCTATCGCTGTCACAGCTCGCAGTCACCAGACTCTGCTACAAAGTCATTAATAATTCCGTCTGTAAGCGGGGAGAAGGGAAGATACAGTTTGTAAACACTTCATCGATAATTCCTACTGATATAATTGAAATCCTGAAAACTGAATTTAAAAAAAAAATGAATTAACTATTTAAGACCTGACGGACCATTGAGATGATCGACCGTCGGCAGATCGTCTCTGTTTGTTCGTAGTCTCTTCAGTTACTAACTTTTCAAAAAGAATAATTCGTAAAAAAAAACCATAATCTCACATTCACTTCTCCCTTGTAGTATACTATCTTAACATTACCTCAATTTTAAATGTTCTCTAGAGGCAACTAACGACTGAAGACCTCTAAATCTGTTTCACAGAACAAGAAAAGAAAATAAGAAGATTTATTTATTTTTTGTGAAAATTTTCGTTGTCAAAGAGAGAATTCTGGTCTTCTAAAGTAGTTGAGTAACCAAATAATTAAAGTGGCAAGAATTTGGCACGTAATACCCTTCGTTTGTCATGGTATTTTGGTGTGCAATTTAGTTACAAAGCACATTTTAAAATGTATTTCTAGAGTCTAGAATCTATTTCACCGATAGAGTCGCGAGTCTAATACCTTGTGGATGATTTCTCACAGTCGCATAAAGGGTTGCAAACTACACTTATTTAACGTGAAAGTTCTTGGACAGAAGGATTCAGGAATCGCTTCTGTATTAATCTACTCATGCGAAAGTTTCTGAATTATATTTGGCATCAACTCGGTTCTCAAGAGCCTGGTGAATGAGCGGATGAAGCTCGGGCCTGGCAACAGGGATAATGCGGCTTCGATTCCTGGACGATCAATCAAGATTACGACATTTAATGGTTTCTCGAAATCACTCTAGGAATGCCGGTATGTTGCCTTTAAGAGCCCACAGCTTTTCGTTTCAATTCCATTTCCACAATCGTCTCCCAGTTCTGAAGACCTTATCGATGATGGACCGAGCAGTAAAGATACAAATAAATTAAAAAACAGTTTCGGTGCAATGGGATAACCTCCTCGTTCATTGCATCGTTAATCTTGGGTGCTACCTTCGAATTGTCGGAGAAAGTCCTGATAGCGTAGCGAGTAGATGTAGGCAAACAAGCTGGTGAAAGAGTATTTCACTTGTTCGGAACCAGCCAAAGGATTCGAGCATCCTAGCATATATATAAGAATCAAAGTCTGGATGTAGGCCTATATTTGTTGGGCATAAAGATTCACAACATTTCGCCTCCTCTACCAGGCAATTAACACTGTTTACTTGGTAGCTTGATTCTCGATATTCTTTACCGGATTCCAACCCTTCAATCCCCCGCAATCCCCACCATCCGCTCTCAAATATCTGTAGTGTGGGTTGCCTTTTGCGGAATTGCTGAAGTTGTCGGAGGTATGCGATATACCTCCACGAAGTGAATAAGCCTTCGTAAAAAATGATTTTGTTACTGTAAAAAAAAGCGCTACAGTTATCACAGAAAGATAACTCTCATTTTAATCACATTGAAATTTAAATGTAATAAGGACAGCATGAAGTGTACAAAAGCTGCAGGTGCAATATATCTATGTCTGTCCATAGACGTGACCCGCGTAGAAATGAGCTGCAAGCCCACGAGAGAAAACGTGGGTATCTGCTGGTTTCCCAGAAATATTATTTTAGAAAAGTGATTGTAATTTGATTCTATAATTTGACATATTTGTGTGCTGAAATCTCTATGAAAAGTGGTTCCCTTTTGTGCATCACCATATGTTGCGTTTCTGTATGTCAGGAACACACTTGGACACGTATGCGAGCGAAGGCAACCCGCTTCATGAATATTATCGGGAATCAACAGCGGGCAGCATCTTTGTTCCGACCACAATCGCTACATCATGGCTCACTTGTTCTTGTCTCCTTAATAACGCTGCAGCTCGCTGAAACTAGAAACTTTTTTAAAAATCGAATTACTTCGTATCGGAGAGTTCGTTGATGAAGATAGTCTTGCTAATGTGAACAGTCTGCCGCATCCATCACTCCGGGAGAAAGCTACACTCAAAGAGTAATTACTCATCCTGCATCATAAATACCTTAACAGCGCGCATTAACAAATTCGAAAAAAAGATAAATCAATCACAACATAATCCACCACTCACGTTCCATCAAATAATTCAAACTTTAAATCACTGTTTTCGAGGTCTTCGTGGCGTGGCCTAAGTAATCTCAGATGATACTTTTTATGGAAGCTAAACATCTTTATAACAGAAGTTATTCATTCCTTGTGTCTCAAAGACACGAAAACTTTTCACTGGACTTTTTTCGTCTGATAGTTACGTTTTCTTCGAACTGAATAGCAACACACACACACTCTACGAGCAAATCTTGGCGTTGGTAGCCGAAAACCGCTTTCGAGAGAGGAATGAACGCGTAGGGTGTGGGTGAATTTTGCTGGAAACGTCGAATGTAAAATTTCTGCTCATTCGGTTTTTTCCCCAAGAATACTGCACCAACAAGACACATTACCAAAAGACGTGTCTGGTTTACAAACAGAAGGTGACAATCGCTTCCATTCTTTGGCACAGACCAGTTTCCAACAAAATATTAAAAACCACAAAAAATATATTACACACCAACGTTACACGTAGCTCAATTAGAAATAAACTGAAACTTAATATGTTATAGATTAATCATAAAACACCAGACATTTAGACACAAATCATAAATCCTTAGCGTGAAACAAATGAATCAAAACAATAAAATATTTATATTTACTTTTCTGTTTTATATCTACAACAAAATATGTAAGCCTGTGACATTAACGATTTATATTTACAGCCATTGTGAACTTCTCTACCACTCACTGTTTTTTTCTTTGTTAAGTAAAGGTTATATCAGATTTAGAATAATACACCGGTTTATTCTAAAAGTGCGTGGTACTTGGTTTTCTATCATAACGACTAATACTTTGCATACAACAGCCTGGTGACTAAAAAAATGGATATAAGTTTTATTAGATTAAGTTAGAATTTTAGCTTTTATTTAATGTCAGAATAGCCCCGGGGATGAGTACTAATGCATATCATTATTAAAACCAATAATACTAGCTACGACTGATTACAGATTATTCCAAAAAGTAGTCTGCACACATTGCATTGCTAACTATAAATACACAAACTCATAGAGGCTCTTATTAATAGCAACATTTTTTATACATTTAAAAAAAAAAATCAGATTTAGAATAATACACCAATTTTTTCTGTAAAACGTTGTGATCTTCCTTTCTTAATCCCAAAGCATTTTCTATTATCTCAATACTCTTTAGTTATTCAATTCAAGGAGAAGAAAATTGTATCACAGAGTAGTTTCTGTAGCAGAAAGTATTTCAACTTTAATTTAAAGCTCTCAAATGTTTGTGGTCGGAAACTGAATAAAGAAGCCGGTAAGACCGTATAAAAAATATTTTTATACAATTGAGACTGACTCGTTTAAACAAATTAGGACTCAATGGTACTTATGTTAGTCTTTATATGTCGGAAGAGGTTCTAAGACTAGGAAATGTGAATTAACGGCAGGTACTACTATATCAACGCTCTTATTATAGTATACATGCTGATAACCCCTTAATTGTTATAGCTTCTTAGTTTAGACTACCAGCATCAAGTAATAAACACTTGCACATTCAGAAGTAAATTTTACGCAACCAGGAATGCTGAAAGAATTAGAAACTGAGTTAGATCCCACAACTGTGCTTAACATGTAGAGATTACCCGAATACCAAACAGATTTTGGTCATTCTGACTTCTGGTTTCCATTTTCTCCGAAATTTATTTACGCGAATGCCGGATTGCTTTTGTAGTTTAGACCACTGGAGATTTCCACAAGCTTTTTCATAACGATCCTCTGACCGTGACTGTAACCATACCAAGATTAAACCAAATATCAGAGTAAAATGCACTACCTTACTCCACTTGCACCATTTTCTGAAGAAATTCAACGATATGTGGCCCTTCTGGAAACGGATATTCGGATATCTGTTTGTGTTGTGTTTGCCTGCGGGGGGTGTCAAGTAGGCAATCTGCATTCACGTGCTCCTGGTTGATGCACACAGAGTATCGGTTCGTCGCACCCAGTAAGCAAGTGAAAGGTAAACGCCGCGCAGCGCCGGCTCGTCCTCCACTACGGTAAATTGGATTTTTTCTCGCCCCAGCAATGTCGGGTAACAACACACTTTGTTCCACCCTGCGAGGACGCCTTGCGTAAGTGCGTTCCATTTTCTTGCATGAACAGACTTTCATTCCCACTCGAAACAGCAAGTGTCAAAGAGTGGAAATGGATTATAAATGCTTCCCTCATTTATTCTTTACAGCATACAGCTCAAAGAAATTCTTTCATTTTTAGGAAGGAATATGATGTTATTTTTTCGCGTTTCATATTAGCTTGACCTGTATGTATGTACGAATGTATGTATCTATCTATGTATGTTTGAATGTAATGGAATCTTTCAATTTAAGTTTCACCCACTTCCAGGCGTACGAATTGTTTAAAATTTTGCACACATACTAAGAACCGATGACAATGCAATAATTTGATAGCTATGTCCTAGTAGTCTCATTAAGTTGACAGTAACAACAAATAACTGGTTGAATGAAATGGATTCACGCAATTTATTTTACACCCACTTTCAAGCCTACGAATTGTTTAAAATTTTGCACGTGTATTCAGAACCGATGAGAACACAATAATTTCAGAATTATGTACTGGTATTGTGATTACTTTGGCAGTAACAACTGAAAAGAGTTTGAATGTAACTGAAACTTTCATTTCAATTTTCACCCACTTCCAAAAGTCCGAATTGTCTGAACATTGCACACGTATTAAGATGACAATAAAATAATTTCATACATACGTATTGGTACTCTCATTACTTTGACAGTAAGAACAGACAACTGGTGTAACCGTCATATCACAGATGTGGCTAATTTTCACCCATTTTGAGCCGCGATTTGGTGGTTCAGTTGAATAAGGCGCGTCAGTGGCAAACAGACGTTTCCCGTTTCGAACCTCGGTCTCGATTGGAAATTTTACGGACCTTGGAAATGACTTTCACCTCTGTTTATGTGAAGAAAGTTACGATGGTCCAAGGTTCGGATTACTGGTGAAACTGCAAGTTCCTTATATCAATTAGGATTGCCGATTAAAGCAAATGAAGGACCGACATGAGCGCGCACCTTTGTCAGTTGGCAGCCGCACCCGGTCAACAACGCCACACGCATTTAACTTAATTACCCACTTCCAGGTGTTTGAAATTTTCGAAATTTTGTACACGTTTTAAGAATGGTTGACAATACTATAATTTTAAAGCTGTGTCCTGTTATTTTCATTATTTTGACAGTAACAGTAGAAAAGTGGTTTTGTTGCGTAACCTTCTGTACATGGGCACTTAACGATACTTTGATGCAAGAAGCTACCTACAATAGTGGTTGTAGTCACTTAATGTGATGTTAAACAGTGAGTATTGGCAACATCGTTTTGAGTTAATTCGACTAATTACGGTATAGAAGAGTAGTCTTACGCCTATCCTGCTGTCGGACATCCGGTAGGGTCGACCATTTAACTGTCTTTTGCTCGTGGGATAATTAAAGATTAAACTGCAACACGAAGAAAAAGAGAGATTGTCGAAGAAAAAGAAAACAGTGGAAAACAACTTTTGTAATAATCTGAACTAAACTAAAAAGTTTAAAATATTGATTAAATATAATGATTTTGTTTAATAGCGATAGAACGTTCCAAAATTCAGTATAAATTAATTTTTTAAATAAGCTTAAAATAAGAATAATTTCACTTGTTAAAAAATTAATTTTAATGTCAAAAAGTGCGGGGGAGGGGGGGGGGGGAGAGCGTTGTTCTCTGCTTACTTTTCACAGTGACTTTACGAACAAGCAACCATAAAAAATATAGGACATTAACATTAAAGCTTTTTGGTCAGTAATTTTATTTTTAAATTTAAGCGTATTCAAAAAATTAATTTGTACTGAATCGTTGGACGTAATATTGCTGTTAAGCAAAATCTTTATATTTGAAGATTATTTTTAAAGTTTTAGTTTACATTGCTACAAAACCAGTTTTCAGCTTCTTAAACTATAATTTTATTTCCCGATCGGTATCTGGATTGCCTTAGTTGAATACTTCACCTTTTCATGTCAAAAACGTATCACGACATTCCAATGGCAACCGAAATTCTCAGTCATCTGTTTCAGGGTGTCTAGTCATTACCTTCCTTCAACTCTCTATTGCCAGGAGGCTCTAAATGTGGTTCTTAATCCTATCTCTTCTCTTTTTTTAAAATTTTCTCATAGACTTCTTTCTTTGCCAATTGTTTGCGGAAAGTGTCCATTTTCCGCTTTATCTGTTCACTTCATTTTCAACATATTTTATAATTTCGCAATTTAAAGGGTTGTCTTTGCCACCTCACCAACGTTTAAACCTGGCTTTTTTAATACACCGTGCTTGAGACACGCTGACATTAATAAAGTGAGAACTTACTCTTTAATAGGAATGTTTTCGTATTTTAAAAAAGGCTAGTTATGTTAGTAGTAATCTTGTTCCAATTTGTTCTTTACTTCGGCCATCATTTATGGATTTACTTCATAACTAACAGAATTACCTTTTTTGTAATAACACTTTTCTTTCACTTTTTATGTCTAGTTTGATGGATTGCGTCGTAATAAAACAACGTTTATAGAACATTTTTCTTGAACTGTTATGCTATTCCAACGTTTTCTTCCGTTTACTTTGTTGCTTCCTCTACATAGAAGCTAAACATTGGTGATGGTAGCCTTCGAAATAACGTCAACCACACACTAGCCATCTCTTATCTTTCAAGGCATTTTTTTGTGATATAAACGCTTGAAACAACTATCTTTTACTGAAAATCCAGCCGGAATGCTCCCTTCAAAAAAAGGCCATGGCCTAATTCCTTCCAGTTACTTGTCCTCAGTCCCATTCCACCTCTAATGACCTCGATGTCGATGAGGCGTAAAGCCATAAGTTTTAAAAAAAATGGAAAACCCATATATAACTGATGTTTCTCAACCCAGTATACATAAACTACATCCAGATTTGGGTTTTCCATGGTTTCCCAAATCACTCCAAGGCAAATTCCGGGATGCTTCCTTCAAAAGGCCATGGCCGAATTCCATCCCATCCCTTGCCCAGATCCTTTCCCGTCTCTAAAGACCTCTCTGTTGAGAGACGTAAAGCAGTTTAAAAAAAAATAATAAAAAAATAAACTACAATTTGTGTCGACAAAAAAAGTGAGGTCTCAACTTACACACCATTTTTGCGTATTGTTATTGACAAAAGTAAACTGCACGACAAATAGTAGTATTACTTTGTTTTGTGTCAGAAAATGGTGTTCAATAGTATAGTCTTATAATCAGATTATCTCATTGTTGTATTGAAAATTTCAAAAACATTTTAACACTGTAAAGAAGTGGTAAAAAGGACTGATGATTGAAACTACCCGTGGTAAATACTGCGTAAAAATCCTGCAACCAGCTGGACTCGAACCCGCGACATGTTAACATCAGGCTGTCCATGCTGCTTTCAGGTATTCCACATTCAAAGGAAAGTTCCACTCAACTTTTCTAACATGTTTTGACGGATGACTGGTCTCATCATACATTCCGATTACTGCATGCACAACCTACAATTAGGAACAGCGGTCATATCGCAGCTGTCAAAACTATTCGTTGCATTTTGATAGGCTGGAAACTGAATGAATATCCGGGCCTTAAAATTTGCATTATTTAAGAAAGGGATTCCCAACAGAATATTTCAGGACTTGTTAGGTCGAAATTTATCTGAGGTGTCAAAATCTACTAAAAAAAAAAAAAAAAAAAAGAAAAAAGAAGAAGAAGAAAAAGAAACATCATTCAATTCATGATCGCTCAGGACATTTTCCAATACCAAAACTTTACTAGTACCGTGTATTACTAATATATTAAACTAAGCAGGAGATTTTGCATATTTTATACTCTCATTGCTTTCGATTCCATTATTTTCTGGGTTAAACGACTATATTCTTCAAGCTGAAGAATAAACATTTGTTGTTTTTTTTTTTGATGGAATTTTCCGAGAATTCTAGGTTATTTTGTCTGGATGCGGTATCATATTCAATACAACAAAAAGTCCGTGTATCAATTTTCGTGAAATCTTATTCACAGTCTACGCCGTCGTATTTCACTCTGTACTTCATGTTAACTTAATAACCCAGCTTTTAAAAACTCTTAAAAAAAAAAAAAAATAAATAAAAAAAAAAAATAAAAAAAAATAAAAACATAATTCAATTATCAATACGAATTTCTCTTGGTTGGGATTCACAAAACGACTTTCTCGCAGTAGGCTTTGTTGTTTCTAAATGTACAGCAATGCCGTAATACACTCATGACCATATGTTAAAGGATTTTCAAGATTCACGATGAATCATTGCATTATAGCCATAATGTGTGGACTAAACTGTGGCTGCACAACACACAAACACGTGATAAACCTGGCAGGTCAGTACGAGACAGTCCGTGTGGGTAGAAGTCTTGGTTGCAGCAGTTCTGACTGAGTGTTCTGTGGATTTCGAAAACAGCATTAGTTTCGTAAGGAAGCAGAGTGGCAAAGAGAACACATTTGGATGGCATTACGCGTGAGGGGTATCATCGGCATATTAGAGACCGAGTCAGCTGCAAGTGGGCCAGGAGTTGCATGTCACCCATAGCGCCATTTTACGTCTGTGGAGAAGATTCCAGGAGGGAGGAACCATTCAACGGCTGTACGGACAAGGTCAACCACATGCTACCATTGAGCTTCAGGATCTTTATCCTGCGTTTAGTACCCGAAGACCACCTGCCCTGGCTAGAGACCTCGCAGTAACCTCTGGATCACACACTTCCCGTCAGATGGTGTATCGTCGGCTTTGAGAGGTCCATCTATACGCTCGGTGACCCGCCAGATGCAATCCTCTAAAACAAATACACCGCATGGCTCGTCGAAAGTGGTGACTTGCCCACAGTGATTTGACCCAGGAAGAGGGATGAGTCGTGGTTTAGCCAGTACAGTGGCTCACACCGTCGGTTCAGCCCTGTCAGTATTATGGAAAGGGACCGACATAGTGGCGCCAGTGCTCTCGTCTGGGGCGCCATTATGTTAGGAGCACTTACCTCGTCTGATGGATGATAATGTCTGCCCACACGGGGCTGGCCGGTGACATGAGGACGTCACACGTCTAGAGCGCCCAGTTTGCTCCTCAGACTTAAATCCGATTCGGCATGCATGGGACTCACTAGGACGAGGGATTGCAGCCGTAACATCGAAAACACCGATCATTGTTGACCTACAACGAACGCTTGTCCAGCAATGGAATGCGTTAGCGCAGGCCATGCTGATTCACAGTATGGGCAGCCGCTGTGCATCCTGTATTGCCATGAGAGGTCATCACTCCCCGCATTGCTGTTCGGCATGCCAACAGCAGAGGGACACCACACGTGGCCACTGTCCACGTCTGGTTTCTCGAATGCCTTGTATCAGTAGCACTGTGTCATGAGTAAAATTGTTGGCATGGTCACTTTTAGTGCACACATTATCACCATGTCATATTTTATGTCCGAGGATCTTTATCTTCTCAACATAAGAATAGAAGGGAACTTGAGTACCAGTAAGTACGATTAACAATAATTAAATTTTACTTACTCTTGCTCTGGATTTGTGGGAGAACTGTAATCTTGCTTGGTGGGATTCGGGAAGATGCGGGTTCGAATCCCCGTCCGGGCATCCAGATTTGGGTTTTCCATGGTTTCCCCAAATCACTCAAGGCAAATGCCAGGATGCTTCCTTGAAAAGCATATGGCCGAATTCCTTTCCGTTCCTTGTCTCCAGCCCCATCCCACCTCTAATGACCTCCACGTCGACGAGGCGTAAAGCCATAAGTAAAAAAGTAAAGGCTGCAGACGAGTTAGAACATTGAAACGGGAAGAGACTCGCCAGTTCCCGAAAAAACCATTGCGTTATTAATCTGGAGTGATTTTTGAAAACCGTGGAAAACCAAAATATAATTCGCTGTTCAGGGAATCAAATCTACATATTCCTGAATGCCAGGTTCTGACGTTACCACACAATCACTGCCTCGTCAATCAATGTAACGTCTCATATGCAGTGCAGAGATTAGTTCTAGGCAGTAATCAAGCATGATTTACTGTGGAAAGAAGCGAATATACAAATAGACAGAAATGTTCTTACCTCCTTATCTAAGCTTTTCCACAGGATTTGTGTAGCTCTGTTAGAGGCGCATTGCGTGACGATTTTAACACACTTTACTTGGCGGCCGAACAAACTTTCGGGATGTCCCGACCAACAATGCCATAAGATTATTTGATTTTTGTATAACAATGATACACCTCAATTGTTTTCTTGTTTGATTTGGTACGATAATTCAATGAAGTACTAAACAGAATTAATATTGAGTAGCAATCAGAAAAAAAATATATTTTTGCAAAATCGTAACTTCTGTGTTTAGTTTTAAAGCCTTGCAGGTCGGTCGGTTGGTTCCTCCCATACCAAGCGTACGAACTCAACATGAAAGTCAGTCCCTTTCGTCACATAAAGTCACATAAACAGGAGGATATTCAACAGATGGTAGCGTAATGCCAAGGTAAGGGACTAAGAAAATTACCTTAGAGCTCGGTTTTTTATTTGCTTATTATAGCTTTACACCTTATAGACATTTACGTCATGGGTAGAAAGGACTAAGGGTAAGGAACGGGAAGCATTCTGCCATGGCCTTTTGAAGGATCCATACCGACATTCACCTGAAGTGATTTCGGGAAACTATTGAAAACCGAAATCTGAATAGTCAGATGGGGATTCGAAACCACCTCCTCCAGAATGTGACGCCACAGTGTTACCACTCACCCAGAACAATCGGTGTAGTTTTCTGGATTAATTCACAGACATCTAGAAGCTCCATTAGATAACTTAGCAGCGCGTAGCACAACGCATCGAAAGAGGCCCAAAAAACAGCAATTTTAGAATAATTAGATAGTCTCAGAGGAATAGCGGACGTTTCGTTTCTGGTGTTAAACTACTGTTGCGGAATATGACAGGAAGCGGGTGAGTCCTTGTGATGTGTGTAAACTGAAATCAATGCTTATAGTCGTCTACTTTTGTTCATTACCGAGCGTGGTGGAGGAGCAGGTAACGCTCTGGCCTCGCATTCGGGAGACGCCGGTTCGAACCCTCATCCGGCCATCCAGATTTGGGTTTTCCATAGTTTCCCCAAATCACTCCAGGACAATTCTGGGATGTTTCCTTCAAACCTCTATGGCTGAATACATTCCCGTTCATTGTCCCCAGTCCTTTCTCCTCTCTAATGACCTCGACGTCGACGAGGCGTAAAGCCATAAAAAAAACAAAGAAAAAGAAAGCTCTTGTTCTAATATGTTAACGCCTCTACCAGACGAACATATAACCATCCACAAAGTCATATGACGTCACTCGAAAAGCACTGTGGAAAGATTTAACCTAGGCCTTTATAGACAATTTGTTAATTAGGAAGTACACTGTCAGAAATTAAAAGTGCAACACCCAGACGGAGTGGTGGTAAATGAATGAAATTTGGCCCTAAGTATCCCCGTATAAAGAATATTAAATGATTAAAATTGAAAGTTTTTTATGTACTATATGAGAATTATGGAACTATTTATTACTCAAAAGTGCTATTTATTTTAGCTATAGGTAGTGAACAGGGTGGTGCAATGTAAAACTATTTTGTCGATAAGTTCTTGTTGACCAAATATACCACGGTGAAGAGAGACGATCCTCTACACACAAATATCTGTGTGAGAGGCCGGAGAATGTGTGTGTTTGAAATGGGTGCATAATATCGTGAAATCTCCCATAGTGCAATGTCAGTATACAGACTAGTTACACAATGAATTAAATAAGGCTCTAGTACTCCTAGAGCAGGCACAGGTCCACACAGAAGAACATCAGCACATGAAGACGGCTGGCAGACGGGTGACCAAGCGTTATAGAGAGAGAGACCTCCCGGGGAATTGTATTTTTTTTTTTTTTTTTTTTTTTTTTTGTAACTGCTTTACGTCTCTTTTTAACATCGAGGTCTTTAGATACGGGAAAGGATGGGGGGCAAGGAATGGGAAGGAATTCGGCCATGGCCTTTTTTGAAGGAAGCATCCCGGCATTTGCCTGGAGTGATTTGGGGAAACCATGGAAAACCCAAATCTGGATGCCCGGACGGGGATTCGAACCGCCGTCCTCCCGAATGCGAGGCGAGAACGCTAACCGTTGGAATTGTAAACCAAATGCTTGAAACTGGGTTACACTCTCTGACTCCTGTGCAATGTGTTCCATTAACACGTTTTCATTGCCGGCATCGTCTAACCTGGTGTAATACAAAACGCAAATCAACACGTGAATGGCGTACATTTGTGTTTAGAGACGAGTCTTGATTCTGTCTGTGGAAAAGTGATAATTGACAACATGTACGCAGGCGTAGTGGATAAACGACTTATTCTGCTGTGATTTCAGAAAATCACACAGGTCCAGCCACCGGTGGCAATAAGTTTTGACAGCAGGATTGAGTTGGTTGTTGTTGAAGGCACAATAACAGCCCACCACTGTATGCACACGGTGCTGCACGCTAATGTGATACCCTTAATATCCACCATCCAAATCGCATCTTCCAACAGGATAATGCCCGTCCCAATAATGCGACCATCACAACACAAGCCTTACAAGGGATAACGATCACAATTTGGACTGCACGGTCCCCAGATTTGTCCGCAATAGAGCATGTCTGGGATGCCAGGAGTAAATTCATTAGATCACAAGGACACACAGGACAAACTATGCATCAAGTGACTATAGAAGACATGCAGGCATAGAGAACATACCCTAACAAGACATCCGAATACCTATTGATTCAATGTCTGCAAAGATCCACGAACGTATAGCTGCTCAAGGTGGGCGCACTTCTTACTGACGTGATTTATTTCAAGTTGTTCTCATTTCTGGGTATTACCCTGGATATATCTAAAAAGTTTCCAAAAATTCCACCATTCCTTTCTGGGTGTTGCACTTTTAATTTCCGCCAGTGTATGACCTCCATATCTCCTATTGTACTTGCCAAGTAATGGGTGGTTTACCCAGGACATTTGAAGCAGCCAACCTGTCGTATAGTATGCCATGCAGAATACTCCATTTTGGACAAATGGGCCACCTGAGTTGGGCCTAACATTTTAGACAGACGTGGGTTCTGTCCACGGCCAGTAATACTGATTTTGGTTTTCCATGATTTCCCAATAATTAATCCAGGAGAATTCCAGCATGGTCTATTCAAGATGTCATTGCCCATTTCCTTCCGGCAACTGGTCTACAATGCTGTGCTGGCTCTAAAGTTTCTGCTATCAAAAAGCTGTTGAGCTCAAATAAATAAGAAGTGAAGAGATATTTTAGTATAGTTTAGTGTTCCCGTGGTTACAAGCTCCTTCTGGTGTTCAGAGGATTAAGCGTATAGTGAACACAACATCAGGTTGTCAGCCACACTCAAGCACTTTGACAAAAATCAAGCAGGGGAGTTTTTAGGGACAAAAATATGAGTTTTTAGAATCATAGGACATCACCGCGCCACCTGATCTGATCTATTTCTTGATTTTAATCACAGTTGTAACACTTAATGTCGATTCAAACCAAAAATTGCGTCCATACAGTTTAAAAGTGACAAAAAATAAGTTTTTGGGGTCAAAGATGATGATTGCTGATCTGATCTGGCAGGAATAAGAACCTAAAGGTTGCTTCTGCAAGATTTTAAGAATTCCTTTCCAATATGGAGGGATTTGAAGGTATTAATGGAAGTATTAAACACGGACAGCAATAATATAGCTTTGTAGCTGATTAAAAGTTGTCTTTTGTGATGAAATTGAAGCCCGTATAGTAATTTATGTAACTAAGGTAAGTAAATACATATTTCAAATATAGGTGAAAGTTCATCGCTCGAATAGTTCGGTATGTTTACTCCAAAAACAAATATACGATTCACTTATCTAGATGACTTTTCCTGTATTATTAGTCTGAGTTGTGTTGGAATAGATTCTCTATCTCGTGAGAAGACTCTACGTCTTCTGACACTAACAAGCCAACTGAATCAGCTGTGCCACCAGTAGCAACGAAATGCATCATGCTTCATCTCGTAAGGATGCCCCTCGGTTGTTGCATTATTTGTAGTTTAATTCATCTAATGCGGTCGCGGAATGAAATAATTCATGAGGCGCGCGAGCGCCATGTATATTAAGAAGGTGGCTTCAGCCTTATCCTAGGCGGTAGGCATTACCAAATTGACTCCCTATCACCAACAGGGATTAATCACACCAGCAGTTGTAATTTATTATCAGTTTGAGAATGTTATTAACGCTCTTCTAATGAATCTTTATTAACGCGTGACTCGAATACTAAGTTGAGTGTGTCCTTGCCAAATTATCTCGCCAGTGCCATCTGCTCCGAGTACTTCACCCAGTCACTCTTTGCGGGAACAAGTTTGTCACATTTAGGTACATTGTTTTAGGCTACAACAGCCATTAGCAGCTTTTATGATTATTGAAGATATTGAAATTGCCGTCAACAGTTAGAAAATAGAAAACAATTTTGGTCTAGATTAAAGCTGTATTTATTCGGTAAAAGTAAATTAACTAACCCGGTAATCCCACTGGACGTAGACACCTACAGTTTAACGTGGAATCCGAAGCACGGAAGCGTTCTGGCATATTTCGCATTACACAGCAAGCTGTGCCATAAGTGAAGGTAGGGTTAATGGCCTATGAAAATCCCCGCCAAGACAGGGATTCGAACCGGGGATCTTTCCATCTCCAGACAGACGCGTTAACCACTGAGCCACCATGCCACTCAGATCTTCGGTGATAAGGCAACATTTTTATTTTCTCGGTAAGTAATTCTTTGACCGAGCGTGGTGGGTGAGCGGTAACGCTCTGATCTCTCATTCGGGAGGACGCCGGTTCCAATCCCCTTCCGGGCATTCAGATTTGAGTTTTCCATGATTTACCAAAATCACTCCTGGCGAATGCCGGGATGCTTCCTACAAAATACCATGGCTGAATTCCTTCCCGTTCCTTGTCCCAGTCCTTTTCCGCCTATAATGACTTCGACGTCGACGAGGCGTAAAGCCATAAGCAAAAAACTAATTCTTTGTATAAAAAAATTGTATTTGCTCTGTCTTCCAGCATATCAGTTTTGGGTCCTGTGAAACTTTTTGTTTTTATATTTGTCTGCGTTTGTATGACTTTTACATTTGTGAAAATTATGGTTATAATGAGCCAATATTTAAAATCATACAGTAAGTCTGGGTAAGAAATTCCAGTCACTTTCTAAGCGTTATGAGTTATAGATCCAGTCTGCTTCCTTTTAAAGACCATTACTTTCTTATCTTTTGGTCCTAACTATTCTTTCATAACGTGGCAAAAATCTAATAAATTTACCCAAAAGTAGTAACGCATCTCAAATAGAAGTGCATATAACAAGCAAGGGCGATAAGAAAAAACTTTTTTTGCTGTGGGTAATATCAGCTAATGGCAATGCTATATATATATGATTGCTGAGATCCGACTCCCATGAAAGTTATATCAGTGAGTTATGTCATAATACCAAAATATTTTTAGAGAAATTTGAATCCGCAATTCAACTGCAGCCATTTAATTACTTACTTATTCCAAAGCCCACTTCCAATTGTACATTCATGTAAATGCGATGAACCCACTTTTGTGTAATGCATAGAACTGGAATCTATAGCTTACTTATAAAGATCGTACATCAGTTACGTCTTGAAGTTGTATATGGCTTTTTCATGTTTCACGTTAGGTTTGTCTGCCACAGTTTTGTGATATCCAAATTTTCGTATTCAGAAAAAACTAATATGCAATTGCATCATTGAAGTGACCGGGAGCTTACATGCTTATCCTTTTGTATGATTATATCGTTGTTGTATGATTTCATTACACAAAGTAATGAAATGAAAGATAATGATTATTGGTGCCCTGATATAGAGGCTAATCGGAGCTCGTTTTCTGTCAAAAAAAAAAAAAAAAAAAAAAAGACCGAGAGTATTGAACGAATGCCTATAAATGGTAGGGTAATTATTTTTCTGTTGGGTTGGCAAAGTTTTGTCTTTGTCTTGCTAGATCCATTGCGACATGAAAATACTAGACTTAAATAGTAAATAATGCGAAATAAAATTGATTGCAAGAACAACTAACCAGATAGTTTACGAATACTAGACTAGGAACGAAGAAGTTTAGACCCAATATCTGATTGGAATCATAGCGTGAAATGAGCATACTAATTCAAACGGAATGTGTAAGTGACTTGCCACTGGTGAAGTATGATATTCTGATCTGAGATAAGTCTAAGATTCCTATAGCTTTTATATAAGTGTTCTGTTTAGTTTTATTTGTATGTTGATTGTGTTGTATAAATGAGGATGAAGAAACCTGGTGTCGGTTTCTCACGCCTATTATTTTAAAAGACATACAGGAGCCGCAGAGTTTAACCTCCCATACCGGTGACAAATCTCCGTCTACAGTGTAGTATGCCTTCCCTTCATACCCATTGCGGAGACGTTTGGGTTATAACCCATGGGTTTGGTAAACAATTTGATGTTCGACTATCTCGCACTACCGCCTCTTTTAACTTGCTGAGCTAATATCCCGTAGTTGTATTAATGTTTGTAACTTGATTTATAACAGTTGGGTTCCCACAGACTGTAGTTTCTTTAGTAAGCGAGGTAGCACAGTGTTGTTATTTTTAGGTACACCCTTATGCCTGAAATCGAATGCCAAATTGTGGTAATTGTCATCTTTTCACTTAATTTTCCCACCAATATCTTTCCATGCATCATCACCAATATACTTCCTGTACACTCCCATGACTCTCTTCGCCCTCCTTCTGTCTTCCAATGAATCCCAATCCAGAACCTTTATTATACATTTACTGATTGTGCTCTGCGGTAATTTCCAAAGACAAATCTAGCAGCCCTTCTCTGCACCCCTTCAAACTCTTATACTTAATACTCAAATGTGAATTTACCTACCACTGATGTCAAACTGGTTGGCCTGTAGTTTTCGACCCTACTTTTCACCCCTCCTTTATGGACTGGTAGTACTATCACACTTTTCCATTTATGTGGTAAACAACAAGAATCCAGACTCAGTTTAAATAACGTTTCAAGATAAGGTTCAAAGTCACATCCTGTTATCATTAAGACATCACATGGTATTAAAATTTTCTACGACCCACTGCGCAAATTTTAAACTGTAGAAAATATGAAATGCTGGATACATATCAGAGTCGTTTCTTTTTAGTCATAAAATTGAATAAATGATTAATATGTGTTATTTTGGTTATCTTATTTAAATAAATAATCCGTATTGTATAGAACCAAGGTTTATTTTATTGACTGCAAAAGTAAGATTGTTGCTAATAGAAATATATGAAAAAATTGTATTTTACCCAAAGCCATTTACGTTAAAAATCCTTATTAAATGCCATAAACTGGAATTTTTCGGTTATATGGAGTGAAAATTATATTTTTTAAGGGCACATTTTCATCATTATCCATCTGCATGGTTTAAGTTATTGTGGCCTTTTACGGATATAACTTTTTTCACATATTTTAGTGGATCTTCCTCGTGATCTATGTCCCTGTTGTCTGTGGTTTAAAATTTATGGAAGGATCGGTTCATTATCCACTCTGCAGACATACCGTATTGGCATGAAATGCTACTGTATTCCTCGATTTGGTAACACAGATAACACATAAATAAAAATATACAATAACCACATGAACTGAATTTTTGAATATTTTTTCTCTCGATGGGAAAAAAACGAATATAGTAAACCGTCAACCCTAGGTCTAATCTTTCAATATTAGTCATCTACGTCGTGGCGAGATGTAAGTATCCCATATTTTTAGAGCCTTTATTGAAAGTATTTTTTACTAATTTTTCAAACAACATCTTTCGATTGGGATTGCTTCTACATTCAAAAGTCATTGTGGCTAGACTACCACACGGCAGAACAATACTGTACGCGTGGTAACCTTTAGAACTAATGATTTATTTTTCAATATAACGTTTAAGATTTAGATAAAATCACCAGAACATATCGAAAACTTTTACCTATATCTGTTGCAGTACACTCGGACCTCAAGTAACTACAAAAAATTACATCAAAGCACTTACCCGATCTGTTGCCAATCATGCAGTTAAAGAATGTGGACTCTGCTTTTTAATGACACACCTAGCTCGAATGTTCTTTGCATTCAGTTCTGATTGCCAATTATAGCACCAGACTTAATTTCCAGAAGATAGCTTAGTAGCAATAAGCATTCAAGAGTTCTAATATCTCGGCAAATAATTTCAACTACGAACAGCCGTACATTTTCATCTATTACGTCACCAATACCGAGCCTGGTGAGTGAACGGTAACGATCTGGGCTGGCATTCGGTCTCTAATTGTATCCTCGTCGACGAATTCTAACCAAGCCCCTTCCTGATTTTCACAAGCACGAGGGAAAAGGTAATTCAGATCGTTCATGTAAATAGTAAAAAGCAAGTGACCTGTTACATTTTCTTGATGAACCAATATTCAGCATTCGTCGTCCAGGAAAGTCTGTAATAGATATTAACATTTGTTCAAATAATTCATAAGGACAAGATTTATTTAATAACGAAATTTGTCGAAATGTATCAAGCACTTTCTCTCAGTTGACCTACCAATCAACATAAACAGCATGGACCAAACCGTGCCTTAGGAAATCGAGCTGTACCTCACCTTTCTTATCCCGTGCTGGTTGGTTACTTACGCAAACGAAGGGTGATATCGTGGGCATTCTTCATTCACAGATGCTGGTGAGCAGTACTGCCCATACATTTAAAAAAATCCAAGAGTGCCAATTCATAAACTGGCCCAATGTTGAAATTGCCTATTTGAGTAGCTGAATCGTATACTAACTTTTTTTTTTTTTTTTTTTTTTTTTTTTTTTTTTTTTTTTTTTTTTGCTGATCCACGTAATAGTCTAACTTTTCTACAAAATACTCTACCCCAAACAAATGTTCGATGACTTGGTGATTGGATCTGGACATTAATTTCAACTTCATTCTGCGGTCTGAATATACTTGCGAATTGGTATGTAATATACAAAATATTAGAGGTAAGGAAGGAACAGGAAGAAATTCCGCGATTGCCTTGTAAAGAAACCAACCCAGAACTTAACCGGAAAAATTTCTGCAAACTATGGAAAACCAAAATCTGAATGACCAGCCAGGGGATCGAAACTGAGTGCTCCCGAATGTAAGACCGAACGTTCATCTTACAAGAACTGGCGATGGATGTTAGTGAATCACAGACTCTGAATTCCAGAAATACACCTCAAACTAAGAGAATCTGTATTCTGCCATAGTAAAAATGATTTTCTACCGCAAAGTCGAAAAGCAAATTGTTCTATATGAGAAGGAAATTATTTATGTCTGCTTGAAAATGTTTCCAACGACGATTTTAGGAGCAGAAGTACTTCTAGCTTTCCGTAACCATACAAGAGCATTCACATCGATGAATTTAGGAACAGTTTAAAACTGAAAGGTCAAACAGCTAATACAAATGCAATGGCGAAATATTTCCACCAGCTTTCCTATAATAACGCAGTGAGGTTTTGTAACAACATTAAGCAATACTTTCAACGAAGCATCACCGAAAATGTGCACACATTTGTTCCCTGAATAGCCTGTAGACATGAGATAGGCATTGTACGTTATGGCAACGTGAAGCTGTTTCGCTCGTAAAAAGAAACAACCAAATGCCGGAGAACAAAAAGAAGAAAGTACCTTCCAATATTTCCCACAGTGTGTCTGTCCATAGATAATGAATTAAGGAATGTTCCATGGAGCAGCACGCAATTAAGGCCGAGGCGCTGCTATTTGTTCCATTCATGCTGGCGGCTGGCGGGAACCTGTTCTTCTTGTTTGTATTGGCGACACACGACCTGCTCCCGGGCGCCTCGTTATCAGCTCGCTCATCCTCACAACCATACCAATCCTCGCCTGCGTTCAATTTCCTGATTGTGTTCTTTTCCCTTTTGCTGTATCGTCTAATCCTTCACTGATGTCTAATTACAACAAGCAATAATTAAATAAACAAGGACTGAACGGCAAGAGGTCATACACATTTTTCTTAAGGGGAATGACACGTTTCGAACAATAACCAAAGCAGTAGACGACATGGTTTCTACGAGTAAAATCTCACAATACAGAGAACCACAACTACCTAACTGATTTACATTATTCCTTCAAATTTTAGCGAATTAAATGCTTTATATCGATCAATTTATTATAAAATTTTCAAGAATTTAAGCGAATAAATTAACATCAATCGTGTTTAAGTTAGTTTGAGGAAATCTTTCCACCTATCTTCATTGAAAGGTGAGGACTTCCAACGAAATATCTATCAGTTGTAAATCAGTTAATACTAATAGAAATTGTAAAATAATTATGAAAGATATAGAATATAAGAACCTTATTATTGCATGGTAACTTTATTGGGAAGTTCTTTATAAACGAATAAAATGTATCATATTTTAATTGTAAAAATACAAATTACACCAGTAACTTCATAAAACTGTTGAATAAAAAGTATCTTAAGTTTCATACATATACAGAGAAGTTGACAGAAAAATTGAAGATAACTTTATTCAATTTCTACCGAGCGTGGTGTATGAGCAGTTAACGCTCTGGCCTCGCAATCGGCAGGACGTGGGTTCGAATCCACCTCCGGGCATCCAGAATAGGGTTTTCCATGGTTTCCCAGAAATCACTCTAGGTGAATGCCGGGATGCTTGCTACAAAAGGCCAAGACTGAATTCCTTCCAGTTCTTTGTCCCACATCCATTCCTGCCTTTAATGAATTCGACGAGGCGTAAAAACATAGTAAAAAAAAAAAAATTGTTTGTTTTTGGAGAAACAGCCAGCAGCAAATACGCATATTAATACTATATAAATGTTTCAAATAAATTCATTTGATTTTCCACAGACACATATCATGTAACTATATTAGTTACATGAAAACTACGTTTTCTACGATTTTTTTTTTTTTTTTAAGAAACTGACGTTTAGTGTCTTCGTGGAGCCAATGTCTCCAATAGCTTCAAGCCGAAATATTCGCTAGTCAAAATTTTTCGCAAAATATTTTTAATTAAAACTCTGTGTTAGTTCAGCGCCTCTGCCTGCATGTGATTTTTTTTTTTTTTAATTTTGTCTCTAGTGAGTTAGAAGAACGTTTGGATTTGGGTACGTGAACATCTACACACTTCCAGTTCATTTTCAGCTACAAACGTTTATCTTTGCTATTTATGGTTTTATGTATTTTCAGTCAAGATACGTCGCTGACGATGATAATTATAAAAAATGTTATTATTTTTCTTTTAATTTTATATTTAGAATTCTGTGACGAAAAACCTGTTCCGAATTCACACCATTTAGTTAATGCATACTAAAAAAAAATCTGATAAGCTGCGATTAGAAAAACAAATTAATCTAGTGAATCCAATCTTATCCTTATTTCACTCCATTAACTTTCTGAACTGAAGAACGTAATGCCTTCCGCCAGAACTATTATATGTTCGCTCTTTGTTTATTAACAGAGATGCTTGGGCTGACATCACAATACATTTTGTTAGATATTACAGTATTTTGTCTGCCGTGTAGTGGTAGCAGTGTTGAATTCTTCCAGATCTATTTCCATGATGCTATTGATGTCTTTGACTAAGTTTCGTGTACAATAGATCACATACTGAACTCAATAAATACAAATCACACACATTCAAATCAAGTAATTTTTTTAAGTCAGTTTTAAAAACAATTTTTTTACTGTTTCGAGATAAATGGCATCAGGGACCTATCGCTCTTAGGTTACATGTAACATTTATCGTGTTAGGCCCAACTATTATGCTGACAAAATGTTCTTCACTGTTTTGCAAACTCAGTGAGCTGTCAAGCTCTGTTTTGAACAATCGTTGGAAATTACATTCTTGGCGTAAATAAACTGAAATGAATTTGAAAATAAGCAGATGACAATTGTTTGTACACAATATCATCCGTCGCCAGTAAATGCCCTCCTCAGTATTTATAACTGACCGGAGTCCGTAGGAGCAAACATATCCCACTATATTCTGCGTCTTGTAATTGGACAGAATAACCTAGTTTAAACTTAGACATAATCATCAAATTTCACATTCGAGTGTCTCTGAAGAATCACACTCTTAAATTGTATTTAGATGTGCACTGTTGTATCTGGGCAGTAGCAGCTAACCAATATACTTATCATTATTATTACGCTGCTATTGGAAGTCGTTTTCGCCCGCTAGTACCAGTCATGCAATTATACGTCTGAAACATTGGGACTAGCTAAATATTCCAACTTCGCCTTGTGTTATTAAGAAAGTTGGAATGTAGTGAATCTACATTGTCTTCAAAATCGCAGTACAATATTTTGTTTTATTTTAAATTATATTGATTGGAATAAGGTTTATAGACGTGTTACGTAACACGTAGTACATGTCAGTAGTCCAGTGACAATTACGTTCATTCCACAATCTAGTAAATACATTATATACAGAATAGCCCATAGGTTTAATTTTTTTTCCTGCTACAACAATAAATAATAAAATTACTTCAGTATGGCCAAAATTTATTTCTGTATGGAGAGGCGTCATTTTAGTTTGTCCAGTTACTTTATTTCCGATTCCATAACAACAAAGTGTTCACGTGGGAGCTCTTAAAGTACTTGCTACATTCTTCACTGCATACTTTGCAATGGTAGTACATGGACATCAGCAAACAATTACAAAGACTGCAGTGTTTTTCGACTAGTAGTTTGCTCGCTTGTAACATGGTTCACATACACTGGCAACAGTTGCTTTGTGCCTCAAGCAAGCATTGATAAGGTGTCCTCCCTCAAAATTACTACCTTTAAAACAGAGTTTTCCATTATTCAGCTTCTAATATCTCAAAAATGAGTTCAGCTAAGCTGCCGAAGACCATAATACCGTTTCACTATAATCAGAAGATTACAAAGAATTATATTGATTCAGGTATGAGTAATTAAGTTCCATTTCCTCTTTCTTTCTAATACTGGACTATTTCCTATTGCAACCAATTTTTTAATAATAATGCAATACATTTCAGACCGGTCTGGTGGTTCAGTGGTTAAGGCATCCGACTAGGGATCGAAAGGACACCGCTTCGAATTCCTGTCACAGCTGGAATTTTCATAAGCCCATAACCTGACCTTCACCTCTGGCACAGCTTACTATGTAATGTGAAGTACGCCAGAACGCTTCCGTAGCTCGGTTTCCACGTTAAACTGTAGGTCCCCTCTAGTGCTAACAATAGTTGTAACCCTGAATGGTACATATCCACACCAAATTCCAGCCAAAAAAAAGGTTCAACGTGGTCCCGAAACGAATATAAAAACAAATATAAATACTAATACAATACATTTCAGTGAAACATTCATTCGTGGAAATCACCGTAATTTTGTTTGTTTTGTTTTTGTTTTGGCTGTGGAATCTTTTATAGCGAATGTCGTCAGCTAGGTTCATCTTTCAATCCCTCACGAAAAGTAGATTTTAATAATGATTGTGGTTGAATGATCTTACTGGTCTGATACATGTTCTGGAGAACTGCGTCAACTATTGTAACAGCAAAAACCTGTTAAAAACAATTTACATCTCGCAAAATATCTTTATAAATTTTCAGAGTTCCTTATCTGGTCTTCCAGATTTATACATTTAATTGTTTCTGTAATGTATCGACGAGACCAAAAATTGATTCATTCCTACCCTTTAACCGAATAATTTTAAATGGATATCCCCACACTCGCATTCATTTTCTGTTAATATGTAGTTCCGGATCAGCCTATAAAATGACACCAATGATTTCATTAACGAAACGGGAAACTCCCACTAAAATGTCCAGTATGCAACTCGTAAACAATTTCTGATTTCATATTGCTTAATTAAACAAGAGGGTATCTTTTAGTTTGAGAATCTGTATACATTCAGTAAAATTCAAGATATTCCATTTTATGGATATTTTTTTTTTTTTTTTACTAAAATTCGATTTAGAAGTCCACCCCAAAAAGAATTCATAAAATGCTAGCTGTTACACGCGACATGGTGCGTGAGGACTCGAAATTTTACTGGTAGTAATGAATACAGAATGTTGTAAGTCCCGTAAAAGGTGCCTCAAAAAGCATGGAGTTAGACTAATATGACAGGGAAGCCATCACCATGCCATTCTACCATTGAGCCTCTCTCTTGAAGAGAACCACCGAGCGGGGCGGTGTAACGGTTAGCGTTCTCGCCTCGCATTCGGGAGGACGGCGGTTCGAATACCCGTCCGGGCATCCAGATTTGGGTTTTCCATGGTTTCCCCAAATCACTCCAGGCAAATGCCAGGATGCTTCCTTCAAAAGGCCATGGCCGAATTCCTACCCATTCCTTGCCCCCCATCCTTTCCCGTCTCTAAAGACCTCGATGTTAAAAAGAGACGTAAAGCAGTTACAAAAAAAAAAAAAAAATTGAAGAGAACCAATTTGCAACATGTTTAAAAATAGTAACAAAGTGAGGGGGAGGGAGTAAATATGGGAGACAACCTACCACAGTTATTTTTTTATTTTTTATTTTACTTACGGCTTTACGCCTCGTTGACGCCGAGGTCATTAGAGGCGGGATGGGGATAGGGACAAGAAACGGCAAGGAATTCGGCCAGGCCTTTTGAAGGAAGAATCTCGGCATTCGCCTGGAGTGATTTGGGGAAACCATGGAAAACCCAAATCTGGATGCCTGGACGGGGATTGGAACCGGCGTCCTCCCGAATGCGAGGCCAGAGCGTTACCCGCTTATCCACCACAGTTCCTATGGTAGCCTTTTGTTTGTTATTTAAAATTATGTCATTTTATGAGGACATCTTATGTCTACCGTTTTGTACACAAAGTTTTTGATTTTGCTGTCCTTTCCTAAAATATCTAACGTTTGGGGGTTTGAAACCCAAAAGTTAGCTACACATAATTGCCCATTGAAAATCCTCATCTTTTCTAAGTGTTCCCCTGCTACTTTCAGTATCCGTCCCTGTGCTTTATTAAGTATAATTTTAGTGGGAACTGTAGTCTTTTAAAATGGAATGGTAGTTCTATCGGAATTATTGGGATTTGAGGAATTAACACATCATCAACTATTGCCATTTCACTCATAATCACAGATTTTATTACGTTGCGCTTCAAATGCGTTATTTGTAGGCGTGTGCCGTTGCGCAGCAGAAGTGCATGGATATTGTGCATCAGTAGTAAGGGAACCCAAATTTTTAATCTTAATTTTAAAGGAACTCTGTGGGATGTGTGGTATCTTGTGCAGTATCCATAATACTCTATCATTTTTTTATTTATTTCTCCAACAGTTTCGTAGTCGGTTCTAACATTGCTTGTATCTGTACATGAAACTTATGAACAGATCATACACAAACAAAGCCCCAGCGACCGATGTAACAAAAAACAGTAAAAGCGTATGGCATTGTTTGTTTGCCTTCTGGGCGACAGAGTTTAGATTTGACGCGCGTTCGGCCTCTCATGTGGCTGGAACTAAACATTATCGAGGAAAGCGAATCACGGAAAGTCTTGGTTAAAAATTCGCGGCCCGACCGGGCTTTGAATCCGAGACTGCAGTCGTTAAAGCAAGTACCTTAACCAATTAAAAAATACGTGAATCGGATTTTGTAACTTTGCACTAACTCAGCAGTCGATTGGAAACACTTAGATGATTTGATTTTAAGCTCGTATGATTGATTTAAAATCTTCTTGTGGGTTTAATACCTGCTAGAGACAAGTAGCTTCGTGCAATTGCCTTGCAGGGGTGTGAGGCAGCATTTGTATGAAGTTGCGTCTCCAATGGAAGTCTCGCTTTTGCCAAAAATTATTCCAAAGCTAACATTTTGCACAATGTAACTAAACCATAGATCGATAATTGATATTTTGAAATTCCTTTTTCAGATGAAAGCTTTGCTAATAAATCAGTTTCATAATATCCGTCTGTGACAAATGGATCACGAATCTGACTTTATGTATTAAATACGTTTTTGCTTAGTTAGTTACTTTATTTGTCATATGTAGTCCAGAAATTAATAACATATTTTTTAATTCCTTATAGATTAATGAGAGTAATCAGAGAAAAATGTAGTAGGAATCTGTGTTGAGTATACATTTGCAAATAACAAAATTTAAATTTGTCAAAAATTTGTACGGCATCACAAACATTCATTTATACAGATTTCAGATTATTTGGTGAAATTTGGAATATTCGGGAAAAATTCTTGACAAAATACATAACAACAACAAATTATTACATAAGAACTGATTGTAATCAAAATTCCTTTCACATTTTTTATGCATAAGATAATTTCTATTTTAGCGAAAATATCATTATCATGGGTTTTCCGCTATTCAGCAGGTCTATTCACAGAGACGGTCTTCCATGCCTCCCTTTTCTCCGCCAATCTCTTTGTCTCTATATATTTTGCATTTATCAGAATGTCATCAGGCATTTTCTTTCTTCGTTGACCTCTTCTTTATCCTCCATTTACGATGCCCTCCAGGGCGGTTTAAGCAGTCATGCCTCAACACATAGCCAATCCATTTCCTCTTTCTGTTTCTTATAATTTTTAAAAGGGACGTTTGCTCTCCTACTCGTTCCAGCATCTCCTAATCCCTCACTTTATCTGCCCAACTTATTCTCTCCGTCCTCCTCCATATCCACATTTCGAAAGCTTCCTACCTTTTTACATATTCTTTGCGTAACGTCCATGTTTCCGCCCAATAGAGTCCTACACTCCATACAAAACATTTAGCTAGTTTTTTCATCAGCTTTTTATCCAGCCTTCCGCATAATAAGTTTTTCTTTCTATTGAAGGCTTCCTTTGCCATTGCGATTCTAGCTTTCACCTCCTTCTTGCAACTCATATCACCACACACAATACTCCCGAGATATTTGAAGGAATCCACGTGTTCAATTATTTTTCCTTGTAGCGTTATGATCATTTTTTTCTTACTCCTTCCCGCCATCATACATTTAGTTTTCTTCCTAATGATTTTCATTCCGAATTCCTTTCTCCATTTGTCTAAAGTCTCTAACACTCATCTCAGTATCTTGAAACTTTCCGCCAACAAAAATATAGAATTTAGAAACATAAAGATTCCGTTTAATCGTTTTTAAAATAAAAAACGTAAAGCCATTATTTTCTTAGCTCCAGAAACTACAACACAACAGCTAGAAAATAAATCTACCAATCAATATGTTTAAAAATTTCGTAAAGTAACTAATCCGGAAATTGAAATGATCATTTTAATCTTCATAGGTGAATTGACTTTCGAATGCTGTCCCCTACAGCACATAGCTTAGCTCATAAATCGTTTGGCAAATTGATTCAGATTGTATTAGTTAAGAAAATATAAGTATGAGATTTATCACGTTTTTCCTACACTGAAAATGACATCTAAGCACAATATGAGGATCCATTAACACTTTAAAATCAAAACGTGCAGTATTAGAATAATTTATACAATAATACATGGTTACGAAAAATGTAACTGACACTTTCGGTATTTCGGTGTTTCTGCGTTGAGAACCAGTGGAAGTTTGGCTTTGCGAACTGACAATTACATTGTTTGTCACACGGTATACATGAAGGCGATGTAATTTCTGCGTCGACTCTTACGATGCACTGTATGATGTCACTTAAACTTTGACAATTCGCCGTAGAAGTCACTCGGCGTGAGGTCGGGACACCATGCAAGAAATTCGACGTCGTCTGTCGGACGGTCAAACCAGCGCTGTGGAACTGATACTTTAGTGGCTTCGGCAAGATTTTCCAGATAGCTTGTTATGGAACCCCTTCTTTTGTGCGCCGCACGAATGCGACCCACTTGTCTGATAGGCGCGATTTTCAGATTTTTTACAAATACTAAATTAACTGACAATTAAATGCTGGTTTTCCCAAACTTGTTCTAAAAAGTCGTGGCACAATATTTTTGGAATTTGTTCCGGCATGATTTTTCTGTTGTACTAGAAGTTATGGTTGCTTGATAGCAATCAGTTGCAGCAGTACGCTTCACTAGTACCAAACATTCACAATTTTGCAACCAAATTTTATTGATATCACAGATAGTTTCGGTTATAAACAAGACAAAGTATGGATCCATTTGGAGTAACCCTGTAATATGTAAATAAATTATAAGGGTAGATTAACCGTTTATTGAACTCACTGCCAAGAGAGTGTCAACTGTAAAACCAGCTACCTAAGAATTATTTTCAGTTGAGTAGTTATTAATTTGACGGAGATTACATTCATTATGTATCTGCATTGAAGAGAGGCAGTAATATTTGTGCGTCTGAAGATGTGTGTGGTGGTGACTGCCATATCCCGGATTTGACTTAAGTGTGTGTACGGCACAGCGCGCTATCATGCTACATCGCTCGATCGTTTTTTAATACGGCGTTAAGCGTTGGCTTTCCCTTCGCCACGGCTACACACAGCATCCTAAATTTAATTGCCACCCACGACCATTCCAATGTGTATATTTATCGGATGCACGGTTTGCGCCGTTTTATTAGTGGACACATCTAGATGACTTCTTGCTCAAATTCGAAACTGCCCATAAAATGAGTACATAACAAGTACCGCATAGAGTTCTCCTTGTCTTTGTTCGATCAAGGCTGCAATAGAGAAAGCGCTTGGAGACATAGTCTGGCTTATGCAACAAGAGTAGTATCTTTTTAAATTGATAAGACTGTATAATAGTCTATCTTAATTACATCCGTAATAGAACCATAACAAAATATCTTCTTTCTTCATTGTTTTTATTGACCTTCTACATTTAATGGGCATTTCCGTTAGAATATTGTGTCAGTATGTGGGAGCTATCTCAAAAAGACTTAATGTAATTTCACTCCAGACGAAAATTTCATGGGTTTGATCGATAAGTTGAGTTGTGTCAATTTTAAAGGCCGAACTAGAACAATGCGAATGAATTTTCTGAGAAAAATGTGGTTGCCCGTATTTGTGATAGAATGCGATCATAAAACAATCACTTAGGTGTGAATTATAATATTCGAGAACGGAATTAATCGATTGATTATAACGGAATAAACACCGTTTTCAACATACAATTTGTGATTATTTTCTAAAAGTGTTATTAGCCTTTTGGCCATACAGGTTGCACAGTGATTTCGTATTTCATTCTTTCTGCTACTATATTTATCAATAAGCAAGTAACGTTAGACAGTAACAACAACGTAATGGGAATAAAACTTAAAACCACCAAGCAGAAAAATAATTTTTTTGGATTGCATAGTTACAAAATCATTCCATAAGAAATAAAATAAGTGAAACCATTTCTTTATTCCAACATAATACCATATCTGACGCTAACTTCTACATTAGCCACACACTGACTAAAGCTGCTTAATTTACTTTTCTGAATGTTAGTATTGTGCTTTAGATACTTCAGTTCTCATCATACTTAGAATTTTTCACTAGTAATAACCAGTTAATCTATTGTGAAACAAGCTTCAAGTTAGAAATCAGTCACAAGTAATTTACAATTAATAAGAAAACTTTTAAATAAAACTTATTTGTTACAGTTAGTAGTTTAAAGAATAATGTTTCGTTTGTCATTTTTCATTCTTTAATACATTTTCCCGGTGAAAAAGACATTTACCGAAAACTTTAACTTTGTAATTCTTAACCACTGTAAATAGGACAAGAGTTTCGCAAAAAGCAGGTTTTCGTAACTGCATTTGAAGCCTGTTGAGGGTAATAACAATGCTGCAGTCTACGTCAATGCCAGATCCTTTTTCGGCTAAGATAACCTGCCATCAAAATCAACGATAACGGTAAGCATCAAACAGTAATAACTTTTTTTTTCTTACTTATGTCTTTACGCCTCGTCGACGTCGAGGTCATTAGAGGCGGGATGGGACTGGGGACAAGGAACGGGAAGGAATTTGGCCATGACCTTTTTGAAGGAAGCATTCCGGCATTCGCCTGGAGTGATTTAGGGAAACCATGGAAAACCCAAATCTGGATGCCCGGATGGGGATTCGAACCCGCGTCCTGCTGAACGCGAGGCCAGAACGTTAACCATTCAGTCACCACGCTCCGCAGTACTAACAAGAGAGGCAGTTTAATTGATTAGAGGAGAAAATATCGTCGTCGCAGTGAACAATGGTGGTTTGATCAATTTATTTAATGGACCCGTATAAGGAACAACTTGTTGAAACTAATGATCTTACTTTTCAACTGCCATATCGTGATGGACTGACAGCTCGTTGTAAGTAAAAAAGGTAGCAGGATAAGAAACTGCATTGGGAAGGGCCATCCAAACTACTGATTTTCTTAGTTTACAGAAATTAGATATTTTTCTGTGACGAGTCAATAATAATCTTCAATCATGACTGATAATAATCAATGGTTACTTAATTTTTTCAGAAAAAATGCTCTGATATTTTGATTTTCTCAATTGGGTATTCAAGTAAGAGAAACACAAAAGCCATCATAGAAGTAATTTCTGCAGAGGTTTAACGCCATGTTCGATTGATGGTCGTTGAGGACGCTTCATAATTAGTGAGAGATTTGAATGTTGGCAACTGTCTGAGAACCATGTAAGCTTTGTTGTTATATGTTTTTGTGTTATTACGTGAATCGTATACTTCTAAGGCTGAAATTGAGACCATCCCATGATTACGGAAAACTCCTGCAAAGCCTCAAGCAGGTGCCTACTAGTTAGCTTGCAGAGGAGCTGACACTCAGTCAGGTCCTCCAGATTTCGATACTCCAAGGTTTCCCGAAATCACTCGAGGCGAATACCGGGATAGTTCATTCAAAATACCATGTCCAATTTTTTTCCCGTACCTTGCTCAAAATCCTTCAAAGCGCTAATCATCTAGTCGCAGAAAAGACTTAAAACCCTAAAAGTATGTTATGACTTTCTCGTTGACAAAAGAAGAAGAAAAGCGGTAAGCAAAAATTTAATTACGTTTTCATTTAAGTTACTAACAGAAGGAAAAGCCGTATTCAATATGCAGTATTTAATTTATTACTATCAAATTGCGATTGTCGAAAGGAAATCGACGTGAACATGTATCTGATGTAGCAAAAACCTGGTGTCTGTTACATCAAACTTTATTGTAATAACCAACAGTAGTTATAGAAATCTGGAAAATTTCTATTGCATGGTAGCTGTTAGTAATAACAAACGTGGAGCTCTGATATTTATTCATTAATATACAAAAATATGCGTACCAAGATACTGTTTTGGGTTCCGTACTAGAATTAATCGTTCATCCCCTTTCGCCAGTCGCATTATGGAAGAACTGAGACACGACACCTTTACACAGTCAGTTTGTGAATGTTACGAGTATATTTGATTGGTTTAGTAGTACGAAAATACGGCGTAGTAGCACTCGAATCATCATTGAAAAATAAAATTACTCCAAGTTATGAAAATGGGATACATATATGACAACGGAATTCAAGTAATCAGTACGGATGTTCAACTTTTTTGTATAAATGCCCGACAATAAAGAAACATCTGCACGCCCCCCTCCACCAGCTCCCGAATTTTCTCATGGAAAATACCTCCGCGTACATCAATTGCCCCGAAGCTAGTGGGTTGTTAGATATTTACTCTCGATATGATAATCGAGAACCAGCCATAGCGATAAAGTATGTCGATAACAGTGTACGGCTGGCGCAGTAGCTGACCCGGGCCACTTCGCACTACGGGCTTCGATGCCAGACGATGGGAAACGGGGTGAAAAGAGGACGCCTCATGTTTGTACACAGTAGTTGTAGTATATTTTGGCCGACTTTGTACGTAAAATAGAGAAAATAACCATCCAAATCAGTTGACGACTTGAATAACAGGGCAACAACATTTTTTTATATTTTTTTTTCAGGCTATACACTTCTCTTCATGGAAAATTTTACAGTTTATCAAAGCATGACCTAATTATCATACAATAGCGAAAAACTTTGAAGCCAATGAATTATACATCCATAGCCATATTACTGACGGTTTCTCGGCACATGTATCTTCTAGTCTAGATGTTACATCGGGGGTACCTCAAGGAAGTGTAATAGGACCACTTCTTTTTTTAATTTTTATAAACGATCTCGGAGACAAAGTGAAAAGCCTTTTTAGATTGTTTGCTGATGATGCGGTTATTTATAGGGAAGTAAGGAATTTGGCCGATTGCTTAGAAATTCAGCGTGATCTGGATATTATTTTGGCATTGTGCGCTGAGTGGCAACTCACGCTAATTTGTAAAAAGTGCAAGACAATGAGCATAACTAACAAAAAGAATCCAATTGTTCAGAAATACGAGTTAAACAATTCAGTTATTGATATGGTCGATTCTATGAAATATTTGGGAGTAACAGTACAAAGGAACATGAAATGGGACTTACACATTAATTCGTTGGTAGGTAGAGCTAATTCTAGGCTGCGATTCATTGGTCGAATATTGAAAAATTGTAATGAACAAACAAAGGAGATAGCGTACAAATCTCTTGTGCGTCCATATTTGGACTATTGTTGTGCCATTTGGGATCCGTTTCGTAAGGGGTTGATCGAAAGTATAGAGAAAGTACATAGAAGAGCCGCTCGATTCGTGACCGCTTGCTACAGTCCTTATGAAAGCGTCACAGAACTGATTAGTAGACTAGGCTGGGAGTCTCTGGTAGATAGACGACGCACGATTCGTTTAAACTTATTGGTAAACATGCGTACTCCTATTTTCACTCACGAGTGTAGTGAAATACTTCGTCCACCAACCTATTTGAGCCTGAATGACAGGATAGATAAGATTAGAGAAATAAGGTGCCGCAATGATTCTTAAGTGAATTCTTTTTTCCCTCGTACCATTAGGGATTGGAATGCACAACAAGGAGATTAGCTTTGGTGCTGAGCACCCTCTGCCACCCACAATTTTGTGAATTGCAGAGTATATATGTAGATGTAGATGTATCTGATGCCTATGTTATTAGATGGCAAGTCAGCTTGCAGTCACTTAAAACAAACTGCTACAGAAAAGGTGTTAAATTACTGGGTGTCGTAATAGAGGATGTGAATGAGAAAAGCAGTTCAAAGATTTCTTAGCAGAATTGCGTAGATGTTTTCTCCTTGTAGTATTATTTTCTTCCTAGGGTTCCATGGCTTATGTGTTAGAGCTTCTCACCATGATTTCCGCCTAGTGAACCGGAATCCATCAATGATGATGATTTTTTCTCCTCTAAGCGGAGCAGCAAGAAGCTCAATCACTCGAGCCTGCTGTCAACTGATTATCGCATGGTGATGATGACTGCCGTACCGAGCTTGATGGGTGAGAAGTACTGGCAGTGGGGAAAGACTTCGGTTCGACTCTTCGTCCGACCATCCACACAAAAGTTTACGATGGATTCTCGAAATCAGTATAAGTGAATCCAGGATGTGTCCTGCGAAAGGTCATGGCCGAATTGCTTCCGGTTCATTTCCACACTCTTCTCCTAGCTCTAGTTAATTTTTCACGAGCCGTAATAAAAGTAATGTACCTACTCATCCGTACCGAGGGCTTCAAAGGGAATACAGAGCGCTATCTCCACTATGCTTCTAATATCCCGGACCGAAGCTGTCAGCGGCTCATTATGTCACAAGAGCTTGCATTTCACATTTAAGATCTTTGTCATTCTATTCGTTCGTGAGCACTGAAGGTTTCATTCAAAACAGTGATTAATGTAAGCAATTACAATTAACGAAGGGTTAATTACCGTCTTTATATTGAGTGCTGTAAACGAATGTTAACAATGATACAATATTTCCTGATAACAAGCACGGTATGTAAACTCATTCATAATTATTTCAATTACGTGTTCAGCAGTTTATTCTGTAGGATATTATTTTCGATCAATAATAAAAGAAAGCATTTCTACGCACCTTACACAACGTAATTTTTGGCGATGAAAACTAATTTACGTGGCTATACTGTAACGTTGGTGGTTGTGTTGTGCGAAAGGTTCTCAAGTACTGCAATCACGTGATGTCAAATTACACTTTTCCTTTTATTTGCCAGCTCGAGAGTTATTTAAGGCGGACAATGCTTCCAATGATTCTAATATTTTCCAATATTCGCGTCTTCCAAGTGTTCGATTTTGTTTGGTGTGTGCAACCAATGGCGCCAAATATCCGACAATTGCTTTGATGTTAGCTTCTGTTTGAGTAATATGGTGGAGGTTTCGTCAACAGCATTCAATTAAATAAAACGCCATCATTAAGGCTTGAATAAGTTCAATCTGTAAAGAAACTGTTCCTTCGCTGTATTGCCGTATGTGTATAGATGGCTACTACGAGTATTGCTAAGCGTACCGTGTTTAGGTGGGAGAGAGGAGGGAGGGGAGACGAAACAATCAGCATCAAGTGTCGTATGTCCTCACTCCATACGCATTACGGACAGGTTGTGATGGGTGACTGGTGACTAGGAACTGCGTACCATTAAAACTCCTACCTAGCTGGCTAATTCCCGAGTGATAAACAACTGACGTATGTACACTCTTTGGCAAAAAAATTGACTGTGGGCGCCTGAGACTAAGTCCCTTATTTCGCACAATGTGGCATCATTGCGGGTATTCAACTCAGCGCCATCTGTTATTCATTGCCTTAAGTCAATGCCTGGAACAAACTCTCCAGTGATGCCACATAGTGCAAAATAATGGACTTAGTCTCAGGCAACCACAGTAAATTTTTTTGCCAAAGAGTATACATACAAGAGAATGCAGTCGGTTTTGAGTGACTAGAAAAGTTTCCTTATTTTCCCGATTCGGCCAACAAGGACCACGTTGACGCTGGCCAGCTCATGAGAAAGAACGAGGGAGGAGGGACCGAGGTCCTGCACGAAGTCTAATCGAGCCAGTTAGGCCTGGCGTACCTAATCGAGCCTGTTAGGCCTGGCGTGCCTAATGTATTGGAGGAAGGTCCTGTGTTGTCATCTATCTGCGAAACCAGTAACTTTGTGTATTATAAGCGATTTTTATTTAAATGCTAGTTTATGCGACGTCGATTGGGGAGCATCCCAATATTCACCTAGATGATTTCGGGAAACCGAATAAAACCCGAAAAAAGCACGGACGGTAAGCGGGTTGTCTGAGCCCGTGCCAGGTCCTGTTGTACCTCCCAGATACAACGAGCAGCGCATCAGCGCACGGAGCCACATGGGCGCGTATAAAGTTTTCCTTTATATTATAACTGACATCCAGTTGCCACATGTTTGCAACATAAAACATGGTTTAATTTGATTGCTTCCAATTATAAAGGATACATTGTCATACTCATATCATAAAATTCATTATATATGATCTATAAAATAAAATCTTAGTTTTCTTGGATACAAGTCCAGTTAACACAATTTATTCACATTTTGTTAAGATTCCTTGGTATCTACAATTTGACTCTCATGTAAGTAATTAGGAACGTTTGTTTAGCCTATTGCTTTTACTCTCAAATGGAAAAACTAAAAGGGAAAATGCTGAAAGGTATTTTTTAGCAGTTTGCTTACAGATTTGGTCTGAGAAAATGGAGTACAGTTTCACAATAATAACCAATCATACGGTTCTTAAAACACATCTGGAAGCTTTTCTTAAACATAAATGACGGAATAAAGCTTTATGGATGCTGCGAAGTCATAATTAACGAGAAAGACGAGAAAAGGCTCAGTAGTGTTCAACAAACGCTACTCGAAAGATTACAAAATAAAATAATGGGGTTGATAGCGCCGGTGCATCGTAATGGAAAACAAATTATTTATAACATAAAATTAACAAAGTATCGATTAAAGCTTGCATATTGACCGTGTAGATGATTATCAGTGCATGTCTGGCAGTAATGAAACATCCTGTTATGTTGCCTGCCTGCTTTTCGTAATTAGAATGGGAGGCAAGATTGAGATCCTCTCTTTTTTTCTCTCCAGAGAAGGCTTATTTTTTACCAGCCTCTTTTTGTAGTCATTTTATTAAATCTATCATACCTCTTTCCTTATAACTACTCCCTTCAAAAATACGTTGTTCGGTACAGTGTCTGATGTAATGTTTAACGCAAGGCATTGTGAGAGTTAAAAGTAATGTTGGGTGCGCATAATAATTTCCATCGTGCAAGTTGGCTGTCCAGTATATATTCCTTCCGACAGTCCTCTGGGGAAATAGTCGCTATACATGTGTAGGTTTGGGGTTCGGGAATAGGCATACGAATTTTTAAATATTGTGTACATCACTTGGTCTATGCAGTAATATTCCGTATGTTATCTGTTCGTATTAATACTAAATTTAATGAACAAGAACTGAGACGGATGTTCAGTTACATTAAGAATTCAACACGTAATGAATGAAACAAATGCGTAAGTTGGCAACACTGTCAAATTAGCGACTATACAAGTACTGATCTATTTTAGCTGTACAGCAACCATGATGTAGTGTTATTTGTTCAGCATCGAAGGGTAAAACAACAAATTATTACCATTACACTCTTCGCAAAAGAAAATGATAAGCATATATAAATTAAGTTTTCAAAGATTGACAGGAACATTTAAAAAAATCAACCGCACTTTGAATGTTTCTTTTTTTTTTTAATTCGGCCGTGGCATTTTGAAAGAAGCATCCCGGCATTCGCCTAGAATGATTTGGTGAAACCATGGGAAACCCAAATCTGGATGCCCGGACGGGGATTCGAACCGGCGCCCTCCAGGCCAGTTCGTTCGTGAACCGCTCACCCACCACGCTCGGTGCATTGGCCGTCCAGAAAAACTCACAAAAGAAAGAATTTTTTTCCTATCTCTAGGAATTCGGAAGCATAAGTAAATTTGGTTTCAATGTTTTTGAAAGGAGGGGTACCATAGTTTACGTTACAATTTGTAAACTGTTTTGTATTACTTTTTAAAGAAATATTAAATTATGGTTTAAATTTACTGATTCTTCATTTAAAAAATATTAATAAAAGAAAGCCTATCGTTAGCTTCTACAAATGATGGAAGAGGTTTTAAATTTGATAGCAGATACTATGACAGATTTTCGTGTGAGAGAAGTAAATGAAATTTACATTGATATAATGTTTTTTTTTTTTTTCACCAATCAATGACCAAGCAATATAATATTACTTCTTCTTTCTCTCTTTCCAGTATTTTCTCATCCTCGTTTAGTCTCTTCCTTCCTTTGTCGATACCATTACTATCTTATTTCTTACTTATTCCTGGGAACCATATTTTTTTTTCTCACTCCTCCGTTAAGTTCTCTTCGATGATTTATGAATTCTCGAAACGATATTGTTTGTACACTAGTCTTTTTTTATCAAAGCAGTCAGATATTATTTTTGATAATGTTCTCATATTCATTCTATTCAGATGACTGAAAAAGGTATCTTCCTTATTTTAATTGTACCAGTGATTTTTTCATTCTTATTTAATTCTTTGACACTCCTAATTTACCCTTCTCCATTCTCATACTTAAGTCCTACGATTTTCCTAACTATTTTTATTTCCTTTTCTTTAATCTTACCAAGCTCTTTATCAATGCCCACCGCAGAGACTTTTGTTGCATGAAGAATTTCTTGCTTCACCACTGTGTTAGTGTAGCTGTGTTTTAAGATTTCGTGTTACGTTTGGTTCCTGTTAATAGGTACGAAGTACCACTTTGCTAGGTGGGCTCCTATGTTTAGTGCATTTTGCTGGATTATTTCAAACAGAAATTTGAATTTCACAGTCTTTTTATTTTCGTTAATTGTTCAATGTAATTTTTTAGCATTATTTTAGGTTTTTCTTATAATTTGTTTTGCTTCTTTCGAATAATATTTCCAGGACCAACTTTTCTGCCGTCTCTTTAAGGATATTCATTTGCTTTTTAGCATCCTCTAATTTTTCCGTTACGATTTCTAAGTCATCAGTGAAGACTAAACAGTCAGTCCATAGTTAATTTATTTTCCATCCCATTGCTAGTTTCTCGTTTCGTTCTTTCTCTATTATCTTTCCATTTTCTTGTAATATTATTATACATTTCCCTTAGATTCCCTTTCTGCTTCTGTTACAATGCCTTGACGGTAAAACGTTGGAACTGTATTCCCAGCTACTATATTACAAAAGACATTTCAACTCAGATTAACTGATTTCTTAACATTGCATAAGTAGTAATTAGCATACTGTAAATGGAGTAGCAGTAGAAAGGCTCGCTTTCATGATGCAGGTAAAAACAATAAAGCTAACCAAGAATCACATCTTGAGACGTAGAAAGATAACATTTGTATACTTTAAATGGAGTATAGCAAAATGGGAATGTGAACGTAAACACTTTCTACCCTCTGAATCTCTACGTAGGATTAATCGTGGGAAAGAACGTCAGCTGAATGTCATCTTGTTAACAATTTTTTTTTTATAACTGTTATAAGTTACTTTCCCATTACTCCAATGAGCTGTTCAACGTGAACAATAACGCTTGACTCACGACGAATTTTGTTTCTAAAGCAGATTACAATAAAGATATGATGGTAAGCAATAATTAATTTGAGGGTACAGTTTTCTACCTCTCCACTGAAAATAACAAAGAACTATCCGTGTGACTTTTAATCAAATTTTACTGTGTTCACCCAACAGGTCTGCTCTCGTCAATTTCTCGATTAGCGATGTTGTTAATTTTTTCTCGAGGTAATAAATATCAGAGCTCCCACATCTAAATCGTTGTCAATTAATTACCGGCGGGGGAGCTTATAGCGGGCTCCCACTACCTGCTCCTCATCAGTGACGTGTCCACTCGAGTGGTTACACATGACTAGGGTTCCCAATAAATAGAGAAATATGCTCCCAAATATTAACTTGAAAACGGGTAAATATGACTTAAAATAATAAAATATGAAAAAACATTTAAATTTACTACACATCAAAACATGCTCATTGTAAATCATTTTATCTAGTAGTGTAGATTTCGTGTAGACAGCATAATTTTTTTCTGTGAACTCACTGCATTGGGAAATTAAATTTTAAATAGCTTCGTTGAAATCACTTAATTTCACATAATTTACAGAAAAGTTTTTCTCTGGCCTAAAATAATACTCTCCAAATTCCTTTACTTCGCACATTCAGAAAATTTTGTTTTCGGCGTACTATCCACTGAGAATTATCTTCAAAAGTACTGTATTGGCAGCAATGAGACATTTATTGAAGCGCAGTCACCACAAAGGCATTGTTTTCTTCCCTGTAGGCTTCTGTAGATGTTCAGTTAGATTAAATAAATTCCAATTTTATGTCACAAATTATCAATTTCCAAACCAGCCAATAATTATACATTAAAAATGTGGTTTCAACAATTTTACAATAAAGCTGTTTTCTGCTTGAAAAAGAATCGCTTGTTGACTATCATATGAACGGTACGCTAATGAAGCTGGTGTACGTAAATCATCGGAGTCTGCTGTAATTTGGTTCCATATAAAGTGTTGTTTCCTGCTGCTTCAGAGATTTAGGGAAAAAACTCAAAACGAATTTTTAATTTGAACCTTATCAACACTAGTTAGAGTCAAAAGCTGCCACTAGTAGGAGAGAACAAAAGGGCAATTCTTTTAACCGTCGACATAGAGCATATTGTATAATTATATCTAAGTTCTGTTCGGAAAAGTGGCGAGAAAGAAAAATGAGAAAAATTTTTTGAAATGGGAATATAGAGAACGTGACGTTAATGCAGGATAGGAAACGTCAAAGATGATAGCAAAAACCTTAAACTAGGAAATTAAATACATCCATAACATTCATAATCTAATGTCAATTCGTAAACCAGAGCTTCTACGAAGGTAGAATTATTATTATTATCATTTTTCATACGAGCATAATGTTCTGGCAAAAACTTTTCATTTCTTGCATATAACACAACCAGAAAATCGTAAATCCCTTAATGACTGTCCTTATTAATGTTACCAAACTTAATCATGTCTACTGGCATCATGCTACCTCTAATTATCATTTAAGTCTGTCATAGTACAAGATATTTTTTAAAGATAATGACTCAGATAAAGAATTTTAAAATGAAAACACGCGTACTACAACATAAGCTGAAGTAGTAAAACTGCGACATAAAGCCTGAATTTTCGTTTAAAGTGTAGCTATTACTGCAGAAAGAGGAAACCATTTCAGTGCTCACCAAGAAAACTCCCCGGGCCTGGTGGGTGAGCGATTAACAATCGGGTCTGGAATTCGGAATGACACAGGTTTGGTCATTCAGATTTCGATTTTCCATTTCTTAACCGAAATCTCTCCGGGTAATGCGGTTCCCTGAAAATTTTAGTAATCGATTCAGTTCGTTTGATATTGTTCTTCCAAATCTAATTCCAGATACTTTGCTAACGTTCCTTCTATAGCTGGCAGTATTACTGGATAGACTTTCAGACTGATTATGAGCACCACAGCCGTGACTGTCCTCCACTTTTTTAGTGCAGCATAACGTCACCTTCAACAACACAGTGAGATTCAGATGAGCACCTACCACACCAACTCATCATCAGGGCCGGCGAATAAGGTGAACACGAAAAACTCAGGCACGCTCCATCCCTCACGTCGGTGAGGCCGCCTTATTTTTTAACAGAAGAAGATAGAGAGAATATGTCTGATTATATTTTTAGAAGGTCCTTATTTAAATATGGTGAAATTAATAACTAAATATCAGGGTTAAAAAAAAAGTGATCGGTCTTGAAACTTAGTGAATAAGATGATTCGCCTTCAAAATTCAAGGTTCCTTGTTCGAATACCAGTGCGACCATGAATATTTACGGTCACTGTTTTGTTCAAATGAGCTACGCCAGGACGCTCCGTAGTTCGGATTGCATGTTAAACAGCCCGTCCTACCTCTGACTTAGTGACTTAGCACGTTTCGTTCCGGATGATCCATGCAACCTTTGTAGAGAACTAAATTTAGAACTTAAGTTATTTATAACATCTCGTATAATCGCGAGATAAGGTATTTTTAAGTAGGAGAACATGCGAAATGTATCACTTATTATACATATCAGCCATCGAGAAAATTTTATTACTCTAAGTAAAATATGTAATCCTGTAGGAAGAACTATAGACTTGCTTCATTTTCTTAGTCTATCCAACAGAAGACGTTAGTAAATACTACAACCATCATCGCCCTAGTATCATGAAGGTTACTGGATTATGTTCGAGAGAGCCGATGAACTCTATAACTGCCGAAAATTATAATATTGTTTGAAACGTGCCACGACAAAATTATTCCAAATATTATCGTTGACTCTCTTAATTAAAAAAGTAAAAGCTGTAAGTAGTACAAATTAATTTCGTAATGGTATCCCTCTTGACTCTACCACTAAAACAACTCGGTTTCAGCAACAACTGTATTAAATACAACAAATATAACATATATTTTAATAAAATGACACTGAAATAGCTATTTCTGTTTCCCTCGCTACCCAACATCTACTCTTCTGTGTTATCGATCTTTACGATACCGTTAGACCTGCATTCGTCTGCGTCGTTACTTTATGGCAAAGATAATATTGTAATTTCACATGCCAGCCTATAAGGCATTTTTCCTATCTTGGCACAAAAAATCGCTGAACATAATGAATGGCGTCGCATTGTGTTCAACGATGAATCGCGGTTATGCACTTCATCGGATGACCATCGTCGGCGAGAATGGTGGTGACCTTGGTAGAGGTCCCAATCTTCCAATGATTTGGAGGTGAACAGCGGTGTTACTCCTGCCGTCACGGTGTGCGGACCCATCGGGTATGACTTCAGGTCACGGCTAGAAGTGACTGAATAACGGTATGACACGGACATACTGCATCCTCTATTGTTACCTCTCAGGCTACATTATCGTGGTGCCATTATTCAACAGGACCATTCTCGTCCACAGTAGGCATGTGTGTCTTTGAATTGTCTGCGCAGTTTTGAGGTACTCCCGTGGCCAGTAGGACCACAGATCACTCCCCGATAGAACATGTGTAGGACCAGCTCGGACGTCAACTCCGTTCCAGTGCCAGTATTCAGGATATCAAGGACAAGGTACAAATGTGAGCGAGCTTGCCGCAGGAGAGGATACAAAGGCCTTATGAAATCTTTCCCAACAAAATCAGTGCATGCATGCAAGCATGAGGGCGCAACGTCATTCTAATAAGTGGACCGACACTTCCATGTTCTTAATAAATTTGACTGCATATTTTAATCACTGAAACAACATCACATACCTGTCAACCCGTGAAGTTTCATTTCCTTCCCTCTTCCCTTCTGGATGCTTCACTTTTTTTGTCAGACACTGTATACAAAAAGAAACAATCGGAAATCATAAGCCACTCATCCAGAAAACCTACTTTTGTATCCTTCAAACTATTGTGCTAAATGTCATCTTAAAATGACACAAGCCGAACAGAATTGCTGATACGCTGTCCGTAAAGCCATCCTAAAACGCTACGTCGTAGCAAGAATATTCGGTTGATTTGTATAAATACAGAGCATCCTATACCTAGCACCTTGTTCGAAAAATTCCTGTTTTAATTGCAGGTTCTCGTGGGTATCATTGATAGAATATATAGTCAGTCAGCCATAAACTCATCATTACACTTTGAGTAATCAAGCTGGAAAAAATGTCTCAGATGCAAACAGAAATCTTTCACACAATAGCTCCTCCAAATAAGAAACGTTGAGATCTGAAATAGAGAAATACAGGAAGCGTCAGTGAACTATATGAAACATTTAAATTGCAGCATAGTGAATAGTCAGTTGAGCTCAGATCAACAAGCTGTGGAGGACAGTGGTAGCGAGTTAGGAATAAGATATTACAAGCAGCAAGTAAATAGCATTGAGCAGTAATGTTCAAAGCATTCTGAAGGAGGCAGGTTAGATATGCTGTCCGTCCATCCTGATGTTCGACTTTCGATGATTTACCAACATCATTCCAAACAAATGCCGCGACGTTTCCTTCATATTATAGGCCACAGCTGAAAATCTTCCCATTCGTCGTCGACAATACACTCCCTGCTTCAACGGCTTCAACGAATTGCTAGGCTACAACCGATAGAAAATTGAATAGCTAATGAAGCGTAGTCACAACCGGCTCATAAATATGAATCAACAATTGGTGGATACTGCTTATTTACTTTTTCCAATTTTTACTTTCGTAGAGAAGAAAGATAAAAAAAACATTGTTTCTGCACGAGAAAGAAGATTTTTCAGTTTTCTCTGTAAAAATGAGGCGAAACTCTTCCAAATTGTGACAAAGAGAGGAGGGAGGAAGATGCAGTGAAATGTGGGCCGGTGCACAGCAAACGATGACGAACGATATCTTGTCCGCCATTGTTCTAGCATCCTTATCGGTCGCGCTTTGCACGAGTTAGCCACAGCTGTGGCCTTTTTTTGCGGTAAGGAAAACAGATATATCTCCACTCCACCAACCCAATCGTCTGGTAAGGTCTGCAGACTGGTTCACCTGTTCCACGGCCCATCCCCTTGCCCACAGTGTCACTTACGTATGAAGTAACACCCTTGCCTCTCTGTATAGTTATCAAATAGCTATCATATCATTTTCTCCTTTTTTAAAGCGTGGTTTAGACAGCTAAGGGAAACAAAAAAAAAAAAAAAACTATATTCGGCTGGTTGAGTAGGCCGATGGTGATGATTTAACTCATTTCAGTCATTCCTTACAAAGTCGTTGGCAAAACTGCTGCGTTAATATAATTTTAGACATCATTCGTAATGAAGCATTGATCCAGGAAGTCTGATACTTACTTTCCCTATTCGAATTACGCTCCTTTGGCATCAATGATAATCTTGTTATTTCTTAATAAAACAGCCTTAGTACGTAGAGGATGCTCTGTATTTTTACAAATCAACCGAATATTCTTGCTACGACGTAGCGTTTTAGGATGGCATTCGGATTCGATCCCCGGTTAGTACATTCAGATTACGGATTTTCATGGTTTCCCCACATGATTCCAGGATTATGGTGAAATGGTTCCCTCAGAATGACCGTGGTGAATTTCCTTCCAGTTCCCTGACCGGCTCTAATGGCCTCATTGTCGACTCACCACAAAGCACGAATAAAAAACATGAAGCAGTCTGATCTTGAATCTCCTGTGCAGAGTCGGTTCAGCGTCTTTCACAGGAGGAAACTGTATCACATTCATTAGTGGAGCAAACGGAAATTAATTGTCAGCTTTCTATTCTTTAAGCCTTGTGGCTCTCTGGGAGACTGTTAATATTTCAAAGTCCGGCCTGGCTACCGGATGTGAACTTCTTCAGATATTCCGAAATCACTCCAATTGAACGACTGGACGATTCCTTATTTTAAACCGTGAACGATTTCCTTGCAGTTCGTTGATCGTTTGTAATAATAAAATACTACGTTTTCTGCGTTCATTAATTTTATTCTCTCTCACTGTCGAAGCACGTGATCGCTTTAGTTAATGTTGAAGGATTATCTAGCCCAGCGCGAGTGATTATTGAACATTTCAAAACAGGACAGAAGAATGCAGACGAATTAAAATTTTTTTCAAAAACCACCAAAATACATCAGGAAGTGAAACCAGTATTAGAAATATTGGTGAGGCAGCAGCACACAGGAAGTAATCACCGCGTCTACTGAAAGGCGGAAACAAGTTCTGGTGCTCCACTCACTGTTTGATACTATGAAGGGCTAGAGTTATGATAGTGTGAGAGGGTAATCACCTTTCTCTTGTTGTTTCAACTATGAACTCTGGTGCACGAGAATTGTTTTACCGAATATCATTTTTTTCTTCGAGTTTTGGTGTACCGAGACAACGTTAACAACAGTTTGATTGATACGTAGATTGGTCTGTATTTATTGGCAAAACATGGGGGCAACTCCTACCATTACTAGTGCGATGAAACTTATTTGGGTCGCAATGACAGGTACGATAAGATTAGAGAAATAAGGTGCCGTACTGATGCTCGTATGAATTCTTTCTACCTCTATGCTGTTCGGGACTGGAATGCACAAAATTAGGTTTCTTGCAAAGCACCCTATACCACTCATATCTTTTTGAATTACCGACTACAAATGTAAATAATGTTTAATTTTATTAACTACGACTGAGGAAATGACCAATAACATTCTGTTATTTATTTCTATTCGCTACATGGTTGCAGAAAGACAATACCATTTAGACAGGATATAAAAAGTCAGTATGCGAAAGCTTTGGTACTCGCAACAAAGAAGAAATTAGACTGACCTACTAATATGTCTACTTTCATTTATCTATGGCATATTTAGAATGGATCGGAGCTCCAGATTTTTGTGACCTGCTATTTGGGACATAAATATAAGGTAATCCCTTTAAATAACTACCAAATATCTGAGAACTTTTCTAGAACAGAATAATTTGTGATAACAGTGAATACTATACCACTGTAATGTCAATTTCTTTATGACTGACATGTGTCCTCAACGTGTTGTTCTTAGTGTTCACAACACTTTGCAGTAATAACAAGAACCTGTTCTTCTTGTCCCGGATGTCAGCAACCATCTGTCTTGTGTCTGCTTGTTGACACTCGTAACAGCTAACAACCTGATAATATTGTCTAATTTGAATTACGAAGCGGCTACATTGATAATAGCGTTCCGTCCTAGCACGCAATTCACACAATCATAACCTACGGAATCATTTTCAGCCACAATCAGAAAATAAATAATTCTCTGGAACTATTCTCAAACGCTAAATCTACATCGAGCGTGGAGGATAAGCGGTTGACGCTCTGCCCTCGCATTCCGGACGACGCCGGTTCGAATCCCCGTGCGGGCATCCAGATTTGAGTTTTCCATGGTTTCCCCAAATCACTCTAGGCGAATGCCGGGATGCTTCCTTCTAAAGGCCATGGCCAAATACCTTCCCATTCCTTGACCCCAGTCCCATCCCTCCTCGACGTCGAAGAGGCGTAAAGCCAACACCAAAATAAAACCAAACTTAGTGTAGGTAAATTTTTGTCCACATAACTCGTGGTCACAACTATGAGTTCACGCAGAATGTTCTGAAGAAAGGTGCCACATTTTTTAATTGCTTCACTGAATATGTTCGAACATGAAAACATTTTAGTTTCCGTCTTGTATATTTTTAAATTACAGAGCGTGGTGGGTGAGCGGTTAAAGCTCTGGCCTCATATTCGGGAGGTTGCCGGTTAGAATCCCCGTCCAAGCATCCAGATTTGGGTTTTCCATGGTTTCACTTCAGGTAATGCCGGGGTGGTTCCGACAAAAGGTCATGGCCGAATTCGCTCCCGTTCCTTGTCCCTAGTCTCATCCCGCCTCTAATGACCTCGACTTCGACGAGGCGTAAAGCCTTAAGTAAAGAAAAAAATTAAATTCTAATTCTTCTCATTGAGAAAAGCCAAAAATATTCTTAAAATTTGACACACATATAACATTGTGATTTAATGGGGTGGTATCTAGCGGTAGATTAAATTGTTTATTAAAAATTCCATGAAAAGGATGAATTATCAAGGGTCATATTGTTTCCACTGCGTTATATGTTCTTTGTTCTTCTATACGGATGTAAAAGTTGTATTCTAGACTCTAATATCGAAAAGATAATTTGTGCCTTCGGGATGTTGTTGTATGACGCATTTTGTGTGTATCATCCGTATAAAGCACGTCGCACATAGGTTTTCCAACACGCACGGTTTCATGCTTACAGCCAGAAATAAAAAGAAGAGACAATACTGAGAATAATACGACAGGCGAGAGATACACCTCATCATCAAAGGGAAAACATTAGGAACCGGTATGTAAGAAATCGAAAGAAACACTCATGCTGATTTTTCCGGCATCATGCAAAAACTCCTGAACAGGATTTGAGGGGGTTTTCGTGGTTTTAAATCTTAGGGTTTGAGGTCTTTAAGGTCTTATAACTCTTAAGTGACTCCCGCCGGAGCAGGAAATTACAATCTATTTTTAACCAAAACATTTTTACCAAAATTTTTCCTTTCTTTCTGTTAGTTTGGAAGCAGGGATTTACGTTGGGCACATGGGAATTGTATAGGATCTCACATTAATGCCGTTCATCCTGATGGGTCTTCGTTTAAGAGAAATCTTGGATTATAACATGCCGAGTGTATACCAGTTAAAGCGGCAATTAAACAATAACCGCTGAATAGCTACCCACATTAAAGAGTCGTAGGTACGTTCCCCAAGCAAGAATTTTTCTTTTTTGTTACCACAGATTGTAGGATTAATGTTTGTTTGTCGTAATAACGAACTCTGGATTTTGATCTTTAGTTTTGAACATTGTTATTGAAGTATTGCTCCCTTTATTTGTGTGATTAATTTACACGTACTTTTAAGTAATTTTAACAAGATGACCATAAAGTAACGAAGCTGACAAGTTAGTTAATATGACACAATTTTTTTTTATTTTATTTTTTATTGTTCTTTTGATTCCTCTCAGCAAATGTTAGTGAATTAATGATATTTTACAAGTAGACAAAAAGACGGCCGAGAACTTTTTTGGCCCACGTAGACGCAATCACGGGGAATAGCTAGTCTGTATATACGTATTTTCCAATTCGTTGCTGCGAGAACAACGCTGGTCAGGCAGATCGCCATACTCCGTCTTAAGCAGATGAATTTACACTACGCTGGTTTATCGGGAAGCATCAAAAAACTCTGTGATCACAGTTGATTTGACGAATGGCCGTCTGCAGAGTGTGGTAATTATTTGGACCTTGAAGTGGCGGGTCTTGCAGACTTGCCAAAGAGGGTTGCGTGGCTAGTTGGCGAAGCTGATTGAGAACAAGAAGTATCTACGGACCGGTTCGCCTGCCATTGTCAGTGTATCGTCCTTGTTGATGAAATGTGCCGACCAATGTTCGGAATCTTGTCTGCTCCGGAGGCCGCATCTCAATGCTCTCCATTGTTGAGTGCGGACACTTTGATTGATTATTGCTATACTTCGAGCGAATGCAGTTTTTAGCAGTGTTGCACATTGCTAGTACCTCACTGAATGTGGTCTGTCAGAGATCACGACATTTGTTCTGTCATATATATACTGAAGTTAGTAATTTCGCGATCTACTTGGACTTTGGCTTTGCTTCAAAGTTGATAAAAATTGTTCCGATCAAGTTTTATATCTACTAACTTATGAAACTTTTCGCGTTTGAAGCGGAAATTATGTCTAGAAATCTACATGACACTCCATGAATTCATTATTGAGTATTAAATGAAAACAATACCTCTCAACAAAATAGAGCTTATGTCCCACGAAGTTTTATAAGTTATTATTACTGTAATAAATAAATTTTATGCGCCCTTAATAACCAACTCATAGAGATTCAAATTTCCACGCATTCAACCTTCTTCACTTTTGAGCTTTACCACTCGTCGACGACGAGGTAATTAGGGCTATAGGAGGATTGTGGACTGTCAAAGGAAAGGAAATCGACTGTGGTCGCCTGGAGTGATTTCGGGAAACCACGAAAAAATTTAAATCTGGATGGCTAGAACGAAGATCAGAGCACATGATCCAAAATACCAGGACCAATTCTCAGTTCAGGATGGTGTGGGTCAATCGAATCCAATAATACCGCTAGGCACAGAGGCGGTACAGATTAGCGTGCAGCATTCTCGTAATGTAATCCACGAGCACAAAGCGTAACTTCCTACAGTTTAAAGTAGGTTCAGGTGCGTCATATATGCGACCGAGACTGGGATTCGATGCGTGAACCTCTCAATGCCTAGTGACGCATCTTACCATTTAGCCACCACACTTAGGGAGATTTAACACAGTTTAAAAAACACTTGAATTGCAGAAATTAAGGGAATTCAGCGTTATGGGAGCAAATTATAAGTTCAAATTTTCCGAGTCTCTCCATTATTAGCCAAATGATGTCATGGCTGCTTGAAAGTCCAAAAAGTTTAAAAATTTCATTGTTAATCACCGCAAGTATTGAAGTTCAAACAGCCTAATATCTGGAAAGCATTTCTTCAAGATTTTCAAAATATGTAGCCACTTTGGAGTTGATTGCTCTTCTTATCCACATCGCTTTTGAACTGAAGGGAGAATGCAATGTAGTCTTCACGGGTGTACCGCCGGATAGTGTTGGGGAAACACAATATTTCGACGGCTGGCTCTGCCGTCTTCTGCAGGTGTAGAGACATCTGTACTGGTCGGCTAACCCACAGATACTGAGATGGTTCGGGTGCCGCTCTTCCTTATATATTGCAGTCATACGCCGGGAAAGTCTTTGTTCTTACATGAAGGGAGAATGTAGGTTAGAATTGCTCATAGGTAATCCCGATTCTCTGTGAATTATTTACACGATTATTCCATAATACACAAAGTCACAGTTCCGTAATAACATTATAGGCACAAAATGGATTAAAAGCACGTTTACATAGATGTTTAATTGTTTATTCGTGACAAAACGAGTCAGAAACTTTCTTGCATCATCCATTTCCTATTTCAGTCATGATGATCATGATGATAATGTTACTAATTTTCGTAACTTATTAGAAGAATTTATTCTTTTATTTTGCAGTCAGGGAGTCTGAGTAATCTATTCACATTTGTTATGTGGGATTTTAATAAGTTTCTCCATCTCTGAAAAAGCTTGCTTTCTGCGTGTACTGCAAGCTAGAAAGCTTTCGTAGTTAGTATTTCATTTAAATTTGTATGTCTCCATTACCTGTTAGGGCAACGACAAAAGCTTATAGAACAGCCAATTTATACTGTCACACTGGCTGCCGAAAAACTCGCCCATCTTTATATTTACGACTTCATTTGAGTAGCTGTTTTGTTTCCTATAATCGCACGATTACTCACTAATCAGTGTTTTTTGATGAGGTATGTAGTGTTCCACGATTCTCTTTAGATTCGTGAGTGACTTGAATCATAGTTATTTATGACCGCTGAGCAAACCATTCTAGCCCGCCTCGGCAGTACTGTTTGGTCTATGATAAAGTGTTCCGAAATCTTGAACCTAAATACTCATTTCCCAATAGTCTGACGAAGACGGAGTTTTCTAATGATACGGACGTTGGGACAAATAAGTGCCAAGAAACAGCTAATTACTGTATACAGACGGATCGCATTTCTGTAATTTCACTTGCATAATACCTTGTTCTTTTTTGTTTCATGTTCCTACAGCATTCCCTTGAAATTTTTAATAGCATGTGTAGCACAGGATGCCTTGAATTAATGATAATATCTACTATCGTGAGGATAAAAGCAATATTTAGAAGCCTAAACGTGGGATCCTGTTTTCTTGAATGCATCTCTTTGCTCTTTAGGGCCAAATTAAATCGCTGACAGCAGTATTTCACGGCAGTTAGAAGAATACAAGAGATCGCACGTTAATCACTTTCCGAACAGAAATTTAGCATTTTATAGTCAAAATTTTTCAGTGTAATTGTTTAATCAAATTCGACACACTCAGATGCATTACAGCAACCTGTTAAAAACATATACATTTTTGAAAAGATTCTATCATTCCTAGTGATGTAGCCATGTTGTGTCATGACAACTCTTAAGTTGTCTCAGAAAGATTTTGAAATGAAACATCTTTTGAAAACGGAGATGAGTAAGTTTGATGGCGTTTCAACGGCATCTGTGTTTACTTTTTCTCCTCGTCTACGTGAACCCATTACAGACGTGCGAGTACTGAGATGGAATCCAGCTATGGTGTTTCGCCTGGAGTGATCTAAATGGGGCTGGATCTCGTATTCTTCCAGTTGGCAGACTCGGTGATAACTGACGCTATCTTAATGCCATCTGCCGGTCGTTGTTTTTAGTCTTCGCTTTAGAATAACAATATGCCAATCGCCAATTGAGTGAAGTGTGTTGTTCTATAACGACAACGACATCGACGGACTGTGAAGCCATCTAATGTGTATAAACTGATTCTTAATTCATATGTTTTGTATAAGAGTTTGTCAAAGTCGAGGAAAGAAATTGTGTTACAGAAGTGAAAATTAAAATGGCTCCAAAAATCGACGAGATTATTTATCACGAAAGAGTTGATAGTAACCGTAATTATCCAGAAGGTACTGAGAATTGTAGCGATACAGCAGGGAAATAAATATATAACAAAAATTGCTACGAAAAAGTGGAGATAAACATAGGCCTTATAGCCAGCTGTAGTTATATTGTGATTTAATATCCGTAGCACATTGTTTCCAGCAAGAAAAGACAACACAGAACGGAAACAACACTTTATAAAAACCACCCATGCCCGGGGCCGGACTCGTGCCGGCGACCAACTGACAATAAAATAACAGCCGATGGCAATTTCGAGGAAGAAAGTGTGTAGTGCGAGAAAGTGCCATTTTCGTTAACTCACTACCGAACGTGGTGGTGTGAACGGTTAACGTTCTGGCCTCGCATTCGGGAGGACGCGGGTTCGAATCCCCATACGGGCATCCAGATTTGGGTTTTCCATGGTCTCCCCAAATCACTCCCGTTCCTTGTTCCCAGTCCCATCCCGCCTCTAATGAGCTTAGCCGTCGATAAGGCGTAAAGCCGTAAGTAAAATAAAAACAAAAAAACCCTCACTGCGACGTGGCAATGTTGATCGCTGAACAAACGATTACGCAAAAACACTCAGTGGTTCTATTAATAAGCTTCCAAACTATTCAACTCTTTCGCGGTCGTGGAAGACAACAAAAATTCAAGACTCAAGCGAAAGGACTTTCGTTTCAGCGTGCGAATACGAAATCTAATTATAGGTACTTCACTTGAATTTTCGACGCTTTGTTCAACGTGTCATTATTATTATTATTATTTTTTTTTGTAACTGATTTACGTCTCTTTTTAACATCAAGGTCTTTAGAGACGGGAAAGGATGGGGGGCAAGGATGGGGGGCAAGGATGGGGGGCAAGGAATGGGAAGGAATTCGGCCATGGCCTTTTGATGGAAGCATCCCGGCATTTGCCTGGAGTGATTTGGGGAAACCATGGAAAACCCAAATCTGGATGCCCGGACGGGGATTCGAACCGCCGTCCTCCCGAATGCGAGGCGAGAACGCTAACCGTTACACCGCCCCGCTCGGTGGGTCATTATTAATTGGGTGTTACAGAGGTATCACGTTGATCCCATTTTACGGCTTTTTGAGTAGTTTCCACAAAATATTTCACAGAGTTAACCGTTTGAAGAATTCAGTCTCCGACTTTTTATTGGGGACTAAAAGAATTAGATATTAGGTATCTTGAGAAGTATGTCTTAATACCGCACAAAGCAGATAACGGTCAAACTCTGGCATTTGTTGTGGGATTTTGCGAACTGCGAAAAACTAATGAAATTTATCTGGCGAGTAATGTAAATGGCAACTCCTATGTGCAGAATCCTAATGCGACTTCACGCGCTCCACGAGTCTCGTTAACAGCGGAATGAAGGTTGTTTTAATTACATGCCATTGTTGGCATTCGTACCGTCAGAGCGCGGCAAAAAAAAAAGAACACTCATCAGCCGATCTGGCTGTTTAGTCATACGTATTGATGGCATTTAAGGGTTTCGAAAAAAAACTTATTCCCTTGGCTGGATGAGGCTTTGTTGTTCCGTTTTGTAAAGAATAAACCAAGATTTCGTTCACTACTGACCTCCTGCTGTGGAGTTGTAATGGTGGCTACTGTCTGAGAAGATAGGATCTAACGCAATGTCGTAAGGATACAGTTAGACGGGATCTAAGCAATGGACATCATTAACGTAGAAAACAGACAGATTTAATTACAACTGATGCTATGAATTCCTGCATTCATTTTTAGGGAGAAACTAAACATAGATGATTTTCACTGTTGAACTGTTATTTTGGAACATTATTAAAAATGTCATATTAAATTGGTTGAAACAACAAATGAATATGTGAAGAAAAAAATCAACAATTTCAGCTAAGATCTTAAATCATCAAGTACTCCCAGAAATGAGACACACTAAATGTAAAAACAATGAGAACAATAAAGAGTAATGAAATCAGTATTGTCTAATCATATCAGTGATTTTACTCACGCACCATGCATTGCAGATGTTCGGTTAACTTTCAGGCCGCAGATTCGGGAGAAGGAGGGTTCGATCCTCTGTCCAGCCACTCAGATTTGGATTTTCTATGGTTTCCCGAAATCATTACGGACTATTGCCTAAGCAGTTCCTTCAAAAGGCCTTAGCGGAATTCCTTTTCATACTCTAATAACATTACCATCGACGAGAAAAAAAAACAACATATTTTAAGATGCTCCTTCTACTGGACAACTGAATTTCAACTTTGTCTTGTATTTTTTTTAAAAGGAGAAGAACTTTCCTGATAAGTAAATGTAATTATCTACATTTTGTTGATTTTGTTGATTCGTCAGTAAATGCTGAAAGAAACAAATCAGCTGCTACAAAAGATTATTAACAGAGCAACAGAACGAGCATGCCATTCGGGAACAAGGGGGTTTCAAATTACCGTTCGGTCAACCAGATTTCGGTTTCCTGGAATAACCCAGCCGAATGCCGGGATGGTTATTTCAAAAGGCCATGGCCAAATTTCTTTCAATTCCAAGCTCGCCATCTTCTCACGGATCTAATGATATCGATCTCATAGCCATAAGACAAAAAAAAAGAGAGCAGCAAGTACTCTGACTGTATTCATAACAAACATTACTGTTTGTGAAAATTGCAATGCCAAGAAGGAACGGTCGGAATCAGTAGAATGAGTAGAACAGTGGAAACATAATAAGTGCTTACGACCGCAGAGACTTGACATGTACGAAATCCCAGCAGCACCCTCTTTGATATGGCTGGACAGGTCAATGTTCCACCACGCTTAGTCGGTGCAGAGCCGTCAAACGAAGTGGAAACGTGCAAACAAGTGCCGGTATGCTCCGTCGACGTCGAAAGGTGCAATATCAGCATGTTAGTAAGTTCCAACTGGCATAATGATAGGTCTCCGGGAAACGGGTTTGCCGTTCCGTGACATTGCGGCTCGCACAGGGCAAGGTGCTTCGACAGTGACGCGTGTGTGTAACCAGCGGATAGTAGAAGGTCGAACACAGCAACCAGCGGGTAGTGAACCACACAACGCGACTACAGTGCGGGATGACATCGTCCACAGTGTCGGAACACTACTAGTGTGGACATGTCTGCGTCTGTTCGACGCCGTCTGCTACTGTTGTTGTTGTTGATGTTGTTTTAGGGCGCGTCGACATCGAGGTCATTAGCACCCGCCGTCTGCTGAAGGCTGGATTTGTGGTATGCATTCTATTGCGTCGGCTTCCATCGAACAAAAACCAACAATGCTTAAGACTGAAATGGGGACATGATTGTTGTCACTGGCTTTAATTATTATTTTTTTTTACTTATGGCGAGGTCATTAGAGGTGAGATGAGACTGGGGACAAGCAACGGGAAAGAATTCGGCCATGGCCTTTTGAAGGAACCATCCCTGCATTCGCCTGGAGTGATTTGCTGAAACCATGGAAAACCCAAATCTGGATGCCCAGTCGGGGATTCGCAACGGCGTCCTCCCGAATGCGAGGCCAGAACTTTAACCGTTCACCCACCACACTCGGTGTCACTGACGTGCTGAGTGGCAAAATGTAGTGTTTCCGGACGAATCCCGTTTCAACTTGTCCTACAGTGTTGGCCGCGTACGTGTTAGACGCTACCGTGTGAAGGCAGTCGTGCAGACTGCCTCTTTGAGTGGCACAACGGACAAAGTTCAACGGTTTGGTGCACCACTGCCTTTAACATGCAACTCGCTTCCTATGTATTGAGAGTTATCTGAATAGCAAACGCTACATCAGGGAGGTTTTAAAGCCTTAGGCACTGGCCCTTCGGCAGACAGCTCGACATGCCATGTTTCAGCTGGACAATGCCCAGCCACATGTGGTAGAGATTGTGCAAGCCTTCTTCGAAGACTGACGGGTACAACTGCTTCCCTGGCCTGCAAGTTCGCCGGACATGCCGCACATCGAACATATCCGGTTCATTGTTGGTAGGCAATTTATTCGTTTTGTTGTCTCGCCTACAAACCGCGTGGTAGTGTGATCTTTGACTCCAATCCACGACGTCTTGACACCGTACTGATTTCTCAAGTTGCATGTTCTGTAATTTTAATCATTTGTTTACTATCATGTCTGTAATCTGTGGAGAAAGTTTCATTGTAATCGCATGTCTCCTTGGTGTTGCAGTTTTTACAAACATTAGTGTATTATCGCCGTCATTAATAATAGGGTGAAGAAAGTGAAACGACTTGCGTCAATGAAACAGTATAATCCCTATGGTAAAAAAAAATTGACATTGAATGATTCTGAATCTATTCCTGAACAAAAAATGAATGATAATTAACAGAGATAATAATTTGCATAATCAATATGACAAGGTGAATATGTGACTAGAATTTTACCCGCAGTCCTTAAACCATATAAATCACTATACATTTTTTGTCTATTTTATTCTCGCGAATGCGGTTTTAGTAGATAGTGAACTACCTTCAGTGATAGTTATTGATAACTTGTCATAAAATTTAATTAATAGTAGTTTTATTTAGCACCTAACATAGTAAGTCTTGTGCTCTTTCAAAGCGGCGTATAGTGGCGTTTCTGACACATCTTACAATCTGCCTTCCTGTTGTTTTAAAAACTCGACATACAATCAAAGAATAAATCAAGAAATATATTTTTGCAGTTGATATCTAATGTTTTTTTTTCCATTTACAGTGTGATTCAGTACTATTGTCAGGACGTATGGTACGCAAGATACTCTCTTTTTTTTAAGAGAATTTAAGAATAAGCGTTTAACTCTTGAAAGGACGCGAATCCTATCCATTTCCTGGGTTTCAATGATTTCCATCATAAAATGGCAATGGCCTATTTTATTCCCCGCACTTAACCAAAATATTCTCTCGGACAGTAATGACCACACCGGCAACAAGTAGTAAGGCACTTATTACAACAACAAAAAAGTGATGTATGATAGAGCAATATATTCAATATATATTTTGTTTCGTTGAAAGCTGAAATATCGGTGGTCTGCAGTTAGGAAGCGTGTGTCGAATTATTAAAGTGTTACTCCACACTGCTCTTATAATAAATAAGTTTTAAAAATTCCCCCTGCCCTCGTTGAGAGAAACTCAATTTTATAAGAGACTTCTTGAAGCAGTGAGGTCTTAGATGAAGGCGGCGCCCCCTACTCTGACTTGTGTATTATGCAAATTTGCAGAGGGTTTCTTTCCACAGGGAGTGAGGGACAGAATATGTGCCGTTCCCCTCCGATTACGTTGTTATAATTAAGTGTGGAGGGTGCAACAAGTCCTCTGTGGTCCAGTGTCACAGTCCTCATCACGTCAATATACCAGGATATCGTCACACTGGTTCCGAGTGCCTCCTACCATCACTGAAACTTAGCAGCGTTCACGTGACGCAGTAAGCCACTCTTTTGTTTCTCAGTTACCGGGAAAAGTTAGAAATAGATGTCACATGTATCAAGTCCATTTTATAATATCAGATTTCAGTCTATCGTAGAATTTTGTGTCCATAACTGTGATATTCCTCACAGGTAGGAAATATTGGAGTGTCCATCATAATAGGAGGGGGGGGGGGGGAGGACCTTAATTCCTGCATCAAGTCTAATCTTATGCTGCCATCTGTGCGCGAAACGTTTTACTTTGCGTGTTCTGTATGGATAAATGTATTTTTTGTTTGTGAAATGTATATCTTATGAGGCACAGATTGAAGACCGTCACAGCATTCGCCTACATGATTGCGGGAAACGGCCTAAAAACCGCAATAAGCATGGCCGTAACGAGGGGCCATGGGCTCGTGGCCCGTCCCGTTGTACCTCCCCAGTCCATCGTGCGGCATATCAGCGCACAGAGCGAATAAATAATGTTTTGTTTTTGTTTATCTGATTTTCTAAAACTGTCTTCGGTTACATTGCTATAATACACTGATCATCCAGAACATTATGACACCTATCTAATAGCCGGTATTTCCGACTTAGGCACGAATAACAGCGGCGACACGTCTTGGCATGGACGCAATGAGGCCTTGGTAGGTCGCTGGAGGCAGTTGGCACCACATCTGCACACACAAGTCACCTAATTCCCGTAAATTTCGGGGAGGGGGGGATTGAGCTCTGACGCCACGTTCAATCAAATACCAGATGTGTTCGATCGGGTTCAGATCTGGCGAGTTGGGGGGTCAGAATATCAATTGCAACTCACCACTGTGTTCCTCGAACCACTCCATCACACTCCTGGCCTTGTGACATGCCGCATTATCTTGTTGAAAAATGCCACTGCCGTTGGGAAACATGGTCGTCATGAAGGGTGTACGTGTTCTGAAACCAGTGTATGATACTTATTGGGTGTCATGGTGCCTTGCACGAGCTTCACAGGACCCTTTTGGATGTCCACGTGAATGTTCCCCAGAGCATAATTGAGCCGCCGCCAGCTTGTCTCTACCCCGCGTTACAGGTGTGAAGAAGCCGTTACCCTGGAAAACGACGGATTCATATCCTCCAATTGGCATGATAAAGAAGGTAGCAGACCATGCAACGCCACTGAGTGCCCATTTGAGTCGTAGTTGCCGATGTCGTGGTGTTAATATTGGTACATACATGGGTCGTCGGCTGTGGAGGCTCATTGTTAGGAGTGTTCGGTGCACTGTGTATTCACACACACGTGTACTCTGCCCAGCATTAAAGTCTGATGTTAGTCACTTCGCCGCCTGTCCTGTTTTACCAGTCTGCCCAGCCTACGACGTCCAACATCTGTAAAGAGGGGTGGCCGCCAAATCCCTCGACGTTAGGACGTGGTTACACCTTGGTTTCGCCACTTGTTGAAGACAACCACCACGGCACTCCTCGAACACCTGACAAGTCTTGCAGTTTCCGAAATGCTCGTGCCGAACCTCCAGGCCATCACAATCTGCACACGGTCCATCTGAGATAGATCGCGCGCCTGCCTCAATCTAAAGACGGATATCACCCTCACTGATACTATGCACCGTGCGTGTGTCTGACTAGCAGTCATTCCTCATCAGATGACGCTGCTATCGCTTGGCCGGGTTCCTATCGGTAGCAGGTAGGTACCGTAATTATAATGTTGTGGCTGATCAGTGTATCTGTGCTGGTGTGAAAGTTTAAAAGTAGTTTCGCCAATTTAAATTTGGATACTTGCAAAATCGTTTGGAGTCAAAAATCAGAAGATCAATTCTGAGTGAAATTAGACGATTTCGATAATTTAGTGATCACTAAGGGCTAAAAAGTGCACTAATTAAACAGTGCCTTGTAAGAAACATACAAGCTCTTCCCATTAGTAGAAAGCTATTTTGAAGAGCCAATCTTAAATGGATAATTATTCACATTCTAATACTTTAAAACGAATTACAAAACACATAATTTTAAAATCAGTTATTTCAGTTCTCACACCCCCTGTTTGCTAAAATTCAATTTACAGAGAACCACTTTTAATGCTTTCGAACTAAGTGAAATGTACATCACTAAATCCCGCCTCTGGTTACTCCATGTGCCTTTGTAAAAATATCCCAGTTGTTCCAAGTGAATTGTTCAGGTTCTTGTTTTGTTTAGGGCCCTACGTCTCGTCAACGTAATTAGAGGCGGGAAAGGACTACGGGTAAGTGAAGGGAAGGACTACGGCAGTGGTCTTTTGAAGGGACCATTTCGGCATTCACCTGGAGTGATTTCGGTAAACAATCCAAAATCGAAATCTGGATGGCCGAACGGGGTTTCGAACCCACGTCTTCTAGGATGCGGGGCCAGAGCGTTACCGCTAACCCACCACGCTCCGTGGTTCAGATTTAAAAAAAAAAAAATCTGTGCATACCTTCACGCAGTTGTCGGCTATTTTCATGGGAGCAAAAAAATAAAACATCAATTCCTTCTTACGAAGTATAAAAGTATAAAAAGCACTTTCTTCCCTATCAAACCAATAATTATATTTTTAGTAACACGCAAAACTGTAACATTGTGACTTTTTCCCAAGAAGTGCATATTATTTTCGATAGAGATTTAATTGCATTGATATGTGTCAATAATGCGAATTTGATAAATGCTGCATGTTTTTCTTAATTACAAGCACATAAATAGTGAAAGAAGTACGGGAGGACATTAGGTTTTCGGACTTTTTAAGGACCTGTAAGCACTTCGGAACCAAGCTAATACCCACAGTTTTTCTGAAGTGTCCTGTTACCACATCCAGGTTTGCGTCAGTAAGAAGCTTATAGTTACACTGACTACGCTCATCGGCCATCAGGTATGAAAGGAACATAAAAATTAACAGGCAAACAAATGAATTTTCTATATATTACTATAGAATGTAACATTGGCATCAATAAATTGATTGCTAAAATTTTTTAATGAAAATAATTTTCTCTGTAGTTCCTTTCGCTACGTGTAACTAAACAGTTCACTTCGCCCCTATTATATCTGGCTTACCCTAACCCGGTAATCCCACGGGGAATGGTGACCTACAGTTTAACGTGGAATCCGAACCATGGAACGACTGAACTTTTCTGGCGTACTTCACATTACACAGCAAGCTGTACCAGAGGTAAGGGTGTACGAAAATCCTCGCCGAGACAGTGATACAAACCGAGGGCCTTTCGAGCTGCCTTCACCACTGAGCCACCAAGTATATGAACCACTACAACGAAAAGTATAACACCTGATATCTAAGTTTCTTTTATTTGTTTTTAAATATTACAGATTTTATTTTCTTACAATTTCTTGAAGTTAACTTCGAAGATTCGTTCAACGAAATTATTACTAATTTCAACTTTTTCTTCTGCGATAGATATTATAACGGTAAGACATTTATACAATTAAGGTTATGACCAAAGGCTTTCGTCCTTATATGTTGCTGCAGACTACATCAGATAAACACATTGTTTGGTATAGTTGAAATATCAGCCATACAAGAATAGCTACAATATTCAAAGCTTCTACATACATGTATTTATAAACAAATTCCTTTCACAATATCGATCGTGGTGGGTGAGCAGTAACGCTCTGGCCTCGCATTCAGGAGTAAGCAGGTTTGAATCCCGGTCCGAACATCCAGCTAGGGGAAAATATATATATATTTGCTTGTGACTTTACGCCTCACCGACGTCGAGTTCGTTAGAGGCGGGAAAGGATGGGGAGCAAGGAATGGGAAGGAATTCAGCCGCGGCCTTTAGAAGGAAGGATTCTGGAATTTGACTGGAGTGATTTAAAACACAAATACCCGGACGGAGATTCAAACCCGAGTCCTCCCGAATGCGAGGCCAGAGCGTTACCACTGACCCAACATGGTCGGTTCCAGTTTTGGGTTTTCTATGGTTTTCCCAATCACTCCAGGCAAAAAGCCAATGGCCGAATTCCCTCCCGTTCCTTGCACCCAGTCGTTTCCTGCCTATATACAGAAAGAAAATTTATTTGGGGAAAAAGGAGGGTTTGATGATTTTTTTAGAGGGGCTGGCAAGTCGTACAAAGAGAGCGGTAGTCTCGTTAGAGCCACGGAGGGCATGTGTGATTGAACCTTCCAATCTTTCACAGTACGTGGTTTTATGGAAAGAATTATTTGAAAAAATGGATCGATATTCCTTCCCTGAAGCCAGGTTCCGGTTCTCCTCTCATTTAGCGGTCTTTGGAATTTGTTGTTTAACAAATAAAGGAAATCATTTCTCCTGATATGGTTTTCTAATCTGGGCGCAGCCAATGTTTCAGAATAACGGGGGTCCATTCTTTTCTATCGTGACCGTGTCTGAAGTAGAAGCGGTAGGGGAGACACAGAGCGCCAACTGCTTGTAATATCATGTGCAAAATATGCAGATTGCGCTCTAAGCCGTCTGGAGGAAAGAGCTAGTTTAACGCGGCGAAATGGAAGCGTTTTCAAGATTGAGGTTACAAGGCGAGCTCGTTGTCCCGTCAAATGTTCATTTCCTGGCTTACATGCCCTCAGCAAACGCAACACTGGCAGCCTCTCCAACACACAGCTGAGAGCAAATACAAATTCTCATGACTTGCTACTTAGCTTCAGACTTTTATACTTGGATATAAAACTGAAATATTTTATGGATTACTGACGTATGTTAAACTGCGTGACATATGCGTTGCACTGACTTGTTAACTCAGCATTTATGAGACTTGAGTATGGGAGAGCAATGAACTATCAGGCCCGATGTTTGGAAGCACGTGGGTTCGAATCTCGGTACGACGATCCGGATTTCGTGTTCACATAGTTTAAAAAAATCATTACAGGCCAATGTAAATGCAAAAGGCTACGTCATAGTTGCTTGCTGTTCATTGGGCCCATCTAACCCTTGCTCTTAGTGGTCTGAGTGAGAGTTGCTGTTCAATTTTTGTGACAGAGAATAAGATTTTTCGTAGTTTTTGGAAAATATTGAGAGATAATTTAGTTGGAAGAGATCATGGTAAATATCAACTTCAAAGTAGTTTCCAGTAGTCAATACATCTTGTTTACGGCAGAAGTCTAACATTAGTGTAGTGTAAGCGTGTGCAGGTTCAAACGCCAGAGTATAGGTTGTTCTAATCATACGTTTTAGACTATTTTTGGTCGTTGTATGCATAGGGGAGCTGGTGAATCACTACGGTATTTCTAAACAACAGATTGTATACGAAACGGCTAAGTTAGTTTCCAAACCTCTTCGCGGTGTGTATGAAGTAAAGGCATGCGAAACTGTTGACAGTGATGAGAACGTTAAAATTTCGCTGCGGCGCCTTTTCTGTCAATCGGAAGAATGAATCTGAATAAACTGGCACCGGATTTCATCCTTTCAATTCATTTTCAACATTATACATAAATCACACTACATGCTTCACATAAAAACATTCATCACATGTATATTTACACATTGAACACACGTAGAAGAAAGGAACTGGCCATCCTACCAACGTGCCCAGCCCTGAAATCACCCCATTTAGGAACACCATGTTACCTGAACTGGATGGAAGTAAATGAACAAATTGTAGCAATGGCATACTACGAAATTTAAAAATCAGCTGTTAGTGAGCTGGCTTCCCGTTGCAGTGGTCGCAGGTTGGAATCCGGCCCAGAGCATTAAGAGTTGTTTCCTTCCTGTGTTATTCGTTCATCTGTGATCATCAGCAACACTGGAAGAGTCTAGTACGATTCAAGAAGATAAAAAAGAAACACAGCTGTTTGTTGAAGAGCTACTAGGCGGAATGCCACTTATATGTGTTTCACAGACATTGGTAGAGTACTTGTTAGTTAGATATAAGATTGAAATAAGCGAAAATACCAGCATTAGACTATCTTAGCTTTAAATGAAACACATAATTAGTACATAAATATTAGTTATTTGTAATAAGTCGAAATATTTCTAGGGTAGTTGAGGAGGAGGGCAAGAGAAGTGGTGGTTTTGCCGTTTCGGCAAAGGTGACCGCGGCTTTTCTTATGCTGTAGGCCCACGTCAAAAATTATCTTTTGCTAGCTGAAAACGTTGGTACATGAATTTCAAAAATTCTTCTTCACATCTGATGCTTAAGCTGTCGATGAGACGTTACGAAGCATCGGGCCAGACAGACAGGAAAAAAGAATAAGCGGATTAGTTGTTGGGTAATATGTGTTACACAAGGTCTGAAAATCGTGATAGTTGATTTTAGTTTTTTAAGCTGAGTACACGTTTTCTTAGGTAACATGGCTTAAAACCCTCTCAAAGAAATTATATACTTTATGTTTTGTATTTTCTCCTCGAACTCTGTAGATATTTTAAAGATTATTCAACATTTATACCACGTATATCACATTTTATATGAAACTCACCTAAACGAAGACGCTAACAGAAGTATCCACTGTTGTAGAATATTAAAAACACAAATAATGTGTTTTAATTCTTAAAAATCAGGAAATAATTATTAAATTCGTGGCTATTGTGTAATACCGTAACTTAACTCCAAATAAGACCATTGTATTAACCATTACGCCATCACTACTGTGAAATTTCTTCAGGACTTTAACAAACTCCAATTATCTCTTTAGATAATATGGCATTACCATATGCGGGAAGGGTTTAGTCTGTTCATTTCCTGTTTCCTTATTTCAGAATACTGATTTGATAAGAGGTAATAAACAATAACTAATGTTAATTAGTTTCGTTTCCAATCTTTAAATAAATGAATTTGATGAAGTAAATTCATTTTTTTTTGTCCACCATTCTGAAAATCAGTAATATCTTGTAACTCCTATTTTAACAGTAAAGCTTGGTCTAATCAATGGTAACTGTGATGATCTATGAACAGAAAATTTTAACTAATTAATATTTCTAAAAATATTGACTCATAATAATGTTGAAAAATAAATTTAATATGTCAGTTTTCACCAGATATACGCTCAAAAGTAGTTTGTTTTGGAGATTGTAAGTTCGTTAGTAATTATCGTCTCAGTATAAAAACATGGTAACAAAAATTATTGATGATGTAATCTCCAGTAAAAAACTTGCTATGCTGCTTGTACGTAATATTTCCTTTAAGTTGTTTCTGAGGAGAAAGTTCGATGCCGGCTTGTTTAGTGACTTTTGTCGCGTTTGAAGGGAGGGTCCATGTAATGGCAAGCCTGGGGCGAGTGGGCATATTGCACACATGCGACACGAAACGCAACGCAAAATACAAAAAAATAGCTTGCCACTTCTGGCAGAGCTTTAATGTCCCGGCGTCGCTAACGAACATTTGATCGCGCCATCAAGGTGAAGCGTAATTTATATTTATGTTCGGGGAAGACGCGCCACCTTCCCTCAGAAAACTGAATCACTCGCAATGAATTAGTAGGTGTATTTACGCCCTCGAGTCTAATATCGCACACCCCTACACCTATTTAGCACATGGTTTTCACAATTTGTCTAGCTAGTAAGTTCTGAAATTGTTACGATACGAGAGTTCGCACATCTTTGTAACGCGTGTCGAACAGGTAATAACGATTTTCCACACGTATATCTTTTCAACTATGTAAATATCAAACCAAAATTGGAACATAGTTGACGCACTTTAACCTTTTGGACTAGGTATACGTTTCTAAAGGCACTTAGTCCTATGGTTTTGTGTACAGTAATCAATAGAAGAGAGACGATTAACATAAAAAAATGCTGTATCACTGTATCGGTTCCATTTTAGAATTTATTTATCAGAAAGTTAGAGGGTAAACTTTCAGAATGCGTGAACGTCTTCAAGAGTATCTCCCACGCAGCAAATTTATTTTAAATTTTAAATTTTTTTAGTGTAAATACGTATTTTTTGCTACCGTAAATATCGTTAGGACAGATATAAGTTACTGGTATTTGATATTACCGGTTCTTGTTCGTTATTCTGTAACTTTTTTATCTGGGTTTATTCTACTAGTCGACGACGTGGTCATCATAGAGGAAGCATGAATTTCTACAAGGAGCAATCGAGCGTGGTAGCTGAGCAGTTAACACTATGGCCTGGCATTCGGGAAGACGCCGGTTCGAATCCCCATCCGGGCATCCAGATTTGGGTTTTCCATGGTTTCTCCCAAATCACACCAGGCGAATGCCGAGATGCTTTCTTTAAAAAGGCCGTGGGTCAATACCTTCCCAATCCTTGACCCCAGTCTCATCCCGCCTCTAATTACCTTGACGTCGACGAGGCGTAAAGCCATAACCAATAAAAAAAAATTAGTATAGGTAAATTTTTTACCACATAATTCGTGGTCACAACGACGAGTTCATGCAGTGTTCTGAAGAAAGGTGCCACATTTTCTAATTGCTTCACGGAATATGTTCGAACATGTTGGAGTATATTCTTACTTGAAAACATATTAGTTTCAGTCTTGTATATTTTTAAATTACAGAGCGTGGTAGTGAGCGGTTAACGCTCTGGTCTCGCATTAGGGACGACGTCGGTTCGAATCCCTGTCTGGGTATAAAGATTTGAGTTTTCCATGGTTTCCCCAAATCACTACAGGCGATTGCCGGGGTGCTTTCTTCAAATTGCCATGGCCGAATTCTTTCCCATTCCTTGTGCCCAGTCCCATCACGCCTCTAATGACCTCGACGTCGACGAGGCGTAAAGCCATAAACAAAAAAAAGCTAAACTTAGTGTAGGTAAATTTTTGCCCACATAATTCGTGGTCACAACTACAAATTCATGCAGTGTTCTGAAGAAAGGTGCCATATTTTCTAATTGCTTCACTGAATATGTTCGAACATGAAAACATTTTAGTTTCTGTCTTGTATATTTTTAAATTACAGAGCGTGGTGGGTGAGCGGTTAACACTATGGCCTCACATTCGGGAGGTTGCCGGTTCGAATCCCCGTCCAAGCATCCAGATTTGGGTTTTCCATGGTTTCACTCGAGGTAATGCCGGGATGGTTCCTTCAAAAGGTCATGGCCGAATTAGCTACCGTTCCTTGTCCCTAGTCTCATCCCGCCTCTAATGACCTCGACGTCGACAAGGCGTAAAGCCTTAAGTAAAGAAAAAAATTAAATTCTAATTCTTCTCATTGAGAAAAGCCAAAAATATTCTTAAAATTTGACACACATATAACATTGTGTTTTCAAGGGGTGGCATCTAGCGGTAGATTAAATTGTTTATTAAAAATTCCATGAAAAGGATGAATTATCAAGGGTCTTATTGTTTCCACTGCGTTATATGTTCTTTGTTGTTCTATACGGATGTAAAAGTTGTATTCTAGACTCTAATAACGAAAAGATAATTTGTGCCTTCGGGATGTTGTTGTATGACGCATTTTGTGTGTATCATCCGTATAAAGCACGTCGCACATAGGTTTTCCAACACGCACGTTTTCGTGTTTACAGCCAGAAATAAAAGGAAGAGACAATACTGAGAATAATACGACAGGCGAAAGATACACCTCATCATCAAAGGGAAAACATTAGGAACCGGTATGTAAGAAATCGAAAGAAACACTCATGCTGATTTTTCCGGCATCACAAAAAAACTCCTGAAAAGGTTTTGTGGGGGTTTTCGTGGTTTTAAATCTTAGGGTTTGAGGTCTTTAGGGTCTTATAACTCTTAAGCGACTTCCGCCGGAGCAGGAAATTACAATCTATTTTAAACCAAAACATTTTTACCACAATTTTTCCTTTCTTTCTGTTAGTTTGGAAGCAGGGATTTACGTTGGGCACATGGGAATTGTATAGGATCTCACATTAATGCCGTTCATCCTGATGGATCTTCGTTTAAGAGAAATCTCGGATTATAACTTGCCGAGTGTATACCAGTTAAAGCGGCAATTAAACAATAACCACTGAATAGCTACCCACATTAAAGAGTCGTAGGTAAGTTCTCCAAGTAAAATTTTTCCTTTTTGGTTACCACTGATTGTAGGATGTTTGCTTGTCGTAATAAAGAACTCTGGATTTTGATCTTTAGTTTTGAACATTGTTATTGAAGTATTGCTCCCTTTATTTGTGTGATTAATTTACACGTACTTATAAGTAATTTTAATAACATGACCACCGTCAGTTGATAAGGTTCCGCCGTATCCTCAGGTCTCTTAGTACGTATTTTAATCATTCACAACAGGCATAAATCACTGGGAACCTTTCCCGATAGCTCCCGACTTGAACTCACCGTGAGTCTGTTGTCAAATGAGTAACCGGCAGGGAGGAGGGAATTCCTCTAGCAGTAAAATGGCCACCTCCACCCTCGTGCCAAGATCCTGAGAAAGAACGGCAATCACATTCAAATGGTTTCACATGCATATAGTCGGGACTACGACCAATATTTAGAGAGTGTATTGTCCTGAAAGAACAGGATAACGAGGTTTTTGAACCATGTGTATAAACAGTACATGCTTGAGTGTAATGAATGTAAATAAATTTTTGCTTCGAAATAATAGAAAATTCATACTGACGATACGTTTTGTACATCCTCATTTTTATTTTATAAATCTACTACCGATGGCTTCGAATGCCTGTAAGATGCTACTGCCATACCGTTAATAAATACAGTGTATAGAGCTTGAAGGGCATGAAAAAGCTATGCTAAATGGCAGAAGTACGCGCCACTTGATAGTTAGTAACGTAGAATTCGCTTTTATTAGGGATTTGCAGTTTGTAAATGATAAGGCCGGGACAGGACTAGGTAAAGCACAGGAAGGAAATTGACTATCGACTTTTCTAAAGACATAAATTTCGAACTACTACTTCCTTTGTTACTTAGAAATGCTCGTAACGTGCCTCATTCAAAAATATTTAAATCTACACCTTGGAATCTTAACAAACTGATCATTATTTGAAACATTTCAAAATTTTAGAACGAACGTGGTGGGTGAGTTGTTAACGGCGGGACTTTTTACTCTGTATAATTCGGATTCAAATCGCTGTCTGGTCATTGAGATTTTGATTTTACATTTTTCTCTCGAAATCATTCTAAAAGGGTTGTAGTGTACGCGGAGTCCGCTCGCGGAAGCTTCAGGGTATGGCAGAATTCCTCCCCGTTCATTGTTTCCAATCCTCTCTCAACTCTAATGACCTTGATGTCGACGAGCCAACAATAAAAAATCAGTTTAATTACAACTTTATTGGCTTCTTAATTCGGTCCCGGCTTGTGGTTTTGCAGCCATCTACCCTAATACCCATGGCAATGGTCACTACCCTCATTCAGGTTGGCTTGTCTATAATTACTTCGATAGGGAGTAAAAACAATTGCTTCCTGTATTTTATCGCGTTTGACAAAAATGTAATTTCTACTGCGATAATATGGCTGAGCTGGAGAAGAATTGTGTGTAGGGCCTGGAGGCGCGAGGGAGCGGGCTGTTTACGCGGGTAGTTAGCAGCTGGGCTCCCCACGTCTTCACAGTGCCTTCCTTCCCCAATCACCGTGCTCGTATCGGCTCTCCGAATCTTTATTTCCTCGATGGCCGATGCTCTGCTCCCGTAACTGCAGATAAGTCCACTTCCAAGTCCTCAGATAACACACCCTTCATGTCGATGCTATCGCCAATTTTGTGCATCTCTCATTTCTTCCAATTTTAATTCTTTTTTGTGATTGTTTTTGAATTACTCGCTTTGGTAGTCACAAAACACCAACATTCGGCTCATTTTCGACCGATGAATAAACAACCTAATTCGGTGGTTCCATTAAAACTGACCAGCAGAGTGGGAGCATATCCAGATATTCCGAATGTGTTTATGCTGTTGAAAGTGTTTGAGATTATTTGATTTTTGTTAATTTTCAATTCATCAGAAACGATAAGAAATTAAATGTAAAGTCAATGCGTTTCTGATGGTTCCACTGGAAATAAATCTGTATTTATGTTTCTGTGTAAAGAACCAGAAGAAATGTAAGAAATTTATGCTAACAGTTGTCAATAATCTATCGCAAATATGCGAATTGCAACAAAAATTGGTTAAAAAAGTCTGTCTAGCTGGTTTATGATACCATTAAAGCATTACTAGAAAAAGCCTCGCAGTTTGTATCATAACTAATGTTTGCAATGTAAACTACGTCATTCGATACTGGTTTTACTCAAGCATATGCCATTTCTATTTCAAATACAGACTAATGCATCTCACAATGTAGTTAAAAGACTTATTTATAGGAGCACAAACAATTCACGAAAAGAAGTAAAACAGTAATAATCGGTAGTTGCTATATCAAATTGCAAAACTAAGAAGTATATGTTTACCCGGAATTCATACATTAATTCTGAGAAATGATGAAGCCGGAAACATGAATGCTGGGACCAGAATATGAAACATCTGAATTTGTCTAACTTCTCCGTAGTTGCAACTGGGTCATGTTCTTCTTGTTTGGGTGCTATACTCGCGCGCTTGGTAACCATGAAGAATGTTTACCCCTCCGTGTTAATGTAGTGGGGTGATTTTCCGTTGCCTACCCAAGTGTGACAATGTTCGTGTCTTCAAAAAGACACCTGCGGGAGGAGACGCCAAGCTTAACGTCCCCAGCAGACGGTCGAATCACTATCAACAGTGTCGTATGTGCTCACTCCATACCACTGAGTATAGGTGTGGGATCTGGCGATTATAAATACCCCCACGACTCGAACCAGCCAACGGTGCCGCATTCGGCTACATAGGCCATACAGCCAGCTCAACGTGATTATCGACACTTCTCGTGTTTCAATTTCTCCAGTACAATGTTGATGCTAAGTATTGGACACATGAACACTACAGGACGGACATGACATTCCATACACACAACACTAAACATCCATGCCCTCGGCCGGACTCGAACGCGGCGCTAGCACTCCAGTCCCTACGCTACTGAGCCAACTGGGTGGACAGAGTTCAGCCTTCTAAATGATTTATCAGTTCAACTAATAAAGAGTAATAACTTTCCGTTTATCTTTCTATAAACTTTGAATATCTACGAAAACTACAAACTTTTCCTTTGGGCTTTATGCCTCATCGATGTCGTGGTCATTAGAGTTGAAAGAAACATTTTATTAACTATGAACGTCTTTAAAATTCTTGGATCAGGCAGTTAGCGAAACTGATACTTCCTTTAGGATCGCCGAGGAAGTGATAATTTTAGTATAGCTTTTATTACGGGGGCAGAAAAACAAACAAAATGACGTGAGAATCTGTATCTTCTATTCACGTGTATCACATTGTACGTTGTTGACGGAAGATTTTATCACAAAGGAATTCATGCAAATTTACAACGGAATGATAAAAAAAAACAATTATCGTTCAATGGCATATTTACTACATTGCCGAAAAGTTTGAATAATAGCAAAAATTTATTAAGTTTAAACATTTAGTCATACATTATTTACATGGTCTTACTTCATCGATATGTGTTACGCTTGATTGGTTTCAGAATTGCGCTTCGAGTATAACTAATCTGAATGACCCACGGCACGTCATTTCTTAACACATGTCTGCATTCAATTTTCTTCACTTCAAGCATTTCCTACAGTGACGCACAGCAAGCGAGAACTGTCATCTCCGACGAAAGAAGATTTTGGTGCAGCTTTTAAATAAAAAAAAAATTAGTCTTCGATAATCCATAAAGTTAAGAAGATGTTTTACAAACGACAATATTCTCACAACAGTTTATATTTCTAAATCCATTATGTATTATTTTAGGACCAAGAAATAATCCAAATGAACATGTCTCGTTAACATGTGATAAATATGCTGATCAGTGAAAAAACTTTGAGACACGAGAGTATGTAGAAATAAAGCGAAAGATAATTCCTGGCAACGAAAGTAGAAGAAAAAAATCATGTAATTCATAAAAAGAACTTATGAAGCCATTAATTTGGTAAATAACGACATTGCCATGAGCTATATTTCTTCTCTGTTTTGAACCGGATACTGTATTCGAATCTGAACTGGAAAGACTCCGAGGCAACCATGAAGATGTATAGGATATGTAAAGCGCTGTCTTCCACCCGTTAGGATAAATATCGGAAACTCCTTTCTGTCACATAATATGCCAGGACGTCTAACAGTTGAGAATAACAGTAAAGAACCATATCACAATCCTTATGTCAAATTTCTCAAACTGCATTTACTTTTCAAAATCATAATTGTCTATAAAAGAATCGATAAAGTAATTTCATGTGAACTTACGAACTAAAAAAAAAATCGATTTTCTGCTCATTTCATGTCTGTCATGGTTGGACCCACAGTGTAACGTGGAATCCGAACCACAAAGCCTTCTGGTACACCACATACTGAGCAAAGCAAAGTCCATAAGAATTCCTTTCTGCAGCGGCTTTGAATCTTCTAAAGGCTCGCGCGTTAGCCATTGAGCTACAGACCAGTGGTTTTAAACGAAACTGTTGACTTCAAAAAGACAATCAATATATGATATCCCAGGGAAGGGTGTTGTTCTCTGCCCGCGAGTAGCGTCAGTTTGTAGTAATGTGCGTTGTGATATTCTTTTTATGAAACGTGTATTTCTGAGGCGGAGACACAAATTCGTGTGGATATTAAGGATAACCGACAATAAACAATATTGTAATCACGAAAGCCTGGGCTGGTTGTACCTAAGTGCTGTAGGAATAGGATTAATACGAGAACCATTCCATCGTGTTGTCTCCTAAGGAATCCCCCAGACTCCCGCCAGAATCATACTACGACACTCAAACAATCGTTGGGTGGCTAGTTTCTTTCCCTAGTGTCTAATGTTACTGAATATGAGTAAATGACTGTGTTGATTGTGTTATGTGTTGTCTACTGTGCGTCATACAAGAGCAGGCAGCGTGTTTTACCTTCTCCCTAGCATAGTTTTAGGTTTAATGATCCCATCCGACGGACGAATCACTGATGCCAGGATTTAATAATGCCAGGGTTTGATAAAAATCTGGTGACTGTAATTTGCATCAGCACCTTTTGCACCCTGCTAGCCATCCAATGGATGATTAATTTTTTTTCCACCACCACTTTACGAACCGGCTAATCTCGTGCGGAGTGCCTAGCACAATTTCTGTCCCTCAGTGATCATTACTATAAGACAGCGTCACTGATACGTGAAAATAAAAAGGGTAAGCAAGGAACACCTGTTCAACTACGGCTTATAAAACTAATGTATAAAAAATTATGAACAACTGTAAGTGACGAAGAACAATGATTCTGTGTTAATTTGGATGATATTAAAATCCGAAAATATTACAGCATACTGTTGGTCAAGTGATTTAATATTTTCCGGGCATCCTAAGCATACAGACTGTGCCTGCGTTCTTCAGTGGGTTACGTTTGAATAGCTTATTATCACAGAAAGCTCCATCCAGGCTTCTGGTTCATTGATTTCCAGGGGTCAGTGACGGCTGACTTCTGATTCCTGTGCGTGTAGGCATAGAAGTCTCGCAGCACAGAGAAGGCCATACGAGATTATAGCAGAAACATTTTTTTCAAGTTGTAAACCGTTAGTAACTATCCCTTCATATTTTAACAAACAATTTGTTACTGTTTAGAACTAAAGAAGTGCTAAAGCCACACGCAATTACGAAACTTTAAAATAAAACATTCGGTAGAACAAGCGTCATTTTTGCTTAACGTCCTCTTGCTTCGAGGATCGTCATATTGAGTCTGGACATGCGAAACGTTGGCGAAAACAGGAGACAGGCATAACAGTTAATGGTTTTCCATGGTTTTCCAAAACCAGTCATTCTGACTGAGTTATAACGTCTGCATGCCGAGCTTGGTGAGTGAGCGGTAACATTCTATCCCGTTTATTAGAATGCAACGCACTGGAACACTTTAAATAAAATGGCGTAAATATATGGAAAAGTAACCGCGAAATAAAACGTGTTTTTTGTTTTGCTCGCAACTACAAATTTTATAGGCCTATATGATATAAATATTTTTAAACCGAGCGTAGTAAGTGAGCAATAACGCTCTGGTCTCCCTTTCGGGAGGACAGGAGCTTAAATCCGCGTCAGGCCAACCAGATTTTGGTTTTCCCAAATAATAACACACGAATGCCGGTATGGTTCCATCAAAAATCCATGGCCGAATTCCTTTCAGTTCCTAGTCCCCAGTCCTCGATGTCAACGAGGTGTAAAGCCATAAGTAAAAAAAAGTGTTTATATATATATATGTGTGTCGTTTCAGTACAGGGTATGGTATACCGCTATTTTAGATATCCCTGGCACAAAAAATGGTCCAAAATTGATAATTTTGATAGCCGCTGATGTTTTTGTGTTCCAGTGTAAAAGAAACTACAAAACTAGCTCAATGTTCCACTTGAAGAGTTCTAAACAACTGCCCCCATGCGCATGGATAGAATAATTTTTTTACGACTCTTTTATTTGTTTTCAGCCACAATGGAACATCGTTTTACAAAATTCTAAATACGATATTCGGCTTTGGGTCAACGGAACGCATATAAGGTGTAACTTTGAAATCTGAAACTTGTTCACTCTAGAAGCTACAAGCCTGTGTGCTTTACGTCTCTCAACAGCGAGGTCTTTAGAAACGGGAAAGGACGGGGGCAAGGAATGTGAAGGAATTCGGCCATGGCCTTTTTAAGGAAGCATCCCGGCATTTGCCTGGAGTGATTTGGGAAACCATGGAAAACCCAAATCTGGATGCCCGGACGGGGATTCGAACCGCCGTCCTCCCGAATGCGATGCCAGAACGCTATCCGTTACACCACCACGCTCGGTGTTTCTACTTGGGCGGAGCCCTGAAAATGTGCAGTCAAAACGAACTCAATCAATTTGGAACAAATAATCTGTACCATAATAGGAAAAGCTAATGTAAGAGTACGTTTGGGTTGGTCAAATCTTGAATAAACTTAGCAGCGACACTGGAAATACAGTGAAATATCCTTATTGCGGCACTAAGGGTTCTAGTGATAAATTGCACAACAATGTTAGAAAATATAAAAAAAAAAATTCTAGGAAACACTGTACATTTTGTAACTTTCTGCTGCAGCTTGTATTGTAGGGTGTAGAACGTAACGGAAGAAGGCGTAAAACATGAACAGATTACTAATCACTATGCGATTAAACACAGTGAAATACTCATTTAGACTGCTAACCAGTCCGGAAGATAAAAGAGAGAATATGCAGAAGCGACAACTTGGATTACTCTTTCGTTCTTAGTGCATTAACATCAATACTAATATTATAAATGCGAAAGTAACTCTGTTTGTTACGTATTCAGGGCTAAATGGGTAATCCGATCATGATTAAATTTGACGAGGAGATGCTGTTTGCCAATAGGAAGGACGTTGTATACTTATATCTGTATAGATAATACGTATTGCCATGGAATTTAGAAAAACTAACTGAACAGTGATAGACAGACACACAGCAAGTATTAGTCTCTGTAACGGTAGCAAACAGAGCGGGCCGGAAGCATAGGGCGTCTGCTTTCTGAAGTTTCGTATGTCGTATCAGTCAGTTTATGATCTGTTAATAAATTTAATTTACAGAAAAAAAATATTATTTACTACAGATGTCGATTTGCGCTGCACTGTACTATTACTTTTGTCTGCCTGAAAGTTTTTGGCATCAGTTTATTTTGTCTTCTTTTTTTTAAATGCCTCGCAAGAGTAAACCATACCTAAGGTGTAGCTCTAGCAGAGCACGACCAGCTTAAGTTAATAGAACCCAAGAATCTGATGCTCATGCCGAAAGAAAAGATCAAGCTGAAATTGAAGTTGCCCTCAGTTAAACCCTCCCGCACCACCACCATCCCTCCCCTCCCCCCACCTCCCGCACCTTCGGTTTAGTAAAAAAAAAAAAAAAATTGTCATCATGAGACAGGTTCGACGGTAGAATGACATAGTGATGGCTTTCCCGTCATATTATGCCGACTCGGATTTGTTTGGGACAAATCTTAGACTACGTAACTCACAGCTTTCTATATTCAATTCTAGAAATGAAGTTCTAAGTCCACGCGCACGAAATCGCGGGTAACATCTAATATAGAAACAAAAAGGAAGGTACCAACAGCACTGTTGATTCCAGATTTTTGATATCCAGAGCCTCCGTTTAGACGTTGCAGTCGAGTTTCCGCTCGATTTACACGTTGCCGGCGTGTAAGACCTGCACTATGCCTTATTAAATCTTTCGAGTAGCGCGCACAGCTTTACGACTCTTTTATGGGAATCGTTTAGCAGTGTTATCGCCAGATCTGTTGAGAGCGACCACCACCCCTGTGCAGCGCCTCATGACGCTTCTACTGCTTACCACAGTGTGATGGAATAAGATTGAAACTACAGATTTGGAATAACCGTCAAATGTGATATACACCAGTTACCCATAACGAAATACTCTACCTACCACACAATTGTAAAACTTATTTCTCATACCCGTGATGACATGTCCTGCAGTGTTATTGAACGCAACTGAAAATATAATATTCAACTGGAATTTAAGAGCTTAGAAAGGATATAAACTTACTAAAATTTATTCAAGCCAAACTGAAACTGAATCGAAAAATAGGGGAAAAAATGAGTAGTATAAACGGTAATAAAAATACCGAAAAAATCAGTCAATCGTAACTTCGTAAGGTATTTGACGCCATTAAATACCTACAACCGAAATGGTAATAAAAATACCGAAAAAATCAGTCAATCGTAACTTCGTAACGTATTTGACGCCATTCAATACCTGCAACAGAAATACACTGTCAAATTGTTAATTTGTTTTTCTTACGTCTATACGCCTAGTCGACGTTGAGGTCATTATAGGCGGGAAAGGACTTGGGGTAAGGAACGGGAACGAATTCAGCCACGGCTTTTTGAATAAACTATTCCATAATTCATCTGGAGGGATTTGTGGAAATTACGCAAAGCCTAAATCTGGTTGGCCGGACGGGAATTAAAACCTGCGTCCTCCTGAATGCGAGGCCAGAGCGTTACTGCTTTCCCACCACGCTCGGTGTTAAATTAAACATTATTAATTAAAGTATTGGGATGATTCTAAGTGTTAACAGAAATTCTAAATCTTTTGGTAAAATTCTCGACTGAAATTTGGCTGACTTATTGTAAGTAAAGCTGAAAAAAACTTCTTGGAGTCCAAAAATTGAAAGTCCGTTACAATCAAAAAATAAAATATTGCGCGATATTTACACCTTACTGTACTGTACAAGATGTACACATTAAATCGAAGATTTTATACATCACTAAACACATGTGAATGAAGCTAAAGTTTTATATCAAATATCATCAATGTAACCAATATATTATATCAAAAACTGTGAGCCATGGTATTTTCCTATATTATTTCTTAATATTTTTTCCATAGATTGCTTCCTTCCTCCGTTATTTATTTTTTTTAATACCAATAACACCATATTACATATGCACGCATTTTTCTTTTTTCTCGGTTTCTGAATGTCCAAGAGTCACTTTCATCAAATGCAATACCGCGTATGCACAGTTGTAATGTGTTTCGAGACCTAGTTCAACCTTTAATACCGAAAATATTCATTGCTCAATTACTGCACACAATGTTAGTTTTGAAAATGTAACACGAAACCAGCGAGCAATTTATATGTGTCTGCTGGGAGTGAAGACGCATGCTGGCACACTTTCTCAATAGTTACCTGGGCCGCAAAAACTCGCACCCAGGCGAGCTACGGATTTTATTGTTCCAAGGGCTTTACGCCTCGTCGGCGTCGAAGTTATTAGAGGCAGGAGTGAAGTGGGGACAAGGAAAGGGGAAAAACTTGGTCATGTCCCTTTGGAGGATCCATCTCAGCATTTGCTTTGAGTTATTTCGAGAAACCATGGAAGACCGAAATCAGGATGGTCTGACGGGAATTGGAACCCGCGTCCTCTGGAATTCCATGCTCAGCCGCAACGCTGCAGCTACTTCATGCCAAACACGGCAGCAGTCAGTTCGCGAAGCACAATCTTTACACACTACAGATATACTAAAAATGTTTCTATACAAGCCTTAAATGAAGTAGTTTCCATATAAGTCTCATTTTTTCTGAGGATAAGTAGAAGTTTAAAATTAATACCGCCATAAAATTCCACTAACGGAATTGATTGAAGGGTGAATTTTAACAAAGTTTAATGTTTACTAGCGGCAACTAAAGGGAATGGCTATGTCAAATTGGATCATTTCTTGTGTCATAAATGGGCATTTACCTCCCTCATTTAAATCCTATTGAGTTTACATGAACGTTTGTGGGATCAGCCAACTCAGTGGATTTCACACCACCGAACCTGTAATTAGAGTATCCGCTCACTGAATGGGTTTTAATGCTGTAAATAATCATGGAACTATTAATTGCTTTTCATGACTCTAGATAACGTTTTTAATGCAAACTAAATAAAGAGCAATAGAAATCCAGTAAGCTGGCACTTAGTAACGGAGTAGACAGAATTTTAGCATCGATTTCTGAAGATGGGATTGCGTAATTATTAACCTTTCATTTTAAAACACACTTTAAGAAAAAGTGCTTATAGTATAATTATATCATAATTTATCTCCCAAGCGTCTGTGGTTACAGTAAGTGGTGTTACCCTCCATAACAGCTGCCTGGAGAAATTTTACTGAGACGGTTTCTTCTTGCCTTCCTCGCAGTGCTTAGTATCTTAGTACAAAGCCTGCTGGGGGAGCGGAACACGGTCCTCAGACCGACAATCCTAATTTCGGTTTTTCTTGGTTACCATCACTCGAGGGGAATTCTGGAATGGTTCCTTCAAAAGACCATGACATAATTCTTTCCTTCTCCTTGTTACAAATCCTATATCAGCTCTAATGATCTTGAGGACCACGAGGAAAAGAAAAATAGTGGTATTGTATGTATAGATGCCTGTGACTGGAGTGTGTGTTAAGCTCATGACAGATGTCAGAAAGGAGCATCTGCCTATTTAGGCCTGTTCTTCCGAAATACACCACATTTAACACCTCAGTTTATGCCCGAATCACCATCAAAAGTGTCGTATAACCTTGCTCCACACGCACTGTGGATGGGGTTTGGACTTTGGTACATAATCTGGCTATCACATTTTTACTGCGTTATTTTGAATTTTAATGACAGTACATTGGGTGAAAATTGATATGTGCGAAAAATTAATTGCACCAAATCAAAGCGGATTCCGAAGAATAGATGTTGGAAAACACAACTTGTTCTATTTTATCATGATGTGATGAAGAATCACAAGAAGATAATATTCTTTGTTTGGATTTGCCGTAGATCCGCGATTTCCTAACCGGACGGTCTAATATGTCGTCTGGCAGGGAAGCGTAATAAGACTCCTTCTATTTCAAATGTTTATTAACGATGTCGGAGGCAATGTTAATAACAGTTTAAGGTTGCTGATAACGCAGTTATCTATACTTAAGGAAAGGGTTTTCATGATTATTTAGAGATGCAACATGCTCTCAACGTTATTTCAAAATGGTGGGATAAATGGAACTTTAAATAAAATTGTAATAAACGTCAGGTAATGCACATAATAAATAAGAAGATTTCACTTGTCCACGAGCACAAAGTAAGCCGTTTAATTTTTGAGAACCTTCAAGTTCTTAGGTGTAACAGTACAAACAAACATCAAATGAAATCAACACATAACGTCGGTCAAGGAAATGCTAATTCTAGACAGTGATTTATAGACTATTAACATATTTATAAAGGAAATAGCGAATAAAACTCTTATACGTCCTGCTATATAACTTTGTTGTGGCATATGGACTCCGTATTGCAATGTGTTGATTAAAAGCATCGAGAATGTGCAAGAAGAGATCCCGATTTGTGACTGCTTGTTATAGTACTCACCAAAGTATCACAGAGATTGGGCTGGGCTTCTCTGCCAGACAGATGATGTAGCTTCGGCATGCAATTTTTCAGTAACAAGCGAACAACTTCTGCCATTTACAAATGCTGTGAAATACTTCTCCCTCCAATGTACGTGTGTCGCAATGACGGGATAGATAAAATCAACGAAAAAGAAAGCTCTACTGATGTTTGTTTGAATTCTATTTCTTCATACCGTTAGGGAATGGAATAAGATAATAGTTTTGATGGAAACACCCTCGGTTACCAACGCATTATAGATACAGATATTGATACTTGATCACTTGCAGGAAAGAAAATCAGTAACATACGATAACAGAATAAAGTAGTCCTCATTGATGCAGAATAATGATAAATGTACTTGCAGTGTTATGCTCGCTGTTTACATCATTGTGTCAGCGTACTTATGCGCATCAAATAGGCTTCGTAACGATGTAACAACTACTGGGATTCATTTCCGTTAACAGGCTTTCAGTAACGACTGTCGTTTGACACGCATCTCTCTCTCTACCTGCCGTTTCACTCGATATCAGCCACCTGTTGGATTTTAGATGTAATGAAGATAAGAAAGGATCCATAAAGCGGTGTTTCCGCAATAAAACTCTTCAGAGATGCCATCGCCTGGGAAATAATCTCCATAACACAGACTTCATATTGCGAGGAATGCAGCCATGATGAAGGGCTTCATATAAATGTCCGGCAAATTCCGATTGCCGCCGTGTTTATGAGTTCTCATAACGCCACCTATAAATCAACTCTCCCTGCCCGAACACGCAAGGCGCGGTGACCCCTTCCCCCATCACAAACCTATTAGCAGTGTCACTGCCGTCTTACGCAGCTCAGCTGACCACAATCAAACGCCGAAACTTCTATGCAGTTGTTCATTAGTAACACTAATGCCAAATAAATTCCAACACTAAAATTAATATTTTTTCTTGCCTGCTATGTGCAAACTCAGTAAATTGTTGCTAAATTAAATTCATTTACTGTTAATAACGAGCGAACGTAAAAGATAATTTTTGATATTCACTACTAACCTACATTTGTTGACTGACAGAATAACATGTACTGATATTCTCCATGAAAGCAATAAAACGTAACAAGAAATCACAAAATGATTAAATGTTTTAACTGAACATGAGACCTAACGATTAGTAATGCCGTTAATATTCTAAAAAAAAAAAACGGTTAATCAACTCGGAATCAAACATAAAAAAAGTAAATAGTTATATGAACTACAAAAAAAAAAAAACTGTGGATAAAAATTTAATTGGAATTTTACGAAATCCTACTCGAAGATCATGTAAGACTACTCAGACGCGTCCGGCGGACAGACTTAGCGGAGAGATCACAGTTATTTATGAGAACAATCCGTCTCATTAACAGAACAAAAGCTTCTGTCACTACTGTCCTCACTCTAACAGTTATGACAGACCGAGCGTGGTGGGTGAGTGGCAATGCTTTGGCCTCGCATTCCGGAGGATGCGGGTTCGAATTCCCGTCCGGCCATCTAAATTTGGATTTTCCAGGGTTTCTTTCCCCAAATCACTCCAAGTGAATTCCGGGATGTTTTGCTTCAAAAAGGCCCTGGAAGAATTCCTTCCCGTTCCTTGTCCCCAGTTCTTTTCCCCTCTAATGTCCTCGACGTCGATAAGGCGTAAGGCCAGAAACAAAAAAACAAAAACAAACAATTTAGTACGTTTTCCTGAATTCTGTTCACCCTTCCAGCTTATGGATTGATAATTCCCAGTGACTGATACTTTTTCAAGTACTTAAAACAGGTAAGGCAGCTTCGTACTAACGAAAAAGTGAAAAACATATTGTACAACTATTTTTTTACAAATAATTAACTTCAAAACCAGTAAGATAATACGAAACTGTTTAAAAGAATGCCAGAGTTTACATATACGAATTTAATTACAGTAAATTATCCTATCGTAACATCAGCAACAATTTTAAGAAAATTGCTTGTAAAGCGAAAACTGACAAATATTGCATTTCTAAAAAATAAAAAATAAAATCATTTTATTATTTCATCTACATACATTTGTTTCGACTTTTCGTTATTTAAAATTGAGAATTCCCGCTCTAGAAATCACTTTACATCACTTTAGACGCGTAAGAAGGCGAAAAAAATAAACCGTTTAATTAATTCCATTCATGCTGTTTTGTCCTTTCAAATGAACATTAATTTTCCTCTTATTAAGGAATGCGATGGTGACGCCTATTAGTTTGGCTATGGCCTTTTTGAAGTAACCATTCTGGCATTCGCCTGGAGCGATTTGGGGAAACCATGGAAAAGCCAAATCTGGATGACCGGATGGGGATTCAAACCCGCGTCCTCCTGAATGTGAGGCAAGAGGGTGTATTCCGTGCCCTCCCTAAAAATCTTCAGAAATAATACTGTGAAGTTCACCAGGTAGAAAAGTCCCCCCGGTAGAATTGAATCACTATCAACAGTATCGTGTGCCCTCACTGCAGTTGTTGTTCTTTGGGCTTTAGGGCGCGTCAACATCGAGGTTATTAGCGCCCCTAACTGCAAACGCAATGCCGAGATGTTTGAAATAAGAACTGTGCAATACCACCTCTCCTAGTCTGCTTGCAAAGTACCAGATGAAGAAAATTTCTTCCGCCACCAGGGTTCGAAGCAACTTATCTCGTTGGCTAGATTCAGTTACTGCTACTTAGCGACCAGACTCAAAGGAGCCTTGTTGGGTTGCGATAAAATTGGGTGTTGACAACTTTTGCCATAGCAATGTCTGAAGGATATTGCGAGTTGAAATGAAAGATAATACCGGTTGATTCGGTAGGAAAAATTTCGTATCACAGTAATACTCGATCAAAAGAACTATTCTGTTACAGCTAGTAACGTGCAGTGGCCAGAATTCTACGCGTCGTGTAGTGCATTTACCCGCAAGCAAATTAAACCTACTGGACTTCCGCGGTCTATCACAAGAATCCCACTCACAGATGAAGCATGGTAAATGTGGTGCAGATAAACGGATTAAAGGAAAGCCTGTTGGACATTTAGTGGCACACCGCATATATTATCAAAATTTAAAAATAGTTCCACGCATTTTTTAAAAAAAAAAGTTAAGTATGTTAATTCTACTGGCTGGACTCGAGGAGAAATCACCGTTGTTTCAAATCCTATACTGAAAATCGTGACGGTTTACCTGAATCATGTAGGCACATATTGGGAAGGTCACCAATTTCCTCCTACATAATTAATAAACCAAGTCGCCCACATAAAGATCTACGGTTCGATACTTAGTTCCCTACATCGGATTAGATCGTGTTTGATGACCGCAGCCGTCGACAGAATCTTTGATTAAGTGCTCATGATGCACGTGTTCGGCATGTTTTGCAGCTACCCTGGCAACTGTATTAGCAGTAGATACATGAATGGAAGATAACTACAGTTTTTACTAACGATGAATACTAGCGAAAAGACTCGGCTGACAACAAGTGAAAGACGCCACCTCTTCCTGCAGAACCACTATCACATCCCTACGTCCAACATGCAGGTGAACGATGGGGATGATATTTAATTTCCACTTGACGGTGCTCATTTATACTTTGTAACTGGTATGAATGTGGCAACGTGACTCCTTACTAATTTGTCAAGTGCCATCGGTTTATGTAACAATTGCTTAATTTTGCTGTAGAATCTAGAACTATTTCAAAGAAAGAACTCACCTTTAACCAAAAACAAATTATTTTCAAACATTTACCTGCGCATGTGTTCATATTTGTAAAGATAAAAGAAAAATGGTGTGGTCGTAATGACCGGGTGTATTTAGGGTTTCTTATCGGCTGCGCAGTCCGATCCTGTCGTAATCACGAAACTTAACCCGGTAGTCCTACTGGGTATAGGGTCCTACAACTTAACCTGGAAGCCGAACCACGGCAGCCTTCTGGAGTACTTCAAATTGCACAGATAACGGTGCCAGAGATGAAGGTCGGGTTAAAGGTAAATGAAAATATACGCCAAGACAGGGATTCAAAAGAGGGTCCTTTCAGACTCGAGTCATACACCTTAACCACTGAGCAACCAGACCGCTCATTTGTAAAGATGATTCAGTTCCTCATCGACGAAATCAAAAGATCAGATTACGCACAAAGAAACGTCTTTATTAAGCAATCCTTGTTCTGACTCGTTGCGTACAATTTGTGCACCTCAATAGGTTCAACAGATCTAGGTTCAAATCACAGGTTTATGTTCAGTTTTCACTAATCACAAAACTAATTACACTTCCTAGGGGAGACTATTCTTAATAAATTCTGCATTGATGGGAGATAAAGGTTGAATGAAAAAGAGTTTTACTCTTCCAGAACGACTTCGCATTAGCATAACTTACCCATCGGAAATTTAGATAAAATTACTGCAAAATATTTTTAACACTTAAAGCTTTAGAAATTTTTGTATGTCTTTATACGCACTGTATTGAAATTCTTTCTTTTTCTATTGCTTTACTGATCTCATATTTAATTTCTAACGGCCTTTAAATCACATTAAAAAACTAATTCAGGAGGGCCGATTTTAATTCCGGGTATGAGTGATATTTGAAAATATTTCACATTTTAAAATGAAACTGAGAACGACTTATAAAACAACAACCTTGTTTGGGTGTATATTTCTTTGTTTGCATAAATTGTAATTGAAAACCTTATGAGGTAACGCACATTTGGGGTAAAATTCACCTTTCTGTTTCTGATTTTCGTATCCTTATTGCAAATTCGTAGCGTCAATGTATTTACCGTTGTATGGTGTGGTAGGTCATAACGTTTAAAGTTGAGTAGCAGGAAGTTACCACTGATTCGAAATTCATGTTTAACCAATGATGCTGCTCGTCTTTGTCTTGAGAGAAAAGGACTGCTAGAATTTTCTCCGTGAACTCATCCCAATGTACGGGAAGAAGAGTAGCAGGCAAGAAAATGATGCAAAAAATTGGGAATAAAATATAAAGTAAGATTCTGTATGTAAACAACGCATTACAAAAAAAGAGGAGCGTTTTGAAATTGACTTGTTTTTGGCAATACAAGACGTAATGGTATCGAATGGAATTCTCGGCGAGTTCCTAGATGGAAGACTCGATAGGTCAAGCCAAGTGCATATTTCGCTCTCTGCGCCTTAAATGGACAAACCCGCACTACCAATCAGATCACTTCTGGAATTACCAGATATCCAAAAGAAAATAGTTGAATTAGATAGAATTAGAATTCTGGCTTAGGTAAATAAAAAAATTTACATACAATGTAGACACAGTGTAGAATTGTTACAACATACTATTAGAATACTGAACGAAATGCCCTGATGCCTGCCATTTTTCTTTAAACTAGATTAAGACATTACGAAGTTTTAATTGGTGCTTTGCGGATTGTTGATGGCTAGATTATTAAGGCCTGGAGAGGATTGCGGAAAGGGAACTGGAAGGAAATCGCACATGGCGTGTGCCTGAATTTCAGAAATAGTGGAAAACCAAAGTCTGGATAGCCAATAGGAACATCAAACCTACGTCCTGCTTAATGCCATGCCCGAACGGTACCGCTTTCCCACCACACTTAGTAAAATATTACTGACACATTTTGAACAGCCCGCACATTTTCGCAAGTAAAATATATATAAAAATGGTTTTTGGAACAAAAAAAAATTTCTAAGCAACCACAATATTTTGACAGCCTGGGTATTCCTGTGGGCAAGGAAAACGAAGGAGATTTTGGTTAAAGTCAAACTATTCTGAAACGAGGACTGAACTTTTCCGAATTCTACAGGAGAAATCAAAGTCGGGAATCAAGATGAAACTGATTAATATCCTATTAAATTCTGCAGATCATTCAACTCTTTATGTGCGATTGCAACGAAATGGAATATAAATATCTGGACGGGCCAAACAACAAATATTCCTGTTTGGTGCCTGTTTTAATAAAACTTATACTTTTTCATGTTATCTGTGCACAAACCATATTTATCGTAGAAAATAATGTAAAGAATGATTGATTTTAACATTCTTTACTCGTCCTAAAATATCTAGGATTTAGATTTGGCATTGATAATAAAAGATTTCAGAAAATAGAGCCTTCAACTGGTAGCCTCAGTTCTGTTAAGATCTCTGTCAGTTTCTTTAGCCTTTTAAGTATAGTCGCCATTAGTATTATACAAGCTTATATTTTAATTGCATCGCTGCATAGATATTCACTAATCACTAGTGTGGAAACCACTGTTGTTGAAAATAATAATAATTCTGGCATTATGGTAGACGAGGCTCTTACTGTAACAACTCCAACAATCATTCTTCCAGATTGTGCAAGTCTATGCATTTAATGACCTTTTACAATAATTGGTAATGAACAACTTGTGTGTTACAACTCACATACATGGAAAATTAAAACCTCTGTTATTTATATGTTGCTATCATAGTTTCGCTTACAACCTTAAAGTATGGTAGGAAGAAGTAGAAATAACAAAAATAACTGCAATATAAATATTAAAGCCCGTCCCATCTGCTCACTTGTTTGCGGCACGGTGATGGTGTCCGACGCTGACACGGGGTTAGCTGGTTCGTGTCCTGGTGGTGGAAAAAATGGTCGGTAGGTTAGTAGAGGTAGTGGTCCACAGTTCCTAGTCACCATTATTATTTATTTTTTATCTGCTTAACGCCTCTCTAACAGCGAGGTCTTTAGAGACGGGAAAGGATGGGTGGCTAGGAATGGGAAGGAATTCGGCCATGACCTTTTGAAGGAAGCATCCCGGCATTTGCCTGGAATGATTTGGGAAACCATGGAAAACTCAAATCTGTGCCCGGACGGGGATTCGAACCGCCGTCCTCCCGAATGCGAGGCCAGAACGCTAACCGTTACACCACCACGCTCGGTCCTAGTCACCAGATTGTGCTCCAAAGACCTGGCTCAAATCCCAAACCTCTCCGCAGTGCATATTGAGTGAGGGCTTACTACACTGTTACCGAGCGTGGTGGTGTAACGGTTAGCGTTATGGCCTCGCATTCGGGAGGACGGCGGTTCGAATCCCCGTCCGGGCATCCAGATTTGGATTTTCCATGGTTTCCCAAATCAATCCAGGCAAATGCCGGGATGCTTCCTTCAAAAGGCCATGGCCGAATTCCTTCCAATTCCTTGCCCCCATCCTTTCCCGTCTCTAAAGACCTCGCTGTTAGAGAGACGTTAAGCAAATAAAAAAAAAAAAACGACACTGTTAATGGAGATTCGTCCGTTGGATGGGGACGTTAATCCCAGCGGCCTCAGTGTGTCTTTCGGAAGAGTAGGCCACAATGGATGGCCATCAGGTTTCACCCCCTCTCTTCTTCATCTCTCATTTTATACTACACAAACAGCACTTTATATAGAACATACAAACTATCACAATCATCTGCAACTACGATAACAAATAGATAAACGTATATATATATATATTCTATTTTAACATCCATCTGTAACAAACCAATGGAACTGATAGAATAATTATTAAGCTATTATTTATATGCCTTAATTAACCATGAAATAGTGTATTTTCTTGAATTTGTAGGATACTCCGTCTTGGTCAACCAACCCCAACACTATATTCAATATAACATTTGTTTTTTCTTGTTAAAAATAAAAATGATGACTTTCGTTATTGATTAATTAGTTTTAATATTTTGATTTTTTTTAGTAGATCATCAAACAAACAATCAATCTCATCATTTTCATAATTATAATATTTTTATTTTTATAGGAACTTTAAATACTTCTAATTCAGAAGTGCCATTTTTACTTTCATAAAACATTATATTGCCTTTGGCACATTTAGGATGGACTCACAACTTACACGCAATATGCTGAACCCATTACTCACCATGAACACGGGGTGGATAGGATTCAGTGTGATCTAGGCATATTTTATCAGCTCTTGTCTCGTTCGTATTACTTCCTAATTTATTTTTTAACGTTTCAACATAACGACGTAGTATATTACAGGAAATATCAAATTAATGCTTACCTATATTATCAAAAATGGCTTCTTGACAAACGTTTTCCAGGATATCTTTGGATGTATTAAGAAGTTCAGTCTTCCTTCGATACGTCCTCATTGTTCTGCCACAATAATGCAGTCTGATAGTTCCATCTACACACTTCTTTAAATATCTCATACGCACCCTCACACCCTTACATTCACAATAAAACATACATACCCACACGCAAAGGCACACCGTGCCTTCTCCACACAGATATTACTATATGAATTGAATCCAGTTATTATGGGGGTTGGTAAACTAATAAGTCGATCTGCCCTGAAACAAATTATTCATCCTACTCCAGACACAATTTTTACCTTTAACCGCGTATAAAACCTAACCAGTGACGCAGAATCAAAAATATTGCTATGTTATATGAATAACTACTATTCAAGTATGACATGGATCAATAGGAAAGTTATTAATTATAAGATATTACAACAAAAATTCAATAAATAAAAGTTTACTTACACGTACCTTAAAACGTGAAAACGTCTCCATTCCGAAAGAACGTGCGACCGCGATGTCACGTGAGCGGGCTGATCTCACCCGTGGTCGAATGATGTTACACTTCCGCCACATACAACCGGTCCCGGTCTCCCGTATTCTACCTGCCTGATGAAATAGGACTGCCAGGATATTTCCTTTATCGACGTATAACATGTTACGGGTACTTTTCTTCCTGACCTGCGCATCTAAACAGTCGGCAGATGAATTAATATCCTAACTTAAAGCTTGCCACAAAGGCAGATACCGCTATACGAATTGAAACCGAATCAAACATTAATATTTAATCCACCTTGCTTGTGTTGTACGGATAACATAGTTGACATACTATGTTTTGACGAAAATCATTTTTATTTTGCCATTAACTTATTAAGTATTTTTGTGTTTCGCCCAAAATTCACTGGTAGAAAAATCAGAGTGCAGTCACTTGCCGTGAGTACTTTGCACAAGAAAAGTCCAAGCCACGCTGTGTGTCTCAGGTTTCTACAGCAAGTGGTGACAATAGGGGCTAAATGTTTGTCAATTGGATAATAGTGGAGGCCCGTAATGACGCTGTGGCCTGTGCGTGCACCTGCGGTCATGCAATGATTCACCGCACAGCACTTCACGCTACCTACAAAAGCCTCATTTCACTCTTGTCCCATAATCATTAGTTCTTTAATGCGATCACTGACAGAAGTAACTATTTAAAAATGATAATATCATTTGGCATACACTGTAGTGGGCTTGGGTTATTAGGTTATTTTTCCATCTATGACGCTGTGTTCGCTACAAATGAAACAGACTACTAACACCGAAGATTCGATCTCAATATTGTGTTCTCGTTGGGGTAACCGTTCTATCTTGGATTCTGCAGGCGCTTAACTGACAAAGGTACCGTTATACTTGGTAAAAACGGATTTAGACCTCCCGAGTATATGTTGAGCGGTATCGCTCTTATATTGGTCTTTGCTTCAAATGGGCCTTATATTCTCAAATATTCGCATCTGAAAATCTCCAAGCACCTAAAATAATAGAGACCACAGACTATCGTGGTTGAGTCAGCAAGATGCCCAGTGAAGTGCGGTTTGTGTCCAGTCACCATCACATTTTCAAAGACTCATTCCATTTCCGGTTTTCTTTTATGTAAATACTATATTATTGACGCGTTTTTCAAATTATGGGCGTTTTTATTTTATTTTATTTCGTCTTCTTCTTCACCACCTTTTCCACAAATTAGGATCGGCTGCCTCTGATGACTTCCAGTTATTACTGGAATGGCCAAATTTAGAACTTCTTATTTTACTGCCGCATGCTCTTGCTGGCACCAAGCAATATCGTAGTCTACTAATGGAGGAAGTTGTAACGTGTTTACGTCGGTAAGGGGTTGGTTATATACAGTTCATATATTATGCTGATGGCTTTACTGACACTATTCAAACTACTACAGATTAGGTCTGACCAGCCGCCACGTATCCGTATTTTAACCCCGAATACGACGGGATACAGTGTGCGGCGCCTCACTTGCGGGTCTATTCTTTCATCGTCATTTTTATATATATTTGTATTCCGTGAAACTATTTGAAATGTAACACATTGCATGAAATAGGCTGTTTGATAAGTTGCATTGGTGCAGTGCTTGTGTACAAACGGAATACGGTATAATGAGTTACGAAAAACAGAAAATACCCAACAAAACGAGCAAATGGTAGGAGAAGTCACAAATGCTTATAGGAATTGCAAAATGCAAATTTGTTAAATTATTCACCCCACAATTAAATTTCGCCATCCTAAGTGACTATGGGTTAGACATCATTGTTTCCGTACGTAATATGTCTAACCCTGACTATGGGTTAGACATATTACGTACGGAAACAATGATTTAATGAAAACATTTACGGTAACCAGAATCGAACAAGATTCTGCAAATTATTAGCCGAAAGTTTTGAATATAGGACCATGCTGCCGTTCGCATATTCACATAGTCTAATATTTAACTATCATGACCATTTTCCCTGCAAACAGTTGAGAAACAAAGTTTTATTTAACGGAGCGACTGTACCACAGGCATATGTGGGGTACCTCTAAACATACACTCGGGAAATAGACATCTATTTTTACAAAGTCTGATAGTTCTTTTTAGTGAACGCAAAAAAACCGTGAGGATGATTTACGTTTTCTATTGTTTAACGTTAAATTAAACGATACCGAGATGGTGCTGTAACACAGATCATCAACAACTTAATTCCCAGCCTTAATTGCAGTGAGGAATCGGAGAGCCTGAAAACCAACACGTCCTCCATTACAACGTTAGTATACTGCATGCACAAAGCATAGAGATTCCCGGGTTTAATTCTAGATGTGGATACCGCTGCCTCGCGACTGTTAACGTGACGTCATCGTGACGTCGCGTTCACGTACAGTCGTAAAAACATATATTGTGACCGAGCGTAGCGAGGTCACAATAATTTAAAGCTGTAGAATATCAACATAAACTGATATCCTGAAGGTGGATCAGATGCAGGCGGCCGCAGATGTCCGATAACACAACCAATATCGCTAATCTTCGCGGGTTCACTGCCGGATGATGATGAAATGCGAGCTTCACCTGAAACATTGAACATCTGTTTGTGTTATCGGACATCTGCGGCCGCTTAGCAGCGGCCGCCTGCATCTGATCCACCTTCAGGATATCAGTTTATGTTGATTTTGTACAGTTTTAAATTATTGTGACCGAGCTACGCGAGGTCACAATATATATTTTTACGACTGTACGTGAACGCGACGTCACGATGACGTCACGTTAACAGTCGCGAGGCAGCGGTATCCCCATCTAGAATTAAACCGATTCCCGTTCATCGATTTTTTTTTCGCGGAGACTGTAAAAGGCATTAATCACGTGCTATTAAGAATTTTTTCTAGGGAACTTCTGAAAACCTTATGTGTAAGCTGTAACGTTGAGCCTCTTCATTTCTTGAATTCTCATTGGACATACAGATTCAAGTTCTTCGATGGTTTCCCAGAATGAGAAGATTTTAGCAAAGAATTAGTCTGAAAAATCCAATAATCAATTACCGAGAGAATTTAAAAATTTTAATTTCTGTTATTTGAATTCAACATCGAATACCCGGGCTCGAAACCAGGTTCGGCCAGAATTACTACGGCCCCATAAACTGTCCGTCACCGGTAAAGATGCTTTGCTTTGATGTACGTACGTTATGGCTCCCCGAGGTTCGGTTTCCTCTTAAAACTGCAGTCTCTGTTCATATCGTAGAATTTTCGGGTTAGGTTCATCTACGAAATAGGCTCACTCACAGGAAAATATTTCAGGCCACGGTTACACTGCAAGCGAATTAGCGCGAAGAAGAAGTGGTTACAGTGCAAGCGTATTCCCGCGAACGAAGTCGCCGAAGAAGTGATTTATTTCACGCGATTAAAAGCGATTGAATTTAGTAGTCTAGTTAAATTTATCAAAAGATCAGACTCAACTGGTGAAAATTTAAGAATATGAATACTGATCAAGAATTTTATTTAGCTGAAAACCCATTTATGAAACTCTTTCCATTTGAAAAGAGGCAATTCTTGGTTAGTGATATTTTCTTGAATCACCATTTGAGTTAATATTTTCAAATTTTTGAAGAATTAAAGAACCGAACAAGGGCTTCGCAAGTTCATCATAGGGGGTTCGCGACATGTTTTACGTTATGGTGGTTGACTGGCTGTCTCAAAAGTGCAACACGCACAATGGTGAATTGGGAATGAACATTTGCAAAATGCTCCTAAAGTCGACTCAATGTGCTGAAGAAACAAGCGCATGAATCACCTTCATTAATAACATGTGACTGTATAACATTTGTAAAAATAAAATCCTTATTTAAAAAAAATAAAAACACTGTTTTTGAGGGGGTTCGTCGTCGCTTGGGAAATTTTATAGTTGTATGTGTAGATGAGAAAACCTGCAATAGAGGAAGATATAACGAGGCAGTGTAACTTTAGGCAAGGTATTTCACCATCTGAAAATCCACAATATTCTTGTGTCAAATACCAAGCATATCAGTTTTTCACTCCACAATAACATTTAAATGTTATTATAATGTAACTGAAATAGTCAACGAAGGATTCGCGTGAAATAAAACCTTTTGCAACTATACGGAGTCTACAGCACTTGCCTCAGCCTACAATGGAATCGCTCCATTCCCACGACAAAAACAAACTAGTTTGAACTTCTATCGACAACAAGCGGTTCGCGCGACCAATTCGCTTTTGCTGTAACCACCTGCCTTTGTTTGTATGGGTTTGTTTATTCGGACGAATTCGCTTGCAGTGTAACCGTAGCCTCAGACACACGAGATTTATATTTTTCTCTTGTTAAGTGCTTCATGATATTTTATGTCGTGAAAGCAGTGTAGAAACACCACCTCTTCGACATAAATTCTTAATTTTTTTGTAAATAATTACAATGTTAGAAGCACGTGATGGCTCTATTTATAAAACTTGAACATTGTTTATAATTCTTAGTACTAAGAAAACTTTTAAACCAAACTCTGTATCATTTTTCTGTATATCCTTGACATTCATACATTGATGGAAACGGATATGTTGAACACGTTATAAGATAGTTTAGTTCAGCAAATTAAGTGAATACCAATGACTATGTACTTTCAACGTTAACAACATTCTTTGCTCATAGCAACCAGTGTAGCGATAGACCACCAGAAAGCATATGTGCCAAAGATTGTATTCGAAATTAGATGTACTGGCGTGCGGTTTGAAATTACCGAAACCAATTTAATAATAAAATATATCGAATAAATAAGTTAATATCGTTTCACGAGAAAGAAGGAAATTATTAAACAAGTTCCCACTTGGCGTTTAAAGACATACGGTTATCAATTTTTCTAAGCTTTTCATTTGTTCACTCTAACAGTCTTGAATTTTAGAAACATTCCACTGAGCTCATTGAATAGCTAAAAAATAATTTAATTACATAACAGAAATATTGCCGAATGATGCTAAAATATTCAGCTTCTGCATATTTAATTATCTGGCAACAGAAATTTTTGTGGAGTGTTTTGTGTGGTTTTTCATAGGATTAGGCCTGACTACAAAGTCAGATTTGAATATTTTCATTCATATCATTAAAAAATTATACATATAGTGTCACAAGATGCTTTTAGTGCTCCACAAATAGTAAATGGACAACGAACAACTGAATAGCCTCAAAATCGAATAATATACTCGTTCATGAATGCTAGGTTGATGTTTCAAATCCAAATGTTGGATGAACGTTTTCAGTTGAGACATTTCTTTAAAATTAGGGCAGTAAAGAAAGAAAATTATATAATTCACTGTATTACCGACAATCTTATGTACCTTACGGAAGGTGTTTAAAAAGAACAACCTTCTAATACTAACCGATTGTCTCTGAAGCAATGCTGAGAGTAAAGATTGAAAGCATTGCAGGTGTTTGAAAAGAACTACCTCCTAATACTAACCGATTGTTTTTGAAGCAATGCTGAGAAGATTGAAAGCATTGCTTTTTCTAGTCGATGTGTAGAATTAACTGGAATCCGCACAATTTTTTCCCCTCAAAAGATGCAGCATCACCTGTGACTAAAGCTTTATTTACGGATGTGGCATAATTAACCATAGATGTATTCAATAACTGCAGAAACAGTAATATCTGAGAGAATTATAAAACCAAAGTAACATTCGAGAATCACCACCAAGTAAGACTTCCATCACCAATCAGTCATTACCTCTTTCAACCATGTTTTAATGGACAGAATTAGAAAATTTTCTCAAATGATGATATACAAAGAAAATTATTTCGTGCAAATATTTTTAGTAATTGCGGGTGCACCGAGACCGGTAACGCTCGGGTCTGGCATTCGGAAGGTTGCGGGATCAAACCTCCGTCAAACCATTCTAATTTCGATTTCACATGATTTCCCGAAATCACTTCAGGCAAGAAATACAAATAGACAAATCCCTGATATCTTACTTATTTTAGAATAGCTTCTTTTATTCCTACTGCAGAGATGCAGAGATGTTACCGTCGTATTTCTGAATGTCAACTACACAGATATTCGCGTAGTACTCATCCACATTCAGGCAAAACTACAATCTAACGGCTTTTGTGATGACTAGAACAACAAAACATCTTATAGATTTATAGAACGTGGTTGTTATTTCAAATTGATTTGAATATGTATCATTTGTGCTTATCTTCCGTTTGCTTTAGAACCTTCGTCATTTTTTACACATTTCGTTCATTCCTAACACTATATTTATTTCAATAATTTCATTGACATTCTTTATGATAGCCAGTGGCGTCAACGTTGATGTTAGCAGACTGGCCTGATATTCTGAGGGTCAACGGTTCTTGTCCCACTTCATGAACAGGTGGTTGTAACTTAAGTACGGCCTGTGCTTATTGTATGCTGCCCCTAATGTGTTTCGCAGGTTGTTAAATTTAAAACCAACTGTGTACCAGAAAACTCTGAATCCGTATATTTCAAAAAAAATCTTATTATACAACAATAATCAAATGTTATCTTTTTTTGAAACGAATCACGCTATTGATTTCGTAGGCATATTTATTTGCTTCAGTATGTATAGGTACCTACACAGCTGTCTTTGAGAAGTCAATTTAATGGCCTTTCGCTAACCATTCCCACCACCGTCGAACAATATGAATTATCATAAAGCTTTCCTACAAACAAAAGTTAGTAGTTACTTTTTTTGCTGCAAGATTCCAGTGAATCTTTATTGTTTACAATCATAATTCATATTATCTGTACTAACGAAGCAGAGATGCTGCACCGTCATATACCATTTAATTCCTAAGCTTCATAAAGTCATTCCGCCCATTTCTTTTTTCTTTTTTTTTTTTTCCTACATAAATCTTGATAAATGTCTCACTCTGTAGTATTTTATCTGTTTTCAAATTTAGATTTCTTGGTCCCTCCTTTTGTATTTCTTACCACCGCATTAACTATTTGTTCCACCTTGTCCTCGTGCTCCTCCATCTCGGTCAGTTACCAAAGGATAGGAAGTAATATCTGTAATTCTATATTCTGGGTGTATTTCTCATTCATATCTACATCACTGCAATTCACAAATATTGTGGGTGACAGAGAATGCTTTCCAACCAAGCTAACTCCCTGCATTCCTATCCCGAAGAGCACTAGGTAAGAAAGTATACATATAAGCATCAGCACGGCGTTTTATTACTTCTCTAATTTTATCTCTCCCGTTATTTCCACATAAACATGTTGGTGGATGAAGTATTACATCGCACTAGTAAACGAAAGAGAATATTCGCTTATTCGTCAACAAACATACAATGACGGCGATTGCCAAAATAAAATGTTACGTCTGAATTTTTAATTAAGTATTTTTCTACCAATTATATTGTTCCAAAAATACGGCAATAATTGGTCTCTGATACTTCAAGGACAAAACAAAATGTTTATTTTCCTATCAGTATAATATCCGACAAAAAATTTTCTTGTAAAAATACGCTAAGTCTTGTGGTTGTTTAGTAACAAAATGTTACGAGATCTTCATCTAAACCAAGTTCTGAACCAGAATGGTTTGTCTTGGTGTCGTCCTATAGTTGATTTAAAATAAAAACATCTGATGATTTGATCACTAAGCATCCCACGTGTTGGTACACTAGACAGTACAGCTTCTATCTATAAAAATTTATCAATCTTTTAAGTACGGAACTACCAAGATGTCCCTCCCACGTCTTTCGGGTTTGATAAGTCTTAGAATAAAGCTATGTACAGAACTAGGTAATTTACGGAACAAAGATATTTCCTTTTATTTAAAAAAAATAATTTGTTAATGCACAGCTTTCTCCGGTCAACCTTCTTTTCGACATTAGTTTGACTCTGGTTTTGGGGCAAACAACTTTTACCAATAATTTTAAAAATATTTTTCTGAAAATTTAAGTCTATATGATACGACTTATTTCAAACCAAATTTGCATCTAACTAATCTGTTCACATATTAATACAAACTGTACACTTTTTTTGTCCCTAACTTGACTATAAGCAAAGACTTGCTTCAGAAAACTATTCATTCAGTTTTTCTTAAGACCACAATCTCTTTTTATCACTTTACTGTTCATACTTAGTTGATTTATGTTTAAAATACTAGATTAAAAGATAACACTACTTTAAGCTTTTAAAGTATGATAATTAATATCGACCCAGTTGAACATAATGACATGATTTCAGTTTATGTTTAAATTATGTATTTCAAATAAAAAGTAAACGAAGTGATAGACCCTTGTTTCCATTTTACTTTAAAACTCTGTTTATTTACGTTATACAAAATCGTCGTGAAGTGTTTTATATTTCTCGTTGTCGGATATTATTCCGAATCTGTGTAACTTATCTCCCCCCACTCGCAAACATGGAAATGAAATTTTTGTAATTTAATCATGAAACGATAACAGAGTGTTGGGTTTTAACGAGTGCAATTGTTTGTGAAGACTGTTTTACAGTGTCCGGCCGTGTGGCTTTTTCCGTTGTGGTGGTTTATTAACCGTAATCTGGACGAATCCTTGTCCCTTGTCTGGTTATGCAAATCGGCGGGGTGTACGCGCGTTCCCTTAATCCTGCTGTGCTCTTGCTTGATGATATCATCTGGGATATAAGGGCCTTAATACGTAGCATCCGGGGGGACGGCCGCTGGACACGAGATTTCTTGCGCGGGGCGAACTGCTTCTGTTGCCACCAACTCAGCTCAAGTCAAATACGAAGCCCTGGGCAATTAAAAGCGTTCCATCCCCACACTGATTTCTCTCCTATTATTGCACTAAGCTACATTCAAGAAAAGAAACTGGTTAGCTTAAAACTACATTTACTTGGTGTTAGATGAACATTTATTTGGGTTCAAGCAAATAAGTTGGAAGAGAAGAAATTTTGAATTTAAGATGTATAAGATGGTGTGTTTTTTTTGTGGATTCGAAAAATCTTTTGATAGCAGTATCATAGACTACTCCTTCATTGTTATCAACTTAAGAAGAGATACAAACAAGGTGTAAGTAAATTCTTTATTTTCCCATTAAAGTTGGAATCAACTCTACCATAAATCACATTCCGCTTTCCTTGTTGCAACGATTAATCGATGACAAATAATGAAAAAAGTCTGCTGTCTTTCAGAACAATATCAAGGACGCCGGTTCGAATCCCCGTCCGGGTTTCCAGATTTGGTTTTTCCATGGTTTTCCCAAATCACTCCAGGCGAATGCCGGGATGCTTCCTTCAAAAGGCCATGCCCAAATTCCTTCCGTTCCTTGTCCCCAGTCCTAACCCGCCTCTAATTACCTCGAGGTTTACAAGGCGTAAAGCCATTAGTAAAAAAAATACAGATAACAAAATGAACCGAGGAAAGAGCTAGGATAATCTATATAGAAAATATTTAAACTCTACCAAAAATTCCTAGAAGATTCAAAAATTCATCAAGAGTTGCTTCGTAGTTCCAATAGAAAACAATTTTCTTCATTTACTGAATAAAGTATTAAACAAGGACAGTTTATTTTGTGAAGCTCACTAGAAACATCTGCGCATATTATCAACCTGAGCTATTCTTTTTGCGCAGCCCAAAATGTACAGCTAAGCAAGAATAATGTCTAAACGCTTCGGGTGATACATAGTGAAACCCGTATGAAGTTTTTTCTATCGATAGTATTAAATGATGTCATTTATAAAATTTTAAAATATTCGGGCATTAAACAGCAAAATGGAAAAATAAATTGCTGTGTATATAAGAGCCAAGAGCCCTTTATAATAGTAGAGACATAGGAGAAATAAGTATCATTTGAAAAGGGGGCGAGGAGACACTTAGCAAAATCGATAGACATCTTTGAGATATAAGAAGCAATTGATTATTTAATTGGAACTTTATGACTTGTCGAAAAGGATTCTGGGAAATAAAGGCCGGTAACTCAGCTATTGTCTTTATGGAAGAACCATTGGTAGAGTGATTTCAGGAAATTAAGGGAAATAGAAATCTAGAACGGTATCCCGGGAATCGAATCACCCATCAGGCTTGGTGAAATTAGGGAACCAATTTCACTATACCGCAGGTACATGTTGATGGAGATACAATCTGTTAACCACATTGTACCAATTGTTTTGCCCTGCAAACCTATCGAAAATGTTGAGAAATTTCTTATCTACAGTACATGGAAAAAATATATGGAGAGAAATTTGGAATAAACAATACAAAATAATAAATATTAGCAGAAATCACAACAATATAATAAATCTGAAAATTTGAATAAATGTAAAAGACAAGAGAAGTCTGTCTTTTAAGAATAAATTTGCAATCGATTATTGAAGCAAGGGCGATATCAAACGCAGAGAAGCACTAGCAAAAACGGTCGTCTCTAAACTTAAAAAATCTCTTGATATCGTAATTGTTCTAGGGCTTATAAAGTAATTTTTAAAACTGAATATTAGGAGTATAGTGTCATATGGAAATAAAGAATGTTTACTGTAGAGGTGAGAAACATATGAAATTGAAGCATTAGAAAAATAATACCTTAGAAGGATTTAAAAAATTGGGCTGTGAGATAAGTATGTAATAATAAACACATCCTGAAATAACTGAGAAAAATGTAATCAGTGGAAGCAAGTTGATAAAGCGTGTGGTAGGATTGAAGAAATAATAGTGAGTTAACATAAGTCCAACGGATGACCTGTGAATGTCTGAAGCATATGACGAAAGATGTAGGTTGTACGGAGATGAAGGAATTAGCGTTAAGCAAAGGCTGGCATAGCCTCAGAAGCTAATGACAGCATAATCCCTACATCTTTAAAGTTTCACTATTTTCTCCAGAACACAGTCAACGTGGGAGTTTACATTCGAACGGCTGAATAATTCAGTTGGCTTGTTTTGGCAACACGTAACAAGTTTCGTAAATTGGCGTCCTGTAAGCAGTTACTATGAAAGTTCCATCTCGAATACAGTCGTTTTATAAAAAATAATTGGATCACAAAATATTTTAAGAATATAATGAGTTCCCTTACTGATGGTGACATTTCTTTTTAAGGTACATTTCAATTATAAGGTCATCAACATACATCAGTAAATGACGCCTGATCCAAGATGTGAGGAAGATTAGGGTTTTCTTTATCCCCAATACAAAACAGGTCAGGTGTGGTGCGAATACATCTGAAAAAATAGGTTCTCGAGAAAGTGTATCCCGTGACTGCGGCGCGGAGGTACAGACAAAAAAACAGAAAACATGGAAGTCCTCATCAAGCATCAACGCTCTACATTAAGTGGTGTGCTTGTCAAATTTAAATATTGCAATTCTTCTTCTTTCAGTGTCAATGACAGCTTCAAATACGAATTATTTTTTCGACAGTGCAATGGCTTTGACACTGATTGTTTGAATTAATATATTCCAATCACACCTTCTGAGTTGTGGACGTGACTACAAATGTGGCATTATTTGCATCTTGCCACAACAACATGGAACATCTAACTTCTCTCCCAGGTATTCCCATAAAGTAAGAGTCACTCGAATTATGTTCAGTGACTTCTAGATGGGCTATGGTTGTTCAAACACAGTCCTTCTGGTTTGATCCAGACGGTGTTTTGTTCCACTTTGTACTTCCATTCGAAAATTCTTTGGTAAGAAGCTCAATCAGAATTTTGGTTACGATGGTGCCAATGCATGACCTTGTAGAGAGTGTCGGGCTTAATATTGTAATTTATTGAGCAATTGGTGTTTATCTTGCATATATTCTACCACGATAATAACATTGACGATAAATTTATGTTTATTACGGTTAATGTGTTGAATTTCCTACCTTTCCCAGTAAGAGTATGTAGAACAGATGTTCAATAAATAAAAAAATAATCGTCTTCTATCATATAATAAATTTAAATTCAATACAAATCGAATAAATCAGTTTATTTTAAATCTGAATCGGTGTTGATAAGTACAGGAAATTTTGTATCCATTTGTTTCTATTTCTCATTGCGTATGGTTGTAAAGTGAGTTTCTTGGATCCAATTATTCACTTAATTTCAAGATTTTTTTTTTTAATGCAAACAATATTTCAGTTGTTGCGGTCAGTTAGTTCAAACGAAAAGAATTATTTTTTTCCAGAAACAGTAAGATATTTGTTAATGGTTTTAAGGAATAATTGTGACTTCTGTGTTTTGGAAATGCCTTACATCCCAGTTCTCAGTTTCCAACCATATTTGGTGTAAATATACCTAGAATCAATTCATATTTCGTCTCCTGTATTCCTGTTTATCGGTTCTCCGTACTGATATAGGCCAATGCTAAAAACGGTTGTTTCTAGGTTACGCATCAGAAATATATTACAGAAACAGTATGACATGACAAGATACAATTACAGTTGGCTAGAATTGCCTGGAATGTCTTCAGCGTTAAAAAGTTATGAATTACAAAAAAAATATGTAAACCGAGCAGAAATGAGCTGATATTTAGTGGAAGCTTTAATTCCTTTCAAAGTACTCTTCTTGGCTACAGAAAAAAAAAAAGAATTACGATTTATGGCTCATTGACAGGGAGGTAATTAGAGGCCACGAAGGATCATTAAAGCTTGAATGACATTGTTGACAGCAAAAGGAAAGTAAATTATCCATTTGCTTATGAAGGACCCATCCTAAAATTCGCTTAGAAAGTTTTGGGAAACCAATTGAAAACCTAAATCTGGATGACCGGACAGGAATTCGAACGAATGTAGGTATTTCCGAATACCAGGTCCAGGCAACATTGCCGATAAGCATACGAGTATCAGCGACTCCTCTGGAAACGCTGCCAACACTCGCAAGAAGCTCCGTCGCGAGAATTGTGGACTAATTTCTGTTCATGATGGAATAAACAAATTCTAGTTGGTCACAGGTCTATTAATTCGCGTTGCATAGTAATTGGAATCCCTCTGAATGGTACTATACGGTAATGTTTATCACCTAGTTGGTCTGGTCATTGCAGCACCGTGCGGTGTGTAGATTCTGCTACGGGAAGAGCTCCTGTAAATACCGACGGTAGAAGAAATTCTGTATTGGCCAGCCGAGAAGGATAGGTGATAGTGAATTATTCCAAATCGCCAGATTGTGTACTAAAGTCCTGGGCTAAATCCCCAACCTGTGAGCACTGCGTATGGAGTGAGGACATGCGATACCTCTGATTGGAGGCTTTGGAAGGGGTAGGCGAGAATGTGCGGCAACTGGGTTTCAACCTTTCCAATCATTCTTTCACAACACAATAAACTGACACCCACCCACACACATCACAGCTATCCGTATGAAACCAAGGCGAAGCCATCTCAGATAAATCTGGTGAGGAGTTGCCATGAAAGGGCAGACACTTACGCCTGGGTCACCAGATTTGACGATCATTTCTCATTTACTTTTGTGCAATCACATACATCATCCTACAGGAATCAAAGCTGTCAATTTTTGTTTCTTCTTGTGTAATGATGAACGTGTGAATTACAAAAGTAAGCATTAATAAAAATTATTTGCTAAAATCAATATTCATTTCTCGATACATTAAAATCCGAATAAACTGACTAACCCATAATTTCACTGCCAGCTAATAATATTCATTGTGGGCGGGGAAAAAATAATCATGGATGGACACCAGAGTCATCTGCGCGTACTGTGTTAAGTATAAGCCAGCAGTTTAGCCAAGCCCATTAAAGAACCATATGTCTGGAACATTGAACAGTGGATGGTACGAACGGAGCAGGTTGAAATCTCACTAGCGGCCACCTTGATAACTGCTTTTAAGTGTCTTATGTTATAACTTAGGCGAATACTTCAAAGGACCCACCTTTTGGTAGGAAAATTACACTTTTCGTTAACATTATGACTGCAATCATTTTGTATTTACTAGATGGCCCGTGCGAAAATAACGCGAATGAAATACGATGAACAGCGAGGTTAGTGGTTTGTATTAGGATGAAAGAAGAACCCGCTCATTAGTAGCAATTTTTTATTTCTCAACTGAAACAGGTACAGAGAAAACCACAACATCTTACGAAAAAATTAGAAATGACGAAATGTTTCCCTAACAGAAACAAAAGTTTCCGAAATGTTCCGTACTCTAGAAAACACACTTAATTTATCACAGTATCTCTGTGATATGTACTGCTGCTATCTAGCAGTAATACGTTCACTCCTTATCGACGTCAGCGAAGCCTAGCGGCTTGAATCTGAACTATCGCTTACCCGTGACCTTCATCGTTAACAATTTTTCCATTTACGGGTTAAATTTCGAAAAAACCCCTTTCGTAAGTAATGATGTTACCAAAGCGGAGAACTTAATCTTTAAAATGATACTTCATTTGTCGATTCTGTTTAAGTGTGAAGGGAGACAGATGGCTCGTCACAAAAAAAAAAACTTTTATAAATAATGTATATGACTATCCTTTAAATAATTCTGCTTTGACAGGACAAAATTGAATTTTACAAAACATAACATACATTATCAAGGTTGATTTTGTTTTTATTTTTTTCTGGTTAACGTCTCTCTAACAGCGAGGTCTTTGGAGACGGGAAAGGATGGAGGGCAAGGAATGGGAAGGAATTCGGCCATGGCCTTTTGAAGGAAGCATCCCGCCATTTGCCTGGAGTGATTTGGGAAACCATGGAAAACCCAAATCTGGATGCCCAGACGGGGATTCGAACCGCCGTCCTCCCGAATGCGAGGCCAGAACGCTAGTCGTTACACCACCATGCTCGGTATCACGGTTTAAGTCAGTCCATTAGGAACCCTGAGTAACTGCAGAACATTAATGATACAATAAACGTTTTATGGCAGTGATAACAACAGTGTTATCAGCACCAATACAGTAGTTTAAATAACTACTATTTTGCTCATTGAATACACTTAGCTTTCTGCGCTGCATATAATGAAGATACAGATAACAAGGAAATTGGCAAATAAAAGACAGGTGGCCATATGAGGTAAATGGTATTTTTAACTTATTAACTATTTCATTTCTTCTTCGGGGTCACTGTTTGATAGATAAATGTCTTGAGGGAGGCGTTTTTTTAACCTAGTTCTTTTCCCTAATTCATAAAATTGTGCACCAGTTCTCTTTCGAGACCTCAACACTATAATGCTTAAGACACTTCTCTGCCCGAGTGTTAGCCATCTCCTCGTTATTACTATGAACCAGGGTGAATTTGCCTTGGGACGTACGACTTTTTTTTCATCCTGGAAAAAATTCCTCAGCTACTCTGGGACTCAAATCTTACGTACTTACACTTCATACCAACTGGGCTATGACGGTTATAATATATGGTGAGATATAAGGGCATAAAAAAACAGCAATCAAATAACAAATCCTACGCGTGTTAACATTACATCACGCAAACTAGTTAATACATTTCATTTTACTTATTTCTTGGTGCTTTGACAGTTATTGTAATGATAATTATGGGACTTGACAACATGGAGACTTCAAGATCAGTAACATCTTAAATCATGTCTGGATAGTTACGAAGAAAGGTCAATTAGCCACCGAAGATGTTAGGGAACGATCACAGCTGCCATAATTTCGAATCCTCCATTGCCAGATGGGGATTTAAACCAAAGCTTTCCGGATTGATAAAGCAACAGTTCTGTTTTATGTTAATTGGTTACACCTTGCGTGGTAGAGATATGAATATTCAGCTTGTGTAGTGAATTTGTGGACTTTTCTGATGACTAAACATATATGTCGCAAAAACAATTCCTGGTAAGTAAATTCCTTGTAAGTAAATTAAACTAAAATCACGCGAAATATAAACGATATAAGCGAAGACGACAGTGGGATTATTTCTTAAAATCGTGAAATTAAGAACATGACTTTCTGGAACTACCGGAGATGCTAACATGTGTTTGCCTACCATTAGGCAACAATTACGTTTCAAAACAAAATAAAGTTTACAATAACTGGTTCTTGCAGACAATCTTTATTAATTTTCTTTAGTCGTTTTAAAGCATTTATAACTAATAATGCCAATACAGCATATTTTTAGTTCGTTTTCTATTTTTTTAACGTTTCTCCCCATTCATTGAAGTATCAACAGAGGTTTTATTTGATTGGTGTATTTCCATTGCCCATATTTGTTTTTAGTACACTGTGAAAATTCAAATTATGATGTAAAACTATATTCTACTTGTATTTTTCACTCTTTATGCTGCTTTGTTACCCCCTGCACCGTCAGTGTGCATGATCTCTGCCTTGTATTGCAGCTTTAGATTATTTTATTCTGTGTGTTGAATAGTGTTCTTAAGTCCTTTTTGTGTAAGTCCTTTTTTGTGTCTACTTCCTCCCATACTGTATGACACACTTTTTTAACATTGCTTTCTATTTTCGTCTTATTCATCATCCTTTTCCCTGTGAACTTGTTCATATCGTCTCGTATAAGTGGACGCGTGTTCATTTTGTTTTTTTGTAGCGGGTACATTGTCTGATCCGTGCTATTTGTTTATTGGTTAATTAAATGATTTCCTTCATAGAGTTGCGTTCGAGCGAGAATTTATCGCTCAAATAGAAACTTAACCCCATGTATGTAAATCAAAATCCATTAAACCCTAAAATTTGTGCATGGAGCTTCAACGATAACTGAAACTGCAATTCTCCAACATTTTCAAATACACAAAGTACTACAGACTTTCGTAAATTCGCTACTGGGTGTAGGAAACGTTCTAGGCGTGACAATGAAACATGACTACCACAAACTAAAGGATAGCTCACAGATCGTGACAAGAAATATAGACGGTAATTTGGAATGCTGCCCAGCGTAAGCTGCCTCTCCCCCACACACACTCATATGCTCTTAGGAGTTTTATTGCCAAGACGGAACAGGTTTTAAAGCTTAAAATTTGAGGTGATGATGACTATCGATTTCCCTGCAGCGTGACTCGTAGAGTTTTTTGTTTATCGGGATTGCTACTGGGGTAAGCACCGTAACTTTTCAGCGAAGACATTCTAAAAAGAGCTCTTTCATGGTGTAATGCTGCCACGCTGCTCATATAATGCAGTATAGTCACTATACACTCCTTCTGTAACGCCTTTCATTCACTATAACTGTACCTGCTACCGAGAATCTGCATAGTGTTATGATGCAGAACATTTAAATGATGATTGAATTATAGGAACAACTGTGATTACGAGATCCATAAATGTTTAAATCTGGACTACAAGCTTATTAGTTAAAAAAAAAATGGAGATTATCTCACAAAGCGATCCCAAGGAGGGCAAACGCCTTCCTTATCAAAGAATTCATTGATTAGGCGCAAACCACATTCACCATTAATTTTACCAAATTCATCGACAGCGAAGGTTTACTCCAGTCTTTGATGAAGGGGAAGATTACAACAGTAAATGCTATTTCATCGATGTGGGGTTTCAGAATTATGCAATAAAAATATCCATCTCGGTGAAAGGGCAGACACTGGATTTTGTATCCCTGTTTTTGATAAAAATTTAATGCCCATTATAACAGACTAAAAGTAGAACCCAACGCGAGTAATCACAAATACTAATTTTTGTTACTTGCACTAAATTATCTTATTAATAATAAAGACGTATTGAATGAAACAAATTATGGGGAATTTTCTATCCTATGGACTTGTTTACAGGTGATGTTCCACTGGAATAGGAACGGATACAATGTTTCATATTAACTTCAGCGATAGTAAGTGGAAAAATATTTCGAAGATCTGTATTTTATCTTCCCATATATAATCCGACAATAGCCAGGATCTGACTAGTAATGCAGCTTGTAATTTCACTGGAATTGCAACGTCGAAACATCAATATAGCCGACATTAATTCAGGCACTGAATGTAATAGTTTTTATACCTATATATTCCAGAAGACTTAAAGGCGACAGAAATGAGGATCATTGAAATTATACTGTAGGATATCCATATTTCACTGTCCACTTGTTCACCAACGACTAGGGCAGGAGATTCAATTTCCTTGATAACCGACCTAATTTTCATGAGTGGTAATTTCATAGAATTAAATTTATCGTTTCTGATTTGCGGTTCTGAAGACAATGAAATGGACGAGACATAAAACCCAAAACTACCTTCACAATATTACGAACGTCGACGTCCAGAGATTGGCATAAATGATCCCAATAATAATTATTATTTAAAACAAAAAACTCTAGGAACAATATAGACTGGTCAACGTTCGTAAAATTGTTCCAGACCGTTGGTTTCGCCGTGTCGTTTGATCCTAGGTTGGTGTTTTTGTTATTAATTTTGATTTATTTTTATAAAATGTCATTCCTCCAATTTACAAATTGTAACCAGCGACAGCGCTTTCATTTGTAAACAATATTTGTATATCGATTTGCTATTGTATTTTACAATCTAAATATGTGTGGTACCAGGCGTACACAACATTTAAATAAGAACAGACATGCCTCAGGTGTGACTCAAACCAAGGACCGGCAACGTTATGAAGTCATCCGAATAAAATGTTTGGTGTGCTGATAATTACTTGCCAAGTTGTTTGTGTACTAGTCCTAGAGAGCTTGTAAAGTGCTATTATCCAAGAAAAGTACGATAGAAGAAGCAGTATAAGCCGTACTAATAAGACGACTCGCATTTTTGCTAACTTGTCGTACACAACCCACTTGTAGGGAATATAGCGAAAAGAGTGCTCTAAGAAACCATACGGTTTCCGTCTCTGTAATTCCATCGCTGATGTAGATGTCACTGTTAGGATTGCCGTCAATCCCTATTATGTCCAGATAACGAATTTTAAACCAATGGCGCCCACACGATGACCCTTGACCTTTGGCGAGTATGATGCTCTAAAATACAAGAAGGCTTATGATTAATCATCTGCCTTCTAATCGGTGTGAAGCTACCACTGCAATTCAAGATAAAGCCGATCACGCCAAGAAACTCAGTATCTAGAGTCACAAACCCATTCCAGTGGGATGGCCTTGTGTCAAATGACGTCGCCTGCTAAAGGGATGTGCACAACCAGATCTCTGCGGTCCTCGCTGTGTTGAATTGTGGGAGACATTAATACAATACACGCTCTGGTTGCTGCACTATTGTGGCTAAACTTGCTACGACGCTGAAGATATATATGTTATACCAGTTGTAACACGTGGGTCCTATGGTTACCTACGATGCTCTACAACTTGCGCAGACCATCTTCAAGTATCTTCTGCTCTTGAGCTCTTGCGGCCAGTCCTCTTCTTTACTTGCATCTGCTACTAACTATTAAATAAATTCAAGCATCGTGGAGACTTGTAGGAGGGGGAGCGGACAGTTAAGGGTTACACGTAATTAAAAAAGCAGTTAAGGAAACTTCGTTTACTCTGTACTAATCAACCGTACTACATTTACAGTCGATGATGTATATAAACGTCGAGGTATTACGTTCTAATTAAACAGAGGGATGAATCTTGGCCCTACTGAATGCAACTAACAGAGAATGGCAAGGTTGGTGCAGTGAATAACTATACTGAGGTGATTACTAGTCGCCCGTCATTGAAGAAGCGATCGTGATGCATATAGTCTGGCTTGCTGCTAAAGTACTCACTTGCCCGTCCAACAGTGCACGTGTTTCTTGTACTTTGAACAGTCGATTGCCAGATTCTAAATCGAACAAACAGTACGTACTAGCTCAACGTCAGCTCCGCTGTAAAACCTAACAAAATTACATGATTCTGATCCTAAAATATTAAACTAAATGATGTCCTTTACACAGTGGCTTCATATTTCATGGTCCACTGACGAACTTGTGATGCAACGGTCTCTTTTTGTTCGGCTGCTTCTACACACGCATTAACGTCAAGTTGATTTATCTCCCGAGAGCATTCATATCTGGGTAAATAAAAGCAGCTCACTCAGACCAATCGTTCGTATTGTGCTCATTGTCCGCGTTGATCAATCTGGGTAACTCCTAAACAACCTAGTATATTTTAATTAGCAACACTATAACTCAGTTTGAAATACTAACCGCGAACATGTGCAGCAACCATCATATTCTAGCTACTTATAATATTCTTTTTCTTAAGAATGCATGTCTCATCGACAACGAGGTCATTAGAGTCAGGTGATGATGTTAGGCATGGAACGTGAAGGAAATCATCCATGGCTTTTTTGGAGGAACCATCCCTGAATTCGTATGGAAGAATTTCGGAAAACCATGAAAAATGATATCATCCAAATGCCAAATCTGGCCGTTACTCAGTAATCAGACTGTTTAACAGCCTAACCTCTTCTGGATACTCTAAAACTTTCAAGCGATTGTGAACGTTCCTTTGGCGTGTTGCAATTTTAACATTCGTTCTGAATCGTTGTCATGACAAGGCGCATTAGTGGCGTGGATCTTAACCACTTAGTGGCTGTCTTCGTGAACGGAAGTGGAGATGTTGGCGTTGGGAAGCCGCTTACGTCTGACGGACCTCATCACCTATTCACTTCTTCTCTGATCACTGTCATTGAGGCATGAGTTAGGTGCGTAAGCTTTACCTACGGGGTCTACATCTACATATACATCCATACTCTGCAAGTCACAAACATTGTGGGTGGCAGAGGGTGCTAAGCACCAATCCTAATCCCGCGCATTCCAATCCCGAATAGCGCGATGAAAGAAGGAATACATAAAAGCATCCGTACGGCATCTTATTTCTCTAATCTTATCCGTCCGGTCCCTTACGACCTAAATAGGTTGGCGGAAGAAGTATTTCATTGCACTCGAAATTTAAATTTTTTCGCATATTCTCCAATAAATTCAAACGCAAGCTACGTCGTCTGTCTTCCAAACTGTCCCAGCCCAATCTATGTATCAATTCTGTGACGCTTTCATAAGGGCTGTAGCAACCAGTCACTAATCGAGCGGCCCTCCTCTGCACCCTCTCCACTGAGTCAATCAGAACCTTGCGATACGGATCCCAAACTCCACAACAGTAATCCAGATGCGGACGCACTAGTGATCTATACGCTATCTCCTTTGTATGAGCATTACAATTCCTCAAAATACGACCTATGAATCGCAATTTAGAATTCACCTTGCCAACGACTGAAGTTATGTGCATGTCCCATTTCATGTTGCTTTGTACTATCACCCCCAGATACTTCAGGGAATCAACCGTGTCAACAGCTGTATTGTTTATTTAGTACTCGTGAACAAACTGATTCTTTTTGTTACTTATCGGCATTGCCTGCACTTTTTGCAATTAAGTGTAAGCTGCCATTTACGGCACCAATCGAAAATAGCATCCAAATCACGCTGAATTTCACATGGTTGTTCGTCCTTTTTATGAGCCTAAACTCGTTTACATTTCATATGCAATGGACTGCTCAACACAATCCCTGTTTTTAGTAAAGATCACTGTATTCTTCGTGTTAAAGTTTAGGTAACTTTTAATATTATTGTTAAGAAATGAAACATTAGTGTTCACTTGAAACTTTATGCACCAACACGCCGACCATTTCCTATGTTTTGGTCGAATTATGGTTCATGAAAGTGAAAGTAAGAGCACCTGGAGTTTTATTTATGGACGGGAATATTGGCGTTTGGTGTAATGTCTTATTAAAATTTAAGAATAGTGAATTATTCGCTTTTTGACTGCCACGAAATTAAAAGAAAAAACAAATCATTCGGCTCCACTAAGACCTGATGCTTGCTGCTCTGTATCGTAAATTTCAAAGCACTGTACTATGTGTAGTTTTAAGCGCTTGAAATTAATTGTAGTAAAGTCAAGCAAGAAAAAAATTACACTCAGGTATTACCGCTACGCCAGACTCGGACCACCGACCACCGGAATGGGAGACGTAAGCGTATTGGTAGCCACTACGTTGCCGGGGTAGTCGACACTCATGCATTTATTTTTAATTATTGACAATGATGTAGTTACGAAAAAAGTTAACCCCTTATATTACGCAAAATATCCTTAATCGTCCACTTGTGTGGACGATAGGCCCATATTTCAATAGCTGTTTGGTCTTTGCATTTCACCTGATTTATCGATTGAACAATTGTGTTACCTCAAAATTCATGACATTCAAGAAAGCAGCAAATATTTCAAATAAGACAAACTCTCTACCCATATGCTTTTCTAATAGGCAGTCATGTTATGGGTAGAAATTGGAACTGGTATTACATTTTCATATAACTCAGATGAAGGAAATTTCTTTTCACATTATTCTTTGCCCCACCGCATTTCTAAAATTTGCATTGTAACTCTTTCCAATAACAATGTTTGCAACCCAGGCATTTTTCTCATTTAACTATAAAAAAATACGTAACAATTACACTTATTGATGACATGATCATGTTCTGACCGCACTTTTGCACCTTCTCATTTTTTTTTCTACCTGTATGACTTTACGACTCGTCGTTTCGGGGTGATTAGAGGCGGGAAGGAACTGAGACGAGTAACGGGAAGGAATTCTGCAATGGCCTTTTGAAGTAATTATCCCGGCATTCGCCTGGAGTGATTTAGTGAAACCATGGAAAACCCAAATCTGGATAGCCAGATGGGGATTCGAACCCGCGTCCTTCCGAATGTTAGGCCAAAACGTTATCACTTACACACCACGTTCGGTCTCTGAACTATAGTTTTATCGCAGAGTTAACCAGGTTTGCGTGTCACTGTTTAGTATGTATTGCTAGTAAGCTGATAACTTCACGTTCTGTGTTATGTCACCGATCTGGTGGTGGAGTTTCTACTTGCCGCTGAATCCACCTCAGTTGTGGTCGCGTAACCTAACCTGGTAAATCCTGCTGGGTAGAAGAGTCCTATAGTCTTACGTGCATTTCGAACAATGAATCGTTCTAGCTTACGTTTTGTACACAAAGCAGTTTTCACCAAAGGAAGACAGTTTAAGAGCCTTAAAAATCACAGCCAAAACCAATATCGAACCGAGGACAATACATTTGCCTGTATCTATGCTCAATAATAAGAGTATTTAGAATCACCTTCAAGATAAACGATAATACAGAATATATGAGTACTGAAAAGCTCCTTGTAAATGTGTCAGTATTTTTGGAGCACCCAATTACAACCCTGTTTCTCTATATAGGCTACGCCTTTAGTGAGGGAGAAATATTCCTGGAATCTCATTCTCCTTCTTGCAACGATACGGAAATAAACTACAGACTAAATTTGGCTCTGAATCATTTTCGGATGATGTCATGCTCCACGTTTTCAGATGGCATACAAGTTTAACTTTTTCATCGTTTAATTTTGTCATGTTTGGAAGATAGTTTGTAGCATTTCGTGCTATACGAAAAGCAGTAAGAGATTCTAAACACATGCCAGTAAAAACAGATATACAATATTGTTTTCCTTTGAAGTTTGTTCCCGCGAGGTTAAGGACACGACGATTTTCGTTCTCGTTCCTTTAATTTTTAGAATACATTACAGTTGCCACCTCTTGATATAGGAACATGTGTTCAGCAGTTTAATGTTAATGGCTTACAAAGGAATATGACGATACATTTATGCCTCAATCTATTTATTCCATGCATGTCTAGAAGAAGGATTGTGTATCATGAAGAAAAACAGATTATTCAGTATGGTCAAGGTACTTCACGCTCGATAATGTTTAATACGGTAAAACATGAATCATACTTCAATTTTTAGTACAGCGAGATGACGTGGTGTCAACAGTTGTAGTGCGCCAAGGTGATTGTTAGTTCACTTGAGTTCTTCTGCAAAACGTATGGAAGCAGAACTAGTTTTGGCTTCTTGCGTTTGCTTGTGCATTTCGCATTCCGGACACCCGATCAAGTCCAGTATTAATCTTCTCGAATCTCCCAAGTAGCTATTTCAAGCATTCGTTGCCATCGCTCATGTCTCTCTCTACATTCTTAAATTTGTATCAACGTCTCCGTATTAGTTATTGTTCCCTTGGAACGTTAAATGCCTTATATATCACATAGGAATACCTGAGTATCGAAATGGGAGGCTACAGTTTATTGCTAATACAAGAAGTAAAATGTTTAATGCAAATGTCTACACGGCAGTGGTAAGTGATAATACAACTTTCAGCTTATTTATATTGAAGATTGCGTTTATTCATACCATGTTAAGCTTTTCCTTGTGCTCCAAGTGTTAATCAGATCATTATTCAAAAGTTTTTTTGTTTTTGTTTTTTTTTGTTTCTTGCTTGTTTTATGCCTCATCGACTTCGCGGTGATTAGAGGCAGGAATGGACTGGAGGCAACAAACGGCAGAGAAAACGTATATGGCCTTTTGAAGGAACCATCCCGGCATTTGCGTTCAATTATTTCGGAAAACCATGAATGGCCGAACGGGAATTTGAACCCGTGTCCTCCAGAATTCAGGACCCGAGCATTACAGAAGGAATCATTATAATTTGGTGCTACAGCTACCTGCAGCGAATAAACGTTTTCTTAGGTATTTCGTGAATCTGTTCATTACGACACAGTAAGGTATAGAATAATCCAAGGTTGAAGCAATATTTTTTGAACACTCTCACAGTGTTCATAAATAAATACTTGCAGCAAAAATATTTTTTTGTTTCTCAAATAAATAATAACTATGGCTTAGAGAAGCCACTGTAACTTGTAGATTATATAGAGTTAATACTTCGTTTTCTATGTTATTACAAGGTGTCCTGGAGTACACGGAATTTCTAAGAAAATTCCAATAAAGGAAGGGTTGTCCGTTTTTAGCCATTAATGAGTATTTCCTGGCTGATAAAACGCCTTGTGTGTGTCATTATCAATAAAATGATCAGTTTAAACTGTAGTCATACCAACGGTTATCCAGAAAACGCAATGAAATAATTCGATTAAAAAATTAAAATTACCTAAAAGAGGTGTCGCCCGAATAAATCACGATTAAGGGACAGTAAAATGAATTTATGAGTTAGTAGATAAATTAAAGAACCCAATAGCGGCAATCACTGGCAAAAATTAGTTCTTGAATAGACAGTGGTAATGGAACTGGCAAACTTTAATTAACTCATCCATAAGAGATTAGCGCCATAAAATGAAACCAGAAATTTAAAGTAGCATCGTAAGAAGTGTCGTCCTACGTTGACGCAAAACATTGATGGTGGCAGCAAAGAATTAATGGAAGCTGCTCAGCTTAGAGAATACGATGCTAAAAAGTGTGTGTGGGTATTCCAAAAATCGATAGATCAATTTAGAGGTTAATGAAGAAAAAGCGCAACGGAACAAATGGGAGAGGTGACATAGCAATCAGCCACTTCAAGTATCATTAAGGGGAGAGGATTAGAATGCAGTAGAAGCGCAAGACGAAAAAAACTTTAATTTTGTATAGGTATTTCATATAACACTTTAGTCATTGCGATGTCGTCTTCCAGGTTTTGAAGCCGGATGGTGCCATAAAAACCCAACAAGCTTTGTCGTTGTCATCAGATAGAGATATGCGCTATTCGAAGCTGCCAACAATACACATAGCTATAGTCGTTATCCGCTTCCCAGTTCCAACGTTTTCTATTTCTCTTAGCAGATTGTAAATTCCGGTCATAACACTTCTTGTGTCATTCACTCACATTTTTCTAGGTTGTCATCTTCCTTCTGTACTTGCACACAGCCCACCATCTACTTTGGCCACGCGTCATTAATCAAACGACCGAGCGTGGTGGGTGAACGGTTAAAGTTCTGGCCTCGCATTCGGTAGGAAGCGGGTTCGAATCCCCGTCCGGGCATCCAGATTTGGGTTTTCCATGGTTTCCCCAAATCATTCCAGGCGAATGCTGGGATGCTTCCTTCAAAAATACCATGGCCGAATTACTTCCCGTTCCTTTTCCTCAACCCCATTCCGCCTCTAATGACCATAGCCATCGACGAGGCGTAAATCATTAAAAAAAAAAAACGGTACGCGTGTTGGTTTCTACAATGTCAATTATTGTGGCGTCTATATTAATTGATTTGCGTTATTTGCCCATCTTCAACTTTTCCCAACATCGCCAACCCACAATGCCGTCTCTTAAATCCCAATATCATTGATAGTAACTTTTCCTTCATCTACTCAAATATTTCCCAAATTTCTGCTCAGAATGTTGTAATACTTTGCACATCAAAAGTTTTGTTTCTTTTCTGAGTTTTGAGTTCCATAATTAGTTCCACCTCCCATTCCATCCGACTTCCTTCAATAGTACTTAGCACGACATGGCAGGAGGTATAAAAACACTTGGCGTCAGCGGGGGCATACAGACCTAAAGCAAGAGCTCCAAACCAAGCCAACAATGACTAAAACCCATCAACGGCAGCCTAACTCAAAATGTTGGGAAAAGGTATTGAAGAAGACAGACAGAAATAGATCGTCGTAAATACGACAAAACTTTACCTGAACCAAAAGTAAGAAAGTATAAATTTTTCAAGCAGTAAAACGACAAGGCACAAAGAAGATAGATATAAATATCACTAAAAAACCTATTAAGATCTCTAGTTGCAATCAAGCAACATGAATACTTTGTAAGGTGGATGCAACTTCAATTTTTTTTTCTTATGAAGAGCTTTATAATCTTTATATATAAAGATGAATGTATGTTTGTTGGTTTGTTTGTTTGTTTGTTTGTTGATTTGTTTGTTTGTTTGTTTGTTCTTCATAGAAATCCACAGTTTTCATCCGATGTAGATGAAACTTTGCACACTTATCCTTTGAAACAAGGAGAAAAAAACAGTCTACATTTGGTTGAAAAATTATCTGTATAAATAACACATATTGCCTCATAACTTCGAAATACGGCGATAGACAGACACGTTGGATGTGGACATCAACGTACCATGTTTCCGTGTAGTGGACTGCCAGCTGAGTGGTTAAAGCGCTTGCTTCCGCACGTCGTGGTCTCCGGTTCAAATCTCCGTGGAGGGTAAGATTTTCAAAAATTGTTTTTCATCGTCAGAGTCAGGCCTGGGCCGTAGGTTATTCGGATTGAATGTTAAACTGTAGATATTAGAAAGTTAGGGATGTAATACGAGGCAAATCGTGGGTAGTCTTGCAATGTTGTAGGTGTACACTTTTTTACGTTATAATGATCCCTCAGGTGTTGTTCCCAGTCAGTGTGTGAGTATGAACCACAGTAATAATATTATAAATACGGAAGTAAGTCTCTGTCTTTTTGTTACGTTTTGACGACTAAATGGCTATATCGTTGTGATGCAGTTTTATAAGGAAATCTGTATGAAGGGCACAGGATATTTTTTCCAGTATGATTAACAGTTGTAGTCACGAAATTTGATACCTTATCGAATGGTGACAGAAATATGTTGGAAAATGATTCTCTTCAAGAGACAGGTTCGACGTTACAATGATATAGTGATAGCTTTCCTGTCATATTATTCCGACTCGATATTGTTTGGGACCAATCCTTCGTTACTAACAACTTTCTATATTTAATTCTGGCAAAAACATTATTAATCCACGCGTACGAAGTCGCGGGTACGGGCTAGTTCAAGATAATTCTAAAGCTGCGCCTAAGAAAAAAAAATAGTTTTTTTTTAATGGCTATATGAAACACAATCAGGGAGTGTCCATAAACTACATGACTCCATTTTGGCCTCCCTTGAAACCTCCTCCCCCCCCCCCTCCCCCGTAGCCTTACGCGACTTTTGCCTCTACACCTCTCCCCTTCCCTCCCACTATCTGGCACGTAGCTTTTTACCATATTAATTGCAGGAGACATTTTGTACTGTTTTCTCTTGACAGCCTGTCGTTAAAATTATTACGTTTATAATTAACACAGCTAACATTTGTGAAATGTACTTTTCTATAACTAAACATTTTGCAGATGAAATGATAAATTTTGACATTAGCCACTCCTGCAAATGATTAATTATCTGGAAAAACTTGTTTCTCAGGTACAATCTCTTCTTGAAGCGTTACTAATTCATCATTGTTCATTAAATGAAAAAATAAAAATCAAAAGAAACTATACATGCTGCTAAAACAATTAAGAAGAGCTGTATTTATTTTTGCTGCAAATCTGTCACCTTTCTTTTTACATTACGAGGGAATGATTCTTTGATCTGCTTAAAAGATTTCTATAACTCAATGGATAGCGAAAACAATTTCGATAAGCCGGTTAAATTCCATTGCACAGCCCAACTGCACACCACACTTTGAACTTGAAATAATACTTCAGCGAGCATTATAATTAATGTTGCATTGTGATTCTCTTTACAGAACAAAATTAGTATTATTTTATCAACTAGCGGTGTGGTCACACGGGGGAGATCTTAATCAGAAAGCTTTGTTACAAACCTCAAAACAATACGAACTGTCACTGCCGCGGAAAATCCCGGGTGACATTTTTAAGTGAATTTGAGTCTAGGTGCGGCATGTCTAATGGTTTACGAATCGTAATGAGCTGTCGCTTATCAGTACAATCCAACACTATGACTTTGACACACGCCGGCGCAGCACAATTAGTATATAGGATATCTAAATTACACACGGAAATAATTAAATGTCGGCAATAAGTATCCACAGGCTGTTGTGTGTTCTGTATCTTATTTTAGCTGTGACAAATAATATGAATGAAAAGCTAGGTGGCTTCGCTCGCCTCGCTCCCCCCCCCCTCCCACCCCCCACGTAGCCCAACGCAGCTTTCTCCCCAACCCCTCCCCCCCCAGAGCAAGCCACACAGTTTATGGACGTTCCCTCAAAAATTTTAAGGCGTAAATGTATCACTCCCTAATGTTTACTGTTAAAATATTATCGAAAAATGCATTCTGAATTTAAATTAATTCACCAATCGTGGTGGTGAGCGGTAAAGCTTTGGCCTCGCATTCGGGAGGACGTGGGTTCGAATCCCCGTCTGGCCATTTAGATTTTGGTTTTCTATTGTTTCCCCAAATCATGCCAGACAAACGCCGTAACGGTTTCTTCAAAAATTCCTTCCCGTTCCTTTCCCCACTCCTTTCTCGCCTCTAATGACCTCGATGTCGACAAGGCGTAAAGCCATAAGCAAACAAAACAAAATAATAATATCATTATGATTTATACATTATTACAAAATTCAAAATACTCTTGATACTCATAACGGAATTCAGTTGTGCATATCTCTTGTATCAAACTTGCAGATTAATTTTCTCTGGTCTGCGCAATATAAAATCCTGTGCAAAAACAATTACTTCCTTTATATAAGATCTTGAAATAGTACTGATTCCTAAACTGAATTCTTGTTCGCTGATATCAATTAGAACTTTATGCATAGTCAATCTTTGCGGCTTGTATGTGATGGTTAAAACTGCAACTTGAATGGAATATTGCATCCTAGTTCATGACTGTAGTCCAACCATAAATGTAGCTTTCCCCCGCGGAACTGGAACTAAACCGTTGATGGACGGTTCGGAGTAATTTATAAACTGAACCAGTAATACGAATAGTTTTAAATTTTCTGGTGATTCACCTGATCAATACACTATTCCATGAGCTCTGTTCACCAAGCCCTGCTTTTCCCAGAGATTATTTATTAGCATTAGGAACAGGATCAATCCCGTCGGCAACAGACGCTTCTATAGTATTTCTAGAAGCCACTTTGCTGTATGCCAGAACTATGGCTATCGATACTGCCATTTCTCTATACTTATGAACCTGTTGGTTGTTTGATAAATCCACACTACATAATTTCCTGCACCACGACCTTGCTGCGGAATCACATGATTATCACCAATTTGCTACTGACCACGACCCTGAAGCGTCGAGAAATATTGTATTCTTCAATAGACTGATCCATAATTTATTCCTCAATCTTGAAAACAAAATGACGAAAATAAAAATAAATAAAAAAATTGATGTTTTTTTTTTTTAATGTTGCAAATTAGAAAATGATACTTTAATTTTGTTTCAAACACTGACTCTGCTTATATTTTTTAATGCTCAGAGGAATCTGAAGATCTTCGTCAACCATCCCAAATATTTTTTACTGAGTGCTACTCACAACTGACCCTTTAATAACATAGGAGTATTTTTCGTAACAACTTGGGATCTATTGAAAGCCTTGCACCGTAGATCAGGATGTCTATCCTCACCGTTTTCAAAAAACATTCCGTACAAATTGATTAAAAATTTCAGTTTTTGCCATTCTCCCCTTTAGATGTTATTCAGAATCAAATTGGTATATACGAAGTTGAGAAATAAGATGTTTAATAGCTAAACAGAATTTGAACTCAGTTTATTTGGCGGTATTTTCCATGTCCGCAAAAATATGGTTCTGAGCTTTGACCTTGTTTCTAATAGACAGCGCCAGTTTTGTGAGATACGAGAACTTATGGAACAACTTAGAATCTATTCAAAGGCTTTTGCACTATATTTCGATATGTCCCGCCTCACAGTTCTCAAAAAATTCCAAACAAATTAAGTAAAAACTTTCAGTTTTTTACCCTCTGTCAACGATATAGATTACTCAGGACAGAAGTAGAAATAGAAAAGATGATGAATAACGTGCTTAATCGGTACAGAAAATTTTAAATCAATATATTTGACTTATCTTTCATATCACAAGAAACTGGTTTTGACCTTTTGACCCCTTCCTCTCCTGAGGGGTGATATAAGTTAAAACTTCTAATTTTCGCCGCAACTTCTGATCGCACTCATCTATGGGTAAAATCTGTGAAGTTCTTTTTGTTTAATGTGATTTCTTGATGGCTCCTCAAGTGTATGTTTTATTTTTCAGATTTTAATAAAGATTGTAGCAACATGTGATAAGACCTACGTACGTGTTTATTATCTGCGACGATCGTCAGCATGCTGGGTGGTATAATTCAGTCATGGAAAAAACGTACCTTAAGTTTTGAGCTTTGTCTTTAAACACTTTTTTCAATGTGCTACTAAAAATGCTCTTTCACAAGTAATACATGACAAAATTATATACCGATTGTATCTAATGATCATCCACTAGCTCGAGAAGTAGTATGAATGCCTGAAGCTTTCGTTTATTTCGTTTTTAAAATGAGAAGTGACGAGTGGTACAGGCTGTAATTTATAAGTACTGCATTAATATTTTATAGGTTCGTTAGCAACACGGCGTATAGGCTTTAGCGTCGTATTTTCTCTCATTCTCACAACGAAAAGAACTGTAACAGGGAACATTGACGAAGAGAAAAAAGTTATAATAACATTTAATCTATAACAAAGAGCTTCCTGAAAACCGCTAAATTATACCTTCTACAAACTTCCATGCGTATTATTTTAAGAGAGTCCTAACTAGTCTTTTAAGTCTGAAGATCGAAGATTGATAAATTTAATTTGAACGTATTGCTAACTGGTTTGGTGTGCAGGGGTTCCGTAACGCCTATATAAAGGTTACGGTGTAGCCTGCTATTATCTTCCATGAGATGTGCAAACATTCCGAGTGCAGACGCTCTATGTAGGGTGCTCTTTATCCTTTATGGTTAACCGTAAAATTTTAAATTCAAGTAGGCAGTTGGTGTTGGACCGTATTGACACGCGGGGCACATTGCACTTTGGGCAGAATCTATGTGGCGATTAGTGTCAATAAAGAGGGGGAAGGAGTCATTCGCGGTATGCAGCTGCTTCTTGTGACCTTAACACAGCGAAACGAAAAGCTGTCACTGCCTTGGCTTGGTAGAAAAAGCATGTTTTCTACAAAAACAATCTAAGGAATAATTTGAATATTAGGTATTATTGTTCGTAACACCAATAACAATTGATCTACAGTTGATGAATATGTAACTGAACTATATTCACATTCAATTAATGCCCAAGTACTAACTACGAATAATGTCATGTACACAAATTTAAAGAACCACATTTACTAATACTCTGTGTAGAGAGAGTTACACAACACAGCCCATTCCCAAAATTTATTGACTTTTGCAGTGCCTATTCATAACCATTGAAATAAAGTTTTGAAGAAAGGAAAGGGTAAAGCAGTTGTTTTATACAAGTTTATTTCATTCCGAACTTGGTTTAAACATTTTATAGTGTTGAAAATTCAATACCTCAATGTGGAATGTGGCATTAAGCAGAAAATAAATCTTCAGTATCCAAAGAATAAAATATTGACTGAAAAGCAACTAAAACTTACGGCAATATTTTCTTTATTCGCTTTAGAAATTTTAAAAAGTTTAATAGCAAAATATGTCTTTCCTTTCTTCATACATTTGTTACTGTATTTAATTTTTGTCAGAACAGAAAAATACCTATAATACCAGTCGACCTCCGAATATCGATGTAAGTTTTATGTGCTCACGGATTCTTCCAAATAAATTTGCATACAATGTGCAATACGTGAATTACTGGAATGATTAAGTATTCGTCTTGGGTCTAAATTTTATAGAATATTTGCATAAACAAATGAATATATCCTAAATTATTTTTATAAATATTCAAATGACACCGAAGTATCCTCTTGGATTAACCCGATTACTTTTTAGAAAAAAATTAAAACAAACTTACTTACTATATTGAGAGATTTATTGTTAATCGGCAAGTGTAGTACAAATAAACCTGATATAGCTTGACTGGGAGACAGGCTGATTCAGTGATGAGGCATAATAGGCCTTAACCGTTTGCAGGATGCTTTGTGACTTCGTTCTGCCATCCCCATTAAAACTAGAATTTGTCAGTATCAACAACTATTCCACTTTACACCCATGTATCAGGAAAACGGAAGGTAACTTTGATACTATGGATCAAATAATAACCTTTAATTACAATTGTTCACTGTCTGATTACAGTAAGGAATGAAAAACTTAATTGTCACTGATGATACGTAGGTTTTTTCTTTTTATTTTAAAATTATAGCTGCTCCACAGTGGACACATTATAAATATGGTAGGCGTGTTGGAAAGGAACGTGAAGTAAATCGTAGCCCATGGTGTATTTCATGGACCTGTCTCGGGGAGTGATGAGAAACTAAATGGAAATGGTGCAACCGAGAATCTTGTTCATTGCGCCTAGTGGGCCTCAACATTATCTCTCTGCAACCTTATTCGTTTTTGCTTCTTAAACTTCATGCAAAAAAAGAAGCTTAAACTGGAATTGAAGATAATTGTAGAAGTAAGCAAGTATGTCACAACCCTATTTGTCGGCCCACATCACACAGTGCTATGAAGTTAACCATAGTTGAAAATTACTAAAGAACTACATCTACATCTATTTTCTTCAAGCATAATAACTAATCCAACTCCAGAATGGCACAAAACCAATTGTTACCGATTTTGGCCCGGTTACGTTGCTCATTGTCGTCCATCGATGTTTTTGAAGGTGAAAAACATTAATGGCTGCAAATGGTCTCCAAGTAACTAAACATTTCGCTACACTATCCGAACGGACACGTCCATCGTACGTCCCACATTGGGTGTCCTTTGATGCAGTGTTGCCTGTCTGTCAACACTGATATCTCGACGTAGACGTCGCTGGTCTCGGTCATATTCACGACACACTCTTCACACTGGGTGGATGAGGAATGTTGAATTCACGAAATGGAATGCCCCATGCGTGTAGCGCCAACCAACATTCCAAGTTCAAAGTCTGTTAACTGATGTCGTGCAGCCATAATCAAGCTAGAAAACCTATCACACCACTCACGATAGTACAAATAAAAGCTTCCACATTGCACTACACATTTATCCTTCTGAGGTACTTCTGCCATTTGGATATTTGTAACTTCCTATCCCCTGACTTTTGGCACTTCATTATATATTTGGAAGCTTTAATTGTATAAACAACCACGTTTTTAATATAGTCTTCTCGGGTGACTAGCCTTATGGTGAACATGGCGAAAGAGATCCAATTGACCAAATATCGTGTGAAAACACCCTGCTCATTCGGCTAGTCAGTTAAGAAGAATATATTAATTCTCAACGCCGAAAGCAGCTTCAATCTTATGAAACACGTTTTTCTTTTCTATTCGAATGATATCTGGAAGAGTTATCAAACTATTATAAGAATCATTGCATTCATAAAATCATATTAAAAAAATTAATGAATTTTTTTATTACCACTTCAACTGAACAGATATTTGAAAAGATATTGTGAGAAACATGTCATACTTGCAGTGTATTTCAATACGAAATTTACTATGTCATAAGAGAGGAGCAGAGAAAGTATAGATTACGCAAAGTTATATTAAGAACGAAACGATAAGAACTATAAGGTGATTAAAGAAATTACAAGTTCAGACTTCGTGAACGATTAGCTTTCTACATGACTTTGCATGTCCCCACCCGTCGCCGTGTACTCTGTGATCAGATCACAGTGGCCAAGATTATCCATCATTCCAATAGTTTAATGTTCATCTATTTGCTGCCCAACGCAGCTTACACCACATGGGCGTGCTTATATATCGGCATGATCACTGAAACTGTGGTCCAAAAGACCCATCTATGAAAACGTGTATAGCTGTAATACATTTATACTAGTGCGGAGTGAAAATGACACAGAGTAACAGTTATTTTAGATGTTAAGACCTATCTTCAAAATATTCGTAATAGTGAATCTGTTGGGTCAACGGTATCAACTGGTTTGTTAATCAGTAGTACACTGTTACGAATATCAATCGATTTTTGGTATTTTCACAAAATTACCCCTGGCGAAAGTTGACCATTGCCGATTTCCTATTCGTTCCATATTCACAACCCTGTCTAGACTCCTAGAGACTCTAATGTGCTTTTCACTTTTGTTTCGGCTCTACGGCTTGTAGAAGTCGAGTTACAAAAGCCAGGATGTGATTTTGACGAAAATCAAAAATTCAATCGAACCATTCATGCTTTCTCCTTGACAGATTTCTGTAAACCAGGGAAAAATCGGGAAGACTTGTTTGTGA
>CM061921.1:274798563-274926194 GCA_031002005.1 Vandiemenella viatica | reverse complement strand
AAAATGCATTCTTCACTTCACAACCACACAACCACTCAAGCATCATACATTGCTCTGCTAAAATTGCGAACATACCCTTTCCTGGATTTGCAATGTTTTTGTTCTTGACTGATGTTTAAGATCAGTCTCGTCGGCGCACCAAGATTCTTCGCTTTTACCCTAACCTCGTGTTCCAAATTTTTTTCCCAGTAAATTGCAAACCGAATTCATAATGCACTTTCAGAACGCCAAAAGCTGCAACTATTCTCAAAAACGAAAATAAACTCAAGAGTTCATTCAGGCTCCACAGCACAACACACAAAAACAAACTTCCAAATAACACTTCCTCGTGCAAATTATTTAGCAACTTAACAATGAAACGTTTGTGCGCCTATTGCATTAATCGTTCAAAAAATTCTCGCTAGGTAGTGAAGGTTATGCTACTGTATCTTGGTGCACTCTGCGGAACTTTTGCAACTTAGTGTAGTTGTACTAATGTTGACAGTGTAGCCAAAGCCCGAGAAATTAAATTTTTCTTTTACATTGTCAAAACATTAATATTTACGTCGCTTAGTCAAGGATGAAGGCATAAACTGGAGATACAGACACAGGGATTCGAGAGTAGAAGTTCAACCACACTGCAGACTTCCCTACGCTGTAACTAACGTTTCAAGAAAATAATGGTTGGGTTGGTACCGCACCCTTAGGCTATACGCTCTGAGAGCCTAAAATGAGACCATAAAGCAATACTCCGTAAAAGCCACGCCCACAATCCTCTGCGACGTACAGTCTTATGAGATTCCGAAGATGGAGCCTCAAAAATACTACCCATTTGAGAAACATTCATTTATATTAACAGTCCTAAAATATTGACTGTCACTGCTTTTAACGTGTGTCTAAAATTCTGGAAATACTTCCTGTTATTTTAATTCTGTATTACCTCTTTAAAAACATATTTTAATATATCTCTTGGGGCGGCTCCGCCTCAGAGACTTTAAGGACGAGCCGCTACTGCTTGCTGACATACATGAGGTATAACCCTGAATCCATATTTAGAAAATTATTATTTAGACCTAAGATTCAAATATAAAATAATGTAATGATTTGTACCTATTTATGCACAAAATTAAACTCTAAACAAATAACTGATATCTCTCTCAAACGTGGTTATAAATTATCATATCATTCATATGATAGATTGTTCCACTTTTAAGAAATGCCGGAATATCGCCACGGAAATGTTGAAATGTGGTGCAATCTGTCGATTTTTACTTTTCATTAACAGGGATATGCCCGGTCTTTAAGTATCCGAATTTTCCGATAGTAAAAAGGTAAACATCGTAAAGAATGATTCAACAGCACGTAGAAATAGGAAAAATACTATTTAATTTTTCAGTTAATTCATCCTTCGATTTAGAAATTTTAAGACTGCGATGCAGTTCGTGGTTGTTCAGATTGTATGGAACCAATACAAGCGTCGCTTCGTCACCACGCAGCACGTGAATAAAAGACCAAGCCTACCGTCAGGCTCGGTCCTCTGCACTGTATTTCCTGCATTTGGCCGGCAGAGGTCGCGCTGGCAGCGACAAACCAAACTTATACAGCGTTTGCATGATTCTACGGCAGAGCCTCGACGACGTTATGGGGCGCAATATCAGTAAGAAGTTCGAACGTGACAATGATTGGTCTCCGGAAAAGGGTTTGTCATACAGTGACACGGCGATTCATACGGCACGCCGCTAAGACAGTGATGTTTGTGTGGAGCCAGAGGATAGAACATTCATAAACAGAGATGTGATCACAGCGCGGGATGACCATCTTAACTGCATGGCCGTAATCAGACTTCGTCCATAATGTTAGCTTTGACGTTGGAGCACTACAACGGATGTGGACATGTCTGTCGGCGGTTCGACGCAGGACTGGTGGCACGGATGCCATGGCGTCGGCAACCACCAACGCCTCAGTCTGCACTGGCGAGCTGAATGGAAGAATGACGTGTTTATGGACAATTTGTCCACGGTGATAGCTGTGTACAGCGTGATGAGAGCAATCGGCAGACTGAAATGTTGAACGATATAGCGTAAAAACGCCAGAGTTATGGTCTGGCGAGCCATTGGCTATAAAATTCAATTTCATTACCTACATATTGAGGGCAACCACTACATTAGGGAGGTTTTTAGCCCAATGCACTGCCATGCTGCAAGCAGCACCATATGCACATTTCAGCAGGACAGATGTGGTGAGGAATGAGCATGCCTTCCAAGTACAGTGGGTACCACTGCTTCCCTGACCTGCACGTTCGCCGACATGTCTGGGATATGGTCGTCGGCAGCTTGTTCGTTCCGATCCTTTTGCAACCACTATCGAAACTTCCTTGAAGCACCTCCATACTGCGTGGCAGAGTGTTCCCAGCAGTACATTCAGGCTGTCTGATACAATGCTCCGCTTGCAACACGTGGCGGCTTCACATCGTACTGATTCTTACGGTCATAGTGTATGTGCAGTTTTGGAATTCATCATTTTTGTATTGACATGTCCCTATATGTGGAATAAATTTCACTGTAATGACATCGTCTCCTTGCTGTTGTAATTTTCACAAATAGTGTAGATATCAATAACGGCATAGATTTCATGCACTAGGTTGTTTGCGCTTAATTTACCGGCAAAGGATTTTTAGAGACGGGTTTCATCCACCAATCTGATAGCTAAGAAATCATTTGTTATGAAGGTTTGAGCTACAGTTCGTTCACTGGCTGCGTGTTCGCTAAGAGTCGCACAGAAGCAACTACCCAGGGTTTAGGAAAAAGGTATAATGCACAGAATGAAAAATACTAGCTACTTAGTTTGTGGAAGTATTGGTGGATATCTGCTTTACATCTGAATATCGAGTAAATTATAACCGGAATAAAAAAAATATCTGAATTTGACTTTCAAGAAATGAGAAAATTGTCACTGCAGCAACAAGTTCAGGACTAAATCAAATTTTTACTAGAAGAGAAATCAACATAATCAGATAACTTAAAATCAACGAGAGCTTAGGTAAAGCAAAGGTAGCATTGCAAAAAGTATTCGAACTATAAGATGAATGTGGAGTATGCTAATAGAAAGCATTCCAACAATCCACGTTGTGAAACACCAATTGGTTGACAATATTTGACAAGAAACCTAAAATAAGTAACTCGGCAACATATCTGCGTGTCCAAATATAGCTTCTGATCAATTTTCAATCAATTCTTTCGCCACTTCTTTAGTCCATTCCTTCAAAACAAAGCCAATTTAGATTTGGTTGATCTCTGAATTCTGATCAAACCTTGCAGTATGCATTACTTGGCAAGCATTTTATTCTTCCCCTTCTCTTCTCCAACAAATCTTAAACGTCTAGCGTCGAGTATGTTCTAGACAACCTCTGCAATAAATGGTTATCTTCAACTGGATGCTTAGTCAAATGAACTAGAGCTTCAATAGACCTAAAGAACAGCTCACTAGCTTTCCTACAACAGTGAAATTGAGAGACTTTCATTACAACTGAAAAAAATATCAGTAGCTTGTGTTATAGCGTTTTTTTTTTTAAATCTTATGAAACAGATTTCCAAATTGCTTCAAAATGATCTGAAAATCCTAATACTGCTTAGAATTGTTTCGTTCATAACAGGAGGGGACTATAACTAGAACAACTTTACTGCACCTCAGGTGAAATAATTGTTATTGCTGTAAGTTACGGTAACTGGGATGGTAAGAAGATAATTTGTTAGCCAATTTTTATTTTGTTAGTGGTTAAGACCAGCAATCACTCTTTAACTACAAATTAGAGGTTACACCTGTCCACGTGGAAATGTCAATCACAGATTTAACACTATAAATCCACCCCATAATTACATAGTTCATTACATCATTATGAAAGTCTGTAGGGGTATCCACTCACATTTTCAGATAAAATAGGTGTGTAAGGAAATTACCACCTTGAATGCGATCCATTGCAAATTAATAATTATCATTACACCAGCCGACGTCATTGTCAGCATTATCACACGGCGATAAGTCGAGTACTACGCATGTACACCGTTTAGTCCACCCACTGCATTCGTTACCCACAGCCAGTCTTATCAGACAGATGAGTCAAACACGTACAGATATGTTGCCGCTCGCTTAACATAAGCGTCAACACTGTCACACTCTTAATTATGTAGTTTATTACAGCATTATTAATGATCAGTTGTTACATCGAAGGCTTCAACCTGTTAGTTCTCCCCCCTCATGCGTATATCAGAGCAACGTTAAATTTATTTCGTATATCATACTAATGACAAGTTATTTCAGTGAATGAGTTAACTTGTCTTATCTGCCTCTCCCCTTACTACCACCACTCTTCATCCATATAATGTCACGGCCTTACACGGCACGCCTCAGTTTACATCAATGTAACAAGTACTCCTAATCGCTTCGGCATGCCAGTATATTGCAAGTGATCCATAACATCTAACCGTCATCGAAACAATTGTGTGCCGGGGCGGTAGTGCTTGAAAAAGTTGAACTCAAAAAAAGTTACGCAATCAAATGAAGACTGGGTATACCGATCCAGATATTGCACAGTGTCAGATTTATTTAGCAGTAATCGGCGAACGAGCATTACATTCGGCGACCACGATCTGTGGCCCAACTGTGTGTGGAGAAAACATTTTTTCCGCAATGGGATCCTGTATGTGGCGCCCTACTTGCAGCTAGAAGAGACTCTCCGCCAGGTCGTGGCATCTAGGGTTGAGAGTAAGGATTTTTTGGACACAGTAACTGATTAATTTCCACGTGACATTTTTCGTGCTCACAAATGCTGATTCACAGATTCGCTCCAGTTACAGTTGGGCCACAGATGGAATCCTCGTTTGCCGATTACTTCTAAATAAATCTAACTAGGTGTATATCCTACACCTGGATTAACATACCTCATTCTTCATATGATAGCTCATCGTTTTTCGTGTTCCAACCACCTACGCCACCGCCGCAATCTTGTTTAGATGACAGTCCAGCAGTTGGACGTTTTGTATCACTTGCACTTTTCTGGCATACCGACGCGAACTGGAGTACTTGTACTTGTGATATTGCTGCAGACGGGCGCATCGTTATATGGACGAGGAGTGATGGATGGGTGGAATTAGAGACATGCTGACCCCTACAGTAAAATAATTGATCGTTTATAATGATATTTATTATAAATTTAATGTTGCCCTTACATACGATGATAGAAAATGGGCAGGTTAACGCCCACACTGAGGACAATAATGGTGTAATAAACTAATGGTGGTTATTGTGTTTATTATGGAATAAGAGGGCGGAAACATGTCTGTAGATACACAAGAACGAAGTTTCGCTCGGCACTGATAATTTATAAAATGCTCTCAGGTAACTATCCGAGTTAACGAAGTGTTGTCACGCGATATTTTGGCGATCACGTCTGATGACCATAAGATGGCGACAGTGCATTTGATCGTCGAATTATCGTGTGACAACACTTCGTTAACTCTGACAGTTACCCGAGAGAATTTTATAAATGTCTGTAGATGACTCATGTTCTCGCCAATCGATCCCTGTGTATATGATATGCTGGCTTTTGGCAGCAAGTGCAGTGGGTTTTCTGACCGTTTAACATGCGTATGACGACCCCTCACCGAGTGATCAACGGTTGGTTGGTCATAGACAAATTTTATTAACTTTGTAATGAATGGGTGTGATTATAATGTTGAATCCGCGGCTAAATGATATCCCTGGGCGGACACGTGTGACCTTCGACCTATAATTTGTCTCTAGTTAACAGTATGTCGTAAAATATAAGAAAAATTCATTGAACGGAATCTTCGTACTATTTGATGGTTCAGCAGCTGCTTGTGTGATCAGCTACATATCAAATTCAAATTTTGCATGATGGACACTATCCAGTATGCTTATAACGGGTGTCTGGTCAACGTAGCGGGTATTTGATAATTGAATAAACAAAAATATGTCGCGTTGGAACCGGGACAGGTGTGAATTCGAAGGTTACTTGTCAATGAACACAGCACTTAAACTGAGAACAGGTTTATTGAGAACTCAAACATACACGCAGCACTGACTGCCTCTTGGGCAGAATGCTCTTCTATTTATACACAGATAGAACGTACTAGAGATTACAAGAGTAGTTAACAAATGAAATGTGTAGAAGTTACAAGTGACCTTAGGAAACATGTAGAATCTTCTGGAAATAATAAACAGAATTAAATAATTTTTGTCAGTGGGCGGGATTGAACCGGCGACCTTCGGTACCGCAATTCGTGACGCTACCCGCTGCGCCATGCTGGCAGACGGTACACTGGCGTTCATGCGGCATTGCTCCCTCTCCTGAGGAAAACAGCGTCCCGCTGTTAGATTTCTTTTGGGGCACGCTGAAGTGTCCTGGATCTTGATCTTGTCGTGGGTCCTCTGTATGGCAGTTCTGGAGGGCCCCTCCTGTTTGTACTATTATCTTCCTGTCCGACTTCCTCAGTATCCAAACCGTCCTCAGAGTCCTTGAACAAGAAGCTGGTTGTGCCTAGCTGCTCGTCAGGATTGTAGTAAGGCTTCATGCGGAGGACGTGAACAATGTCCCTTCGCTTTCGTCGTTTCGAAGACGGCTCATAATCCTCGACTTCGTATGTGACGTCTGACCGGCGGCGTATGACACGATACGGACCAAAGTACCGCTTCAGTAACTTTTCTGATAGCCCAACCTTCCGGACAGGGGTAAAAATCCATACGAGATCTCCTGGGTTGTACGCAACAGGTCGGTGCTTGCCGTCATACCGCTGACGGTCCCTCTCCTGGGTGGCCAGTGTTCGTATGCGAGCCAGCTGTCTTGCTTCTTCGACCCTGGTAATGAGCTGTTTTATATAGTCATCCTGAGTGTCGTCCGGCTGGAATGGGAACAGCGTATCCATTGTGGTCTCAGCTTCACGGCCATGGAGCAGAAAAAACGGAGTGAAGCCTGTCGTATCTTGCCTTGCTGTATTATAAGCAAATGTGACCACTGGCAGTATTGTATCCCAATCCTTCTGCTCAACATCCACATACATCGACAGCATATCGGCTAATGTCTTGTTGAAGCGTTCTGTGAGACCGTTTGTCTGAGGGTGGTATGCAGTTGTCATCCTGTGGACAACGTCGCATCTTGACATGACCTCTGATACTAGTCTTGACTGGAATACCTTTCCACGATCGGATATCATCACACGTGGTGCTCCATGCTTCAAAATAATGTCTTCTACTAGAAATTTTGCAACCTCTGGAGCTTCTGCAGTCGGCACAGGTTTGGTGACAGCGTAGCGCGTGAGGTAGTCGGTGCAGACTATTATCCATCGGTTACCGGTTGTCGACTTCGGGAACCTCCCCAAAAGGTCGATCCCAATTCGGTGGAATGGAACTGCTGCAGGTGGAATTGGTACTAGATGACCTGGAGGTAATTGCGGCACATGTTTCCGTCGCTGGCACTCTTTACAGTGACTCACATAATGCTTGACAGATCGGTAGAGACCCTTCCAGTAATACCTGGCGTCTGATTCGGTCCAGGGTCTTCACAAATCCCAGATGACCGGATATTGGAGCGTCGTGGAAATACTTGAGAATAGCTGGCTGGAGATGAGCTGGAACGACCAGAAGCCACTTGGGGCCTAGTGGATCGTAGTTGTTCTTATACAATGTCCCATCTATCAATTGAAACCTCCTTTGGCCGGTTCTCCTTTCTCCAAGGGCGTCTATGGTTCTTAATACTCTGAATCTTCCCTCTGTTCAGCTGCGAACGTCACCTAATTCAGCGAGGGCTGAAATTCCATTCATGCTGTTGTGTTCTATTAAAGGATTCCTTGAAAGGCTGTCGGCATCCTTGTGTTTGCGTCCGTTTTTGAATACACCGTGACGTCGTACTCTTGAAGTCTAAGTGCCCATCTTGCTAGTCGACCTGATGGATCCTTCAAGCTGGTTAGCCACATAAAGAATGGTGGTCTGTTACGACGGTGAAAGGTTGCCGAATAAATACGGACGAAACTTGTTGATAGCCCAGACAACTGCGAGGCATTCTTCTCGGTTGTAGAGTAGTTTATCTTCGGGCTTAGAGAATACTCTTGATGCATAGGCTATATCACCTTCTCAGCAACCTTCCTGAATTTGCACAAGCACTGCACCGATCCCATAACCGCTGGCGTCAGTGTGAAGTTCAGTTTCTGCATTCTCGTCGTATAAGGCTAGAACTGGTGCGGAAGTTAGAGCCTCCTTAAGTGCCTGGAAAGATCTTTCTTTAGTTTCATCCCAGTAAAACTTGGCGTCTCCCTGCAAAAGTTCTTGCAGTGGACGTGCCATGTTACAGAATCCTTTTATGAAACGCCGGAAGTATGAGCACAGCCCAAGAAAGCTTCTCACATCACGAATGTGCTGAGGAGTTGGAAATTCCATGACTGCCCTTACTTTATCTGGATCAGCGCGGACGCCATCTCCGTTGACCAGGTGCCCCAGGATTTTTATCTCTCTGGCGACGAAGAGGCACTTCTTCGGATTGAGGCGGAGTCCTGCAGTCTGGAACACACTTCAGCACCGTTGACAGGCGACTCAGATGTTCTTCAAATGTTTCGAGAAAACAACAATGTCATCTAAATAACAAAGACACGTCGTCCACTTAAGGTGTCGAAGTAAGTTGTCCATCATGCGTTCGAATGTGGCCGGAGCGTTGCATAATCCGAATGGCATTACTTTGAATTCATAGAGGCCATCAGGTGTAATAAAAGCCGTCTTTTCTCTGTCAGCTTCGTCAACCTCGATTTGCCAGTAGCCTGTCTGCATGTCCATGGTTGAGAAGTATGTAGCTCCTTTCAAGCAGTCTAAGGCGTCGTCGATGCGCGGCAGTGGGTAGACATCTTTCTTTGTGATTTTGTTCAGCCGCCGATAGTCGACACAGAATCGCCACGTACCATCCTTCTTCTTTACGAGGACCACCGGAGATGACCAAGGACTCTCCGAAGGTTGAATAATGTCATTATGCAACATCTTCTCCACTTCCTCTCGAATTATTCGCCTTTCGACTGGTGACAATCGGTACGAGCGCTGGCTAATGGGCGGATGATCCCCAGTATTGATACGATGCTTTATCGTGGGCCGTTTCGTCTGACCTTTTTTTTTGCTGGGGTGTGAATACACCAGAGAATTGGCGTAGTATAGCTAACACCCGGTGGTGTTGTTCCTTGGTCAGGCCGGACCCTATTGGCAGTTCCATAGTTGTTTCCTCCAGCGTGTTGTCGATACTAGTAACAGAGCATGGATCTTCGTTAATGACGTTGAGCTCGCCCTCCTGGACTGGTTCAGCTGTCCCTATGCACATTCCCTTGGGGATAATTTGTGACTGCTCGTGACAGTTGGTGATCCAAATGTCTCCTCGACCACCGATAATGCTTATGATAGCCGCTGGTATGTAGATTTCTTTCGTGAGCCTAATAAACTTTCTACTATCGACAAGCACTTCAAGGTTGCGGTCGTCCGTGTTTTTGACTGGGACTCTTCTCATTGCGAACGGCGGGATTGTCACGTTGTCAACGGCGAATAACTTCCCAGAAGATTCTGTGTTACGTGTACCCGTCGCAACGACTTCTTCAATTTGCAGCTCAGACGTTCCACAGTCAATGACAGCTTGGGATGCCTTAAGGAAGTCCCATCCAAGGATGACATTATGACTACATTCTGTTAAAATGACAAATTCAACTGGCTGGGTCCTGTTGTTGATGGTTATTCTCGCGACACAAGCTCCAGCTGGCTGGACGTACTTTCCATTTGCGACCTTTAGCACAGTTGCCCCCGTATCACGGAACATTGTCTTCTTTAGTGTGCGACGATAATTGTCCGACAATACGGAGAAAGAAGCTCCTGAATCAACCAGCGCCCGGACAGGTTGGCCGTCGATTATAACGTTGATGAGATTTCCCGACATCTTAGTGACTGTCATCCATGGAGGATTTTCATCTGCGGCGGCCTCACCTCCGTAGATGGTCGCCTTGCTTAGTTTTCCTGCGTGCGGCGGCTAGGGGAGCGGCTGGTAGCTCTGTCCGGCGACGATGAACGGCAGCGGCGCGTCGGGGATCGACCTCGTCTAGGGTACGGCGATGGGCTTCTTCCCGTAGGTCGACCGAACTCGTCAGCGGGTGGCTGCCTGGGGTAGAACTGTTCGGATGGCGGACGTCTTGCGGCAAAATAATCGTCAAATACTCGTCTTCTCTCTCTGCAGTAGCGTATGACATGTCCAGGGCGCCCACAGTGGAAACATACTGGCGCGTTGTCTTCTGTCCTCCAGACGTCCGTTCGTCTGCGGGACGTCATAGGTGCCGGAGGATTTGGTTGTGGCCGTGTCGGCCGGTTCCTAGGCTGCCGTTTGGCAGCTGCAGCATACGTCATATCAGGGCGAGGCCATTCTTCACGTCGAGTGCGATTGGCTCGGCAGACAGGAGCTATTGTCTGAAATACCTCTTTTTCCGCCGCGTCGGCTCCTTCATGACCCACTGGGCTTACATCCATGGCCATGATCTGATGCTCACTCGGTTCAAGAGTCCCAGCTGCCATGAACTGTTGTAATTCTTCTCTCACAATTTGTCGTATGAGAGACGCAAAGTCGTGCTGGTCTTCCACAACTGCCATAGGGACTACGTTGGGAAGTCTGTCATACTTCTTTCGCCCAACCCTCCTTTGTTGCATCTCCTCAATCCGCTGGCACCACTTGATGAACTCTTCCGTCGTAGCGACGTCTTTTATCAGAAGAGCTTGGTACATGTCTTCTGCAATACCTTTCATTAGGTGCGTGATTTTGTCGGCTTCAGTCATATTCGGGTTGACTACGTTGCATAGGGCCAAAACATCCTGTATGTAAGATTGCGTCGGCTCCCCATGTCGTTGGGCCCGGTTCTTCAGTTGTTCTTCCGCCGAGCGGATTTGTCGCTGGTGGTCCCCAAACGTTTTCTTAAGTTCCGTCTGGAACATTTCCCAGTTATTCAGTTTTTCTTCGTTGTTCTCGAACCACTGCTGGGCGGTTCCGTCCAGATAGAAATAAACATTTGCCAAGCACATGGTATGATCCCACCTGTTGTACTTGGCGACTCGGTCGAACCCTTTTAGCCATTTGTTAGGATCCTGTCCAGCGTCTCCAGAGAACACCGATGGGTGTCGAATGTGCAGCTGGCTTGCCGCCATGGGTTTCCTAATGACGCGGACTTTCGGAAGGACGTACTGAGTATATCCTTTGTAGTCCGGTTCCAGTCCGTGTAGGCGGCGACTTTTACGTTGCCTAATCGGAGCCACGACGATGCAGCTGTTGCACAGGGTACCCGGCGCCTCCACCAAACTATGTCGCGTTGGAACCGGGACAGGTGTGAATTCGAAGGTTACTTGTCAATGAACACAGCACTTAAACTGAGAACAGGTTTATTGAGAACTCAAACATACACGCAGCACTGACTGCCTCTTGGGCAGAATGCTCTTCTATTTATACACAGATAGAACGTACTAGAGATTACAAGAGTAGTTAACAAGTGAAATGTGTAGAAGTTACAAGTGACCTTAGGAAACATGTAGAATCTTCTGGAAATAATAAACAGAATTAAATAATTTTTGTCAGTGGGCGGGATTGAACCGGCGACCTTCGGTACCGCAATTCGTGACGCTACCCGCTGCGCCATGCTGGCAGACGGTACACTGGCGTTCATGCGGCAATATCATTTGAGTAGCAAAATGGCAGCCGCTGATTCAGTGAAGGGAGAAAGGTTATGAAAGAAAGCAGATAAATTTAAGTTTGGATAAAATAACCCGGAAAATCCTCCTATCGGTATCTGGGACAAAATTGTGTAATGCGTGAAAGTGTTGCTGATCATAACCTAACTTGCCTTGTTGCCTTTAGCATCCGTTAATGATCTATATGTAGACCATTCAACAAAAGATTCTAAAAATTCATCCACTATTTCTATAAATAAATGTCAAAATGATTTATTCTCGCCAAAGAAAAAGGCGGATCTTCAAGGCAAAGTAAAATGAAGACCTGAAATATTTTACTGTTTTTTTTTTTTATTATAGCCAAATAAACATCCTAATTCAGTTTATGCCTGAACATATACTTTCTACATCCTTACTTACATAAAAAATAATGATACTCAACAGCATTTAAACAAAACAAGTTTCAATTCCAGGATGTGGGTACCAGGTAATACCACACATCCATTTTTAATCACGGATTTACGGTTTTTGGAAACTAAAAAGCATGGTAGGATAGTGTAAAATGAAAGGCGAGGAAATCGGCAGTGGCCATGAAAGGAACCAGACTATGCTTTTAAGGGAAGTGATTTCTGGAAATCATGTAAAATAGGAAATTGAATAATTGGGCCGAAAATCCAACACGTGTTGTTCATAATACCTTTGTCCAAGGTGGCTAGGAAAGATGTTAACTTTGGATTGTATTACTTTTGCTACAACTACTCTACTCATCTATTCACTTTACTTGGATGACCAGTATGTACTGCTCCTGACCCATAAAGTATAGTAATGATAGAGGCAGGAGTCATCATTGAGTTATCTTGAAGAGTCATCTGATCAAGAAAACAATGGAAAATCAACATATAAGTACAGTCAGAGATGAATATCAGTCAGAATCTCTCCAGAATGTGAGACGCCATTTATCTGTATCCACTCCATCGATTAGGTCCAGCTATTTAGTTCACCAGTTATGGGAATGTTCGCTAGTGATACAAAAGTAAATAGTCGGTGTTATAGTTTGTCAGTAATTGAAGCGTCTCTTCAGGCATATAAATCTCCATTCTTTTTCCAGAAATAAATTTAAGCTTATTTCGGGACCGTTCTTCAAATCAGGCCATTGCTGAATTTATTAAGTTCCTTAGAAAAAAAAAAATACTGAAATTTGTTCTTCCTTAGGAAAAATTAATGAAATTTGTTCTCCTGCTGTAATGACCATGACACTGATCGGTGAGATGAAGTTAAGCAATCCTTTAAGGTGAGTGTAAATTCCGTTATTCAAGTTGGAAGCTGAGGTAGTAGCTCGGTGTGTTGATTAGTGTATCCAGCTGCCGCAATGATTTTTGCTTTTTACGCAGCATTGTGTTCCGATAATGTACTCTGATCAGGAAACGCCAGAAAACCGCGCAACCTGATTAACACTTTAACCAAGCAACAGTTTTCTAGTCAGGTGCTGCTTTTTGTATCATGGATTGTTCACGATACTGAAGTTTATCAGTAGAAGATTTCTCTAAATTACTTTTTTCCAAAAGTTATTTTACACTTCTATGGCCTTTCATCTATTCCAACATTCTTTCTCCAATTTTGTACATAGTTGGTTTAATGAAGCAGTTTTTATACTCCAATCAATACGGGCAGTATAACACAGAAAAACAGACACACGATATAAGATCCCAAACAGAATTTAAACTTATTTATGCACTATTTGAATTGGTTACAGCGGGACGACGTCCTGATTACTCTCAAAATGATTTCCATTCAGATATTCATTTACTTGTAGACATCCAACCTTTCTCTGTCATATTTTTATTCCTCGAACCGCAATAAAGAAAACTTCAGTAAAAATTCTATGCGCAAAACCGGTCCTTAAGCGAACTTCCAGTTGAATTGTAACTTTTACATTAAATTACAATATTTACCACTGCTTAGCTAAGTGTATCATTGTATTTCTATTTGTGAACTATAATTATTTATTTCCCAGCTCATTAAAGGATGGTGCACCTTAGGAGGGGGAAGGATAGCAGAGCCTAGAAAACATTATTTATGGTACTGATGAAATGTCTATCAAAATAAGTATCAGAAGTATGAGAGCATGAAAGACCATTTAAAGTGTCTACCGACATTTTTTCAGAATCTACAGTAACTTATGTGAGTGTTGGTATTTGATCTCGAAATAAGTTACAACCAATTATTATCCTGAACTGATCCCGTCAAACATTTGGAGAGTTACTGTTACCAATCCAGTTTCGGCATCGCTGGAAAGTCTTTGGTTCAGTTGCCGTTGATGAAACCTTAGGATAGAGTATCACCTAGAAAAAGTACTGTGGATAAACAGCGAAATTATTGGACTGGCGTTCCAGGGCTCACGATGAAATTATCTTCCAATAACCAAGCTAAAGATTTTCCTGTTGATTAGTAAATATTGTCTCAAAACAATGCGTTGAAGCATCTCACCCTGATCAATTTTAGCAAGCGCTAAAGATACTACTTCCGTCAAGTAACATCTATGGACTACATCGTCTTTATCAGCACTGTAGTGACTAATATGATGGACTAGGTCACCAGTTCAAGTCAAATTTTAATTCTGCGTTTTGCTATCTATTTTTTCCCAATTACGTAGCATATGGTACGGATGAATCATCATTAACAAACGATTAACCGTAGCATTTATAGTTGGCTGAAGTATCTGAGATTTCGAACGCAATATTTTATTTTAAAAAAAAGTAAGAAATAAGAAAATTATTGCACTTTTGTAGTGCTCATCAAACGGTTCCGTCAGTGAGAAGCTCTGCCAACCAGTCCAGTCCGCTGGTTCGCGGAAATCAATGCGGGTCAGTGGCACCCTCAAACAGTTCTGCGCGTCGCTCGCAGTTATGTATAACAGTCACGACTCGCGTATCAAAACCAAAAGACGGGGTCTACTATGTATCAGAGCTTAATAAAAAATAGCATTTAATGACTCACTAAGCAGTAGCTAGCAGAATAATTTGTTTCACACTAAACTTAGAATAATGTATCTGAAATTTCTTGCGGAAGGAAACGCGACAAAGTCAGACGTTTGTGAAAGATTTGGAATACGGTTTTCTGAAGAAATATTGACTGTCATAGTGTCCATAAACGGAGTAAAACTTCGAAGGGTTACAAAGCTTGAAATGTAGTCTTCACGGGTTTTCCGCCGTATGTTGTTGAAATGCGACAAAGAGCTTTCGGCGACTGACTCCGTCGCCATCTTCAGGTTGGATGTCGTGCAGGGAGAACCAGCGCTGCATTCAACAACATTTCAACAACATACGGCGGAAAACCCGTGAAGACTACATTTCATCGATACGCCGTGAAAGCTTTCAATCTCACGTTACAAAGCTTTTCAGAAGTGAATTGTATTCACGACATATGAAAACACTAACGGTGGAAGGAATTCTTATTTTACGTGGAAGACTCAAGCTGTCGGAAAGATGTCGTTATTTAAAAGCCGGTAAACTTTATTGAAAAATAATAACAGATTTGTCCTACGATAATTTTTGAATAAACTCCGAATCATAAATTAAATTTTTAACCGAGACAGCGATGGCCGAAAGAAGTTAAGAAGATTGTCGTGAAAAGAGGAATGGATAGCTGATGGAAGAATATGAAACTTTGGCGATTCTTAAACTCAAAGCAGAGGTTGGAATCTGCCCCAGATAATGATGTTTGTCCCTTGTTTCTTGATCGGCAGTGGTTGATGTCTGGGAGCACACTAACCACATGTTACACAAATAGATGGCGAAATTTCAGTTCGTCCACTAGGTTATTGCTCAGCGTAGAGGTGGAAGACGCGAGCATTAAATACTCTGCAACTAGACGGCCAAACCCCACGGGAATCTCTTTGACATAAAAAAGTCACAAGGAAAAAAATCGGTGATGAATTGTGGACGCTACTTCTTGGTTCCCGTACAGAGGAAATGAGCAGTCGTACTCGGGTACCGTAACCGGAAACAACTCTGTTCGAATTCAGTTTTTCTGTTATGTCTAGATATTACTGCAAGTGGTAGAGCTGTCTGGTTGCTCAGTGGTTAACACGTCTGGCTGGATATCGAAAGGTCCCCAGTTCAAATCCCTGTCTGGGCGTGGACTTTCAAAAGCTCTTAATCCGACCTCTACCCCTGGCTCACCTTGCTGTGTAGTGTGAAATACGCCCCAACGATTCCGTAGTTCAGACTCGGCGTTGAAACTGTAGATTCCATTATCTCGGTAGGATTACTGGGTTAGGCTAATTAGCCACTACAGAGGCGCAGGCGCGGCAATCGAAACTCTGTCAGTCGGCGGCCGAACACTTCGGGGATCATACTACAAATGAATGTAGACTACTTCCTTAATTTCATCCATGGGCGATATTAGCATAGTTCCACCGAGCGGGGCGGTGTAACGGTTAGCGTTCGACGGCGGTTCGAATCCCCGTCCGGGCATCCAGATTTGGGTTTTCCATTGTTTCCCCAAATCACTCCAGGCAAATGCCGGGATGCTTCCTTCAAAAGGCCATGGCCGAATTCCTTCCCATTCCTTGCCCCCATCCTTGCCCCCCATCCTTTCCCGTCTCTAAAGACCTCGATGTTAACAAGAGACGTAAAGCAGTTACAAAAAAAAACGAAAAAAAACAGCATAGTTCCTTGCCAGCAGTGATAGTACAGATTCTAATCACTAAAAGCCATAAATTCCTTTCACCGTAGTTCCAGTAATCGTGGAATGCTTTCCGTGCTCATACAGGAATATGATTCCTTACTTCTTCTCAAAAGTATGTTTCAAAACTGCACTCAGTTTTTTTCCGTAGCACAAAAACGTCCAAAATGATTCATAAATTATGTTAAGGAATAAACCAGGTGATCGTTTGTAGAAAATTCTTTACCTTAATGGGCGAATAATGTGAAAACAGCATGTTGCTGTCCACAAAGAATATTCCTGTATTCTGAAGGAGGACTGTATTGGGAGAGGAAACTACAGAAGTGTCTGCTAATCAAGTTAGGAGAAAATTTTGTTTTATTCCCGGTTTTCACAATAATCCTTATTATTGAGGGGGAAGGTCATAAGTAGGTAGTTTCTGCGCAAAAATATGGGTTAACGCACTACATCTATAAACTGAGGCAACGTTTTTACACTAATTCATTCAGTGGTTCCTCGAGGAAGAAGTATAACTATTAGATAATTTTTTCAGTGATTTTTAGAGCCAAAAGAAAAAGTTTTTTCCTCCTTCAATTGCTGCTTTACGTTCTGACGACATACCATGATGTTAAGGACAAATAATAAAGGGATTGTAAGTTACACTTCTGTGCTTTTAACCATAGTTATTTATTGATCGTATAGTTATAAAAAATTTGGTATAAACGTATTCGTCTCTCTATCATACTAAATTATCATATTTGAAAACAAATCAACTACCCTTCAACAATTTCCCTACAATTAATGTGTCAGCTCTCTTAGAAGCAGAAGAATTTACAGGACTAATGTGCATTTTTTTAACTAACTTAAGTGACTGTGTAAAATTGAAATAATTTATGTTATCGTGATTATATTACTTTTAACTCCTTATGCGTCCTTTTTAACTTGAAATCGTAGTATATATATGAATCGAACATAAATAACAATTAATTAAATTTCTAAACAGTTTGTTTCATAAAATTATTATCATTGCAATTCGTTATTGTTATTAACAACATCATACAAAACTGGGTTCATGTTCTTTGAGTTCACTGCGAATAAAGTAAAATTCATATCATTTTCGAAGAACTCTTCTTTAAACTTGTTCATTTTCCTCCATCAGTATTCATTACACACGTCAACACTAAATAATAAGATGGCTGCCTGCCTTGTATTTCCCATATATTTTTAACGAATTTTGTTCGCAAACGAAATTTTGGTACTATCTTCTCGCATTAGGAATACTTAAGCGGGGTTTCAGAGGTTCCTTTCCTCCGGGACCTGCAGTTTAACATAGAATCCGAACCACGGAGCGTTAACGTGAACAAAAGAAACTTTATGTAGTAAGGTGTCAGATTAGTGACTGAAATACTGATGACATTCCTAATTTTCGTAGAGTGTTAACCTGACTCTTACCTCTTACAGCTTAAAAATCGTCCGTCTTTTCAATATAACCAGTAAACTTCGTCTATTATTCGCTTTTAAGATTGGGTTAGTTATACGGACTTTGCTTTTCGTATCGTTGGGCTTCACGGATGTGACATAATTCCTTCCACTAGCCATCACGTAGCTTGTAAGTTACAGCATCTTTTGTGGGTAATCTGAAGCTGTTGTTGTAGAATTCGTCTGTGTTGTTGGGAATGTGGAGCGGACAGTATCGGAGAGAAAGGCGGGTTTCACTTGTCCGTAGGTAATTGGTGCGCGGACCCCTGCTGTCGACATTCCGGCAAATTTTCCACGCGGCTGCGATTTTTGCCGGTAGCAGTTTCTGGCGTGGCCGACGTAATGCTCGGAAGCCGGGTTAAGACCGCCATTACATGCGTGTGATCCACCCACGCCGTCCCCAGAGAACAGGAGCGTGACGCGCCCACCAAACTGATTCTGCCCATCTTCTGGATCGTTATTCAGGAGCACAGCACCGCACCAAGAAGTAAAAACACCTTCACGTACTGCCAGCATAAAGCATACCGGTAAATAGAGTGGTTATAGGTTACATATCAAACCAAACAAATCTAGCGCATCACAATAACATAGATATACGGAAAGGTGGGATATAGAAAATTTTTCGGAAAAAAGAAACTACTCAGTGACAAGAAAGGATACCGTACAGGCAAGACGTCGTATACATCATGGTTTACAGTAATCGTCACAATGTGGACAAAAACGAACTGACTCTTCATTATCGTATGCGCTAGCACATCCAAAATGAGATGATATTGCAAACGCCCTTACAGGTGAGCCATTCTTCACGAAATTCCGATTATAGACCATGGGGTACTCTGTATCTTCTGTATACTTGCTTTTATTTTATCAACTCTTTCAATTTAATCTTGTCTTATCCGAAAAAATAGTAATTAATAAAAGCACCAAATTTTTGTGTGTTTTAATGTATTTTATCGCTGTCATTCAATTCGGTGCACTAAAGAAATACAGAAGACAGTTATTTGATGGCTTATGAAGAGTTATAGGAACATCTTAGCATCGGTCTCACCTAAGACTTTTAGCCATCGCTCCTGCGTGTATTCTGGAAGAGGTATGTTCAACCCCTGGCCCAGTCATCCAGATTTTGGTTTTCCCAAAATCAGTCCAGGCGAATACCGGGATGGTCCGTTACAAAGGGCATACTCGAATTCCTTCCGGTTCCTTGCCCCCAATCTTCCAATCAAATGGCTTCGACGTTGACGAACCGTAAAGCCACCCCTAATCGTAAGAAACACGTATACGGAAATGAAAATGCATTCCTAATGCACTGTCATTGTACTTGCAGTCTGGTTTTGGTGGCGTCAAATTCCGAACCAAACAATCAAATTTCGGTTTTTCAGAAATGTATTAAGTCTCTACCAATAACGATCATTTTCCTTCCTGTCTCTGTTTAACAGCGCTCCAGAGTAGATGACCATGAATAGGGGTTTAATCCCAAATGAAGACTGCATTTTATACTATACTTTCAAACGGTGATTTTCCTTTTCGAATCTGCCCTTTGGCACGAATAATTTTAATTTAACATTCCGCCCGTAATGTTTTGGACTTATGCTACATACAGCCTCCATTAACACTGCATGTCATGTAATAAAGACAGCAAATTTCAAATTCATTCAGTAGCATTCGGTGTACCTGCGAAGTCTCTATTTGAAGCACGAATAACGAGAAACCGTCGTCAAAACTAAACTACTGATCGTTATAGGAAGATCGTTGGTACGATTTCCAATTCTGATGGGCTGGGCAGGATGTAATGAATCTACCTGTTGTACAGTGTGTAAAAAGAGCAGAGTAATTCAGGTAATGTAATGACATGAGTATTGTTTTGCTGCAGTTAAGCGAGTTTTAACTGTACATGAGCCAACTGACTGATTGCGCTGTTTCTTTCACCTAGCTGTTATCGTGACACATTGTTTCAAGTGAAAAAATGTGCTTTAGTGTTACCACATTCACCTAAACTAATTCCTGGGCCTCCAGTCAGTCTGCATGAGTTACGCCTAAAAGACGGTAGCGGAACTGTTTGGTGACTCAACGGAAAGGTGTTCAATCAGGAATCCAGTGGCCTGCTGTTAAAAATACGGGACTATTATGGTTTTAAGGCACCTAATGTAACCATCGTCTCAGGCACTGTTTTAGTTTTGAACGCGGAGAAAGTATCCAAAGTTCATTGTAGCCAATTCCACCTCAAGCTGTAGTTCCCATCTACTTGGCAGAATTACCAGGTTAGGATTCTGCTTTCCTTAATGCCACCACACAAGGAAAATCTTATTGTAGGAGACAACTTCGCTTTATTTCACCGTCAAATTAAGATTTGAAAGATGAAGCAGCGTTATCTATAACCTTGTATTTGCTATGACTTACTCAAAATATTCCAGTGTGACATCGTTGGCATATGTTTCCTTTCGATCCTGAAACACTATGTATAGATGATTGAAAAAGGATTCTATCCCCGGTCCGTTGATCGAGATTTCGGTTTTCAATGGCGTTTGAAAAGTTGTTCCCTTAACAAGTGCCATGGCTGACTTCCCTCCTTGTCTGTAACAAAATCGTTTCGCGGCTACAGTGACATCGTTGTCAGAAAGCCATAAAGCCCCAATAAAAAATAGAAGTTATTAACTTCTTTAGGACACTTTGAGATCGAATCATCATACCTACTTCAGTAATAAATGTCAGTTTGTATGCGACATAAACATTTTTTTCTCAATCCAATGGTGATCACAGGTCCTAAGTTGAGGGCTGAAGTTATATAAATAACCACTCTCTTGCCATTCGCTGGGAAGAGATGTGTTATCGGCTTACAGTTACGTGTAAAGAATGACAATTATAAATGTCGTCCATCCAGAGCTTTCTTCTTGCGCAATCATCTGTTTCTTGGATCAGAATATTAATTTAGAAACTTGCTTAGTGGCAGCCCTAATAGACAATGAACTTCGCTGGGAGTTGCTGGGAAGGAAGGTATTGTTGCTGAATTTATTTTGCTCCAGGTATGACTTTTCTTACAAAATTGTTCACCGGTGAAACGAGCGGTGTCCGGAGAGATATAGGAACCAAATTGCTGCGGTGTACGGGAACAAAACCGTTACTCGGCTGCTGCCGCTGTGTTTTTGTAACCATACAATCTCTCCTGGCAATACGGCACAACAAAACACAACCACAGCATTGTCGAAAAAACCTGCCTAATGTACTGCAACTTCATTAGGTTTTGAGTAGATTACGTAAGCGGTAATTCACGGTGACGGTTTTCGGAAAAGTGAAATGAATATTTGAACTTAACAAAATTATCGCTGACAGATTACATGAGAGTTATAGAGATAAAGCAACAAAAACTATTAAATGAAATTTGACTACTAATGAACAAACATGTTTTGTGGTAGCCATAATAGACAGTGAACTTAGCTGGAGAATTGCTACTGTAGTAACAGTCCATACTTTCGTCAGTAATTATTTCATCTGTTGCCTCACGCTTTCCAGCTCATCAACGTTCAGGTCAATAGAGCTGTGAGAGGACTAAAGACAATGAATTGGAAGCAATTCCTCCACGGCCTTTTGAAGGATCATATCGGAATTAACTTAGAGTGATCGCTGGGAACCGTGAAAAACAGCAGTCTGCATGGACAGAGCAGGCATTGGACCTGCGTCCTTCATAATGACAGTCCCACTTAACAAACACGCTTTGTTTGATAAGTAATACGATATATTAAATTACTGGGATCTACTTCCTTTATCTTAGCATTATCTGGGTATTTTTAATGTTCAAATTGAAACAAGTAATTTGTAGTGATAATAGATATAAAAATCTATAGTGAGGATGATCATTTTAATTAAAGAAACCAGCTCTAAAATATCAGGACAGAAGAATAATTTTTAATTCTTATAAGAGTCAAACGGCTATAGTAACAGTGGAAATTCAAGACTTATGAGAATCGGTAAACAATTTACTGAGGTACAGTTGTAGTCTATGCCCACTGATATTCAACTTTAATGTAGAGAAAGCAATCGAAGAAGTAAAAGAAAAAATTGAATCTGGCATAAACGCTCAAGAAGAAACGTTTAGTATACTGTGATTTGCTGATGACTGTTCGTAGATAAGAGTGAGACTATTAAGAAATTACTGAACTGTATGAATAAAAGACTGTGATAATAATTGGGGATAAATATAATTCAAAGCAAGACACAAGCCATAAGAAGCAGTGGAAATGATGGCAATAGTAATAAACTTTATGTAAAATAGGGTATAATATAGTGAAAAAGTAACAGATTTCTGTTATTTAGGGAACAAAATTACAAGCAAGAACTATCTCAAATGCAGAATAGCATTAACACAAAGGCCTTCTAGATTTTTTTTAAGTACGAACTGAATGTATTTTGGAAATGATGGGCGAGGAAAGAAGTTTGTGGAAGGGGCTGATGGAAAGAAGAGACAAGAAGCTGAGCCATATTTTAAGACATGCGGGATTGGTTAATGTTAGTGGAAGGAATAGTCAAATGTAAAAATTTTAGAGCAAAAGATTTGAATATATGAAGCAGATAGTAGTTTGTAATAGATTAGTTGAGATGAAGAGAATAGCTTGGGGTGGAAAGAGTTGAAAGACTGCATCAATCCAGTCAACAGATTAATGACAGGAAATAGCAAGTTTTAAGCAAGTCGCCACGCAATCAACCTTCATCTGAGTTAAAATTTACCAGGAACGATATAAAGAAGGCAATATGTGAAATTCTAACGTTCGTGCCATATAATTTATGGAGGCAAGATTTACCAGACGTAAAGGGGATGTTATGAGCTAATGACAATTCGTAGACTACCCAGAATCGAAGGGGCCATCTTTCCATACCCGGACACTTTACAGCTAAGCAAAAGACCACCAAAAGGATATAAAAATAATATAAAAGACGCCATAGAAAATTTTAATGGGTTTTATCTAAATTTTCTGGGGCAGATGGCGAAAGCAAGCATCAAAACTGCAGGGCTGTCCATAAATTCGTAAGAGTACGAGGGGTGGAGATCTCTTCTGAACGGCACGTTGCAAGGCATCCCAGATATGCTCAATAATGTTCATGTCTAGGGAGTTTGGTGGCCAGCGGAGGTGTTTAAACTCAGAAGAGTGTTCCTGGAGCCACTCTGTAGCAGTTCTGGACGTGTGGGTTGTCGCATTGTCCTGCTGGAATTGCCCAAGTCCGTCGGAATCCACAATGGACATGAATGGATGCAGGTGATCAGCCAGGATGCGTACGTACGCGCCACCTGTCAGAGTCGTATTTAGACGTCTCACGGGTCCCATGTCACTCCAACTGCACACGCCCCACACCATTACAGAGCCTCCACCAGCTTGAACAGTTCCCTGCTGCCATGCAGGGTCCATGAATTCATGAGGTTTTCTCTATACCCGTACACATCCATCCGCAAGATACAATTGGAAACGAGCCTCGTCAGGCCAGGCAAAAGTTTTCCAGTCATCAGCAGTCCAATGTTGACGGTCCCAGGCGAAGTGTAAAGCTTTGTGTCGTGCACTCAACAAGGGTACAAGAGTGGGCCTTCGGCTCCGAAAGCCTATATCGATGATGTTTCGTTCAATGGTTCACACGCTGACACTTTTTGATGGCCCAGCATTGAAATCCGCAGCAATCTGCGGAAGGGTTGCACTTCTGTCACGTTGAACGATTCTCTTCAGGCGTCGTTGGTCCCGTTCTTGCAGGATATTTTTCCGGCAGCAGCGATGTCGGAGATTTGATGTTTTACCGGATTCTCGATATTCATGGTGCACTCGTGAAAAGGTCGAACGGGAAAATCCCCACCTCATCGCTACATCGGAGATGCTGTATCCCATCTCTCGTCTCGTGCGCCGACTATAGCACCACCTCCAAACTCACTTAAATTGTGATAACCTTCCATTGTAGCAGCAGTAACCGATCTAACGCCTGCGCCAGACACCTGTTGTCTTGTATAGGCGTTACCGACCGCACCGCCGTACTCTGAGTGCTTACATATCTCTGTGTTTGTATACGCATGCCTATACCAGTTTTCTTTGGCTTTTCAGTGTATTATACGAATTGAAAACCCGTCAATGCTAAATGTGCTTATATTTCCTTCGTATCAACATCTTATACAGTAAGACTCCCAGCCTGGTGGGTAAGGTCCAGAGGACGGAGCAATTGGGATTCGCGGAGAGTGAACCTGTAGCACTAAGGAATTAGATGACGTCTACCACCACAAAGAGTTTGGTCGTCAGAATAAATTGGACAGCAGGCTGACGTGTTGTTAAACTTCTTACGCCATTTATTTCCAACTAACATTTACTCAGAAGACGTGATTATAATCCCATATTTATGGAATCCATGAAATGGTATTGCTATACTACTCTGACATTGGTGACCCGTGAGACGTAAAGCTTGTACTTTATTGATTTCAGTTTCATGTTAAATGTACTCTCCGAAGCTGTTATCAATTAACAAAATATAATTCACTTCTAAAACACGTTCACTAAGACGTAATTTCGCGAAGAGCCTAATTAAACAAATTTTAAAAACATAATTAAATAACGAAATAATGAAACTTCTTCTGACACTAAGATGCGTAGACAAAAAAAAAGCTCTAAAATTCTTAGGCCACCATAATTCTATATGCACTTAAGGCCAGTAGATTGAAAGAAACATATTAATAGTGTGTTGCTTTAAGATTTGTCTAACTAAATCATAGACAACAAACGTTAAACGGTAGCCTTGTGCCACAGGAATTTCTAGTAGAAATTGGCTAACATGATTTAGAGTAGAGGGTCCGAAGACGTGTCACGGGAGGGAGGGGGGAGGGGGGAAGGGGGGCGAATGCGAGGTAGCTTCACCAACCGTGTTGATGATACCCTAGCTATACACTGTGACAAGTATTTCCTGCATCACCTCTTAGAGACGAAAAGCTTTATTCTAACATCACATAGTTAGTGAGTTTCCTCTGACATGTCATTGTTAGTTCTGAAAAGTAGGCACTACATTTATTGTTATTACTATATTTCTTATGGCTTTACTCCTTGTCGACGTCGAGGTCATTAGAGGCGGGAAAAGGCTGGGGGCAAGGAAGGGAAGGAACCATCTAGGCATTCACCTGGAGTGATTTGGGGAAATCATGAAAACGCAAATCTGGTTGGATGAACGGGGATTCGAACCCGCGTCTTCCCGAATGCAAGGCCAAGCGTTGCCGCTCACCCACCACGCTCTGAAGCAGTAAAACTATTTTGCGGTTGCCGGATTTGTAGGAGCTGTGATTGGTACAATCTTGGAAGGTAACTTCCCGTGGGAGAAGAGAGCTTACAATGCATCAATCAGTTCATTAGTCGTGCGGAATTTTCCGTGCAGACACGTTTGATACAAAGAAGTAGTGTAGCGAAAGAAGATCGTAAACCTTTATACGTACTGAAAAGTTAATTATTTCTATGGCCATTCGATTACTTAACTCTCCCGTTTTTGAAAAGGCCAGAATCCGCTTCCTACCACAAGAGATTACTGTTTACAAATGCTCAAATAACAATTCAAATAAACTTTCTTGGAAGTGAGCTGTTCTCTGACTAATTACGTTACGAGAAAAAATACGATAGCTAATGTAATCGTGCATCAGCATCTCACATTTCGTGTAGTTGCTGTAATCGTGATAGCATGAATCTCCCTCCATCCACATGATATGTAAGATAAGTGAGAACGAAGTTTTTCTTGACGTTTTATATGCATAACACTTTCTCTGGTTGTTGACGAATAAGTTCGGCGATAATATGCACTGCTTCCACTGTAGTCAGCGGAAACCTCGTGATTTATCACCGGTCTCACTCGGATAGTATACCAGCGTTAATAAAAATAAATGTTAGGAATAGTTTCTTGCTTTGCCTATTTTATTGATTGTTTTATAATAACAGATATTGACACTTCTGTGCCATTCATATGTTGTTATAAATTTGCTACTGCAACGTCATATCTGTTCTATAAGACTAATTAGCTAGGTCCATCCATTCTGGAGTTTTGGCTTTTCAGTCGGTTTGTTAAATTAGCCTCTTCCAACTTTGCTTCACGAGGTGCACCCACCACATTTTCACTGTCGCGGCTCTGGCGACTGAATGATTTCCGCTATAAAGAGCTACCCACTGCTTGCCAAAAGCCTCCTGAAAGGAGGGTGAAAGAGCGAGGAGTGGTCCAGGGCACCTTCTTGCCCTTGGGGTTGGAAACGGCCCCTAAAGGCTGATGAATCAGAAATAATCAACGGCATGAGGGTGCAGAAGGCAACGGGAAGCCACTACATTAAAGACCCTAAGTGTATCCCGAGACCATGTAATCCTCTCAAATTATACATAGAATGATGGCTTCTTACAGGATAAAATAGTTCCCCAATCGGATCTCCAGGTGGGGACAACTCAGGGAAGAGTCACTAGAATGAATAGAAACATTCTATGATTCGGAGCGTTTAATGTTAGAAGTCTGAATAGGGCAGGTAAGTTAGAAAACTTAAAAAAGAGAAATGGAACGACTTAAGTTCTTTGTCTTCCGGATTAATGAGATTAAGTGGAAATACACACAGAATAATTAACACAAAACCTGTCAGTGGAGTTACTGATGTAGGATTTGTAATGAACAAGAGAGTAGGGAAAAGGGAATTCCATAGGAGAAGGAGAAATCCAAAGATTATTGAAACTGATATCAAACAGTTACGAAAGAAGAGATATTCCAACTGATTTTAATAAAAGCATCATCTTCACACTACCCAAGAAAGTACAAGCCGACAAATGTGAGAATCACCGCACCATAAGTCGAACAGCACATGCTTCAAAATCGCTGACCAGGATAATTTACAGAAAAAAAGAAAGGATAGTAGAAAAGATAGTAGGTGTAGATCAGTTTTGGTTTAGAAAATACCGCGGCAAAAGAGATGGAATTCTGACTTTAATATTAATGCTTGAAGGGCAGGGTAAAAAAAAAAAAAAAACAATGGTACTTTTATGACATTTGTTGAATAAGAAAAGCGTTTGATAATGTTAAGTGGGACAAGATGTTCAAAATTTTAAAGAACTCAGGTGTAAAATATCGAGATAGAGGAATACCTTAGGCAAGTCCAGAGCATTACCGGTCAACCACCATGCAAGGTAGTCTATCTCCATCAATATTCAATTTGTAAATAGATGATGCAATAAAGGAAGTAAAAGGAGAAAAAATCAGTATGCTACGATTTGCTGATAACATTGCCCTATTAGCAGAACAGACTAAAAATATTGAGAAGTTATTGAATATCATGAATAAAATACTGAAGGACGATTTTGAACTAAACATAAACCAAAGCAAGACAAAATTGATTATATTGATTAAATGTAGTAGAAATTATAGCAATAATATTGGATTAAATATGAAATAGGCTCGGATGCGATAAAGGAAGTAAATAAATTCTGCCACTTAGGAAGTAACTACAAAGCAGAACAGCACCAGCAAAACGGAGAAATAAATTTCAAGTATTGATCTAAGACTAAGGAAGAACTTTTTAAATCTCTATGTGTGGCACTTCACAGAAGTGAAGCATGGATGAATACCAGAAAAAGGAAAACTGGTGAAATGTGGTGTTACTGAAGGATGCTATAAATTAAATAGACAGATAAAGTACGAAGTGAACGTGTTTTGTAAATGATTGGTGAGAAAAGAAGAATGTAGAAGAAGCTTACACAAAGAAGAGTCAGACTGGTAGGACATATTTTGAGGCATACGGGATTGGTGGACATGCGGGATTAGTGGAGGGAACAGCGGAAGGAAAGAAATGTAGAAGTAGACAAAAATTAGAATATATGAAGCAGATAACTGAAGTTTTAGGTTATAAGGGGTATAATGAGATGAAGATGTTAGTGCAAGATAAAAAGGGACGAAAGAACCAGTCGAGGAACTGATAACAGCAAAAAAAAAGTTTGGTACAGCCAGTGAATTAGTAATCACCAAAGCGTGCTTGTTTGATTGAGACAAGTGATTAAATGTTTTGGGAGATTTTAACTCGTCGAATCAAAGCATGCAATGTAGAAGATTGTTAGGAAACAATATTAACCTCGTGTTGGTTTTAATTGTCTGATAACAGAGTTTATTATGGGCTGAACTTTCTGCCTCAGTCGTAACCGCTTAAGGCAACAAAGGGAGCCTAGAGCTTAACGTGGAATCGAAACTGTGTCAAAATGTCATAAGATCATACGAATTTTCTTTTGATTAGCAAAAGAATGAACATTAATTGTAAACCACGTTAAGAGACTATTCGGGCGTTGTCCTGAATTGGCCCTATGGATCCAAGTAAGACTAAAATTTAGATGACTCAACTGTTATTCTGAAACTCAACTAATTAAGATAACAGCTGTGCGACATTTTTCGAGCCCAAAACCAAATCACCAGCATTAGTGCCAGGAAGCAGCGTTCAAAATCTACGCCATCCACGATAGTTACACTTGTAGTGAATTTCTATATTATTTTGACGTAAATCTGTCTTCCAAATTTGGTACTGGGTGGCATCCCAGAATTAAGAGCGATGTGAAAACTGCCCATTTGGAAACCGCTACGCTACTGAATAGAGTACAACGGGGTGGACAGAGAAAGCCTGAAATGGTCAAGTAAATTAACATGCATCTCTCTTGGACACAGCGACTCAGAAACGACACTCCGTTCCCTCTTCGCACGCTCCGAGGCAAGATAATATCGTGAAATGCACTAAGGCGGACAATTTAAGACCATTTCAAGATCGATAAAAGTAAATTTCGAAAAAGTTTGAAAGTGAAAAAGGACATTGTAAAACAGTGGAATCAGAATCAGCGGAACGTAAGTACAAGTGAAACAAACCCACTTGGAAATGCGTAGACGTGCTGGCTCTACAAATTGAGCAAGAATACTGGGCGAGAGAAAGCAATGCAGAACCACGAAGTTGGCCAAGGAGTCGAAGAGGAAACTACGGCAACGGAACCACCTCTACTTGACATGGACTGCCTAGACTCCTAGAGCAGTTTACCCTGCGCTTTCTTACGTCTGTAAAACTGAAACATACTGAGCACTAGTTCCTCTCATTTACTAAATGAAAGTGCTGTTATGTACTTTGTTATAGTTTCTCTTGAGTACCTAAATACCCGCCAGTGTGGCTCAGTGCACCGCACACTGGATCGGGGAGGTAGAACGGGACCAGGCACGACCCTGGGTCCCTGTGTACCGGCCGTACTGATTACGGTTGTTAGGCGGTTTTCCGCAATCATCAAAGCTAATGAATGGACGGTCCGAAATCTCCGCCTCATAATCTACACATTTCACAAAAAAAAACCGCTTCTCATAACCAGAACATAGCTACATACAGATGACAACACATCACTTCCGCCACTATTGTTGGGCTCAATGCAGATGCGGAAGACGCGATCACTTAAAACTCTGCCACTAGGCGGCCAAAACTGTCTCCTCGAGGACCTGTCGGCCAAAGAAGTCATACTATAAAAAGGTACCTAGATAAATAAGTTATTTGCTGTTTCAATTTCTATTTGGCAAAAAAAGACGTATTTGCCTTAATTCTTGCGATAATACCTCCGACCACTACCTAACACCAATATTTCCCCACCCCCTTTTGTGAGTCAAGTTAGCAATGTATACGACCTAGAAATTTGGTTAGTAATATATCCGTTCTAAATTGCGGAACCTGAGCTTATCACCCATTAGCATAGGACCTGAAACAAACGAATTTTGGGTGGAGAAAATAAACATATTGGGCCTTCAACAATGATTAAAGTTTCGCAAATGGGTTAACAGTTTCTCAGCGTTTTTACATTGCACTTTATTCAAAAAAATATATCAAGCTGTTGTTTCATGTTATGTGACGAAAACCTTCGCAATACCGAAGTTAAAGGTTACTTTACTGTTAAAGACCACGTTTTTCCAAGGAGATAAACCAGAAGTTCTATTGTAACAGAATGAAACTTTGTGTAAAAATTTATTTCTTTGTTTTTTTAATCGTTCCACTCACTACGAGAAAAAGCTCAATGGCTTGTTTCCTTATACGTTACATTTCTTCTTATTAATTAGTTATTAATTAAAGTTTCGCTTATTTACACTTCCTTGGCTGCATAATGATTCAGTTCATAATTCATGAAAAGTCGGAAATATCTCTTATGCTGTAGATGCAGGTTTTTTTTTTTTTTTTTTTTAAATTATGTACGATTCCTCTTCACGATTCTTTTTTTTTTTTGCTAGTGCTTTACGAATAATCCACGTAGAAATCATAAGCACCAGGAGAACATTGGAGGCAAGAAATGGGAAGGAAATTGGCGATGACTTTTTGAAGGAACCATCCCGGAATTCGCATGGAGTGATGAACATCTCACAAACGGATGGCTGTACGGGGGATCGAATCCGCGTTCTCGCTATTTTCAGCTCAAGTGCGGGAACCGCTCGCCCACCAGGAATCAAACGGAAACTGTAAACATGAAACTGCAGCTGGTGGAGGTATTCAGATAAAATTATTTGCTTGGCAGTGAATTTGGTTCCCCAAGAAGCAAAGGGTTTCCAATTTTCAGTGTGGATGTTCCAAATCAAAGCATTTGTCGAAGCAGGGTCTTCAGCACAGTTAAGTCCCTACCATTGAGAAATATTGTGCTCACATACAATGTCTCGACGGAGGATTTGAAGAGCTTTTCATTTCAGAGCGTAAACACGGATTGCAGAGTTTGAGTCTAGAGCGCTGGGGCCGGGGCTAATGGGGTCAATTGACCTTGCCCGGAGGCCCGCCTGGGCTCGTCGCAGCCTCGAGCCCAGACAGGTGGATTTCTCCATTCAGTTTCCAAGCAACAACACGACTTTTAGCTATCCAAAATAAAATGGTTTTCCAAACAATCGTGAGATCAAATGAGGCATCAGTACATGTCACTATTTGCTCTTTATTTCATAAGGGAATCAGACAGGTGAAATTTGCTCAAACAAACGATACAATTACCAATCTCATCAAACTGTAATGGAAATAAAAAATATGTTATTGACAATGCTTCGCCGGTGAAAAGATCGTTCTGGTTCGAGTCTCGGACATAAATTTTAAGTTTTACCTGGTTACGTTATTAATGTGAAAACAAAACATTACATGTATGATGATCTATCTGCAAGACTATGAAGCAAATTAAAATCACTTAGTCTGGAGTTTGCTGGACGACCTGAATTAGCTACAAAAATTGCTTGTAGATAGTAGTCGGACCTCCTACCGCAAGTTCTGACGTGAATACGACTTTCTTTAGCCAAAAAGACAGTGAAACAACAAATATTGTTTATAACTTAACATTTTATTTAGGTAGACCTAATTGCTACTGCAAGGTACTTTACTTCTAAACATTTTATTTAAGTACAAAGAGAGACTTTGACTGCTACAACGTGTATTTCAGAGGCTGATCGACTGTGGTATCATTGTGTTCCTCTGGACAGTCCCTTCCTCGCCGAGATCGTCGCCTAAATGGATTTCTTTCGCTCAGCTTTCTTAGTCAATCTAAACCTCTCCGCATGTTGAAGTGGATTTGCTTCAATTCTACCTACTTTCCGCTGTTTCCACTTTCTTACAGTGCACTTCGATATTTTCACTGTTAAAGTGTTACAATTTTTCGAAATTTACTTTTTTGATCTTGAAATGGTCTTGAATTGTCCGCCTCCCCGAATTTCATACTAAATGATATTGCTTTGCCTCATTCCACCCGACAGACCAAGATGGTTCGATGTCTGAGGTAATATCGGCGTGCACTGAATGGCTGTTTCGATATCCGGCCAATCGCGTCTGGCGGGAGAGATGCCCACTCTTAAAGCCGTTGTTCTCCGTTGAGTAGTCTTTGCGTAGTAGCCGTTTCAAACCTGACAGTTTTCGTGTCATTCGTAATGCCAGACCCGGGCGCTAAACGCTCACCTTCTGGCTTCAGCAGTAGACTGAGGATAAGTATCTTCCCCAAGGGAGAAGCGGAAACACCATCAAACGACAACGCATTCTAATTTGGAATAATCCTACCACAAAGTTACCAACAAGCTTAGCGACCAATTTAAGCTAGTACAAAATTAATTATAGTGTCATGATATTCTTCCAGTAATAATGAATATGCAGATATGTTTCAACGAACATCCTCTGTGGAAAATCGAACAGTATATATATATACAGGGTGTTACAAAAAGGTACGGCCAAACTTTCAGGAAACATTCCTCACACACAAACAAAGAAAATATGTTACGTGGACATGTGTCCGGAAACGCTTACTTTCCATGTTAGAGCGCATTTTAAATCACATTAAACATGGAATGGAAACACACAGCAACAGAACGTACCAGCGTGACTTCAAACACTTCGTTACAGGAAATGTTCAAAATGTCCTCCGTTAACGTGGATACATGCATCCACCCTCCGTCGCATGGAATCCCTGATGCGCTGATGCAGCCCTGGAGAATGGCGTATTGTATCACAGCCGTCCACAATATGAGCACGAAGAGTCTCTACATTTGGTACCGGGCGTAGACAAGGGCTTTCAAATGCCCCCATAAATGGAAGTCAATAGGGTGGCGGTGAATCGAGGAAGTACAGTAGATACTAACGAAACTAAAATGAGCTCTAACATGGAAAGTAAGCGTTTCCGGAAACATGTCCACATAACATATTTGCTTTGTTTGTGTGTGAGGAATGTTTCCTGAAAGTTCGGCCGTACCTTTTTGTAACACCCTGTATACAGGGTGGTCAGAAATTCACTCATCGGCGGGTAAGGGCAGTGTTCGGGACGTTGCACTAACGAAATAAATACAAAAAAATATAGTAACAGTCGTACCGTTTTGAGTTATACGCAGCTAAAGTTGGCCAATAAGAGCGCTGCGCGGGCGAATTCAAACAGCCTTCCACAGGCGGTGTTGCCAAGCGTACTCGAGGCATGGGACCGCCAAAGAAAACGAAAACTTTCTTCGGAAGTGGGGATCGAACCCGAAACCTTCAGATTGAGAGTTTGCCGTCTTACCGACTACACTGCCAATGTACTAGAATTTACTTCTTTTTAGAAGCCACTGGCGTACTGTTTGTTCGTAATCGGAATTTATCGGTAATCCGCGACATTTTTCGGGAAGTCGGTGGTGGGGCTAAAGGACTATGCCAGAAGAAGTCTCGCAGTCGAACGCAACTTACCGATAAAGACACTGTCATCATGCAACGTCATCAATTTTCGTTTGAAGAGTACGCCGATATGAATTTGGCGTATGGCGCTGCTGGACAAAACAGGGCCGAAGCAGTTAAGATTTACACGACTCGATTTCCTAACCGTGTGATTCCATCGGCCAACACTTTTGTATTGGTTGACAGAAGGTTTATGGAGACGGGAAGGATTGTTGTCCACAGGCCCGTCGCCGGACGAAATTTTGGAAGACTCTTAAATTCAGTAACTCAGCGTTGTCGTACCGCCGGTATTGCAGTTGAGGGATGACATTTTGAGCAGTTGCTGTAAAATGTAAGGGACCCTATTTTTTTGTTATTATTATTTATTGGGATACAATTTTACTAAAAACAAGATTTTTCAGAGATTATTTATTTTACGGTTACTGTCGCGGGTTGACGCTTATTGTAAGAAAATCAGTGTTGGGTTTCAATGTTGTGACTGATAACGTCAAGTTGTAAATGAAACTACTGTAGAGTAATTTTGTTTTGTATCAGTGACAAAAGGGCTTTCAATGAGTAACAGCTTGCTTACCTTTAGCGGCTTGCCGCGCGTTAGCGAGTTGATACACGTTACCAAAATGTTTACAACTTGTTTGAATAAGAACAGACTTTTTGCAGCAGAGAAAGTTACGTTACAAACGATAGAATGGGTTTATTGTTCTTTTTTTACAAAAGTTTATTGTTTTTTGTTTTATTGTTGCAAAATAGTAGCAAGGATATTCACGTTAATCAATAAAAATGTTGTGATTGAAATCTAGTGAAATACGATTACATGGAATAAAAGAATCTACTTTGCAACGAATAAATTAAGTTTGCAGAATTTTTGTGCCCGTAACTAAACGATTTTTGTACAAAAATTAAAGATTAATCTAGCAAGCAGATCAACTATTTAAAAAAAATTCCCATAAAAAAATCCTTTAGCCCCACCACCGACCTCCTGAAAAATGTCGCGAATTACCGATAAATTCCGATTACGAACAAACAGTCTGCCCTAGTGGCTTCTAAAAAGAAGGACGTTCTAGTGCCTTGGCAGCGTAGTCGGTAAGACCGCAAACTCTCAATCTGAAGGTTGCGGGTTCCATCCCCACTTCCGAAGAGAGTTTTTCTTTTCGTTTTCTTTGGCGGTCCCATGCCTCGAGTACGCTTGGCAACACCGCCTGTGGAAGGCTGTTTGAATTCGCCCGCGCAGCGCTATTATTGGCCAACTTTAGCTGCGTATAACTCAAAAACGGTACGACTGTTACTATATTTTTTTTGTATTTATTTCGTTAGTGCTACGTCCCGAATACTGCTCTTACCCGCCGATGAGTGAATTTCTGACCACCCTGTATATATATATATGGGAAAAGTTCTACGAAAAAAGTGGAACTGACTTCTCGGATTTGTAACAGGTGGGGGATGCAAAGGGACGGTATTGTAAGAAACAAACCTATTTCAAGATTCAGAACATTCTGGTGTTTTATAAGAAGAAACTTCAGTACTGTATTATGGTTGAGAGAAAAGCGTAAGATTTTTCATTAAATTTTCTTGAACTATGGTTACTCCAGAACACAAGTGATTACGTTCAAAACTATTTCAGATACAATGAAATTAAAAACAAGAAACAGGACTCTTCATTAATAGTTTTCGGTCAGTCTTTGCATGAAATATAACTGTTCTGTTGTTAATTGTTAACTGTAGGTTAGAAAAATATACATCACTGCCACCGAGTCATTTTTTTATTAGCTTGCAGGAACAGATTAATTATTTTCCGACCTTTTTTTTTTAAAGTAACTATACTTCTAAAACACTTTAACAACAGTTGTAAATTTTTTTTACCATAACAGAGAGAAAGTTATCATTGAAGGAAAAACATAACTATTTTATGTAAAATTGCATTGCATATTCCAATCAGCAATGTCACTATCCTGGATACAATAAATTATCGCTGCAATAAATTTTATTTTGTTTACGGCATTACACCTCGTCGACGTCGAGGTTATTAGCGGGGGGTAAAGATTTGAGCAAGTAACGGGAAGGAGTTCAGCCATGGTCTTTTGATGGAACCATCCTGGAAATCGCCTGGAGTGATTTTGGGATATCATAGAAAACCGAAATCTGGATCTCCGGACGGGAATTCGAACCCGCATCCTGTCAAACTCCAGAGAAAAGAAGTTAGTTTTACAGAATGCCATGAATTATATTCCTATAAATGAATGTAATTTCTCTCGGCGTTGTTTATTTATAAACGTTTCTCGGGAAACAAGCCGAGTTATATTGTTATTAAAGCACAATATTTCGGCGACTTAAACTCCGTCGCCATCTTCAGGTGCAGTTGCAAGTCTTGAAGTCTGCCTTGAAGTCAACCTTGAGCGTGTTGTTTGTAAACTGGCATGGCAACGACAGATGTTGTTATGTTGCCTAGCAGCATCTCAGATGTCATTAGACGCCCGCGGAACACAAAAAGCAGAGCGTTGGTGATGAGCAGCCTCAATTACAGGAATCCATGCATCACTTATCTGGAATCCACAATCCCTGTTTACCAAATCAGACGCGAGGCGAATTTCAAATGCTTCTTTAATGACGCTGTCCCAGAAGCCTCTCGCATGTGTCAACACCTTAGTCGCTTCGAAATCAAAACCATGTCCTTCTGTTAAACTATGTTCCGCCACTGCTGATTTGTCTTTTTGCCCCAGGCGAACATGACGGGCGTGTTCCAAACAACGTTGTTGTACGCACCGTACAGACCTTTACCTAAACGCGCACAGTTATCATCACCCTGCACAGCGCAATACAGTACTAACTACTCTTGTCCACAGAGCGCGGGCAATATGTGATAAAGACAACCTTCCTAGTGAGTTAAAACATCTCCGTGATACCTTCAGAAAGAATGGATACAATGAACATCAGATACAGTTGGCATTTCGGGAAATGAAACGTAGGCCTAATAAACACGATAATGGTCCACACGATAAATTAGCCTTCTTGCCGTACTCTGGCGCCACAACATCTAGGGTCGGAAGAGTCCTGGCAAGAAATGGCATTAAGAGCATTTTTCTACCACCACCAAAATTGAGAAACATTTTGCGCTCTCCAAAAGATGACCTTGCCCTGCGTACACCCGGAGTTTACTGCATCCCGTGTGAATGTGGAAAGAAATACATCGGTCAGACCATACGGTGCGTACAACAACGTTGTTTGGAACACGCCCGTCATGTTCGCCTGGGGCAAAAAGACAAATCAGCAGTGGCGGAACATAGTTTAACAGAAGGACATGGTTTTGATTTCGAAGCGACTAAGGTGTTGACACATGCGAGAGGCTTCTGGGACAGCGTCATTAAAGAAGCATTTGAAATTCGCCTCGCGTCTGATTTGGTAAACAGGGATTGTGGATTCCAGATAAGTGATGCATGGATTCCTGTAATTGAGGCTGCTCATCACCAACGCTCTGCTTTTTGTGTTCCGCGGGCGTCTAATGACATCTGAGATGCTGCTAGGCAACATAACAACATCTGTCGTTGCCATGCCAGTTTACAAACAACACGCTCAAGGTTGACTTCAAGGCAGACTTCAAGACTTGCAACTGCACCTGAAGATGGCGACGGAGATTAAAGTCGCCGAAATATTGTGCTTTAATAACAATATAACTCGGCTTGTTTCCCGAGAAACGTTTATAAATTATATTCCTTTCACTTTAAACTTTACACTGCCCTTTTAAATTCATATTTAATAATGGATGTTTTTTTATTGATAGCTTAATGGACAATTGGTATTAAACAGGAAACGGAATCGGTTTTTATGCTTTCTCGTACCGCATTGTCAAACAGAACAGTCCCAAACCTTTGTTCCAGAATATGATCTCCTTCCAGCAATAAAAAATAACGTGTTTTTTAGAGGACTGTAAGAAAGCTGAACGGCAATTTAGGAATACTTATTTAATTTTTCCAGGAATAATTTCGCAAAAATTTTATCTCTTATCCTGTTAATTGTAACAGCTATATAATAACGGAAACTTATTTAAAAAAAATTTCAAATGATGCTGGTTCATTCAGTCAATTTACATTTCTATGCTGCGGACGGCTTGATGGGCCAAATAAATTTTGCTGGACGTGTGGTGTTTTTAAAATCAGGACAGATATTCAGCGAGATGTATCGGCACGTACTGTTGATTATGTGTACTCTGTCCTCAATTCGGTGTTGTATAGCGATGAAGAATAAATGCATCAGGAGCTTCAAATACGAGTGAACTATCCTTATTCTGTTTCGTAGACTATTGATTTACTAACAAGTTACTGTAAAATTAATATGAAACAGTATCAGAACATATACTACGTATGGTTTAAAAGTATTTTTCGTTTATAGCATAATCGCTTGTGAACAGCACCTTCATAATTGTACATCTGCTTTCTTACTACTATAATTTATTTTCATTTAGCCTCGTTTCTCTGTTTTCTAAGCTTTTAAGATTCATACATACTTTATCTGGATTTGAAGTAACAGATAATATATAATTACATAATTTCGTTCTACATTATAAATGATGAAATAATAATTCTTCATTTTTATTAGGGCATTACAGTTTGACGCTGTCAAGGACATTGGAGCTGGGGTGGGATTAGAGGCGAGGAACGGAAAGGAACTCGGCCATGGCTTTTTAAAGGAATCTTCCAGACATTCACCTGGCGTGATTTGAGGAACCTATGGAGAACAGAAATGTAGACGTCCGGACCGGTGTTGGAGCTCTTGGGCTAGCGGATGCCATGTTAACCATTCACTCACGAGCCTCGGAGCTATGTTTACTGCAGGCTGCTGAAATCTACATTCAAGTATAGTTCCGGTAATTGAAAGAGTGATATAGTGAAACCGTTTGGTTATCACTGCGCGTGACACTAATATTGGATAGCGGCCTCCCCAACCGGTTCCTTAGGCCTTGGCTAACCAGGAGCAGATTGACAGACAGCTTGCAAACTTGTAACAACTTCTCTACTTTTGGAAATCCACCCCCATTTTTCAGTTACTATTGAAACAATGAATAATGGATAAACGAATGATGTCACTTATTTATATATGTCATTTATTGTCTGACACTTAGAATTTTTTTATCACCGTAGAAGAGTTTTCAATAATGAGTATTCACTTTAGATCTTGCAGTTTTCAACCTCATGAAATATTGCAACTATCAATAACAAATGAATGGACAGAAATTTTTTTTTTGTTGATATGCAGTAATCTCACTAAAGAATAAGAACAAGATATTTGTCTGGAAATGGTTTGTTTTCATTTCCAGACGTCCTTTTCATTGTTCGCAATTAACTCTTCTTTCAGCGGCTTCCGCAAACATGAGTTGCCTTAGAAGTTTTTTTGAGCCATTTAATTTACAGAATGCTAATTATGCTCTTCCCGTCAAGAATCTCTACTCCAGGTTGTTTCGGGAATGTTCAAATCATAACATTTTCGTCAGAAAACGGTTGAATTCTATATTTGCAAATAATTCTCTGATTTGAAGCAAACAATATCTAAAATTACGTTAATACTAGCGAGGTTACATGCTGAATCTTTTGTCTACTCCCATTCCCCGAATTTTAGCCCCAACCCTTGGATCTTTTTCGGGCATGCCTAGCGAACGTGCTGGCCTCTTTGACCTGCCTACAATATGAGGTCAGTTTGTGGTCTGTAGTTTTCGCACTTTCGAGTATTGCTTAAGCCATAGCTATTATCATAGTAAATGTTATTTGAATGTTAATAAATCTCAACTGCTTCTCTCACTTATAAATATCCAAATCACTTTGACAATGATTACAATTGTTGCCTAAGTTAGAATGAGTGTGCTGATTACATAGGATAGCATGCAGTTCAAGTAACATATTTGGAATGTTGTGCAATATGACTGACCAGGAAATCCAGCTCATACGGTTAAATGAAACTAACTATTGTGGCATTTGTCTACATTAAGGTAGTCATAGTAACTTATAACCAGCAAAAACTTATAGCTAATGAGAACAAGGGAGGATTACCGTATTGTGCATCAAGGGCATCGTAAACCCATTCGCATCTGCACCTGCCCAAGAAGAAGTAATGGACTTCCTGAAACATTCTGTGTCATCAAGCACCATTGGTCGGAGACTAGCAGCAGCCGAACTAGGAAACTACTGTCCCATGCGTAGGCAGCCGTTAGAACGACAACACAAACGGTTGGCTTTGGAGTGGTTCCGAAATCGGGAAGCATGGGCTGCTGGTGAATGGTGTCGTATTGTGTTCAGCTATGAATCGTGGTTATGCACTGCCTAGGATGACCATCATCGTCGAGTGTGGGGGGGGGGGGGGAAGGTCCCATTCTTCCAGTTTTTTTGGACAGACACAGAGGTATTACACCTGATGTCGTGGTGTGACGAGCCATCGAGTTTGACTTCAGGTGACGCCTGGTAGTGATTGAGGGAACTCTGACGGCATAACGGTACGTCACGGGCCCCCTGCTCCCTCACAGGTTACGTCTCATCAGACGACACCATGGTACCATTTTTCAACAAGACAATGCTTGTCCCCACACGGCACGCATCTCCATTAACTGACTGCGTGATTTTGAGGTACTCCTGTTCCAGATATAACATGTGTAGGACCAGCTCGGACGTCAACTCCGTCCCAGTGCCAGTATTCGGGATATCAAGGACCAGTTACAACAGTTGTGGGGCAGTTTGCCTCATGAGAGAGTACAACGGCTTTATGACACCCATCCGAACCGAATCTGTTCATGAATCCAAGTCAAAGGGGTTGCAACTTTGTATTGACAAGTGGGCTCATGTTGCCAAGTTCTTTCTATATCTGAATCGCCTGAAAATTATACGAATAGAATTTTACTTTTTTTTTTCAAAATTAAATAGAAAATATTGGTTGTAACGTATGATTGACACACTCTCTTCTTCCATTATCTGTGGTTGTCTTGCAGAATTTAACTTTTCTTTCTTTTTTCCGTTTCTGGCTTTAATCCTCGTCGATATCAAGGTCATTATAGGCGGGGAAGGCCTTAGGGCAAAGAATGTGAACGAACCATCCCGGCATTCCTCTGGAGTAATTTGAGGAAACCAAGGAAAGCCCAAATCTGGTTGGCCTGATGAGGATTCAGACCCACATCCTCCCGAATGCGAGGCCAGAGAGTTGCCGCTCACCCACCACGCTCGGGGTCTGTCTTTATTGTTTCTGGCAAAACTCTTTTCATCAACTTTCCATAACTCTCCTAGTGCCACTATCGGTAATTCAACACCATCGACGCTATCGTAATGAGAGTTTTTTTTAAAAATCCTTATGGAGGTTGAAATATAGGGTACGTATAATATTAAACGCATGAAATTCTTTGTAAAATCGGTTTAACAGTCAAACTATTTCAGACGTTGTAGAACATATACAATTTTTTTCTCGTTATGTCAAATGATTCATTTCGGAATGAAATATTTACCCCTAAACCAACTGCCTCCTAAAACAAGTAGAAATATTTTTTGCGAAATACGTTTTGCGTAAAATGGCTTAAACGCCTTTTTAGCAATTAATGCATACATTTTAAATAGTACAGTTAAAAAGTTCGGAATTGAGAAACATAGATGTTGCTGTTCCTGGTACGTTTTTCACAATACAAATCGCTTCCGTTTCTTTTCAAGCCACACGGACATTCGCGAAAACTTTTTCGCATAAAATCCATCGGCTGCAAACCCGTTGCATATGGCAGAGATTGTATTAACCTTGATGGGGCTGATCCATTGCCGCGCGTAATGACCGTCATTTTCAGTGACTGCTCGTTTTATTCTGTTTCGTTGGTTGGCAGTGCGGTGTTTTTAAGCCGCCTGGCCCTGTACAGGAATGTGGTCCGAACAAAGCGGCTCGACCACTGCTCGCTCAAAACCTCTCTTTTTATTTATTTCCCGATGACATTTCTGGATCACCAGTCTTGTAACCTATCTGTTGCGCGACGATTTAAATCAATTTTAAGCTACCGGTTTTTCGTCGTTGACCGTTGCTGAAATAAGCAGCTTTGTTTCATTTGATGTCCATATAAATCACGAATTTGAACATTTATCCAACCATTTGCGATCATATAATGGAACACGCAATAATAAAACATTTGCACCGATGTTTAGGATCAGATTTATGTGGCAAATCTGCGTTAACAACTAGTACAGAAATACGTGTTTTTGCAAACGTTTGAAAAGAAATTTTGAGGCGACACGTTTAACAGTTTATTAAGCAAAAATGCCCCATTTTTAAGAGGCTCAAGAGTAGGAAAAACTACAGCGAAAATTACAAATTTTAAAGCTTGAAATTTTAAATATTTTTCTCGCCTATTTTTCGGATGACTCAAAATAACTGTTTCAGTTTTCAGCAGTAATCTGTGTCAACTTACTGATGGATATTAGCTGTAACATGTTAAACTGACAGATGTTAAAAAAGAATACGAAATAGATTCATCTATGTCACTACTCTTAATTCTTGTTCGTATATATCTGCAAAATTTCTTATCTGCATGGTGATATTTGCCTCTATCTATATTTTCCATTCGTTTGAAAACATACATTTCGAGACTGTTCGGGCGGTATTTAACATTCCTTCGTGTTCGATGTTTGCAACTTCTATCTGTCGATCTACAAATCAATAAATTACGTAAATTATCTGGTTTCTCATTGTTCCTGCAATGCGCGAGATTAGTGGAGGTAGAGCTCCGTATTCCCATTTTGGTTTTGGCCATTATACACCTTCCACAGTAACATAAATAGTAATTTCCAGTGTTGGTTTCTTTATTTTTTTAATTTTTCAATTTTTTCCAAAGTATTTCTCGTCAGTTCACTTTACGTTATTAACAAAAAATAGGGTGCTACGCTACTGTAGGCTTCTTCACTTGTATTGTTGTAGGTTTTCTTTTAAATATTTCAGTATTAACTTAAAATCTGGTAGCCAGAATACTATTTAACATCATTAACTGATAATATGTTTTGCTGCTTTTCTTCACAGCAGCAGTTTTGAAATGATACATGAAGTGGGATGGCAGATATCAAAACCATTTAGGAATAAATATCATAATCATTTTCTCCCAACCTCTATTTACCAAATACCATACTTTTCTGTGTATTTGTTAATTTTAATTCGATGCTAAATTCAAGACCACCCTATGTAGATGTCGGTTTCGTCATGTAATTTACTGATTTCACTTATCTGTTAATCCAAATTTTTTTTTTTTTTTTTTTTTTTTTTTTTTTTTTTACTTTTTTTTTTGCATATGACCAAAACAGTTTTCTTTAAAGGCGTTACAACCTTAAATTTGTCAGTACGATGGAATGAAATATTTTACTTGGTGTGCTATTTATGTCATATCTTTAAGTAAGTCAACTTTCAATTGTGGGTATGCAATGAAGGCTTCAATAATTTTTCAGCTTAAGTATCAGTCCGATGGATGGCTCGCAATGAAAGGATTACAGGACTCTTGAGCTAATGTACATTTTCGAGTTACTGTTTTCAATTTTGGGTTTCGCAACTCTTGAGCTAATGCAGCCCTCCGAGGTACGGTACGAAATTTAGAGGTAATGAGACACTGCAGCTAAGGTACCTCAGAAGAGCGATACACAATGTAAGGTTTACGGGACAAATCCAGCCCATCGTCTGCAGCATTAGCTGTGAGCGCACCTTCATGGTTATGGCAGTGTTTGAGCACATATTATTAACGATTAAAATGTGTGAATTCTTTTTTGTCTTCAAGCCTTGCAACTCGTCAACATAATTAGAGCCGGGGAAATGTAAAGGCTACAGAGGGAAGCAATTATACCAAGTTGTTCTTGTTAAATGAAGAAGTTTTCGTTAATTATTGACTAGCAAAAATCACTTTGATTTCTTCTAAAATGTAAATGTCACATTCTTTTCTGTTAGTATGCTCATGTTATATCTTAAATTAATATCGTCATGGCTGTCGTGAATTGAGGAAAGAAATGGTAGTATTTCTAATCTTGAAAACGTTATGTTTATCTTCTGGGTGAACGAATGTTGTGCCTTCCAAAGCATAAATCAAAGACTTATTTGGGCAAACACAGTAACAACATAGGATTATGTTTCTTCGTAATGACGGTAAAGGCCTCCATCCATAGCTGATGGTAACAGTCACTTATTTTAATAATTGTTGAACTTCTACTGTTTGTCTTGGAGTGTTAGTAAGAGCATTAATTGTGGGAATGTTGGAACTAGAAGGACCAGAAATCCAAAAAAACCTGTTTGATTGATTGCTCTTGGAATAAACGTAGCTAATACCTCACGCCGGTGCTCCAGAAAACAAGTTTGGTTTGATGAGAAGCATACAACTTGGCACTTTGCGACATAACCAGAGTTCTTATACAGATCGTTCTTGGAAACCTGTAATGATTGAGTTACCGTGTCAAAATTAAAACGGCCGCATTCCGTTTAAGAAATATGGTCTCTGGATCTTATATTCAGACTTCTCTTCTTACTGGTGACTTTGCAAACTGTGATTACACGTTTTTAGTTGAAATATTAACCCGTTATTAACCTGTTGTACACGCGTATAACGCATACATTAGTTGAGATATACACGTAAGGGATGAGATACTTTTAGAGTGCATCAAAAACACGATTGTTAGTAACTAATGTGGCATTTTAACCACCGGCATCTCAAATACATTTACAAGTGCCATTTTTAACATAAAATTTAAGTAACGTTCAAGGGACGACCTAACCTGAAAGTTGACAGCTAAATGAACATCGTAGTTTGGTAGCTTTCATAATGTACGTGGCTCGGTCAAGGGGAGTCCCAGCCAAGCTACGAAGCTTGTCACTGCTGGAATAGGGTACAGAACACAAAAAACTATATGGATATTTATTTCCGTCATTTAATTATTTTCGTGTTTTAGATACCCTACATACTTACAGTACAGAGCATGTGGCTGATTTGCGAATTTGAGCTAATTGATGCGTGCCGAAAAAATATTAGGCACGCGGTCCAGACTCAAATTCGCTTATAGATGTCACGCGCTAGTGACAGTTTGTATAACCGTTTTCATTCGGATCGCGCACGTATTATCACACACAATTTCTTGATAAAATAATTTTAATTTTATTCTGTTAAGTGAATTTTAGTGCATCTTTAATTATTGTGCTCACTGAAGTGTTGAAAGTTTGGTTGAAATGGCGCTGTACAATGTACTTCACGAGGCTTATCGGAAATATTTTCCAACGAGTTTCCAATTTGCAAATTGGCGTCAATGAGCTATGGATATCGTTTAAGCAGGAAAAACAATCATTCCCTGGTAATGTTGAAAGAAGGCTAACAGAACTGCAGGAAAAAATAAAATTAAAACGCAGCTATTATTTTTTTTTAGTTTAGGCGGCAGCTATAACTTGTTTTATTTTATCGATTAATAAACAATGATATGAGATGAGGAAAATGTTTTTTAGTAACACACCACGAAGAAAAGGATACCTGACAGAAAACAGTAAAAAGTTTACCCAATAATTGGTCATTTTCAGGAGTTGCTAGTGTCACCATTTCATTCAAAACATACAGGTTGTTTTTAAAAAAATAGTTCAGACTTCGGAATCGTTCAGGGGAGGGTACAGTAAGTAATTTGATATAGGTAACATAAGGTCCCAGCAGACTCCAAAGACAGATGCGCGAAGGAAATACAAAAATGGTTAAATTTTTACCACTCCTTCTCGATTTGTCTGTGCCACACTTTCGGCTACAGTTTACTTTTTTTTTTTTAATATATCTATGGCCGTCGGTTGGTCTGTACGAACATTTAGCCAGTTACAATTTATATTGTACTTAGTATTTTATCAGACTCTACTCTGTAATTGTGGGACACAGTGAGGGCGACTCAGGATAAAAAAAAAAAAAACACTTAGTTAAAACCATTCATGCCGGAGGCGCAACTTGAACCGGCGGCTCTCAGAATGCGAGGCCAGCGTGGTAGCCCCTCGCTCCTCACCCCCGCGATACTGCTGAATGCTGCCTGCGTTACACGGGCGGATGGCCTAGCTCAACCACGTTTTCCTGGGCTTTAGAGGTTGCTGCGATGCTGTGCTCCCTTTATCAAATTATTCTCTGTACCAACCCCTAAACTATCCTGAAGTTAGAACAATTCTTTCAGAAATACCCTGCATACAATTATAGAAATGTATATAAAGCAAATATCGGCAATGTTTACTATATACGCAATAAATATAACGATAGCATGGAAAGAGAAAACAGCTTTGGAATTCATCGGGAAAAAAGCTATGTTCCATACGGGGAGGAGCCGAAACAGGCTGCGTGAGGGGGAGGAAGGGGTTAAAAAAAAAAAAAAAAAAAAAAAAAAAGCAAAATAGAGCCACGTAATTTAGGGACGCTCCCTTTACTTTTGATAATCGTATTTGCTCTGAACAGTATTTTTTATGCCATTAAATCCAAATAGCAAAAATATATTGCATTGATTTTTAAAAGCATCGGTATGTTTGCAGCCACACACACTAACAAGCAACATGTTCTGCTCAACTTTGTACAGAATAATACACGTTATTAATTCTAAAGGTTATGAAACAAGTAAAGATATGTACTCGTCTCATGCTTGATACCCAATCATCTTTGTTTCTCTTAAATCCTACTGGAAGGAGAGTTTAAAATCTCTCCGCTGTATCTCTGGATTTAAGTTAGTTCTGTTTTGAATTGAAACTTATGCCCGTTTTATGATATTCCTACTAAACTGAATCATTCAAAAAAATGCATTAATTCAAGGGAGAATTTCTTCACATTTATTAGGTTTTATATGATTTAATGGAGCAATTTAGTGGCATCGCTTCAGCAACCGAAGGAAGAAGAATAGATTTTCACTATTAGTGACCAGCAAGGATCACAGTAGAGCTACAGGTGCTGTTGGGCTCTAGAGACATTTAATTCACTAATCTATTTTTGATCGAACCTGGTGGGTGAATTGTAATGATCGGGTTTGGCATTCGGGAGGACGGAGGTTCTTACCGAATCTCTCCCTCCTTTAATGACCTGGACGACGACGGGGCGAAAATCCTTAAGGAAATTAAAAGTACATCATTGACGGAGAGACGAGACCTCAATTCATGGTTTCTTCGGTAGAGTGAGATATGTGTGAGGCTCAGATTTTTTAACCCTTTTCATCGGAAATAATATTTCCAACACGTTACAATTAACTGTATTAGCACCTTTTTAAAATAAAAATAGAAGAAGAAAAAAAGTATACGAGGACTGAGGAAAATCGAGTGATCTGCACTAAAAGTCGAATGAATCTAGATGCTGTTAAAAAAAATTATTTATCCATGCTTTACAGGAACTAATGAATGTTTCCTACCGAAGCATAAATTAAGAATAACTGACTGTTTTGGCCGAGCATGGCACATATGGGTGATCCAACCAACGGATAATACAGAAAAGGGCCATTAAAAGAGACGACACAAATCTTGAATGCTGAATTTTGTAATCATTTTGTAAAATGATATAATGAAAGACGCCAGGTAAATCATGTAGTAAATGGAAGTCTTATTACTTGAAAAGTCTCATTACTTAAAAGCACGCACAGAGCAAGAGCAAGAGTGAAAACGCAGGATTACCGTATTTCGTGTTCAAATCGAGGTACGACCAAGTATATTTTTATTCATACTTTTTTTTCCTTATGGTTTTACGCGTCATTGACGTTGATTTCATTAGAGGAGGGATAGGACGGCAAGGAATTCGGCTATGGCCTTTTGAAAGAAGCATCTCAGCATTCGCCTGGATTGAAAACCAAATTGTGTAAGCCCAGCGTCCTCTCGAATGCGAGGCCAGAGTTGGATTCATACGATGGCTGGGATGGTTAACTGGTATATTTCATGAGCAATGGCATAATAATCGTCACAATCCACTAATATCCTATTTCTGTCCGAAATAGTTTTAAAATACTATATTCCACAGTTTCAAGGGTGTACCGAGAGTACTTCAGCCATCGTATTAACTCGCAAGCTTAACATCGTAGGGTCGACAACTTTTGCTGTGCGACGGATGAGCAGATACGTCTGTGCCAATAGACAAAAGACACTGCTTGAATTTGTTGACTCAGTCATTGAGAGACGAACTGCAGTGAAAATAGGCGTTGATGGGATATGGCAGCAAAGAACATATTCGGATGCCTTTACACACAGCACAACATCGACGTCACCGACTAACGAAAACGCGCTTTGAAACCTAGATGACTTGAAAAAGGTAGCTTGGTCCTTGCGACGCGCTGATGATCGGGGTAAACACCATGAATGCAAGGATCCTACTCGTCAGAAGGGCATTTTGAAAAGATTCTGGTGGTTGCGTAGTAGTGTAGCATGTTTACCTGGCAATTTAAATCGGCCCATGATAGGACACCGCTTTGCTCAGCTGCGTGGTGAGTACGTACTGCCCTTTACAGACTTCACGTATTCCGATATTGGCAGGAAGGTCCAGGACGATAGTGAGAGGTGTTACTGGGTTCAGATTGGATTGAGCAGCATCCTTGATAATTTCATAACTTAATTTTGCCACGTAGATCGCCTAAAAAGAATTCCGTGGGTCATATTTGCGATATGATCGACAAATCCGTTCATACTTGAGTTTCAGTACATATCACAAGCACGCGCAGTTATGGCTGATATCGATCCTTGGGACTTCCGGTGATTGTGCCCCGGCCACGTTAAGTTGCTGCTCTTCGCTGGGCTATAGAAGCCGTATACCATGACTTTCGGCATGTCGACGTGCAGTTAACATTTGGAAGAATCAACGGACATACTGAATTGTTAAGAAATCAGTATAAAAAACTTTTAAGTCAGGTAATTTCATGGAATTATTTAAGCGGCATCAAATAATATTCGTTGAGAACCTACGATATATAAAACGACTCACGAAAGAGACAGTTGCTAGAGTAGTTTTTATATCCTTACTTTTTACTAGCACCTAACATCTTTACGACATCGAAACTCAAAACGGGTTTTACGACTATTTGACTTCCTAGAGAGGGTAGCGGATTGGTAACAAGAAATTTGAAGGCAATCGGCCATTATTTTAATTAAGAAGCCTCTGAATTTGCCAGGTGTGAGTTGAATAATCGATATCTGGATGGCCGGAACAGGAATCGATCCGAGGTCCCACCGAATGGAATTATCAGATACTACTGCCCATTACCAGGTTCGGTGTTTATTTTAGCGGTGAATGAGGACCACTTAAGTAATACTATTAACAATGGCAAAAATTTAAACTGCGGTTACTGCTTTTATGAGCCATATCAAGAAGCCTGACTCTGACGGCTCGAATGTAGGTCAAGTTATGTAGATGATCTAATTCTGAAGGGCAGCACAGGCGGAAATAGTAAGACTGACGCAAAGTCAAGCATAATGTTGGACGCTTCCTAGGTAGCAACACTTGACAAAGCAAGCAAGAGCCCTTTAACGATATGCCGTTGACAGGGCCTACTATTCGGATATTGGGCATTTAGATAGGAGGCCGGATTGAGCGGTCGGCCAGTTTCGGCAAGTGGGTAAATCGAATCGCTATCAGATAAGGGCGGGCAGCTAGCGGCGTGGCCAATGCTGATGTGACAGATAGCGGCTCGCATGAATAATAAATCTCGGCTCGGCGGCCGGCTATTATCTGTGACGGAAGCGGCCGACGAAGGTGTTGGTTTCCTCTTTATCTGCGCATTCTCCCCGAGTCATTTCGTTGCGTGGTAAGATAAACATCCTGGAATGTTACGGACCGCCCCCGGCTCTGCCTTGTTTCCCAGCCTGACTTCTTCATTTAGTGCGTTAATACCCTTCGGGCGCCTCACAATCTGTCAACAATCGCTTTCTGTTGTCCCTAGCTCACCACTCAACAATTCCATTTCTTTTTGTATACTAAAAATGGTTTTGTAATATCGAGTCATTTGGGCAGATACCAATAAATTAATCAACCTGGCTCCGTAGTGATGTGATGACTGTCGCAGCCCCCAGTATCTTCCTGCAGTGCCACTGGCAGGGAGGAATAGATTCGTGATTTGACGTGGCGAGTAGATACGTACTTGGCATACGGGGCCAGTCCAAACATCATGTTTAAAAGCCTGCGAAAATTATTGCCGGCACTGTGTTCAACCCAGAGACCTCTCATTTAAAAAGTACGGGCTTTAACAGAGAGTTATCACACGTCATTAATTATGTAAGGTTTGAAGAGATGATCAATGTAATCAAAAGCTTGTCAAGCTGCGACATGTTGGTTATCTGTAATGAAAAGAAATTAATTCTGTCTCCGGTTTGCGAATTATCAAAACTATTTGCTAGTATGTTTTGTGTTAATCTATTTGTGAAGCGTATTTTTAAGGCCTGAAATGGAAACTATTCAAGTCTTGGTTTAGAGATCTACGTAAAACCACCTGTAAATCCTAAATCCTAATCGGAAATGGAGGGATACGTTTCTCGGCGTGTACAGTATTTTGATGCGGTGACTGGATATTACAGCTGAGCAATGAGAACGAGATATGGGTGTCATTAAACATAACACAACCAAGATTTTTATTCAGATGATGTGGTCTTTTAAGTAGTTAGTTGTGATCTGAAGTATGTTACCTGGAACTCTACGTCTTAGACCTTGGAAAGGAATTGTACTGAAGAAATTTATATAACTGCATTCATAGTTATATTGTGTGCATATAATAGGATCATTATGAAAAGTATTGATGGAATAGGATAATTGCCAGTTATATGAAAACAAAATAAGGATTTATTAATACAGTAAATTATATAATAATAATACTAAAATGAATTTGGTAACTTTAATTTTCACGAAAATAACTTGCAAGAAGTATCGGAAATATTTATTCAATTCAGATCGATGGGAATTAAACGATATTTATCCCTGATTTTCCTACTTGTACTATTTTAATGTATGCTTACGTTAATATTCTAATTTTATTGTGGTTATTATTCTTTTTAACGCAGGGTAAGCATTAAATTTTCAATGGTTTCGTTAAATTGAGATAAATGATTATTTATTTACCATTACTAGTCTTAAGCTGCCTGAGCTTACCCAGGCTTACCGTCCTGAGCGCATCCCAGTACACTCTAGTTTCGGGCGTTGGTTGTTTTTAATAAGATATTGTATTCGTGCTTTGGTCTCCTTATTACTTTATGAAGTAACCAGTGGCTAAAAAATTACAAGAACTGATAAATTATAATAAACTGGACCTAAATTTATGGACAAAAGCTTTTTATAAAGTTTTAAGAAAATGCTAGCGACACAGACGGCTCTTAATATTGAAAATACATATATAACACGAGATAATTACTTATTTCCCTATGTGTGAAAAAAAATCGCATATGGAATACGTATTAGAGTAGTGATGTCAAGGATACTGCCTTACCAATACAGCCCGCGACCGCAATGTGACACAGAAAGAAGAATCATGTTTTTTTAGAGCTTTTAGACTTCTACGGAAGTTTTAAAATCTGGCCCGCCTACACATTCTAAATTTAATATACGGCCCTCTGCAAAATTGAGTTTGACACCTATGTATTAGAGTATCTGAGGGATGTAATAATTTTGCCTAACAATTTCAATACCAAAATAACTCTGCTTCCACAAATGACTTGTTATATATAAAATTACTACCGGAGTTCCCGGCGTTGCCCGATATAGTTGGCGTAGATTTACCCGTTCTCTATTTTTATTCCCGCAATGAGAAACATTTTGTACAAAGTTTCATAAAATTCGCGCCAACTTTTATCTGAATTAAAGCAAACCTAGATTCACGCGCCCCCTACCAAGAAACGGGTGGATTGAAGTTTATTTGCACGTACTTTACTTTCACTCGTCCGAAAAGATTCATGTATATCAAGCTTCGTTAATTTGGTTAAGAAATTGCATTACAACATTACTGAACAATGATAGATTATGTTAGAAACTCACATTTGATTCAATTGCGAAGTGATTGGATTTACTTTTTGCTCGAAACGCCAGATACTTAAACTCCGCAGATTCAGTGAATCCAGAATAATATTATCGTAAGAAGACTAATACTGAAGGCCAGAGACATTGTACAGAGATCGTGTTTAAAAGAAAATCTCTGTTGTTTTTACGGCTATCTATGGCGTTTAAAAATTGAATATCCCGAATTAAAGGAAAGAATACTTCAAGGTTTGTTTAGTGTGCAAAATAGTTATTATTGTAAAGTTATCTGGTTGCTTTCATTAAAGGCTATGGTCAGAGACATTATAGTTGCGTGTTTAGTGCGAAGTATGCTACATCTTACCCTTCTATCTTTGGGATTTGTCATCATACGTTCAGAATTTCATTTAAAGCTCCTGCGTTATTTAACGTTGAAACCTAAAACATGTCAAACAACTTAATTGAGATTCTAAACTTTAAAACGGTGAAAACTCCATCGAAATCTGCTCCGTAGTTTCCGAGTTTTTATAGGACCAATATATCCGGTTTTCGTTTTGTATATATAAAATTATTTACGACCTGACCACAGTATGTATGTTGCCTTAGATATCCAAGTGTTTTTGTCTAAACGCACCTATACATCATCCTTGTATACCCATATTGCGTGCTGCCTGCTGTAGTGATAATGATACCTGAACAACAAAACTATTTAATTATAGAAAGTCTAATTATGTGCTTCTATATTAAACATATTTTTTAAATTAAAGCACTGAGTCTTTTTAGCCATACAGCTGGTTACAGTTTTTAAAATCAGGCATGACCTCGATCAGATTCGGACCTGTGATCCGAGGTACGTAATACCAGACGCTACCTTGGTCGGCTTTTCTGTCTGAATTACTGCCTTATATTTAACACTCTACGCATTAATCTTTAAATTTCATGAAGTATGATGCGGAGTAGGGTTTCAATATCACCGGCACTGATGAATATCACGATACCAACTGGACAGATGGATTTGGAGACGTTCTCAATCCTCTGCGTTAAAACAACGAACGTGTTTCGTGGGCTGTAACACACTGGTCTGGCATTCAAAAGGACGCGTCTTCGAATCCTCTTCCGTCCATCCAAATTTTCGGTTTTCCATAGTTTTCCGAAATCAATCCATGCGAATGCCGGGATGGTTCCTTCGAAAGGCTGTGTCTACTTTCTTCCTGTTCCTTGCACCCAGACCTTTTCCACCTCTAGTGACTTTGATGTTAACAAAGCGTAAAATCCGAAAAAAAAAAAAATATGCGTTAGAGCTTTTCCATAATATCGTGTTTTTTTTTTGTTGTTGTTTTTTTTGTTTTTTTTTTTTTTTATTTGATATTGAATTACGTTCACATTAACGAAATATCTCGACTAGTCTGTATTGTACTGCCCTTTACGCACTGTTAACAGAAAACCTGTCTACTCCTGTGACGACTTTGCAAGAAAGCTAAGCTAACACTTTTCTACAATGAAAAAACTTCTCGCTATTACTCACGAGATTAAAGTGAAGACAAATAGTACGCTTGGATGTTACACACTTTAATGATTTAAAGTTTAAAGTGATGTTGATATTTTGAATTTTTCTGTTGGTAGTGAGTACATGGCTGTGTAACTCCTTACCATGTTAACACCATCGCCCTTTAACAAATTTTCAAGAAACAGCAGTGTTCTGCAAGGTTTAAAGGGTGGCTGACTACACTCGTAATCGACTCTGTGAATTTCTCATGGAAAGTGCACACTCCACTGGGTGCGAGCGATTAGGCGCTACGCTCCACAGATTTTGCGGTGAGGTTCTGTTCTACAAACGCCTAACTTCCTGTGTCGACAAGTATGGCAAAGCTATCTTGTATGCTTCAATAATGTTCCCACAACATTTCTTTCAAAGAACATGTAATTACGTCTGTGTATTTGGGAACTGGTGGTAATAGTTGATAAAGGAAGGGCTTTAAGGCCTCTCAAGATAATCAATCATTAAAACAGCAAAATGGTTCAGCATGTGCGTATGCGCATTATGCTGAGACCCAAGGATTTGTTAACCAACGAAGGGCGTTTCAGTAATAGCAACTATGATGAATAAGAGAAGTAAGGAGTGGCAGGATTCAAAGATATCCTCACTTTCTAAAATTAAAATATTCTATCTTCGTTACAGCTGATAGATTGGTCTTTGGATTTTAATTTAATCGATAAGATTGGTCATACAAACACATTATACACGGAATGAAGAAATGTTTCCACGGAAAAATAATACCAACATTCAGTAATTTAAATCTCTGTAGTATCATTGGCATTTTTATTTCGATATTCATCGGTTAATCTGGAAGAAAAATTATTAAAAAACGGAGCTGAAATTGCTAGCCGTTTTACGAGGTCCATTAGAATTATTTTTTGCACTATAAAACCTAACTTTTGGTTAATGTCATGAAGTATTCGCCAAAACTTTTGTTTTCATAATTTCACGTGTAGTAAACTGCGTTTATTTTAATGATGATGAGTTTTACATGCGTTTTGCCATTTTACGTATTCTTTGGTTTTTTTTTCAGAATTCCGCTCCTATCGTTATTTTTTTCATTGATGCTTTTATTTAATCTATAAAGCGTGTTACTTTCTCTCTATTTGATGAAATCAATTCAAATATATTTTTAGGTATTCTCTCATTTTTCACTCTTTCCGCAAGTCTGTAACATCCTTAATTTCTTTTGTATGGTATCGATTCTTGTAGACGAACTCTCTCTATTATTGTTTAATTTCTCACGTGATCCTCACGTGTGCTTATCAAAGTTACTGAAATGTCTAAAATACTTCAAGACATAGTTATCTTATCAACTACAGAAGCCGTGTAACGCCGTACGGTTTGTCACTGCAGTATTACATATAACTTCAAAATCTTTCTCATTACCGCTTTCCCATAGGCGGAATTTTGTATGCAACTGGCGTTACACCGACGCTCAATACGGGTAGCGCATGTAGTATCGACAGTGCTGCAAGCACCCAACTTTCCCGGCGAACTTAAAAATACTCAGCATTGCGCTATTACTTAATGAAGAAAACACTATAAAACGTGTACATATACTGACTTAATTACTGATCAAAAGATTTGACACTTGTTATCAACTCGTATGTGTAAGTGGCTACTTCGTTACGTACTTTAGATCCTCAGATCACAGTTAGGACTGTAAATTCATTCGTCTTCCGGCTTCACGGCTCGCCAACGCCGACGTCGTTAGAGGCAGGACAGGAATGAGGACGGCCTTTTGGAGGAACCACTCCGGCTTTGGCCTCAAGTGATCTCGGGAAACCATGCAAAACCGAAATAAAGATGACCGGACGGGGATTTGAACCTGCGTCCTGCCGCATGCCAAGTACTAGTATTATCGCTGATCCATTGTAAATTCAGGTTATAGCATTTGTACAATAGAATTAACTATCAGAAATAAAAATTATAAGTAGTATTAAAAACAGAAATAGTTTAACACGTGTTTAACAGTAAAATTGTCACTATCCAAAGATCTGTATACGTTAGAAGTTAACAATGTTGAAAAACTTTTCCATAGACAATATAAGGATGGGGAATAAAAAGAGATCACATACTGTTATGTTTCTGTATTGTTCTTTAATACAAAGCGTTCCATCCCCTAGGGTATTCAAACGTTTTCAAGAATAAGGAAATGACCTACACTTACTGCGTAGCCTATATCCAGTTGTTTTAGATCTTTTAAGAGGATGTCCACATCAGCCTAAAGAGATATGGTGGGAGTCAGTCCCACTGAAACAGCTGGAAAATGTCTGTGTGTATTTTATGAATGTAGCTTCTGAATCTACTGTGGTTGAACTTTAAGCTAGAAATTATTGACACGGCTTTTTTGTGACAAAGTTTCTGAGATATCGCTGCGATGCTGGTATACCAGATGTATAAGTCTTTAGTGGATTCCCTTTGTACATCAGTGGATTTACCAACAGTGTTCCAGTCCTCAATAGCTTTTTGTCGAATCAGGGGTACAATGTCAATTCCAAATCAAAATTGTTCTGGGTTGACCGATTGGGCAGCTAATTTCGCAAAAGAGTCAACCCTTGAATTCTATTTAACTCAGCTCGTATAAATTAAGCTTAAAAGATTTTGTATATAATTCCAGATAATATGTTTATGGTTAAATTAATGCTCACGGAGATAAAAGATTAACTACAACACTCAGTCAAGACCCTGAGTAGTTTAGTGGCTAGAGTCAAATTTTCTTTTTTGTGGCATAATGCATGGTTTATGTTGAATTTTTTTGCCTTGCACTGTACCCAAACTACCTTCGATTTTAGAACAAATTTATAAATTATTTAAGGTATCGAAGAAACCGTTGCAAAACGGACCAAAGATTATTTACAGCTATTGACAGTTGTTTTCCTGTTGGCAAAATTGTAGCAAAATCATACAGTACACTGTGTGAAATAATTTTGTTATTTAATTCTCTATTTTGTTCTAGGTCTATATGTTATTACTATACTGCTATTCTGCTCCTTGACATTCTTTTTGCTTCCAAACTTAATATCTGTATTTTCTTTCCTTGTTATAATTTCTTAAACACCGTCTTATGAAATGCAAAACCAAACTATCACTTCAAAGCACCTTTTGGATAGTATTCGGGTATTTAATTGTTTAATTTCCGAAAGTCTTAGTGCTGAATTTACAAGTAAATTTTATCTTCCATTCACAATTAAATCCACCTAGTGATTAAAATAGCCAATTCGCTGTACTGAGGTCATATGGGTCACGTCACGTTGGTGAAGAAATTTTCACCATCTGGTACTTCACTAACAGGGTAACAGTCGTGAAGATACACAATTCATAACCGCTAGATTAACGCGGTTAATCTAGTGTACAAATATTATCAGATCGTGATTGTGGACGTCAAATTTATCAGTCCCCTTGGTGGCTTTCGTGGAAACCTTCTAACATATACAATAACAGTAAAAAAAAGCAACCAACATCTTTATGTCTATATAACTGGCTTAATATGCTTGCTTCAGGATGATAAAAATCATCGTTTTGTGACCAAAATGTGTTAATCATAATAAAGGGTTTGCACATTTTGTGGAACAAACAAATATTTCGACTCCAAATCATCTTAAACAGACATTTAAATCGTATACAGTTTTATATGTTTAAACAGCTATGTATTGCTGGAGTACTATCGCTTTTTGAGATAGTGAAAAACATTAGCTTACGCTATTATAAGTAACATGTAACGTGTTGATATATATGATAAAATTCTCGTTTGATGATGCGAGTTTTCAGCCTAAGCTCCGACTCTATTTCGCGGAGGGCATTTAATTGCAAATGTCACGAGTATAAACGGAGCTGCACACAAAAGGCCTGCTCCCGGAATGCGATAATCCGCGCAGAGATTTCAATATATGGACGGAGGAATCCACGGGTCCTGGTATAAAGAACTCACCCACCGATCACTCCCACCGAAAAACTGCCGTAGAAACCAGCTTAGAAGCAAAGAAGATATCCCTAATAATTTTTGTTTATATCATTTCTAATTAAATAGAATGATATAAATGTAATTGAAGTGAGACAGGAATTGTAGTTGCGACCATTTTTGTTTTCTTTAATGAAGAACTTAGTTATAGAATTAAATATTTTTTGATACCAGTAAAACATAGAATACTTTCATTCAATGGTATTTCAAAATGATTATAGCGTTCACTTAAGAAATACGACAGTAATTTTTTTAATTCGTTACTGATGTGATATCAATATAACAGAGGAAGTTACGAATTTATTTTGTGTAATTTCATTCTCTGTAGAATGGAAGGCATCGGGGGAGCGCATGTCTTTTGATTCGATCCGCTGAATAGCCAAGTTATCTTCGCTCCATGCCTTCTCACGCATTCCAGATGTCTTGTCTTTCTCCCAAGTAGGAAAGTATCCATGAAGTAATTTCATCTCAGTGGCATTTCAAGAGCTTTTCTAGTATAACTCTATCGAAACTGACTAAAAGTCACTTAATAATTATTAATATTATATGTTTCAGCATGAACATTGAACAGTGAACATTTAATCAGATAGGGGTTTGAACTGTACCACACGCACGAAAATTAAAAACTCTTGAAGTAAGAAACTTCACCAGAAGATGGCCACAGGAACTCTGATCGTCGAAATATCGTGTGAAAACTCCATGCTCACTCGGCAAGTCACCCCAGAAGACTATATTAATTCTCAACGCCGAGAAAAAATTGGATTTTATGCAAATGAATCGTAGTTACGAACATGTCTGTTTCCTTTCATGAAGTATAATCTTGGTCATAGAATAAAATATGTATTTCATACGAGTAAATTATACATTACCTTCATTCAATGATACTTTCAAATAAGTGTGCTGTTCACTTAGGTAATGTGAAACTAGTTTTAATTCGTTACTGAAGCTGGTACATGTAAGTTGTAGTCCATCCACACCGAGCGTGGTGGTGTAACGGCTAGCGTTCTGGCCTCGCATTCGGGAGGACGGCGGTTCGAATCCCCGTCCGGGCATCCAGATTTGGGTTTCCCATGGTTTCCCAAATCACTCCAGGTGAATGCCGGGATGCTTCCTTCAAAAGGCCATGGCCGAATTCCTTCCCATTCCTTGCCCCCCATCCTTTCCGTCTCTAAAGACCTAGTTGTTATAAGAGACGTTAAGCAGTTAAAAAAATAATAAAAAAAATAAAAAAATGTAGTCCATCCATTATAGTCAAACGACAGCATTTCCAGCTGAGTAAGTTGTTAAGTCTCAAGCCTGGTATTCGGGAGGACGTGAGTTCGATACCAGATCTAAATAAGACTTTTAGTCCAGTAATATGACTATTGATCCATTTCCGCATGATGTCATGCGATCTTGCAGTGCAAACAGGAATCAATTTTCATTTTTCAGCAGCAAATTAACCAGACTGCTGCAGGTACATATAAAATTAGTTATGGTTATGATTGTGCAAATTTGGTTGACACCGATCTTAACCACTTGCGTCTCGGATTTTTATTAATATGATAGAGAAACTTTGACCGAGCGTGGTGGGTGAATGGACATCGTTCTGACCTCGCATTCGAAAGGACGCGGGTTCGAATCCCCGACCGGGCATCCAAATGTGGGTTTTCCATGGTCTTCCCAAATCACTCCAGGCGAATGCCGGGATGCTACCTTCAAGAGCCGAATTCCTTCCCGTTCCTTCACCAACGTGATGTTTCCTTGCAGGGTAAGATTCACTGGGCTTTGGTATATCCGGTTAGCCTTGCACCTGATATAACTAAACTGATTAGTGAGAGTTCCTTGATGATTTACAATTTAATGTACCCAGTCCCATCCCGCCTCTAAAGAGCTCAAAATCGACAAGGCGTAAAGCAATAAGTAAAAAAAAAAAAAAAAGGTTGACATAATTTTCAGTACTCTGAAACTTTTGTGTGCGTAGAACAGGTGTTGGGTTGGAGCCCCTAAGTGGCAACGACGTCGTAAATAGAGTGGTTTTTTATGCTATCTTTTGGCACCGATACGAACAAAGAAGCATTAATATCTGACGTTGACTGGAAGGTTTGCAGAATACGCCACTAAGCTGTCACACTTCCTTTTTCCGTTTAGAGTGTGACTTAGCAGGTTGGCGAAGGCGTTGAGGAATTGTCATTCTGCAGTCAGAAACCGGGGGCTACTATGCGCTGGACGTGATTTCAAGTCCCGGTACGGCTATCCATATTTCGATTTTCCATGTTTTCTCTAACTCTCCTAATATGGATGCCACGATAGTGCCTCCACAAAAATTATGACCAGTTTCCTTCCAGATTTCTATCCCTATGGACTGTCGACTTTGATGACATCTTCTTAGACTAGATATCAAGCCCCAGTGAAGTAATGTTAATCCTACGTATCGGCGATTATTTGGATGATACTAAGTTTGTTCTTCAAAAACGCGTTTCGAAAAACAATAATTCATTAAATATTTGCAAAAAAAACAACATATTCAGTTCACGCAGTCTTAATTATTATTAAACCGAGCGGGGCGGTGTAACGGTTAGCGTTCTCGCCTCGCATTCGGGAGGACGGCGGTTCGAATCCCCGTCCGGGCATCCAGATTTGGGTTTTCCATGGTTTCCCCAAATCACTCCAGGCAAATGCCGGGATGCTTCCTTCAAAAGGCCATGGCCGAATTCCTTCCCATTCCTTGCCCCCATCCTTGCCCCCCATCCTTTCCCGTCTCTAAAGACCTCGATGTTAAAGACAGACGTAAAGCAGTTTAAAAAAAAATTATTGTTAAGAACAATTCGTATGGCTCTATAGTCAGGAAGATCAGTGCCTAAAGTAACAATGTTTCCATTTGCTGTACTATTCATCTCTGCTACGAATTTATTGGAGAATATGCGAAAATTTTTAAATTTAGAGTGCAATGAAATACTTCTTCCGCCAACCTATTTAGGTCGCAATGACCGGAGGGATAAGATTAGAGAAGTAAGATGCCGTACTGATACTTATATGTATTCCTTCTTTCCTCGCACTATTCGGGATTGGAATGGGCGGGTTTAGGATTGGTGCTTAGCACCCTCTGCCACCCACAATGTTTGTGATTTGCAGAGTATGAATGTAGATGTAGATGTAAAGCGGACCTACGTGGAATCCCAGTCAAGGGAGCGTTGTAATGTGTTACACGTATGCAAAGCATGATTTGCCATAAATTGTTAGCGGAAATTCTGATTCCTGACCGCGACTCAAACCGAATGCTTTTCATCTCCCACAGGCCAGGAAACTCATTGTTTTCGATGATTCTCAGTTGCGGCCAGTACTGAAGTCATAGAAAAAAAGTCCGATTTCTGTACAAGGTGAAAACATTTCATTTTAGTATACGTATGTTTAGAACATTGAAAGGAGGGCATTGAGCAGACAAGACGTTTGTGATAATGTATTATACTGTGAGTGGAAGGAAGGCCAGCTGAGTGCTCGGGGGAGGTTCTCACCTCATCACCGATTCCACAGGCGGGAGGTGTGTGTATAAAAAGAGAAGGCCAAGGAGCGGCGAGGCGCTAAGGATGAAAACAACAATAGTGTGTATTGATCGGGACTCTCCCCAGCTGCTTCTCCCCAGCAGATCCGATCAGATCGCCAGTTTAGCGCCGCTCGGACACCCGGTCATTTAAAATATTGAAAGTGCCGTCTTGTTTCCCGCCGAATGGAGCCATTGCGAGTCCAAGCGACCGCATCCTGTTTCCCCTGCCTTCTCCAACCACACCGCCAGACCAGCCACTCCATTCCTAACATCACAACATATAACTACTTTACGCAGCATGGCAATAGTGCTATGAAATTATCGCTATGTGAGGAAAAAAATTCACACGATTCTACAGTCTTTTTTTTTTTTTTAATAAAAAAGAAGTCTCATTTGGTTGCTTGCAAATAATATTTAGATCCGGAATACGGGAGGACTCATGTTGGATTCCCGGGCCAATAATCCATTTTTCGGTCTTTTATGGTTCCCAAAAATCATTCCTTCTTGTTCCTTGCCTACAGTGCTCTGCTGGTTATATTGATTTCGTCATCGACGAGTCGTACCCCCTTAAAATAAAGAAAACATTTTTTGGCTAATTGATCTTTATGGCTCGTCGACAATGAGGTCATTAGGGTCGGAAGACTAATGGGAGCAAGGGAAGGTTAAGAATTCGGTCATAGCCTTTTGGTGGAGTCACCCTGGCATTCGGCTAGAGCCATTTCAGGAAACCATTCAAAATCGAAAACTGGATGGTCGGAATGGGGATCGAATCCGCTTCCTCCGGAATGACAGACTCTAATGTTAACTGTTCAACATCCAGGGTTGGTTTCATTAGTCTCAAGCGTGGCGTTCCGATTATCCTAACTTGGTTTTAGGCCCTTTATCGTAGTCACTTAGACGAATGCTGGTTTGGTATCTATTATCTACCTCATAAGCTAAAGGTAACATAGACACAATGACAAATCTAAATCACACAAAGCTTATACGGTTTGCAAACTCGACTAGAAAACTGCAGCAAGAGTACCGGCGATGTATCTTTCGTAACACTACCATACCAGCTATTACCGTACGTCATCTACATTACGAAATTCAGGAACGTGTGTGTGGCAGAGGGTGCTTTGCACCAAAACTGTTAACGGTGCGAGGGAAGACAGAACTCATGTATGCATCAATACGGCACCTTACTCCCCTAATCTTCTTTGTCCTATCAATGAGACTGATAAGTTGGTCGAAGAAGCATATCCTTGCAGCTGCAAATGTTTATTCGCATTATTCAGTACATTCAAGTACGTCGTATGCCTACCAGTCAATCTCAAAATAAAAATCTACATCAAGTATGTAGTAATTTATTCACATGCTGCATTATGCCCTTTGACGTCGACGAGGCATTCCAACACACACTTGCACGTTTACACTTCGTTTGACGTTCCTGCACTAACTGCACTGACCTGTCTGGCAACATAAAAGAGGGCGCTACTGGGCCTACTTGCACGTCATCTGGCTACAATCTCAATCACTTGTAATGGTTCCACTGTTCTACATATTTCGGTTTTGGAATGTTTCACAACGTACCTTCTGGGAACTGCAATTTTCACAATCAGTAGAATGTTATCAGCTGGCTGTCTTTTCAGTTTACAGTAGAATTTAAGGTAATTATGTTTCGTAGATGTTTAATGAGATATTATTAATAGTTCAGAAAGATTCAGATTAATTAAATAATTCATCGCAGGTGGATGAGATTCTTTAGATGCAGATATCCGGATTTCTGTTACCCACGATTCTCGGAAATTTAGTGAGTCGGTCGATTACTTAAAACAGACTATTTCCTCCGTAACAATCCAATAAAACGCAGCGTCTCTAACGACCTCCATTTCGACTCGCCGTAAAACCCCGCATCTACCACCATCGTCTGCATGAGAATCCATCAGTCTCGACACCATAAAACAATCATTAACGTATTCCTCTGAGACTCTCCTGTCTCTCTGTCTCCATGTCCGTTCCACATACCCTACATAGTACTTTAAATAAGGCGGATGCCAGCAATATTACCTTTATTTGTCAAAATGTTCATTTGCTAATTCGTCTGCGGCGATTTTTTTTCTTTTTCCCATTCTTCTCCCAATCAATTTCAACAGGTATGATAGTCTCTGATAAACTCGCTCATTCTATATACTCATTAAAATCTACATCCTCCATTATATGGCGACCAAGGTGGCTGCTAAAATATGGAACCGTCTTGATATGAATTATTTTTTAGGAACACAGTGAGGCCCGAGGATTCTTCAGTTCATCGAAGAGGATGTTCCGACAACCTAGTAGCTGGTCCTGGTAGTGATGGCGCGAATAATTTTAATATTACAGCTCTAAATGCTTCACCCGTTTTCCGTCAGAATGCGAATATGAAAAATGCGATTTTAGACTCCACAAATAACAATACGAAGCAGCTAAGGATAATGGTCTTAAATTGTCGGAGTATTAGAGGGAAAGTAGCCGATTTCCATGCACCAGTTGCGACTAATGATGTCAATATAATACTAGGAACCGAGAGCTGGTTGATACCACAGGTTGAATCTAGCGAAGTATTTGGCCCTCATTTCAATGTTTTTCGGAAGGACAGAACTGTCTCAATGGGTGGGGGTATGTTTGTGGCCGTAAGCAAAACCGTTAATTGCTCTGTCTAACGGAAAATTTTTGCTAGTTTATATGGGTGAAGGTAAAAATTGTCAAAAATTTAAAATTTATAATCGGGTCATTTTATCAACCTCCGGATTCTGATTTTTCTAACGCGGAATACTTCAGAGAGTCGCTTAATAATATTTGCAAAAGATTTCAAGGACATATATTGATCGTGGGTGGTGACTTTAACCTACCGTCGGCTAAGTGGGACACATACACTTTCAGGTTGGGAGAAAGAGAGAGATTAGTAACCGAAACGTTTCTAGAATCATTTGTAGAAAGATCTCTTGAACAGCTGGTCTAAGAGCCAACGCGGTGCGACAAAGATTCCTCGTCCATTCTGGATCTTTTTCTTATTAGCAATCCTGATATTATAGATACAGTTTGTATAGAAGACGGTATAAGTGATCTCAAGGTGGTTGTGTAACTTTAAAATCTAGTCTGAATTTGAAGCATGACAAAGAGAAACTCGTATATAGCTTCGATAAGGCAAACGATGCGGGTATGGTTGATCACTTTGTGAAAAATTTTGAAACGAACACGCTAAGTACAAATGTTGAGGAACTTTGGTTTAATTTAAAAGAACTGATATGGACCGGTTTAAATCAGTTTATTCCTAAGAAGTGTATTAAGGTCAGTAAGAACTTCCCTTGGTTCAATAGGGAAATGAAACGTTTGCTCAGGAGACAAAGGCGTTTACATGCCACGGTGAAGAAATCGGGGTACTCATCTAATCGCGCTAAATTAGACCAGTTGCGAGCGGAAGTGCGTAAGGCAATGCGCGATGCATTTCAAGAATTCCAAGCCAGGAATTTATCCGAAGATCTGATTACTAATCCAAAAAATTGTGGTCGTATATCAAAGTAATAAGAAGCTCTGGTAAGGTTATGCCGTCGCTTATTAAGGAAAATGGTGAATTATCAGAAACAAGCGTAGAGAAAGCAGAAATTTTGAATGATATATTTAAAAAATCTTTCACGATAGAAAACTCAGAGGAGATTCCGATATTTAATAATCTTACCGACAAAATTATGAATGATCTCGTTCTTGATGTCGAGGGAATATCTAAACTGCTTATGAGTGTAAAAACCAATAAGGCTCCCGGACCAGACGGTATTCCTACAAGATTCTACTCAAGGTACGCAAAGGAAATTGCACGGTATTTGACGAAATTATATACCGTCTCCTTGGATCAAGGAAAAATACCAGCCGAATGGAAGACCGCTATCGTAAGTCCAGTGTTTAAAAATGGGAATGTTAATGATACTCAGAATTATAGGCGGATCTCGTTAACTTCAATATTTTTCAGGATTTTAGAACATATCATCTATTCAAATGTCATGCGGTTCTTGGATGAAGGTGATCTTTGAAACCCAAATCAACATGGATTCAGAAAAAGCCGAAGCTGCGGAACACAACTTGCACTTCTAATTCACGACTTGTGCCGAATTATAGATGAGCAATCCCAGGTTGATTTAGTTCTATTAGATTTAGTTTTCGACACTGTGCCTCACACTAGGTTACTTAGGAAACTTCGTGGTCACTGCATATCTAGACAAATATGCGACTGGGTTGCAGACTTTCTGAAGGGCAGAACACAGTGTGTAGTTCTCGACGGTGAGCGTTCATCACGTACCGAAGTGAGGTCCGGGGTACCCCAGCGATGCGTGATAGGGATTCTGTTGTTTCTCATATACATCAATGATTTATGCGACGTAATAGGGGGGATGAAAAGATTATTTGCCGATGATGCTATTATTTATCGTGACATCAAAACCCAGGATGGTTACAAGATGATATTATGAAAATAATTTCGTGGTGTAAAGATTGGCAGTTGAAGTTAAACGCTAAAAAGTACCAAGTCATGCGTGTAAGTAAAAAGGTGACACCAGTTAACTATGAATATACAATTAATGATACTGTCCTTAGAACGGTAGATTACGCTCAATACCTAGGGGTAATAATTCGTAATAATTTGTCGTGGAATGAGCATATCGAAAATGTAACGGGAAAGCAAGTCGTATGCTCAGGTTTCTAGGTCGTAAATCAATGCACTCCAGAAGTTAAATCGATTGTATACAAGTCACTAGTACGTCCTCACTTAGAATATTATTGTTCTGTATAGGGTCCCCATCAAAAGAGTTTACTGGGGGCGTTAGAGAAAGTCCAAAGAAGAGTCGCCCGATTCGTTACAGGTATATATAGTTGGTGGAAAACGTAAGTGCGATGTTGAAGGAGCTAGGTTGGGAAGACCTGCAACACCGAAGGCGTTGCTCTTGACGGAAGCTAATTGAAAAATTCACGACTGACGTATTTCGGAATGACAGCCAGGAAATATTGCTACCAGCAACATTCATATCTCAGAATGACCGCGGAAATAAGATAAGAGGAATCAGGGCCAGAACCGAATCATTTCTGTACTCATTTTTCCCACGAGTGATTAGGGAATAGAATAGAAAGGATTTACCGGGCGAGTAAACTTAAAATCCGACAGGAGTAGCTTTCGATAAAGCGCTCCGGCCATCCTGATCTGGGTTTTCCATGGTTTCCCCAGATCACTCCATGCGAATACTGAGATGGTTCCTCACAATAGCCCATGGTCGCCTCCTGCCTCATCCCGTATATCCCTTTCAAACTATCACCCTTTCGGATAGGTGCAATGCACCCTCCGCCACACACTTTTAGTGAATCGCGGAGTAGTAATAATAATATGATTCAACTATACCTTTCTTTAATAGTTTTTCATTCGGCTGTACCATACAATAAAATATTAACTAATTCTATGCGCCTTGAAATGTAACTCATCATCGTATAACTTCTTATTGCCATACTCGTCCCTGTAATTATTTCTTCAGTTATCATTTCAAATATATATTGATTTCTGTTAGCAACAGATGAGAAATGATTCAAATATTTTTATTTTATTTATTATCACCGGCCTTCCGAGTGCCACAGCTTTAATGCAATAATACGTCATGCTCCAAACGTGAGTTCTTTCTGTGACTTAGTGCAATGTTTGTTTCTACTTCTGAAGAAACCTCTTTGGTTAATACTAATTTGTTTAAATGATTCTTGATACGGCTGTCTACAGCAACTTTGCTTCCCAGATAACACAATTCGATTGGTTCTTCTAATGCAATCGACTTTTAATACTTAGTCTATTTATGATAGAGATCGCGGATGATATCTTTGTTTACGCTACAGAATTAGCCGATTCGAATCCGAGTAGGTCAAGAAACTCGTAGGAGACTTGTCCAGTAAGACAGGAGAGGTGGTGGTGCACAATTCCTAATCACCAGATTGTTTACAAAAATCCTTGTGTTAAATTCCAACCCTCCTCCACAGTGCATCAGGAGTGAGGATTTGTCCGTCGGTTGGGGATGTTCCCTATGATTCCATTCTGAGGAGTGTGCCAGAATGTCCAGGCACCGAGTTTCACCCTCTCGTCTCTCACCCGCTACAAAAATAACACGCTGCACTGTACACAACCACCATCAATCCCATCCACACATGCAGTAACAACAACACTTACATATTTGGATACGGTATGTTACAGAAAACCAAAACAATCACATTTCCCCACTCCCCCTAGTAGCAGTTCATAACATTTACTTTCTTCAATTAGTGCTAAGCCGGAGTAGGTCCCCAGAACTTTTTTTGCCTTACTGTAATATCGGCAACGATTTTAGTGTTTGAAAATTACACCTAATCAAAACCGCGCATAGTAAATTCAGTTCCGTTAGTCTATAGCACTATCATTATACAGGGCGTTCGCCGGGAAACGCTACCCACTGTTAGCGCTACAATGAAGAAACTGCTCCCGGCGAGCGAGCGGTCAGCTTCCGGCATTGTTCGACCGTCGGCCGCGGACTATTTCATAATAATTACGCTTCATAAACTTGTATGTGCTAAGCATTTAAATGTGACTTCAGTTGCGGATCAACAGTGCCATCGTGGACACCCTGCAGGTACCAGTTCCAAAATCTAATCCTAGGCCCCTGGTCTATTTCTGTAATTTTATGCACCACAATTGTTTTGTACGGCTTTAAGTGAACTAGCTTTGTTACCTTCCAAGCTGACGTCTTAGATACGCCTGCCTGCTGCCCTAACTGACTTAATGATTTTTTTGGGTGACTGTTCTAGTCGAAAACCGATATCGTCAATTTTCTCCTCTGTGAGAATACGGTTGACCGACATTCTCTTTTTGTTAAAAAATTAACCCGTTTCTCTTACTTTTTTAACCAGACGCAGAATTGTTGATTTAGCTGGCAGTAAAGCGCCAGGATATTCGCGACGAAATTTACTGCGACACTTTTTAATCGACTTCTTCTTCACATATGTATCGTAGAGAAATATTCTTTGTTGCAAACTGTAACGTACCATAATTTTACTCACACTCAAACACGGTACAGATTAGTAAGAGTATGAAGCCCCAAACCGCAAAGAAACGTTTATTCACAACACTGATTAATAAGAGACTGAAGTCACACACTAGCTACAGTGCGGTGATTCACGGCGCCGTGTGGCGGGAGTTGCTGGCACCACTGTCCCAGCAAGTTGCCGACGGCAACAGACTGGGAGGGTAGCGTTTCCCGGCGAACGCCCTGTACTATCGCCTAAACCCTTCAAAAATTACGGTTTCAACGCAGTGTTCTATCAGTTTATTTTTTCGCATAAACTGGGATTTAATTATGTAATATAATATATATTTCTGCTAAACCTCATTCCATTGCAAAATCCTCTCCATAATTAATTCAAACGAAACAAATGACTCTCTTTAGGGGTGGTATTTAACTTCATTTAAAGGTGAAATGAAGACTCGTATGGTCCTAATGACCTGGTGACAGGGTTTTTATCAGCTGTGTATTCCTCCCCTGCCACAGCCACCTTAACCTAACCCGGAAATCCTACCGGGTACAGGGAACCTACAGCTAAACGTGAATTCCGAACCACGAAAGAGTTCTGGCGTGGTTCACATCACACAGCAAGCTGTGCCAGAGGTGAAGGTCGGGTTAAGGGCTTTCTAAAATCCCAACCGAGACAGGGATCCAAACCGGGGACCTTTTGATCTCTACTGAGACTCCTTAACCACTGAGTCACCAGACCGCTCACGTAATGAAAGGTAAAACGTATTAAATCAGTATAGGAACATAAATAGGAAATCTTCCTACTTAGTTTGCTCCATTGTATTTGATAATGTTTTGTTAAAAATCTTTTACTGAGTGCATTTGTCAGTTAAGCTTCCACTTTTTTCAAACTATTCTGTTAAGTATAATAAGATTTTCCTTTCCTATTATCATCCATATTACAACAAGAACAGAGCAATTATCTTGAAATTTCCGTACCCTACGACTGGTATAAACCGAGGACCCCTGTAACGAGGACGCTTCCGGGGCCAACGGTCATCATCATCTGAAGAAAAAGTATGTAGCAGCATAAAAACCGATTACACGCACAGTACCTCCACCCAGCACTGGGTAATAATTCCTGTGATTTCTTTAAGGAGATGGCAGATTCTCGTAAGTCCGATGACGATTATGCAAACAGTAGAAGTAGGACAAATCATCTGTTCGGTAGATTACGAATAAAGCATACATTATTGAGCAAAATATTATGTGACCACCTACTTAATACTGCGCTGGTTCAGCATTGGAACACAATACAGCAGTGACTCGGTGTGGTATGGATGTTGAAAGTCCTTGGTAGGACTGCGGGGATATCTGACACCAGATGTCTACGCACAGGTCACGCAATTTCTTGAAATTGCTTATCGGTTGTTTGTGGGCGCAGAGCTGGCGCCCGATAGCGTCCTAGATGTGTTCTATCGGGTTGAGATCAGGCGAATTTGGTGGCCAAGACATCAACGTGAGTTCACTATCATGCTCCTCAAACCACTGTGACGTGGACAGTTATTCTGCTAGAAGATGCCATCGCCGTTGTGGAACACATGTAGCAACGCAGGTAGTCTGCAATAGTTTTCACGTTCCCCACAGGTATGATTGTGGCTTCGATCACTAACGCAGGTCCCATGGAAACCCAGGTGAATGACCCCCATAGCGTAATACTGCCCCCATCTTCCCGCGTCCTTGGCGCGGTACATGTTTCCAGCAGCAATACGCCTGCTAGATGGCACGAGACCACGTGACCTGGTGGAATAAGATACATGATTATTCCGTCCATGTGACAAGTTTCCATTGATCCACCGTCCAATCTTGATACTCTTGTGGCCTCTGCAATCGTAATAGAAGATGTGGTCAGGTCAACATGGGAACACGTAAGGGCCGTCTGCTGTAGAGCCCTATAACAATGTGGGCTGAATGGTGTGCCCTGAAACACGTGTGCCGTCAGAACTGCCACAGATAGTCCCCTATCCTGCTTTACAGAGTGGGAAAACCTACGTTCTGTGATGAGGCGTGGATATACACCACTTTGTCGGCTACTCCTTGTTTCGCCGCCCTTCAGATGTCAATGTAGTAGCACGCGAACAGCCGACCAGCCTCACCGTATCCCAGATACTCGTTTCCAGACGCCGGACCATAACATTATGCCTTTTGTCGATGTCATTTATGTCAGTAGATTTCCCCATTTGCCACACGTATCGTCGCTAGAATACTTCCCCATGCGTCTCTGCTCCGGTTATATACTTTTCTTACCGTGCCTGATGTACCCGCAACGTCACCATATGGCTTTCAATCCCGTCGGGTTATAATTTTTTGGATCATCAGCGTATATGTGATGAATATAAATCCGATGCAATTGACACTGTTAACTTTGTTATGCAAACAGTTTTATTTATTTCTTCTTAATGTAAGAGACATCTGTATTTTTTTTTTGTTGCCATAGGCTATTTTTCCTTTCTCTGATTGGTACCGAAACTGTGTCTCATACTGTAGAATTCTTGTTTGTAACAGTACAGCGGGCATCTTTCTACCACAAAAATATGTTTCACGAACAGTGTAACAAGGAAGTTCAAAGTTAGAAGATTTTCTGAACAGTAGTTCAACACTTAGATCACGTCATGGTAGTATTACTTTCCGTTATTCGGTTGACTTTAAGTAGTCGGTAGTCGGTGGATAACATTGTGCTTATCACACTGTATCCAAGTGATAGCCTGGCAAAGACGTTGTTCATAGAGACCTTTGAGAATATTTTAGGAAATTTCTTCAGTAATGAATCGAAATTGAAAAAGAGTAAGAAATTGACTGGCTGAATGCGTCTTCACCAGAATACAATAGGTCATTCATATTTCTCATTCTTGGTAAGAATGGCACTGTCCTCATTCATCTACCTGTATCTAATATGTAGAGCTTGTTTTTTTTTAAAAAATGTGAAGAGCTTTCTCAATTACTACCAATGAATAACGAATCTTTATGTTCTGGTAAGAGCATTCACAAAGCTTACTCGCAGTTCATCAAACACTTTCGTTATTAACGATTACTTGCGAGGAACCAGATATTTCTTGCGCAGGCAGAGCATTCAGATAAGAGTGACATAAACTTCACGCTCAAATTTATTACGATTTTACACCCACAACGAATTATGCACCGTCCATAGCGATTACAATGGTACACTGCTTCGTATGCAGATGAAAATATAGCTTTTTAATAGCAAGCTTCACGTTTCTGGCGATCCAGCAAGCTCGTTTATATCACAGCGGGAGAGGCCTTGCATCACGTTAACCGACACTCGAATAAATAAATAGCCTCAGCCGGCTGCTTCGTCGCTACATACCTGATTATCTTTTTTAACCTTTTAATAGTCTTTGTATACTAGAAATGATTCAACCTCCTGCTACGAACTGCAAAGATAGTCTACAGAAACACTACATTTAATCTCAGAAATTCCTTCAGATTTGAAGAATATTTAGGCGAAATGCAGAATAATACCTTACCGCTAGTGACATGTAAATTATATTCCAACCAACCGAGCTTAATTACTGTTAAGTCGAAGAAGGGTTCGAATGTACCCGGCCTAACTAAGAAGGAAAGTTCAAATAAATAAAACATGCATATTACTTATGAATATAAATTTCTTTTATTGCAACATTTTTCGTGAAATTAACAAAATTATTCCATAAAAAAACTATTTTCGGCCTTTGTTCCCAAAACGTTCCATCATCAGACTTGATTAATAAAAATTTCTGTTAGATCGGATTTTATGTGTCAGTTACAAGAAAATAAAACTTTAGTATTAAATCCATTGACTGAGGATTACGTTCTCATCGACGTTATCATCACAGTCTGATTTCACCATCCCCCCCCCCCCACAAAAAAAACTAATTCTTCCGATTGGGATATAACCCAGATAATGTGAGATTGCAGCCACGAAGGAAAAAATAGTTTCTTTTACGATATTCACCGAAGAATATCAGCCTAAAATTAGAAATTAAAGTTTTTAAAAATAACGATAACATATTGTTATGGTGAAAAGTTAAAGGGAAATAATTTCTGGGAAAATGGAAGCCTAACAAGTTAAAATAAGATTTTTTCTGTCACTATTTTCTAGGTGGGAACTGAATAGAACAAAAATTGTGTATGAGGTGGAGACCTTTTTATGCAGTGAGGCATTTGTGTTAACGACCTTCTTCCATGGTATAGTGAAAAAACAATAAGAAAAACTCAGTATCTTCTCGAGAAGACTTAATTGGAGGAGGCAATACGCAAAATGACTGTTCCGAAAGCGGAAAGGCGATGCATTTAGCCTCGGTTAAACGAAAATAATCTAACAAGGTTTCCTACTAGAAATAAAAATAATGGGGTAAAAACTTATCATCATTATTTGTAGACTTAATAATTAAGCATCTCAAACTTTAAATAAGTATGACTTCTTTAAATCATCAAAGTATGTATTCGATGTTTCCCAAAGCCGACACATAAGTGTAAGGCCGATGAAAGCAAACTATTGTACTGAACGACAGATTCAAATGAACTGTCCAGAGTGGGCAAGTGTGTGAAGCAACAGTTGGCGATGAGTTGTAATGGGCATAGGTAAGTAACTCTCTGGGCCTTAATATAGTCCACGCAGATTTCATTAAAACATTTTATCGGATATAACCTGAAATATCTATACCTTTCTCTGTTTTCTGTAATTGTGTCATTTTGGATTCATAAATCCTTGCACAAGTAACCAGTAATCGGTTCGAGCAGTCCTGACATCTTATCCATAGATACTTTAAATAGTGAACTCACTGGCATCAGTAGAACAGCAAATAACCTAAATAGCGCCAGTTCCAAGACATTGTCAATATTGAGTTCAGATTTACAAAGTCTTTGTCAGCACGTCATTCAGAGATTTGCCTTGACTCGGGGATTATTCTGACCACAATTAATTTATGAATCAAAAACAAACATTCCTCAAAGATGGTAAAAAGACAAACGGTATTTGCAGGTTTACACTAGCTGCAGTAACCAGCTACGCTAAGGCGCTATAACACAGCTCATTAAATGATCTAAATAGGTCTTGTCGATCCGTTGTTAGCGGGTTAAATCTGTGGCCAGATGATTTATCCTTTCACCACATTATTACCATCTTGATTCCTGAAATCATCCTGACATGGCAGGAAACAACAATTTTATCACAGATACCAGAATGATGGTAAACATACTTTGCTGTCACTAAATAGATGAACTGCGTATTATATTAAAATACTCAAATGATTTTCAAAATTCAGAAAAAATAATATACGTAACAGGGTCCATAGTTGGATACGGTATTATATCTTGTAAATTAACTAGGCTGTCAGACAAGGCGTACGGAGTAGTTTTTGGTTTTGGTATTTTTTCTTTGTTTGCTTAGGGATTTACGCCTCTTCCACATGAACGACATTCAAGTTGGCAGGAAAATACTGGTATAAAGAAACAGGAAGGAACCCAGCCATGGCATTTTGAAATAACCATTCCGACAATTATCTGGAACGATTTCGGGGAACCATGAAAAATCAAAATCGGCTGGCCGGATGGGGATTTGAACAAACGTCCTCCAGAATACAAAGTCCTAGTTTTCTGCAATCACACAATTCGGAAGACAGCAGGAGAAACTAAAAAGAATTTAATCGAAACAGCTAGAAACAATAACTAGAAATTATTAAATCTGATTGAATATCTAGGGAAGTGATTTTAAACATTAACATAAATTATTTAAACTCAGAACCGCGGTTCATCGATGAGCAAAAGGTGACACCATTCACTATGTTCTGCGATTCTGCACTACTTTGGATGACCATCGTCGGCGAATATGGCGGTGACCTGGTGAGAGGTCAGAGTCTTCCAATATTTTGGAGCAATGGTGTTACTCGTGGCGTCTTGGTGAGAGGTACGATTTAATCTCACAACTGGTAGGAATTGAGGGAACTGTGACGCACAACGTTACGTCACGGACATCCTGCGTCCTCATGCGACAGTATCGTAATACCATTTTTCAACAGGACAGTGCTTGTCCATACACGGCTCGTGTTTCTATGAACTGTCTGCGTGATGTTGAGGTACTCCCGTGGCCAGCAAGCTCACCAGATCTTTCCCCGATAGAACATGTGTGGGACCAGCTAAGACGTCAACTCCGTCCCAGTGACACTATCCAGGATATCAAGGACCAGTAAGAATAGTTGCCTCAAGAGGATACAACGGCCTTATGACACCCTTCGTAACAGAATCAGTGCTTCCATCCTAACCAGAGGAAGTGCAACGTCATATTGATAAGTAGACTTTTGCTGTCAAGTTGGTTGTAAATTTTACTCGATTTTCTAACCACTGATATAACATCACATACCCTCTCAACCCGTGAAGTTTCTTTTTATCCTTCCCTTCTGGGAGCTTCACTTTTTTGCCAGGCAGTGTATGTTGGCTTCCATTTATAATTTATTAAGTGATGCGAAAAATTGTTTACAGCAAGCAGTTGTTACATTACAGCACCTACATACTCTACTCAAGAAGGAGGCAACAGTGGTACCCTGACGGCACTAACTAAGCATTAAGGAAATTCACGTACCGACCAAAGCAACTGATGAGGATATACCAAATTTCTGACTCAAAATTACAAAATTTACGAACAGAACAATTAATAAATCGGTAAAAACGTTCACAGTAAGCCTCCGTAACTGACATCCGCTAACCAATCACAGAGTGACATTTAAATTAATTACTCTTCAAGACAATGAAAACAAGTAGTCTTTTTTGGTTCCAGCATAGATGATAGCATTAAATATTTGTCTTTTTTATGAGGAGTTTGAATCATAAATCCATCGTTGATGAGATAACTAGGAAATAAATAAATCAGCAACAACGGACTCGATTAAATGTCCCAACACTAATATGTAAAAGTAGGTAAATTGTAAATATGAAACACAGATGTTACTAACCATTCCCGACAACATCTATTCTAAAACAAACTATTAAAAGTAAATACTGAGTTAGTAAATCGAGATTGAGGGCTAGGGTTTCAAATTTCGGAGGACACCTCTTTGCGACCAACCTGATTTCGGTTTTCCATGGTTTTCTAAAATCACTCCAGGCTTCGTAAAGGCAATTTCATTCGCGTTTCTTTCCAACCATCCTACTAGGAAAAAAGAACTAAAAAGGGTAAGGATATCGTCTCACTTCAAATTTTCATCTTGTTCGTCAGTGTAATTACCGACATTGTGGTTCAGTAATGAAGAAATCCCTTGGATTGGTTATTCTTTCTGTTAATTATCGCTAAACTTCGCAGACCAGTTGTTGACCATACTGCAATCTCATGTTCTTGGTTCATCCATGGTGATTGAAGTCCTGCCGTGTCTGTGGTCTACAGACAAGGATTTTTTCTGTGGAGCTATGGACGGCCACCAACATCCCCTGCTTTGTGATGGAGATGGCGTGGTCAACATCATTTTGTGGCCACTTAATGTCTCAAGGATATTCAGTTTTTCATCTGATAGCAGGCTCAATATGGCAAAGCAACCGTCTCGGGTGGTTAGTTCAATTTCATAGTGATTCAGATTCCATTCGTCGAGTTCGTAATCAGTAGTTGTAACGACTAAGGCCACACCGTAAATGTTAGAAAATTGTACCAAATTTTTCGATTTTATCCTCAGAATCAAAGCTTCCAGCGTCCGAGACAGTCCTACAGTGTGTTGTATCACTCGGACAACAGATTCGGCTCATTAGTTCTACTCCTCTACATCTCGAAGCAGCCTTTACGACCTTGTCGTGAGGTTTGATATCGATTGCTGCGTAGCGGAAACTTTGTTGCGGACAGCGGCCAAGGCGAGAGCTGGAATCCTGTTTAATTTAAGTGGGATTTGTCCGGCTAGCGAGCTGCTTTACCACACCTGTTGGAACGCTTGGGGATCCAATACACTTGTATGGTGTGACTCGAGCCGACAACTTAAAGGCAGCGCAGGTCCCAAGTTCCTTACTTGCAGCATAAATGTGGAATCGCTCCGTCACAGGAAATGCTTTGCTTCATCGTTATATATCAAAGTTTCCGAACATGATATCATTTCCAGCATTTGTTTTTTCGTTCCTGGATCAAAAAAGCAACGTTAAAAACTTTAAACAGTTTAACCCTGAGTGGTTGAAGTTATTTAATCAGCAATATTGCGAGATATGCATAAAGCCCTCTTTAAGAAGCCACAACTTCCTCCTAAATTCTGCTGAACAGTATTCTGAAGGACTCAGATTCAAATCAGTCTTACCTAGGTTCCGGTTTATCATGATTTTCTGAAATCTCATCGGAATGTCGGAATGATTACTTACTATTAACAAACGACAATTTACTGCTTCTTCTTACATAACACTCCAATTATCCTTTTAATCTACCAGCGCCAATGACTTCGATATAGACGAGTCATATATATGCCTGCCTTAAAACCAACTATTCTTCCATCAATCGAACCAAGCCAATACTACATAGTCAGTGCTACGTTTACTTCGGACTTGACGGCTCGTCGACGTCGGGGTCATTAGAGTGGGGAGTCGATTTTGATGATGCAAGGAACGGGAAGGAATTCTCTTATCGCCTTCTGAAGAAACTATTCCAGAATTCGCCTGGAGTGACTTCGAGAAACCATGGGAAACAGAAATTTGGATGGCCAGAACGCGATTTGAATAAAGCTTCCTTGATCATTAGAAGGGGCTAAAAAATACACATTCAATGGTTTCGCGAAATCACTACAGAAGAAGGGCCACTGCCGATTTCCTGGCTATCCCTTGCATACAATGTTCTCCTGGCTCTAATGACCTCGAAGTAGATGAAACGTGAGACCCTAAATAAAAGAAAATTAATAATCACGTGTTACGAATATAATGAACAAAAACGGCCAAATGTACGTAAGCTAGGTATATCGTAGTTTAATATGATTATTATGTTGATGTCCTGATTTAATCGGAACAACCCAACTGAATTTCTTAATCATATGATAGGAAAATTAGTCGCAAAAAAAGAGGATACGCTAAAAAGCATTTCATACCTTTGGTATGGAGGTACTTTTTTTTAGTATTTGTGTGAGGAACTGTTTTGCGTTCATCATATACGATGTATAGGCGGCGGAATTGTGATGCTATGTCATACAGGCCCACGGAGATGACTAATATATAAGGTTTCCGGTTTGTGCCTTTCTGACTACGGAATACGTTGACACGGAGATTACAAAGTTATCAGGCAGTTTGCTTCTTCTGTGAGTGCTATTTTACGCGTAATTGGGAAGAGTAAAATTTTGATGTGGAAAAGATCGTTTGTAAATTCCTAGAAACTGTCTAAAACCAGTAACCTCGCGTACAGTTAGAATTTAAACTTGTCCTCACATGTACTGAACCAGTGTGCTGAGTGTATACCGGCACACATTTCTGTAAACAAAGCCTGTAATAATCCCAGCATTAGCTTGGACTGAATACTGACCGCTGTTGGCAAGCAGCGTAATAGGCCGATGTTGTCTCTAAGTGGCCAGTTCCTTTCCCCCGTGTGTCTAATGTTGCTGTGGTCTGTAGATGAATGTGATGAGTGTGTGTTAGATGTAATTTGTTGCGTGTGTCCTGTTTGTAGACAGGAGAGCATACAAACTGGTGTCGGAACTGGTGACCTACTCTTATCAATGGACTCAGGGGTCCACCAGGTTTAACGTCTCCATTTGATGGACGAACTACCATCAACAAGGCTGTAAACCATCTCCTCATTGCGTTTCTCTTCTTTTAGCTGTACGCCTCGTCGACGTCGAGGTCATTAGAGGCGGGAGAGGATTGGGGTCAAAGAACTGGAAGGAATTTGGCCATGACCTTTCGAGGAAATCATCCGGGCATTCGCCTGGAACCGTTTGAAAATACCATGGAAAATCGACATATGGATGACCGGATGGGGGTTCGAACCAGCGTCCTTCCGAAAGTCAGGACCCAGCGTTACCGCTCAAACACCGGGCTCGGTTTTTCATTGCGGAAAAGTTTATATTTAAACTATACCTAGGGTAATCAATCTGATGATTAAGAATTGGTATGTTTGGCTCTCCTATATACTGGTAAAGCACCACATTGGGATAATTATTTGGAGTCAAGTTTACATTTGGTATAGAGAATGTATTAGTGCACATGCTTGAAACTAGTGTACCGAGCGTGGTGAGTGAGTGGTTAACGCTCTGGCCTCGCATTCGGGAGGACGGTGGTTCGAACTCCGGTCAGGGCATCCAGATTTGGGTTTTCCATGGTTTCCCCAAATCACTCTAGATGAATGCCGGGATGCTTCATACAAAAAGGCAATGGCCGAATTCCTTCTCGTTCCTTGTCCCCAGTCCCATCCCGCCTCTAACGACCTTGACGTCGACGAGGTGTAAAGCCATAAGTAAAAAAAAAAATTGAAACTAGTAGTTTTGTAGTAGATATTTATAACGGTTTTATGGCACTTGACTTTGTATAGATGGTGCGAAATTGTGCTGCGTAACATGAGGATATTGATGTAAAGAATATTATTACTATCCGAAATAGAATTCGTGATTCATGTGTTAATGATTCTACGTATATGCGCGTCATGCCTTATCTCAAATGTGTTTGTAACGTAATTAACGGTCTTCATACTTTGTATTGATATGGTATCAAAGTTTGTGATACAGTCGATGTTACTTTATGTGAAGTGGTGTTTGACGATATTTAACGTAATTACTTGTAAGATTATACATCTAAGATACTATTTTGTATTTCTCTAAATTCCGTAGCATGTACTGCTGTTAGTCTTCAACCATAAGAATTAAATTAAGTAAAATGTCTTGAGAGAAGTAGTGTCATATCTGGACCATTTGAGGAAAATATGACATACACTGTGTAGAAGTGATAATATCAACTGCAATCGGGAGTTCGTTGTGTCATCAGCGTCAAACTGACATTAGCGTCAAACTGACTTCAGCTTAACAAATGTGGGGAGAAAATATTTCCATCTGTATCGCGATATAAACTACTAACATTTTTTCCAAAGTACCTACGTTAGCTACCCGCCACCGCACACAGGATGGGGAGGTATAACGGACCGGGCACGAGTCCAGGTCCTAGCGTACCGGCCGACATGACTGCGATTTTCCGCATCCTTCAAGGCTAATGCCGGACCGGTCCCTGATCTCCACATCATAAGCTACACATTACACAGAGTTACATGTGTGACAGACAGATAGCAGCACTTCATTTCCTCCATATGTACGTAGTATGACCTGCCAGTAGGTATAAATTGCTTGGCCATTAAACCATAGCTCCTAACTACATCACGTCATCAATGAGTAAAACTCATCGAAGGCAACCGACCTGAAAATGTTTGAAAAAGGTGGTTAAGAAGAAGAAGACTTACGTTAGCTATTTTCTGGTATAGAGTTCTAGATGCTTTAGTGATCTCCGTCAAGAGGTATGCACAGAATAACACTAATACTATTATGAATCCGCACACCATTTTCAAATGGTGATAGTTATCTGCGTGTTTGAAGTGTATTAACAAAGGAAAGCGATGGAAAAGCATCTTTGTGAATGTTACGGAGCTACTGTAGCTGTTCAGTGAACTGATGCAGCATTTGACAAATATACACTACGAACTTTCAATGTAGCCGATATCATATGCTTCCGGAATTTCTCATTGGTCTAAATTCACATAAAAGTTTCAATCTAGCACATTTTGGCCGATTGGTGATAAAATGAGCATATTCTGGGCAAACTGCTTTTTAATTTTGTAATAATCTTAATTTAAATCTGCTGGATTAATTCGTAGGTAGTGAAACTAAAAAAAGTGCCGACAACCAAACGTCGCAGTGCTGAAACCACTATTCAGTGTGTTTCGCAGATATGAATAATGAAATTCTATCAAAGGCATGAGTTTCAGTCCAAAATGGAAACCCTTACAGAAGTAAAGGGCAGCTGCAGTGAATAAAAGCAATCTTCAGGGACCTTGCAATCTAGATATATAAAAGCATTTTTTTGTGTAATACTTTTTTATTCAAATAAGTGACTGTAAAACAAATACGATTTCGTCAGGATTTACCTGAAACGCGTTGTCTGAGGAAAATAAAAGTCGTTAAGTTTACGATTCGAATTCTTTCTTACAGCTTTACGGCTCTTAGACGTGGAAAACATTACCACCGGCTGAAGATTGTTGTCAAGGAAACCAGACATAAAGGAACCGTACCGGCATTCTACCAATCTGATTTCAAAAAACAGTGGAAAACCAAAATTTGGATGATCACAACGGGGCTCGGAGCATGGTCCACCCGAATGACCGTATCGGTGCAACTGAAAGGACTCAAATTCAAATCTCTGTACATTTAACCAGAGTATGGTGAACAATAGTTTCACTACAGGCGAATGTTAGGATGTTTACACACTAAAAGCCATACCAATTATCTTCTCCCTCCTTCGTTAAGTTTTCTAAGCGACCCATCTTCAAACGAATCGTGGAAACATAAAAGATAAGACAGCACATTAATACACTCTCAAAAGAACAGTTTAGTTTATCGGTGCGGAAATTCAGAATTGGATATAAAAAAGAACAAAAGCACAAAGCCGTATGCAGCACTTAAGCCCGACAGCTTTATGTTTAAATGGAGGAAAAAAAGTTCTCCAACACAGTTCTGTTTTTTAACGGATAACTAGGATAAAAACTTTTTCTGCATTTGTAACAAAACCATCAGGTTGAAAATATGCTTATAAATTGATAAATATAATACTTGTGAACTTGTAAATACGATATACAGAACTACTTTGTGTATGATACGTCAGCTAAAAAAGAGATAACTGCTCATCTTTCAACTATTATCTCAAGCTTATACCAGGATCTATGAAGCTGATTTTGGAAAATGCACGTTCCTTATTTCAAAATGTTCAGAAGGGCAACCCTGAATAGCTTTTGCACACTAACAGCAAATCATCCTGTGTGATATTGTGCAACTGAAGGATCAGTTTGATGGGAATGTGAGCCGGCCACAACTTATCCCAACATTTGACTTGTTAACAAGGGCTCTCCCAGAGAATCGGGGAGGTTGAACGGGGCAGTGCACCCGCGTACCTACCGTCCTGGTTTCCCGCAGCTAAAACGGCAAATGCCAGGACGGTTTCTAATGATCTCCACATTCACACACAAAAAATCACGCACAAAACATAGTTATACATTTCGCAGACAGATGGCAACACTTCACTTCCTCCATTAGTACGTAGTATGGTCTGGCAGTAGGTACAAAAAGCTAGGCGTCAGCAAGGGTATACGGCCGAAAATCAAAGCTCCAAATTTGACCATGCCAATGATGAGTAAAACTCATCAAAGGAAGCCGAATCCTAATGTTGGGAAAAGGTGGTGATGAAGACACCAGAATTTAATACAAACAGCAATGGGCCTTCAAATTGTCTTTTAAAAACAGAATATTTCGACTGCTAGCTCCGCCGTCTTCCTCAGATGTGACAGTCAGCAGAGCAGTACAAATAATATCTCCCCTGAGGAAGACGTAGGATCTATCTGTAAAAATATCGAGTTTTTACAACACGATCCGTAGGAACACCCATGGAGCCTACACTGCAATCATTCGTCGAGGAAGTCTCCGTTCTTACACACAGCAATATAATTTGGCTACTTGATTCAATTAGTGACTTGTAACTATGGATATCTGTCACAGAACGTTTATTTGTAAACTACTTTTTCAAAGACAACAGGTAGCTCTAGACGACCCTTTTACTCACTACGCATTCCACAATGCCACACTTCGATGTTTATCCACTCCTGGCTTACGTGTTTGGCACAGAAAGAGAGTAATTATCAGATTAAGGAAATTAGACAGCGTGAAGGTCAAAGACCTCACCAGCTAATTAGCATTCACAGAAGGGAAGTCACGTGCACCATTCAGGAACTTGGAGGCAAAGTATTCGCTACTCTAGCAAGTATTGGAGCTAGCTTAATGGGACATTATTGACACATCGAACAATACTGTATTTGCTTAAACAAAGATGAAAGCTGTAGGTATCTAATAGATTAATGGAGCTAGTGCAGGAACGGCTTCATAAATGTAGGTTTTCATAATCACATACTCGAATACGGCCAACGTATATAATTTTCAGACCGGAGCACTGTTTAATGAATAACTTAATATATCACAAATATTTATAAAGCTCATATGATTTTCAGACATATGGATACTTTTATAAATATAATTAAGTTGTAAACGGATAGTGTAACATTTAATAATTATCTACTGCACTAACCCGTGAACTGTATCTGTACCATAAAGTTTGATAAGAAAATCATTTGAACGGTTTGCTTATAATTCACCATATTTTTTATGTTCCCATGGGACTTAATGCATTGCAGTGATGTCACAAATATTTGAAATGTTCGTGCTAAATGGAAATAGTGGCTACATACTTTATGGTTGCCTAGCGTTCAGATATTTGTTATTTATTACTAGTTGAAAACAGTTTGGCAATTTAAGAGGGAAAGAAATAGATAACAGGATACGCTAATCATAATCCTCCTTGAAGTTGACAAACGTTATTAAACACGCAAAAAATTTACATAAAAATGGTGACATTCGCTCTATCCCTGCTAGAATATATTCGGCACAGGGTACAACTAATTAAATCCTCTGGCTTGTCGCTATGATGCTTTGTTTTGATTTGTTTGGTGATGGTCATTAGAGATGGCTCCTCAACTCACTTTCCTTCACTTCCTACCTAACCGAGTTGACCATTATGTTTAGTAAGTGAGTGGCAAATTTCCCCTTCGCATGTAGGGGTCAGGGCAGCGGAGTGGGGATAGAACAGATTGATCTTGAGACACCTCCGATAAACCGAACGCGCTGTAGAAGTCAATGCGACCGCCACCTTCACTCTTACAGTCGCTTGTGTGGGAACCGTCCTTATCTTTACATTCATCAGCTTTTCAGCACCAAAGAGAAATCATCGTCTGAGGAACTACAGGGAATACTGTTGCAGTAAGCTTCCTAAATTTAAATTAAATTGCGTAATCATTATGCTGTTAACTACGTCAAAGAATCTGCAATGATTGTATCAATATGTGGAATCCCAACATAACTGAAAACCATGACAAAACAATAAGGGAGCGTCCATAAGCTACGCTGCGCTAATTTGGAGGGGGGTGGGGGGGGCACCTAGCTTTCCATTCATATAATTTTTCACAATTAAAATGAGGTACACAACACAACAGCATGTTAATATTTATTTCATTCATTTAATTATCTCCGTATGTAATTTACAATAGTCTGACAAGAGAAAACAGTACAAAATGTTTTCTGGGACTAAAAGGGATCAAAGCTACGGTAAGTGCTACGTAGGGGAGGAGGGAGGTGGTAGAAGCAAGCCACGTCGGGCTGCGTGGGAGAGGGAGTAGGGTGCGAGGTTTCACAGGGAGCTACGTGGTTTGTGGACGCTCCCTAACATCAGTTCAACGCAGTCAAATGCACACATTATGTTGAAGAATCGTGCACTTAATACACGTAACTGTGACCCACAATGATGAAGCTGCTGAATAATTATTACAAATTAATGTTTAGAAACTAATACAAGGAACAATTTGCAGTTTCTGTATAAACTCATCACGCCTTTCGACATCCATTTGTAGTATGAAGCAAATAAAACCAGTTTTAATTTAGTCATCGCTTTCTAGACGAAACAGTACACAGCTGTGAAAAACGTGTGGAGAGGCTATTGGTATAAACACAACAAGATCGCCGAATTAATAACATCCATAACTTCGATGAGCCAATATAAGACGCAAATCAAATTTTCTTCCGCCACTTTTGAAGAAACAGAAAAAAACTTAATTGAACGAAAACACTAGAAACCAATTATTATGTCCCACCTACGACCAATATAAGATACATAAGTTTTACAACGTACTGATTTTAAAAAGTCATAAAAAACAATATTACTTTCAAAGAAGATTAAGAGCCTAGACGAAAATCACGGACGGTGCCTCTTTCTCCACCCATCCGAAACTGGTACTAACCTTACGAGTTTTCGATTAACTGGTTCGGTATAATGTTCTCTTCACTTTATGCTCTCTCCTTTTACAGAAACGTTGCCGCAAATTGAATTAAAAATGCCGAAACATGAAACGCCAATCAACAGCGAAATGCTACCAGTATGAATGACACAAAAACTATAGGTACAGGGTCCATATCAACCTAAACAGTTTCATTTTGCCATAGAGGTCAGGTGGTTAGGTTGAAATGGAACCTGGACCAAAGGAACGAATTTACGAAAATTTCATTCAGCGGCATCCACCTCGGAAATGGCGTATTTGTTTACAACGGAAGGAATCGATTGTCTCCGATTTCTTGTGTCGATATAAGTTGGAGAGCGTTTTTACATCCGAGGGAAGCTGAAACGGCAAGAAAACATTACAGCAAAAGATTAAACCAAAATATCAGGAGATTGTCATTGATTTTGCAGCGCCGGCGACATCTAATAGCTGCGCATCACTATCATATTTCGGCATTTTTAATTTTATGCAGGCAAATATGACCTTAAAAAGGGTAAATATGAACTAAAAATGACAAAATATGACCAAAAATTTAAATTTACTATACACCATTACATGCACAATTATATATCATTTATTTTATCTAGTAGTGTCGCTTTCATGTAGACAGCATAATTTGCTTCTGTGCACTCGCTGCACCATTGGGAAATTAAATTTTAAATCATTTTGTTGAAGTCACTTTAATTTCAGTTAATTTACAGAATAGAACTCTTTCATATGTGCTAAAATACTCCTTTATAATTTCCCTTACGTAACTTCGCGCTTTCAGAAAATGTTATCTTCGGCATGGTGATTGGTCTACTCACTGATACAATGCATATTTAACGATGAACAGGATATTTCATTGAGATTTTGATTGACGCTGATCGACACAGGTATGCTTCTGTTGCATTGTCGATATTAAAAGGCGGGCGGAATATTACGTTTAGAGAGTGACAATAATGTATAGCTTTAATTCTTGACTGGTGAATTCTGACCACAGTGAAAATTAGTTTTGTCTTTTTCCCCATCTGTATAGCAGAAGTACAGTTCTGTGAATAATCGTCTTAATTTCTTCTCATCTATAGCTAGTAAATTCCCGGTACTATTAAAAAACTATTAGATTTTTACTCAAAATATGACCATAAATATTATCGAAATATGACCAAAATTAGGAAAGTGGTCTGAATAGGCATTTATATGCTATATAAAATACATGTAAATACAATCAGAAACTTTGAATCAGTGTTTAACTGAGCATTTCAGCTCAAAAAGAAGGCGGGGAAAAAATATGACTTGTTATAAAGATTCGAACCCTAGTAATCATGCTTCGAGTAGTTGGTTTACAATCGTCCGTCACCCGTCTGCCAGCAACAGCCACCCAATCAACTTGGCGGTCTTCACGTGGTGTTGTCCAGCTGTATGGACCTGTGTCTGCTCTAGGAGTATTACCACTGTGTAACAAGTCTGTATACTGACATTGCACTTATACTACGGCCAAACCTTCGGGAGATTTCACAGTATGAAGTACCCTTTAAAACACGCCAATTCTTCGACCGCTCTCACAGTTGGATATTTGGGTGTAGAGGGTCGCCTGGGCACACTTGGCCAACAGGAACTTGTGGACAACAAAGGGTCAACATGTTCCACCACACTGTTCGCCACTTATACGCTTTTAAAATAAAATAAAAAAAAACATAGCAATTTACGTAATAAATAGGCCCATAATTCTGATACTATTACTTATAAAACTTTCAATTTTTAATCATTTAGTGCTCTCATGTGGGGATACTTGGGACCAAATTTCATTCATTTATCGTAACACCGTCTGGGTGTTCGGATTTTAATTTGCGTCAGATTGTGTATCAGTTGCGACGTGTAAAGGTCGAGCTGCATTTTGCCAATACTGAACTGTACCGTCACAGCATCGACAGTAGGCCGAGTGACGGCTCGCCCCCTCGCGTCCATACTTTTCCATAGCTCGCTCTTGTTCCTACCCGGTCTTTAGTCTCCTCTAACGTTTTCAGGTGATAGTTTCTGGGAATCAGTTTTGGTGGTGACAGGTAGGTTTATCACCCTACTTTATAGAGTACTTTACTTTATTTTGCACAATTTTGGTGCATTAAAATATTTTTTTTATCTGATTCACTTATCACCTAACTAGTTGATCTTTTATCTACAAAAATAATATCTCAACGCAGTATTGACAAATAATCACCATACTGTACGGGAATGAAAGAATCTCGCTTGTTTTAACACAATCACAAAGAAATGTCAATCACTTCGCACTTGACGTCTTTGTTTTGTTTGAGGTTCTTCTCGATTCATTCAAAAATTTTTGTTAGCAAAGAACTAGATTACAACATATTTTAATTTAAATATAGATCGTAAAGATTTTGTATAATAAAAATAATAATTTCATGTTTCAAAGTACTAGTCACAGGGTATCTTATTGGGAAACTCTCTGTGCACCTACATCGCAGTCACCTAACTTGAAAAGGAGACCTACAGATTAACGTGAAATTCGAACCACGGAGCCTACTAGAATCTTCGCATTAACAGATAAAAGTTTTGCCAGATGTGTATGTCAATTTTAAGGCTCGTAAAAATTACAGTTGAGGCCGGGATTTGAATCGGAGCCTTCAATACCCAAATCGCACCCAGTAACCATTTTAATCACCGGACCGAATGTAGGTGTAATGAAAAATAAGTTTTCAAACATGATGAACATACTCTTTTTCCATAACATCTATTTTTGCTATCCAAAAACACGAATCTACTTTTATGTGTTTGAATATATGTTTTTCAGTACTTTTAGATTAGTCTATCGACTGAGATGGTTACGGCGTGCGATTCGAGTGTGGAGGTCCCCGTTACAGATGAGGATCTCGGCTGCAATTTTTGTGGGTCTTAAAATTGATCTTCAACTCTGGCAAAGCTTTGACTTTCTTATTGCGACGATGCTATGATTCTTCCTACATTTTACAAACATCTGATGAACATAGAAAAGAGGTTGATGAAGAAAAGACACTTATTTAAGGCAAACAGTAATACGAAATTAGCATTTGATCGTAAGTGAAGGAAATTTTCCTAAATCTCTTTATGCGCTTCTCCACATCCAATTGGCCGACATTGGTCCGCACCGTCAAAACATAAACCAATCCAATGCGGCCGGGTGTCGGCCGACTGTCGGACGACACGACACGTCCTTTGGACAAAATTCGATCGAGTGTGCGCCAACAGTAAGAAAAGTGTCGGTGCGGTGACGGTGAGGTGCAGTATCGGGAAAGTGAGGCACGATCTTCAGAGGAGTTAAAATTATTCTAAAACCACTTTCGATCAATGGTGAGCAACACGTGGCTAAAATCTTGGCATATTGACTATTGAACATAAGTAACTCAAATTTTTAATTTTGAAGATGTGATTTACGAGTTCGCAGATGTTAAAGCTAGAAAGAGGAGATTGTGTAAGCAATTGATTTTAGCTTATTTGTGTATCTTTCAAGTGTTGTTAATATTACATTTTCTTAACAAACTATTATTTTTGAATAACAATTAATGTTTATTTAATTATGTTCTATTAATATCATATTTTACACTTACAAAATATTATATTTTTCTGAACGTTGAATTTAAGTTTCGTGGGGTGACAAAATCGATATCCGCCCCAAGTGTCACCCACGGTTAGTATAAACGCTCGGTTTCAAACATATGGATGCAATGCACTGTAAATCAAGAGCACCTGAAATCGAATAGCATTCATATGAGGTAAACTTTGTTTTTTTAGTTATTTCAGCACATCCTCTTTTCGAGGAAGTGCTTATTTCAAAAGCAATACTCCATCTGCTACCTGCTTCCTAGGCCTGTGGTAGTTTATACGGGGGAGTGGAAACGTGTTACTATAACATATATATATATATATATAATGTACAGTTTATGAGGAAAAACCCAAATTTGGATGGTCGATGGGGGATACGAATCCACTTCTTCCCGAATGCTAAACCACGCTCGGTCGGAGTTAGGGGCCGTTCGAGCATTCACCTAGGCGATTGGGGTTAAATTGCATAGAAATCGCAATTAGGATGGCCTATACGCCGGGGCCGGGATTTCAGCCTAGGCCTGTTTTATTTCTCCGGTCGAGTGAAGTGGTGCATTAACGCGCGCAGCCACACTGGGGTCCAATTTAGTATTCCTAGGAAACAGATTTTTGTGATATACGTGGTTACAAAAATGGTCTAAAACTCACAATTCTAACGGTTTTTATTTTCCAGTGTCTACTTGAGCAGTTCCAGCCATCTATATCCCTCATATACTCTAATAAAAAACGATTAACCCCTTTATTTCTAGGAAACTTCTAGGCTCTAATATCCGCTTGGCCATCCATATTTCGGTTTTTGATGGTATCCTGAAAACACTCCAAGTAAACGCCGGGATGGTTCCTTCAAAAGGTCATGACCTAATTTCTTCCCTTTACTTGCCCCAAGTTCTTTCCCGTCTCTGATGATCTCTAAAGCCATAATCAAACAAAAAATAAAACATTGGTCACAATTGTACACTCCTGGAAATTGAAATAAGAACACATTGACGCCGGTGTGTAAGACCCACCATACTTGCTCCGGACACTACGAGAGGGCTGTACAAGCAATGATCAAACGCACGGCACAGCGGACACACCAGGAACAGCAGTGTTGGCCGTCGAAGGGCGCTAGCTGCGCAGCGGTTGGGCACTGCCGCAGTCAGTGTCAGCCAGTTTGCCGTGGCATACGGAGCTCCATCTCAGTCTTTAACACTGGTAGCATGCCGCGACAGCGTGTACGTGAACCGTATGTGCAGTTGACGGACTTTGAGCGAGGGCGTATAGTGGGCATGCGGGAGGCCGGGTGGACGTACCGCCGAATTGCTCAACATGTGGGGCGCGAGGTCTCCACAGTACATCGATGTTGTCGCCAGTGGTCGGCGGAAGGTGCACGTGCCCGTCGACCTGGGTCCGGACAGCAGCGACGCACGGACGCACGCCAAGACCGTCGCATCCTACGCAGTGCCGTAGGGGACCACACCGCCCCTTCCCGGCAAATTAGGGACACTGTTGCTCCTGGGGTATCAGAGAGGACCATTCGCAACCGTCTCCATGAAGCTGGGTTACGGTCCCGCGCACCGTTAGGTCGTCTTCCGCTCACTCCCCAACATCGTGCAGCCCGCCTCCAGTGGTGTCGCGACAGGCGTGTATGGAGGGACGAATGGAGACGTGTCGTCTTCAGTGATGAGAGTCGCTTCTGCCTTGGTGCCAATGATGGTCGTATGCGTGTTTGGCGCCGTGCAGGTGAGCGCCACAATCAGGACTGCATACGACCGAGGCACACAGGGCCAACACCCGGCTTCATGGTGTGGGGAGCGATCTCCTACACTGGCCGTACAGCTCTGGTGATCGTCGAGGGGACACTGAACAGTGCACGGTACATTCAAACCGTCATCAAACCCATCGTTCTACCATTCCTAGACCGGCAAGGGAACATGTTGTTCCAACAGGACAATGCACGTCCACATGTATCCCGTGCCACCCAACGTGCTCTAGAAGGTGTAAGTCAACTACCCTGGCCAGCGAGATCTCCGGATCTGTCCCCCATTGAGCATGTTTGGGAATGGATGAAACGTCGTCTCACGCGTTATGCACGTCCAGCACGAACGCTGGTCCAGCTGAGGCGCCAGGTGGAAATGGCTTGGCATGCCGTTCCACAGGACTACATCCAGCACCACTACGATCGTCTCCATGGGAGAATTGCAGCCTGCATTGCTGCGAAAGGAGGATATACACGGTACTAGTGCCGACATTGTGCATGCTCTGTTGCCTGTGTCTATGTGCCTATGGTTCTGTCTGTGTGATCATGTGTTGTATCTGACCCCAGGAATATGTATATAAAGTTTCCCATTCCTGGGATAATGAATTCACGGTGTTCCTATTTCAATTTCCAGGAGTGTATATAATTTTAAATACGATATTTGGCTCTGCGTCAGCGAAAAACAAGTGCAGATTTTAAGTTTAAAAGATATACGATTAAGGGAGTTTCCATAAACTACGTGGATTGGTCTAAAAGGGGGGGAGAGGGGTTGGCTGGAAAGCTACGCTAGGGTACGTGGGGGGCAAGGATTCCGAGCCAGGTCACATAGCTTTCCATTTATATGTCACAGTTTAAATGAGTTACAGAACACACAACAGCATGTGAATATTTATTTCCGTCATTTAATTATCTCCTTATGTAATTTACGATAGTTTGACAAGAGAAAACAGTACCAACTGTCTTCTAGAATCAATAGGTGGGGGGGGGGGTAGAGGCCAGAATGGAGCTACGTGGTTTATGGACGCTCCCTGAAAGGTAGAGGCCTGTCACAGACAGTCGTGCAGGTAGACAGCGGAGCGAAAGTTAACGATCATGGTGGGTGGTAACGCTCTGGTCTCGCTTTCGCTAGGTCACCGGTTCGAATCCCCGGCTGGCCATCCAGATGTGGGTTTTCCATGATTCCCCAATTCACTCCAGGCGAATGCAGGGATGGTTCCTTCAGAAGGCCATGGCCGAATTTCTTTCCAGTTCCTTCCCGCCTCTAATGACCTAGACGTCGACGAAACGTAAAGTAACAATAAAAATAAAATGAGTGGAAGCAATAGTGTTCTGTTTCTCCTTTTGGTAGGAAAACTTGAAAAACAACCCTTGAAAATAAGTGAACTAACTGGAAACAAAATTCAGCAACACTGTTGGCTTCTGTATTAGCGATGCTAAATCTGTGAGCTGATAATCACGAATTAGAAACAAACATGTGACTATGGTGTCAGGAATACGTCGTACATTTTGATTAACGGGAATTATTCGCTATGGATGACAGTCAAAAGAATATATAACGAAAAAGCAATCATCCCGCCACTGAATATCATTAATAATACCCCAAAATAAAAACCTTTTCCAATAATACGCAGCATCGAATTGAAGACTGCGACTTAAATTCAATGGGCAAAGTCATTTTTCTGGCATCGAGTCATCGCTCAAACAACATAGTGTGTACAAGTACGGAAGTACTTACACCTTCCATCGTTACTATTTGATAATGTCTTAATGACAGGATGTTTATCGGCTGGAAGTTCGCTAGTTAGGAAACAATATACTGCTGAATAGTACACTGTCATTTGCAAGGACTCCACCACAAACATCAGCATTTTCTTTCCCTCGTATTACGAAGCACGTTGATCTATCTTTTTATATAACATAATTACTAAACCACATATGATAAAAAAAGCAATGCTTTTGTCTCAATTCGCTCTATGGTATCTGGAATGTTCTGAAAATCTAGTTTCATTCCAATAGGATCCTTCACACCAGTCCACTGCGGGTAACTGTGAACTCAACTCCGCAGCTTTCACTTGGCGTGGACTGAATACTATTAAGGAACCTCTAAAGAAACATATCCAAGTGTAGTGAATTCTAACACGTCTTCTCATAACTTTCTCCGTATCATAGAAACACAATGAATTTTAAATACATCCTAGAAATATAACTTTTCTAGTCAGTTTTTTTAATGCTTACCTTAACACCAACTACACAGTCTACAAGTAGTTGCAGAAAAAGTGCAGTGAACAGAGTTTGTTTATCTGGATATACACGAAATAAAATCTTATCAGTTGAATTAATTACGGATGAGATTTTATGTATGAAATTTGAGCGTAAATTTGAAAATTATCATTCGATCTATGACATTTATAAACATTCAGACAGGTTGATACAAATATGATTAGCTCAATCGAAAATAAAATGAAGATGTAAATATTCACAGATAACTCAAAACAGTAGCTGTCTACTACTTTATGTGTGATAATGGACGAGTGTAAACAAAAAATAGGCTTAAAACAAATTTTATGATCGTACGTTTTGATTGATTAGAAAAGGATGGTACAGAACAAAGTGTGATAAAGAAATTTACCGATCAGTCAGTTTACAGGAAGAGAATGAAAGATGGGAATGTATTTTCTGTGTGTTTTGTAGTGTGTGATCAAGACAGATAAAGCCAGGAATCATTAGAAACTTATACAGCAGCATTTTCTTCTTCTTAACCACCTATTCCCAACATTTTGGAGTCTGCTACCTTTGATGAGTTTTACTCACCGTTGCCGTGGTCAGATTAGGAGTTTGGATTTTACGGCCGCATGCCTTTGCTGTCGTCAAGCATTTTATACCCACTGCAAGGCCGTACTATGTACTAATGAAGGAAGTGAAGTGTTGCTATCTATCTGCAAATCGTGTAACTGTGTTCTGTGTGGGATAAGCGTGTTTTCTGTTTTCAAAATGCGCAGTTTACGAGGCGGATACTGGGAACCGTCCATGCATTCGTCTTGATGACTACAGTGAAACCGCCTAAAAACGCAGTGAGGACCGCCGGCACGCAGAGTCCTGGGCTCGTGCACGGAGCCGTTATACCTCCCTGCTCCAATATGCAGAACCTCAGCGCACTCAGCCACACTGGCGGGTTCATGCTTCAGTTCTTTGATGTCATTAAATCAGATACCTATGTAGACAATTCAATGTTTGGACGCTTCTGAGATGAAAGATACTAGTGTATTAATATCTTATATGCCATCATAGGCCCAAATCGAATGTTTTTACGCGTAAAATCTAAGACGTTGTTTTGTATTTTCATAGAAATAACAACAGTAGATATGTACATCTACTATGATTGTATACGTATTTAAACCACTGACAGTTTGTTTGTTTGTTTTTTGTTTGTTTGTTTTTTTGTGTGTGTGTGTGTGTTTTTTTTTTTTTTACAGGTGCCTCTGTTGATACAAAAAGTGAGCTACATATGTCGAGAATTTGTCCCGATTAAGGACTTTTAACCACAGCGATTCTTCTTACTCCAAAAGTGTCGATATTGAACCGGTTACGTACAGAGCGCTTTTTATTATTGATCTGCCTTTAATTTATCGCTCATTGAAGACAGTCTGACGGTGCTGAGATATTTATGCTGAGTCGATCCAGGTCCTTGTCAATCAGCCCCGGCGTTTCATACGAATTGGAGCAATATATCTTTCACATTAGCTGGTCCCACAGTTATACAGTACGAACATTGATAACTGCTGTCCCGGTTGTTTAAGACTACATGATAACGCCGCTTGCAACTTCACAAAGCCTCACTTCCATTCAACCAGCAAGACTTAAAGATATGAAGTGGAACGTCTCAGAAAGTCTGCCGCCGTCACCTGTATCCTGTTGTGCAAACCTTTTCCCATTTGTTTAATTACGGTGTTAGAGCTCATCGGCTGCGACGTCATTAGAGCCTGAAGAGGTTTACAGAAAAGAAACTGCAGGGAATCGTTTATAAAAAAATTATTCCAGCATCACTTGGAATATTTTCGGGAGAACGTTCAATACCAACATTTGGGTGGTTGGACCAGGAATCGAACTCAGGACTTCTAATAAGTGAAATCCGACTTATTTTGTTTCCAGACTGCCTTAAAAAGCTTTCGCTCTGGCTTCAAATATTGGTCTAACAGTACGTAATATGTTTTCCCACCAATTTTCGGAATCATTTGTGGTAAATGTCAATATTATAGCATCAAATAGGCCATAGTCGTCTTCCTACCTGTTCCTTCGTCACAGTTAATAAATTTGGTGTCCAATAAACTTATGAGTCAAATAAGTTATTTAAGAACTAAATATTTTTCGGCGTTTTTATTCATTATAGCCTAATGCTCCTGGCTAGCTAGCCGAATGAACATAGTAATTTTGGGATATAGGGAAAACTGAAATATGAATGATCGGACCGAGATTTTACCTGCGTCCTCCCGAACAAAACGCTAAATTATTGACCGCTCACCCACGAGGCTAGAGGTTATATTACTTTATACAAAATGAACTGTAATTTTACAAGATTTAATAATGCCAACCGATTTTCATATTGCGATGGATAGTGAAGCCTCTTTTCAATTGGAACAAATTTGAGCACACAATATTTGGAGTTTAAGTTGTCAATATTTGAGTTTTTATCCTAAAACATTTTTGTGGACCAATTCGTGGCTGCATTGTATGCGAAACAGACTGTAGCAGCAGTAGAAAATTTGACACGAAAAGCCCGAACAGAACTCAGAATCAACACAGTTGCTGAAAGTTATGTAAGTGGGTGAGTGGTAACATTCTGGTCTCGCATTCGGGAGGACGCGGGTGCGAATCTTCGTCCTGCTATCAAGCTTGGAATTTCCATGGTTTCCCCAAATCACTCCAGGTAAATGTTGGGATGGTTCCTGCGAAAGGCCATGACCGTGTTCCTTCCCGTTCCTTGCTCCCAGTCCTTTCTATCCTCTAATGACCTCGACGCCAACGTGGCGAAAGGTTATAAAGGGGAAAAAATAGAATAATACCTGTTGCAAAACTTGCTTTGTGTTGTCTGAAGTACGCAGTACTCTTTGTTTCGGTTTCCACGTTAAACTGTAGGTCCTGAAGGAAAGTAACCTGTCATCCTTTCCTTGGTTTACTATGCCTCCAGCAGAAAGATGTATCTACCCTCGGCTTGTGGGTCAAGTTGAGTTTTTATGTAATAGCAATATTTTATGAACACAATAACGTGGATATGAATAGTTTGGTTTTGTAATTAACAGCCTTGTTGATGAGATTCTGTTGCTGTTGGTGCTGCCTGGGCAGGCAGGTTGAAGGCCGTGCGCATAGCCTTTCATTATGCCACATTCCCGGTATACGAGTGCGCGAAGCTGCCTGCTACAACCTTCACTGTACGAAACTGTCAGGTACCTTTGAATGCTTTGTTTCTTAACATCCTTTCAATGACGTCATCTTTAACTGCCTTGACTCGGTTCTCTGCTAGCGTTTAATAGCTTACAGTTTTACTGCAGCCAGTTACTTTCGTCTTAATCACTATGCATAACGTCTTCTCATTGGGCGCTGTTCACAACTGTTTTACTTAAAACTTAATAAACTTTGAACTGCCGAAACGACTATATATTTTTTCTATAGAGTAAGCGGGATGTAATAGTACCTACAGCTCGAATATGTCTATTGCGAAAACAAAACCATTTGTTTGGAATACTTTTTCCGGTTAGTGTTCTATATTATGCTTGACGTTTATATTCAACAATATCTGTATCGATTGCTAACTTCACTTGTTGTTATATAAAAACTTCGTTTCTTGATTAATATATAATTCTTCATAAAACCGTAAGAATTATGATTATTAATTTAATAATTTTTTCGTAGTTGGGGGGGGGGGATGGTAGATCATTGACGACGAGGTCGTTAGAGTAGTGTGTAAGGATCGGGAAGGAAGTTAGCCACGACCTTTAAGCAGGAAAAATTTTGGCATTTCAGGAAAGAAACCAGAAGCTGGATGGCCGTAATGGAAATTCTGGAACTAAATAGATTTAGGTGTTACTAGCTCTACTTCAAGAATAATAAACCACTATTTTTAATTCTTTATTTCATTATAATGGCGATAAAGAAATTCAGATATTAACTCGAGATGCGAAGCAGTGAGACAATTTGTAAGGCCTTGAACGAAACCAGGCTCATAGTTACCTTCTGAACAGATCTGAGATGTACTGTGGAGTGGACTCAATAATTTGATATTGTAGTTACATGCTGTATATGCATCTGCCATGTTGATATGAAACTTCTAGAATGCAATTGTTTTTCAGATTTACTCTTTTTTCTTTCGAACTTCAAAACACGCAATTTTTTATAAAAAAATCGTAGAAGTCATTTATTCACTTTTTAAGCAAGTTAAAGGCATTTGGAAATAAATAATTTTGTTTACTCATAGAAACAAAGTAAAATGAAATAGGCAGAAAAGTTTTTTTAATGTAATTCCATAACCAATGTCTTTGAGGTACATTTGTTACGTCCTTTTCTATTATTAATCTTCTTAAAAGATGTTGCCCTTGCGTGTACTGTAATAGTCGTGCACATTTCTGGGTATTAGGAGATGAAGTCATTAAAAGTTGTGAAGGAATCTAGATATCAGATATAAAATATGTTTTTAGCATTGGTAGGTGACATTAAGCAGTAAACGTACTCAAGATTACTTTTAAAATGAGCCCAATGATCCTCAAGACTACTCAGCTGAAGCCAGTAATGACTGGACGCCCCAGAAGAATAAGAGATAGTACAAAACATTTCTTAAACCGTAATAGTATTCAGTTTCATATGAAAAGTCGAAACTAAAAACTTTATCCATTTTGGATGACTGCGATCCTGGACTTGCCCTACCAGATATTTTTCGTAATCATCCAGGTGAACGTCTGCTTGAAGTCTACTTACAATTCCAAATGTTCATGCTCTAACACACAGGGAGATGCCTACGAGCTTCCCTAATCGATGCCAACATTTAAATCCCGATCATTCCAATTAACTTATTATTATTAGGTTCTTTTTGTCTAAATGTCAGGCGGAGGCCGTTTAGTAAATTTTTAGTTATGCAGGGAGTTGTTTAGGAATGATTAAACACTGCAAATAATAATAATGTAAAATAAAATTGTTAAGGGAGGATTTTTTCTGTAAAAAAAATCAATAACTGGTAAATTGGGACCATTAAAATAAATATTTTGTGATGACGAATCTGCAAAATTAACAATTAAGTATTGAAATGAAATAACTATTTCTGTGGGTGAAAACTGACTTAACTGCTTGAAACTAGTATGAAAAATAAAACAAAGATATTATTGACATTACGTCACTCCAAAAAAGATTCTAAATTTAGCTCTGGAACGCCATATAATTTGACATAATTAGAAGCGTCTTCATATATGGAAGAAGGATTCTAAAATAACAGAGAATTATCTAAAGATTTTTTTCACCTCATTGACAGTTGTTACGAAACGAAGTTAGTGGATGCCATAAGGAAACTGTGCTACTATGCCTAATAAACGATTTATACAAAAATCTGAAATCACGTTTTAAATAAAACCGTCCAGTTATGTTCCGTTTAAGATATATTCAATTCATAAATCGGAGTTCTCAAAAGATTTGTTTCTATTCTTCGCAAACTAGTATGAAGTGAAGCCTGTGAATGCCTTAAGAAAACTGTACTACCGTGGCAGATAACTGAGTTTTAAAATGCGAGAAATTGTCTTGTAAACTGAACCGTCCACTGATTTTTCGTGGTAGAGATCTCCGATTTCTTTACGGTGATATTCTTATTCAGCGTTGTAGGGTGTGTCACGTCTTGGCTTCTTTGAAGGCACCTTGTGGAGGCCTCACAGGATTAGCGCGTATCATAACACCGGATTCAATTTCGCCTGTCCCATGATTGAAGAGGGTGGGAAGCTCATTCCCATGCATAACTTGACACGGTGTGGCTTCTGCACGAGCCGCTATTCTTTACCCTTGCTTACTGTGCGACCCTTCATTTACTCAATACGGTTACGCGAATGCCATTAACGTCTTCAGGGCTCCGGTCACAACTTAAAATCTCGACCCCGACTTCCAGTTTAGTTAAATCGTGCGTGATGAACGTAAAAACAAGATAGCGATGTGCCTCAACCCTAAAGAAACGACAGTTCAGTTTTGTGTGAAATTTAATAAAAGCAACAAATAATTCAGTGGTGTAGACCATATTAGAGCAAACATAGTTACAAATGGTGAACCGGTTGAACAAGTTTCGCTCTTTACCTCCACCGCATGTGACATCACATAAAAAAATCGAACAAGTATCAAATGATATGTGCGACCAAAACCGTAGCAAAACAAGGCGTCAAGAGATACTAAGTTAATATATTACAAGATCATGGTAATTCCTACACTTGTCTGCAGAAAAGATGAACGCCGCATACAAACAGTGTTCCTAAAATTTGTTAAAGTACGTACAAAACTAGATACCATAAAAACAAAAGCAGTAATATAGACGCCAAAAATATACAGTATAAATGGCCTAAATAGAGGAACAGATGGACAGACCGGTTCGAATCCCCGTCTGGCCATTTAGATTTCGGTTTTCCATGACTTTCAAAACTCACTCCATACGAATGCCGGTGTGGTTCCTTCAAAACGCCAGGGTGAATTCCTTTCAGTTCCTTGTCCAAAACAAAAACAAAAAACACTCTCGAGAGCAGTAAACAAACGTAGGTTATTAACAGAAGGCTCATTAGTACACCTAAGAACAGGTGGGATTGGCCCCTGAAGCCGGAGCAGGTCAACAGAACTGATACTCCTTGGGAAGGAGAAAATTAATTTTGTTACCTATTTGACAGTCACATTGTAACGTCTGATGATTGAAGAAGGGAAATTATACTTTTCATGCAACTCTGATAGACAACTTGAACTTCGTCTAAATCTGATATCACTTAAGCCGAGCACTGGTATCGTGAAAAGAAAAAAAAGACATGGGGATATTTCAGGACGAGTTCATAACAGCCGGGATATCATTGTGGACAAAAAACTGATTTCCACTCTACACTTCCAAAGATTTCAGATATGCATGCAAATATGAAAACCGTATGGCCACTCGTGGTGTCGAACCCTCTTTCTCTGTAATATTATCTTTCATCCACCGGGCTTGACGGTGTTAAGAGAACTCAATGAAGGGAAACCAGTAATTGGAAGATGGGTTCAAACTCAAATCCACCAGTAAGTGTTTTGGAAATCAAACATTATAATCTCTACTGCCGTACAAGAGAATATGAAACATGTGTAACAGGAAAGTAGAATAATATTTGGTACAGATAAATCGAAGTTTTTAGTGTTACCTGTACTTTCGTGTTTTTTTAGTTAATTGATTCATTACTGTAGAAAATTACTAATGATGATCAACGTACATATAGGGCAAATAGTTAAGGAAGAGAAACGAAGAATTGTGATCAAATAAAAATTGAACAAGAGACGAAATCAGTAACCTGCGATTCGATTATAACATTTCCCTTAGAGTCAGAAGAGTGGAGATTCAGAAAAATTTCCGCTCAGCTTTGGTAAAGTATTTTAATATAGATTGTAATGTTTCATAAACAAAACATAGTTCATTAAGTTCATCAGAAATGAGAGCAGCAGAATAAATTCTGAAAGAGGAGCCGATGCAGCAGAAAGAGTGAAATAATATTGCTTAAAAATCTTAGAAAATGAAATGTAGATAATCCTTGGAATTAAGACTTTTTGTGACAGAGAGAAACTATTTGGTATCAATCATTGATCTAGACATCAGAATGAATGTGTGTGGAGAATAGCACATTATGCAAGCGAAACATGGATTGGTCAGGATAAAAAAGCAGATTTTGCCATTTGGTGTTATAAGGGAACGTTAAAAATTAACTACAGCCATAAAACATGGAATGAAAACATTTTGAAAACGGTAGTTTAGGAAGGCAGCTTAAAGAAGAATCTTATAAAAAACTTTAGATACCAGGAGTAATGTTTTCCGATACGAAGCTGGATAACTTGTTAACACAGGTTGCATGAAAGGAAAGGAACTGTTGAGAAAATCAAAAATTATAACACACAAGCAGCTGATTGAATAGATATGTTACGCAGGATATTTGGAGCAGAAGAGATCTGAACAGGATAGTTTGGAATTGGGGTTTGGATCATGCATTTAGAGAAACTCATAAATTATAATTAACCCCATTAAACATCTCTCAGAAGATTACATGACTGGGTCACCACATAGCTATGCTTCATTGTTCGTTGTATTCATGTTCATGCACAGAAGGCGACTGAATATAGTGGATGAACAGTTAGCTCTCGGTACTGGCTTTCGATCCTCGATCCGGCTATCCTGATTTCGGTTTCTGGAAATTACTTCAGGGATAGTTCTTACAAAGAAGCCTTTGATGAATCCTTCCTGTTCCGCGTTCCCAGTCTTCTCTCAGCTCTACTCACCTCGGCGTCGATGAATGCACTGGATATGGCTAAGTTATGGTCGATAGTAATCTAAAAACATTTTATTCTATACTTTAAGTGTCTGTCTTTAGGTGTTTGTGACACTGGAAAATATATATTATAATGCTCCAGTGTATGGCTGACATTCCTACATACATATCACATCAAAGTTGTTACTAAAACTCCTGAATGGTTAAGTCCTTTAAAAAAAAAATTACTAATGTGGAGCTGCAGTGTAGGTCAGTGACAGTATCAAATCTCAATTTGCTGTCGAGAGGCACACTACAGCAGAATAACATATCGTTACTAGGTAATCATTGAGATTATGATAGAGCAGGTCGAATGGCAGGCGCCACTTTTAAACACTTCCCTTTTTCTCACTCGTACTCAACGTAACCCACTTCAGTTAGTACTAGCAATCACCTACAAATTCACAGTAACTCCATGCATTCGAAGGAAACTGGCATCATTCTTTATCGTTTGGTCTTCTAAGGAGTCGGGGCGTATCTTAGGGCAAAACTATGTGCATTTATGTATTTATGTATGTTTGAGTGAGGGTAACTTCTTCAGAAAAAATGTTCTACCTTTCTACCATAAAGACAGCTAATTGTTATGTCAGCATCCTCAGTTAGAATATTCTGACTATTAATCAATGTAAAATGAATGGGGAACACAACAAAATGACCTCAACTCTAGGCTAAAACCACACCGAAACGGGTAGATACAGACAGTAAGTTGCAATATTCAAATATTGCATCTAAGAATATATTTGCCACTTCTAAGGACATCTCAGATTGAAGACAACACTGTATAAAAACCAGCCAATCCACTCGAACTTGATGACCGGCCAAGAGTGAGTTTAATGGAGAGCTGTATAACCTCAGTGACCCAGGCCTGCCCTCTCGTAAATAACATCCAACCAAATAAGCCAGGGCAGTAAATTTCCAGCATTAAAGCAGGGATTCTGCAGTTAGGGGAGATCGAACACACAACCCAATGCCACGAGTCGTCTCCTGGATATCCGCAGAGAGAGGTAGGTAGACGGCTCACATCTCTCTAATTGCATGTATCCTCCTGCCGAGATCGTATCTGTCTTGCAGGCAGCAATAAAGCACGCACTGCTCTTCAATATTGCAGCTTTATACGGGCGCACCTCTAGGCATTCATCATGATTTGCGGCGCCCCCCATGTAACCCAGTAACCCGGTACAACCCCCGCGGGAGTCGCTCGTCATTTCCCTTTCTTGTTCCATTCTTCGTGCCGCCTCGCACCACGCATTTGCCTGCCCCTAGTGCTACCCTCCCCTTCCTCGCTATATTGCTTTTTTATTTTTTTACAAATCGCGCGAGATTCGCGGTGTGGTCTCCAACAGTCGGGCGAATATTTTAATGTTAAATCCATGTTGAAAAGGCCACCGTCGAGTGATGCGTTTTGATCCCCGGCGCGCGTTGAAATATTGATGGGCTGCTTCTTACATGACTCCTGCCTCCCGGCTACACTCCACTCACTCTTATAGATTACGTACACATCACGGGCTCGTATACCTCATTTTCTTAGAGCTTATTGGCTCTACTTTGGATTAAAACTATTCGATACTTGAATTTCTTCCCTGTTGCCGTTAAAAAATCCTGATCGAATGTTGCCGGCTTTTTAATCATTGTTTAAAGCCAGCAGGAAGCTGAATTGGTATTTTTGGCCCACAGTACAGGAGCAATTTTTTTACTTTTTGAGTTATCAGTCGAAATGTTAGTAAGCTGTGGAGAGGTTTGGAGTTTAACCCAGGACTTCAGGTGATTAGGAATTGTGCTCCACCACCTCTCTTACCCTGCCCGCCAATCCTGACGATAAAAATTTCTTCCACCACCAGGACTAGAGCCAGCGGGCGCAATCACGGCGCTGCAGCCAACGGAGTCAACGTGGTGGGACTATTTTGTCTGGCGGTGTAAATTCAAATTCAAGACGGCAAAAAAAAAAAGCTCTGTTAAGCGAGGTACAAGTGTTACTGTATGTGTGTATGACTGATGTTGTCCTTGTTCACTGTAGTGTGTCACTTGTGTTGTCGATGAGAGATAAATGAAAGAAGGTTAAACCCTGTGACGGAATGTTCACGCCTACTCTTCCAAAAGACACTGAAGGTGTCCCCATCCGACATCACAGTGTCATATTTGTTCGCTATATATGACTGCGGAGAGGTATAATATTCAACCCAGGAGTTTTCTACACATCCTGGTGATTAAACAATGTGTTGTTTCCGGCAAGTCCGAATGATGAAAATTTCTTTCATCACCGAGGCTCGTACTAGTTAAGAACCTGATAAAAAGGCGGAAATAATTTTGTGTCAGAACAGGATAATGATAAGAGGGGAAAGGGTGAGCCGTAACGCTCTGGCCTCACATTCGTGAGGACACGGGTTCGAATCCCCTTCCGGTCTTCCAGAGATCGGTTTTCTATAGTTTCCATAAACCACTCCAAGTGAATGCTGGGATGGTTTCTTCAAAAGGTCATGATCAAATTCCTTCCCGTTCCTTGCACCCAGTCCTTTACCAGGTCTAATCACCTCGATGTAGCCCGAAGCAAGAAAAACTGGGAATGGATTTCAAATTTTAAATTTAATTTATTATTCATTCTAAAACTAACATAAAACGAGTAATTTAAGTACCGTTATTTTATAGTTTCTCTGAATCTCGTTTCATTGGCGCCGTTAGCTTACCAATTCCTTGAGGAAAAATTATTTTTGCTTTTGAAATTTTCCGAGAGTACGGTGCATTGTTGACACGTTCTACGTCATCTCTGAGAGTTTTACTCCATTAGGTCGGAAAACGGTTCCTCAGCCAACACTTCTAAGTGCTTCACACATTTCTGATTGGTTTCAATTTTTTTTGTAAGTAATTTAGTTACAGTACATTTATTCCAGGCTTGGATACACCTCTTCGTGATTCATTTCTGCCAAACAGCTGATAACATCGTATGTTGGTTGCTGACCGAGTGGAATAGAGTAGTATTGGTGCCTGTGCATCAGCCTCTACTATCAACTAAATTGAGATTATAGTTTCGAATGGAACATACTTCGTAGAGCACTACTCTAAATGTCTTTGGTAATAACGAGTATTTTTTCTTATGAGTAGACTCAGGTGGGAAGTAACGCTTGATTGTGGGATTTGGGAGCCACAGCCTTCCAGATTTCTGTTTTCTCAAATCACTCTAGACGAGTCTCTGAAAGTATCATGCGGCTCCCAAGTATGGTAATCTTCAAAGAGGTAAACTCTCATGGCTTTTCAACATTATATACCGCTTTCGGAAGCTATATTTTAATGGATCAGTCGCAAAATTATGGCGATGAATTCTGCGCAAGTCTAGACTGCATTCAGGCTGTCCTTGACGTTCCTTTCTTTGTCGCACAGAAATATGAGAGACAGACGGTGCAGCATTTGGTGTAAATAACAGCGGCCGCACTCTTAACATTTCTGCATAATTGTTCGGATCGGAGAGGAGAACTGCGCGGCGGAATAATGTGAAGCCGGGGCGATACATCATGGCAGCGCCGCTCCATAAATCAGGTCGCAACACTACGCACACAGCCAAGTGTCAGGCTCACGAAAAAGGAAAAGCATTTCACGACAAACAAAACTCTATGTCTACACGAATCTAATTCTTTAATTTTGATTGCTTTGTTTCGGGTATTAACATTCCTGTTCAGCTTTGATTGGTTAAACGCGCTGCGCAACAAATCTTTAAACCATTTGGAGGGCCGGGGTAAAGTCTCGACGTAGGAACAATGCTATTAGATTTCATGTTATGGGATGATAGCGGAATAATTTTTGACTAACGTTCACCCAGTGCTTCAACTCATAGCTTACAGAAAATCTAAATGGTTTCTTCCATCCTGGGGCATGACTAACAGATCAATTCCTCTCCTCACTCAGAGCATAAGGTATCTAAGATTGACTTCCATTTCTTTCCACCTGTGTCCAAGATTTTTACGCGTATCAAACTGTATTCTGCTTTCAGGGCTTCATCTTGAACAGTATTCCTCTCTTTCACGATCGGCTACTTTGTGTAATACATTTCAATACCGTTCCATACGGCTTCCACAACGTACTGTACGTCTTCCTTTACTCTTTTGGATTTGAATGTGTATGGCCTGCAGATTTTTGACTGTCTTTAATCGGTACAGCTTACCACATGTAAACTCGGCAGTAGCAACGGTTACCAAAGACTATGCGTCAACCTAACACTTGATTGAGATTGTACAATGAAAACACAGCCAAACCTGTTGCAAATATTCAATGAATTTATTGACCGGTTTCGACCCGCCTTAAGGGAGTCTTCTTCAGAAACTAGTTAAAATATATTACATAAATCTAAAAACACTTTTCAATAAAATAGTACACTTTTGTACTAAAGTCACACATTAAAATTTATTATCTGGCTAACCATCCGGCAGCCAGCGTGCATCACAGAGCCAGCGTCTAATCTGAGCGGCAGACTCCCTTAAGGCGGGTCGAAACCGGTCAATAAATTCATTGAATATTTGCAACAGGTTTGGCTGTGTTTTCATTGTACAATTGAAGAAATACCGTTGCTGTTGACGCTGCCATGCTCAAGATTTTGACTTGATTGAGATACTACATTAGATATGTTCACTTTGATCTCATGTGTGAATAGTATCGTGGATGTTCAGCATTAAACGTAATTGTTAACAAATAAAATCTAATTTTTAACAAGCCAAGAAAAAAGTTACTCAAGTTTTCAAAAGTTACAAGTATATAATAGCAGAAATATTTTCAGTTTGGATTTAAATCTGGCAGGTTTCTGCAGATAATATTTTATTTCCTGTGATAGGTCATTGAATAAAAGAGTTGCAGAGAATATCATGCTTTTCTGCTGACAATGACTGGCAATATTTGTGGACGTCCTACTTATTGCTAGTATTATAGCTATTTTTATCATCACTGAGACTGAAAGGCTAAGGATTAATTGCTATAGAAAACAGTAGGGAATATGTATGTTGTGCTATCATTGGACCTATTCCACTTTTTTTTAAAAGATTTCTGCATTATTTTCGTGATCTTATTCCGGAAATAATTCTTAGAGCAAATTAACACTTCAAAAAGTTTTCAAACTAATTTTTTTAAGAAGTTGCGGAAATTTTTGGTTCCAGTTCAAATTGTTATTTATATGTACGCTCAGGAATCTTGTAAATCTGTTTTCATTGAGAGCTTTCCCTTCAGATATCACATTACAGCTGTCTTTTGTCTTATTGCTCCTAACAAATTGAAGTATGAGATGGATTTTTTAAAGATATTCTAGTGTCATCTGCAAAGGTTCCCTTATTATAACTATCGTCTTATATGTGTGGGAGGCCACGTTCCTGTATATCTGGAACAGCAGAAGACCAGGAATTGAACGTTGAGGCATGCCATCTTAAAACGAAATACCTTTGTCATAGAATATTTTAATTGAATCAAACCGCAAAACCGTGAGAGGGGAATCTAGAACAGTTGAAACCCATTTTGTTTAAAGTCTGTTACGCCAGTTTCGAATTGCTATAATTAGGCAATCACGAAATGCCCAAAATCAAGTATTACCACTCGAATGGGTGTTGTGCGGAGTTTCGAAAGGAAACTTCATCTCCCAGCATGTCAACAGCTTAAGTTGATGATAACTCATATTTGAGACGGTGTGACTTTTGAAGATATGTTAGGTTGAATCCATAATAGAACTGCAGAGTGCGTTGAACGTTCCTTGGTGTTCCGTAAACCACGTGTTTGAAATAAAAAAATTTGTGTAACAACTTTTAAAATTTAACCAATATTATTGGATCATGAAATACTGCTGACGAGGGTGACAATTACTGTCTTATACATCCACTTTACAGTTTTACTTAACAGGGCAGTGTGGTTCATACCTCATTGGTTTCGCAATAGGGAAGTAATACGCTTTCTTAAATTATGCCACGAATAATTTTTTCACTACGGCGTCAAGATAGAGTTACATTTGAAATGTTGTTTAAGTGAAGTTATCATGCAAAAGGAGCTTTCTAGTCTTCTTACCTATAAGGAACTGCTTTTGTTCCATTGTTAATGTTTGAACCAGACTTTTGGTTCCGTAAAATTATTATGGTATATACTGCAAATGCTGTACCTCCCTACCCCTTCGTGGTAAGAGCCAATGCACTTAATTCGCTCAATAACCACATGTTTGCGTCAGGCGCACTTATTACAAAAGAGTTTTTTTATTCTTTTTTTTTTAAAAAAAAAAGGAAATAGTAAGTGTTAAAAGTAAAATTGACAGGCCAACAGAAAATCGAAACAATTATTTACTTTTTTATGACGATGTGCATAAAGATTTTGGCGACAGTTTGTGAAATAGTGTTCGAGTTTAGCCTGCCATAATTAAATTCTTGGCTCGGTAAATGTTTAATTACGGAGCAAATTGTGAGGTGCATCAACTTCTTTTCCCCTTCTCGGACGTGCAGGACTTTATCAGCAGTAAATTCTGTTAATTAAAAGTGCCGACGTTTTTAAATGCTTCTTTGTTTCTGACGCCTTTAAGACGAGGGTTAATTATTGGCACTTTGTCCTCTGCAATATGCAAATTTTGTTACACTGATGTTGCTCTGTACATTCGGTTTCTATGCCTTCTTGCTTAGGTCCGCTATTTTTGCTTAAATTAGGTAGCAATAACGTTAAATTTCTGTTTACATAGGAATACCCTCTACTGATATCAATGAAATTTTCTTGCTACGTGATGCATTAAAAATATTTGATCCATAATTACAGTGCTTAAATTTTTTATTAACTGGTATTACAATGCACGAATACAGATCGTTGCATGCTAAATAAAGTTTGAAAATTTCAGCATCACTGTTTAATTTGTTTAATCACGAAAATATTTACAAACTATAGTTCCAGACATGTTAGTTCCTATGGATAGAACAACTCCAGCCTCTGTGATGGATGAGAAGTTAATAAATATTGTCACTTAAACTGACACACACACACACACAAAATGTTATCAGAAAAAAAGATAATGTGCATACCTACAAACGATATTTATAGTTTATTTTTTGTTTAATACGGTTATTTATGTTTTTCTTTTTTTATGGAATTCAATAACGTTTATAGACTTTTTACGTTTCGGTCGATATGAAAATTTTAACAATTGTGGAGTACTGATGGACGGAACACTGTATTTATAAGTTTATTATTTCTAGACGAATTTATGAATAACATAAGAGCAGATTTTTTCTGTTCTTTCAATTGTAAATTTAAATGGTAATAGTGAATGAGTAGTCTTATTTGGATTTACTCCTTAATTTTTATTTTTTAAATGTTTACAATTTCTTAAATCGTTGTAATACAGTTTCTAAATGTATTTGAGTATGTAATGCTTCGGTAGCTTAGTTCACTGGGTTCTGCGGATGAAATATTCGTTGGAGACTTTTTTTTTTTAACTTGAGGACTAAGGCCATTTCTCTTCGCAATGATTCCGCAAATAGTATAGCAGTTTTTAAAGAGCTCAGTTGCTGGCATCATCCATAATAATTATTCAACGCGTCACTATATTTTATGGAAGGAATTAATCGTGTAGTAAGCATTTTGTTAACCGCTACCACCGACTAGACTTTTTAATCGGGTTTGAATCCTTTTTTTAGGTCAAGGTCTCTATTTTTTGTTATTCATACAATGATGACAATGAAAATAATATGCAACGCGAATGAAGTGTTAGTTGATTAAATTATAACCAATTTAAATAATAATGACTGAAGCCAAAATACATTTTTCAAACTATATGATGACAGTAATCTAATTGCATCTACATTATTACCAATCGATAACGGGGTTTGTTTCTGAACATTGTAGATATTTTTGAAAAATGATTTTAACCAACTACTGAATCAAAAAAAAAAAAAATAGAATTTTTGTGTGTTTATTTTGACCTTACAATAATGAACAAATTTCAACGAGATTTTCTCTGTTTGAAAGAATAGAGTCTTACTGAAAATCATACTACGCTACCTGGAGGTGGAACATCTATTCCAAGCTGGAACTATAATCCAGCATGAACACCAGTGCGGCTCAGTTCGCTGAGACGTTGCACACTGGACCGGCAGTGCCGACTGCGGATTTTAGGCAGACATCATAAACTACACATTTCCCGAACAAAAAATACACTTATCACACACAGAAAATTAATTACACATTTCGCAGGCAGATGGCGACACTGCCTCCATTAGTACGTAGTACAAACTATGCCTGGATTCAGCAAGGGCATGCGACCGCACAACCAAAACACCAAATTCCACCATGCCAATGAGCAAAAAACATCAAACGCAGCCGACCCATAAGGTGGTGAGGAAGAAGAATAAGAACAACTATAAGCTAGCATCATTTCAAAACTATCACACGGATTTTGATGGAGTTTTCACAACCTGGATGACTTTAAATGCCACACGCTACCTCATGAGGGGACAGGCCAGAAAATTAAAATCTTTCAAAACATTAACAAAAACACTTAAATAAACCTCAAATACATTTGCGTTGTTGGCAAATCTAAACAAATTATAATTAAATGTTTTGTTTGTATTTAATTTCGTCAGTTTATAAATAGACATTCTAAACGATGACTAAAATATATGCTTGAAAATAAAAGTAAAAAAAAAATAAATCATTCTTGCAGAAAGAAAGCCAAAGGCATCAGTTATTGCTGTTTCGTGAGTGGAAGCGAAAACAGCTTTTTTTTCCGAAGACTTGGTCACTACTAGATTATGATTAGCCAACAGAAAGGAAATCGGACACAGTTCTTATGAAGGTACCATGAAGTCATTCACCTGTAGTCATATCAGGGAGAAATGGAAAAACAAAATATGAATGGCCGTACCTGGAACTCTGGAATGCCAGGCTCGGTGGCATTATGCCATGTTACATATGTTGAGAAGTGGGAACGGTTGCATAATACTTGCAGACAGCTGTGCCCATCGCTCGATTAAACCTTCACTCTAATGCTCATTTGTATAATGAAAGAAGACTTACTAAATGATACGAACATGTTCAGTGGAATAAAATAAACTCTATATTTCCGTAGCTACGACACTCTTGCTTTTGTTTGTGAACCCGAGGGTACCGGCGCGTTTAACACACCATTAGCGCTTCTAAGAATGAAAGGCTGAGACAACGAAGGGAAAAAATAAATAAGGAAAGGGAAAAATTAAGGAGCGAGGGCGGGCGCAGGGAACAAATGGTTACCACGCGGCTGGAATAAGAAACACGACAGAGGGTAAACAAATTGCTACTGAGTGCTTTTAATTAGTATAAGGCTCCTTCAATACCACGTGGCGGCTACCTTCCACTGCCAATACGGCGCATTTAATCAGAATGACAGTAGAAAGATATACAGGGTGGGGCATTTAATATGTTTTCTGGAAATATTTCGGAAAGAAAGCATTTTAACAAACAATAACCTATATAAAAAATAATCGTACAGTAGGGGGCTACAATTATGTGATATTGGTTTTTTCACAGGTGGCGCTGTTGTCGTTACAACAAGGTCAACTTAATTCTTTTAAATGGGTACCCCTATTTTTTTATGAAGATTCCGATTCCTCATGAAAAAATAAAAATAGTATGCTTAACTCACTTTTCTGTTAGCCTCACAGATGGCGCTGTAATCGCGAAAAATGAATATTCTTGTTTTTTGTGTATAATTTTAATTATTGTTTAAATAATTACATGTAATTTTCATTCTGTAAACATGGAAGGTAATTTTAAAGGATAATGGCGAAATTGATTTTTTAAATGCTTTTTCTTACTTCTTTGCAGCCATGTCTACAGCAGGTGCTCAAAAAGGTGGCCATTTACTTCCAGACATTTTCTGACCCTTTGCAGAAATGATGCCTGAACAGCTCGAAGTGTGTCAGAAAATGTCTGGAAGTAAATGGTCACCTTTTTGAGCACCTGCTGTAGACATGGCTGCAAATAAGTAAGAAAAAGCATTTAAAAAATCAATTTCGTCATTATCCTTTAAAATTACCTTCCATGTTTACAGAATGAAAATTACATGTAATTATTTAAACAATAATTAAAATTATACACAAAAAACAAGAATATTCATTTTTCGCGATTACAGCGCCATCTGTGAGGCTAACAGAAAAGTGAGTTCAGCAAACTATTTTTATTTTTTCATGAGGAATCGGAATCTTCATAAAAAAATAGGGGTACCCATTTAAAAGAATTAAGTTGACCTTGTTGTAACGACAACAGCGCCACCTGTGAAAAAACCAATATCACATAATTGTAGCCCCCTACTGTACGATTATTTTTTACATAGGTTATTGTTTGTTAAAATGCTTTCTTTCCGAAATATTTCCAGAAAACATATTAAATGCCCCACCCTGTATAAGCCAAAGCCCTTTTTATACGGATGCTTATAGTCTTACACAGATTTCGGTATGTGACTTGATATTTAGTCAAATTTCTGCCTCTTTCGCAAAATCGTCAATGCGATTTGACTGCTGCTGTGTAGACGATGTGAACTTTGTATAGATATTCTGATTCTTATATTAATCACAAACATACTTCTGTTCACAGTTTTTGAAATGAAAATATTTTTGCCTTGAGAAAGTTCTCTATATCTATGAATAAATTTTTTGTTCACAGCATCACCTTTTTCTTTATAATCCTTCAGATTTAGGTAAACAAGCTTATCGAGAACTTATGTCTTTTCATTAAATTGTTGAAAATTAGTTACGTTTCATCCCCATTGTCTTTTATTTTACCGTCAGTTTTTTTATTGTTCATTTTACTCGGATAAACGTTTACTGCGTTCTTAATTTCCAGTATTTGAGACTTTTTTTCTCCAATGATATCCAACAAGCAAAATCGAGTTTTCATACGGTTTATGGTTTCACACAGTTTTTGCTTCTTCATTTCTCTTTCTGTTCTATGGCCTTTAATTTATTAAGTACTTCTGACTATTAAACTTCTTCAAACATTGCTTGTTCGTAATTATTTTCAATGCTTTGTTGTCAGCCTGGTTATTTCTAAAGTGAATATATGAGTCAGTAATAGATAAACAAAATTAACAATAGTGTCTCGATATGATTTTCTATCTACATTTATCACATAGTTAAACGAATGGTAGATATAACCAAATGAGACGTAACGAAGACAAGGTAGGAATTACAATTTTAATCCTCCAGAATGAGGAATTATTTTCGTAATTGCTTAAAGTCGTTTGTCGGATCTTTGGAGCGGGCTCACCCCCATATTGAAAGAAATGGAAACAAATGCGAAAGTCAGTTTATTGGATCTGGAGGCCGGAATGCCCCCGCCAAGGAAATGAACACCCTCGATGAGACCCTTACCCCACAGCTAAGGTAATTTCCTTTTGGGAGTTGAGTTTTTCTTTATGGTAATTCGCGTCTATTTGTTAGGGTGACGAGTAATGAAACTCCTCTCCTCGCTTGCTTTATGTCGCGACATATTGTTCGTATTTCCGCAGCTGATGATAAATGAGCTATGAGCCCATAATAATCCCTGCACAAATTAAGTGAAGTCAGTCTCCCTTCATGTAGTAATCTTAGCGAAGTCCTCCCCTTCATGTTCATTTACTCTATGCATTCTGATTTAACATTCGCATCGGAATTATCGACATGCGAAATGAAATCTTCGGATTTTAACATCTACTCCATACTATAATTCTGTAATTGTATTAAATATGACATTGCTTTCGTTTTGTGCCTTACATTCAGCTATTTACTTTACCTTAAATATAAGATTTTATCATACGGTTATTTTACAACTGTCAACCTGTGATTTATAAAATCGAGTCTGATGAGCGAGCAATTCGGCAGGTCAGGATTTGATTTTCGGTCCAGCCATATGGATTTCGGTTTGTATTGGTTTCACGAAATCACTCCGGGCGAATGCTGGGATCATTCCTACATAAAGGCCACGGAAGATTTACTTCCATTTTTGTGTTGATAATCCTCTTCCACTTCTAATAACCTCTATGTCTTCAACCAAAAACACTAAAATGATTTTTAAATACGTTTAAGTAAATATTTGTCCAAAAGAAAAAACTTGTGGATGTGAACGTTTATTTTATAATACCATCAGTATAATGAGCCATTTAGGTACTGTGCTGTGTTAAAGTATAAGGTTTGTTTCGTTAGTTGTGTCAAACAGTTTGAACATGTAAACTGTGTTGACAAATAAAGAATTACAGAACATTTCAATAATGTTTACTGATTCCTATAAATTTCCCTAAGTTTCTGCCAATGTCAGTGGAGTATGTCTAGAAAAATTGTCTGTTTTCCGGAATACTTGTTATTTCTGTCGTAATTTTTAAGTATAGAGCAGACTAACATAACTGTTTATTTATCTCCTTTTTATTAAAAATGAAAAAGTTGTTTGATTATTTGTACAGTATAAACAGCGTCTGGACTATTTGTATAAGTTAGAGACGCGTTTCATTCGATTAGGAGCTCTAGGAAGCCACCTTGCTACTCACTACTATTACTGCGATTCACTAAAAGTGTGTGGAGGAGGGTACATTACACCTATCCGAAAGGGTAATAGTATGGAAGGGATATGGCAGGAGGCGCCCATGGGCTATTGTGAGGAACCATCCCAGCATTCGCGTGGAGTGATCTGGGGAAACCATGGAAAACCCAGATCAGGATGGCCGGAGAGCTTTATCGAAAGCTACTCCTGTCGCATTTTAAGTTTACTCACCCGGTAAATCCTTTCTATTTCATTGCCTAATCGCTCGTGGAAAAAAATGAATGCTCTGCCAACTGTTAAATTTTCTAAGTGTCACCTGCACTGATAACATTCCAAACACGCATGCGACTAAACAAAATCCGGTTTTTTTCTTATGCATGTTAAGTTCCTCGATTAAAAGTATGATGGTATTCCTCCTTAATCCATTCTAATAATTAAATAAATGTCGCCCCTAACTCCAGGATCTAATCGCTTTGAAACTGATTAATATTTCTGTATCGTTGCTTCTGAAAAGAACTTCAGTAGAGTTTGTTGTTCGAGCACTGATATACGTGTTGGGACATCGCTTAGTTTCTGATTTAAAGTTCCTGCAAAAAAAAATTATTCAAATTTTTTAGTATGTTTAACATTTTTCATTCATGTTGAAATACCATTGTGATGTTAAATGACATTTCTGTCAATTTAGCTACTCTATGAATGTTAGAATTTTCTAGATGTAGTACGGACTGTTCAACTAAAAGGTCAGTATAGCCAAGTGAGGATAGTGGGCAGGAAACGGGAAGAAAATTCGCTATGGAATTTATGAAGTAACCATTTTAGCATTCGACTGCTGACAGACTGATGTGAGGAAAAAAAGTAGTTAATTATGACTTTAAAGCTCATTTGAAGGAGAAGTTTCTGAAAGAACCAAATTGAACGTAATGCCAACAAAAAAAAAAAACTCTCAAGTCCTATTAAGAAGTACACTAATCTTGAAATTACATTGTCTATTAGTAAATCTTTAATGCATAGAACACTTGGAAAACCGATATCGGAAGGCCAATATTGGGATCGAACTCGCATCCTTCCAAATGAAAGACCGAAACATTGCTACACGTCCTACATTATCACTCTAATTTCGAAGCTGGTTGATTGTCAGAAGAAAATGTTCTCAACAGAAGAGTTTTTAATAAAACAAATCACTACAGCTAATTTGTGTGTAACAGTTTGTAGTTACTGGCTGTGAAGACTTTGAAAGACCAATTTTTGAGGACAAATATGCACGAGTGTATTGAAGTGTAGACACTCGTGTGACCGCTGTCTTTACGACAAAATTCATCTAGTGGATTCTAAACGAAATTAATCCATTTAGTGTTGGACCGATTAAACATATGGCGTAATATTAATCTGTCTCGGGTAATGGCGCTCAAGAACATTCTCAAATATGTTACATGGCTTGATACGCATGCACTGTTAGTAAATATTGTGTTTCTGTGGTATGAAATGGAATGATTTGGCAATGACTAATGGCATTTACCATAGAGTAGGATCAGTAAGTTGCAATATCCGTAAACACAAAATATGTTGAAATGTTCTGCGTCGTATGTTTTGTTTTCCTTCCTCCCCATTTTTAAAAAAAATAGAAATAAGTATTATTCTGCTAGGAGAATATAAAACAAAACCAACACTTAATTACAACCCGACTGAACGCCTGTAACGCTGGGTCGCTGTTAGCGCAGTAACAAATTCACAGTAGTAGCGGGTCGGATTGTATTTCTCTCAGACTAGTCTGCAGTCGGTAGCGAGATAGATCGAAAGTTAAGCTATCTAAACCATGTCATAACTGTTTAAACATTGAATTTGTCGCTCAACTTTCCTACCATTGCTGATTAATTTGTTAACATTTCTTATTAAGAAAACTTTAAGTCTTTTTGATAGCAGAGTTCTTGTAATTTATTATAAAGTGGTATCACATGGTATATCATGAACATCAAAAAACGAACACAACACTTCAAAGAAAACATTCTTGCCCTAAGCCTGACACGAAGAAGTTGGCATCCAAAATCACGCCATTCTTGTGGAGTGAGCGTTAAATGTGCTACAATGGTGACTATGAAATGGGTGTGGATTTACAGCTCATTAATGCGCAATAACACCACACCCTTCAAAAGTACTGCTTAGATCAATACACATTAATTTTGGCTTTAAGATTAATGCTAGTAGGACGGCTTGAAAAAAATACTTTTGCAAAAGCCTTTGATAATGTATAATGGACAAGATATTTAAAATTTTAAGGATGTGAGTTATAAAATATTGAGATAGAAAAGTAACTTACAATCTAAGAATTGAATGACTATAATAACAGCAGGGAATCACGAGAGACAGGCATTTGTGAAAAAGTGTTATTCTCTATGCCTATCAATATGAGTCTTGTTTGCAGAGAAACATTATAATTTAGCATAAGTTATCAAGGAGAAACAAATCACCGAGCGTGGTGGGTGAGTGGTCAACGCTCTGGCCTCGCATTCGGGAGGACGGCGGTTCGAATCCCCGTCCGGGCATCCAGATTTGGGTTTTCCATGGTTTCCCCAAATCACTCCAGATGAATGCCGGGATGCTTCCTGCAAAAAGGCCATGGCCGAATTCCTCCGCGTTCCTTGTCCCCAGTCCCATCCCGCTTCTAATAACCTCGACGTGAACGAGGCGTTAAGCTTTAAGTAAATTAAAAAAAAAAGAATCATATCGTATGCTGCGGTTAGCTGTTAGAACAGTGGGCATATTGAGAAATTAATGAGCTGCGCAAACAAAATTCCAAGAAAAGAATTTGTACTAAATTTAAACCAAAGCAAGACTAAAGTCATGAAATGTGACACAAATGATAGCAGTGTCAGTTGGTTAAATATAAACATTAGGATAAGATATAATAAGGCAAGTAAGTAAATGCTGATAGTTAGGAATTAAAATTGCATTAATAACCGAAACAAGAACGATGTCACAATCATAACAAGACTAGTGAAAAGATCTTTCTTGGAAATGAGGCATCTTTTAATTTTAAATATAAACCTAAGACTCAAAAAGTACATTCTTAATGTGCAGACCATTTGTTGGAAGGGAAGCTTGTATTTTATAAATATCAGGAAGAAGGAAAAACTGGAGCATATGAAATGTGGTGCTACAGAAGGATGATGAAAATTTATGGGACATATAAAGTGTGTTGGAAACGATAGGCGTGGAAATTAATTTGTGGAAGGGTTCACAGAAACAAGAGACAGCGTGGTGGGTCTCATTTTAAGACATGAGGGATTGATTAATTTTTCGTGGAGGGAGCAGTCGAAGGAAGGAATTGTAGAGTAAGACAAAGATTAAAACGTATGAAGCATATGACTGGGGATGTGGTTTGTAATGGATTTATTGGGATAATGAGGTTAACTGAAGATACAAACAGATGTAGGATTGCATCAAAACAGCCGACCGACCGATGTGAGGGAAAAAGGTAATTAATTATGACTTTAAAACTCATTTGAAGGAGAAGTTTTTAAGAGAACGAAATTGAATGTAATGCTAAAAAAAAATCTTAAGTCCTAGTAAGAAGTACACTAATTTTTAAATTACATTGTCTCTTAGTAAATTTTTAATACGTATAAACACATCATATAGTCTCATTTTTTCACCATCTGTGTTAGAGGGAGGAATTACAGGTTGTCTGCATCAAATTCACTAAGCTATACTGTTTTAAAAGAACGGAAGTGAAGCTTTTCATTTGCCTATAAAATGTCTGATGTGAAAATTGAGGACATATTCATTTTTTATAAATGAATTGGAAATCATTTTTTAACATTTACATGTTGCACATGTTTCCCTTCTACTAAATATCCAAATCTTGTAATATACCTGTTCGAAACAACATTTGTATCAGACATAGCATGACAATTTTGTCTTTTGAAACGCCCTTTACCTTCCTGACTAATATGAAGATCTTTCATACGAAGCCAGGTAGTTCCTGACAAATCAAATGTTCGTACTTACACCTTCAGCATCTCCTGTAGAACCTGAAAGAACATCAGAGAGTGTCCCCCGCAGAGTTAAGCAACGGCGCTAATGAATTTCGCGCCCTAGAGACCGAATCCAATTAACAGCCGTGTAGCGTTAATGGGTCTAACAGCACCATCATCACGGAGCTCAATACGCGTTTCATTCTGATCTCATTAATACATATTTCGATTTCTTGTTTAGGCAATGAAGACACTGTATCACAGAACAAGAAGTATAGGACCTTCGACCGGCATAAATATACAGGATTGTTTCTGAGAGTCGACTACAGCTGGAATGTAGCGTTCCGTCATGGCTGTAGTTGGTTCCCTTTCTGTTTCAGTTTCAGTTAGGCAAGCATCCAGATATTTCAAGAAAGTAAGAGACCCTGACGAAACAGACTATTATTCAGTCTGTCTAGGAAAGTCTGAATCAGATCTGAAAAATGACCACCGTCAAAATGGCCACAAATGAAAATTTGACGTGAGTAGGTTATACTTTTTTTTTTTTTGCTGTCGTCAGTCTTTAGACTGGTTTGATGCAATCCTCCATCCTTTCCTATCCTGTGCTAACCTCTTCATTTCTACATACCCCTTACAACCCACGTCCTCAATTATCTGCTTCATATATTCTAATCTCTGTCTACCTCTACAGTTCTTACCTTCGACTGTTCCCTCCACTAACAAATTAACCAATCCAGCATGTCTCAAAATATGACCTATCAGCCTGTCTCTTCTTCCTGTAAGCTTCTTCCATAAACTTCTTTTCTCACCCAACATTTCCAAAATTCGTTAATTTCTTACTTTGTCTGTCCACCTAATTTTCAGCATTCTTCTGTAGCACCACATTTCAAATGCTTCAAGTTTCATTCTTTCCGGTATTCCTAAAGTCCATGTTTCACTACCGTAAAGTACTGTGCTCCACACATAGAGTTTTAAAAGGTTCTTTCTAATTCCTAGATCAATATTTCAAACTAAAAGGTTTCTCTTTTTATGAAGGCTCTTTTTGCTAGTGCTATTCTGCTTTTAACATCATTCCTGCTTCGGCCATCGGTTGTAATTTTGCTTCCCAAGTAACAGAACTCACTTACTTCTCCTATTGTATCCGATCCAATTTTTATATTTAATCTGCTAGTATTGGTATCTTTTCTGCCACATTTCATCACTTTTGTCTTACTTTGATTTATATTCAGTCCAAAATCATCCTTCAGTATTTTGTTCATGCCATTCAATAACTTCTCAATATCATCAGCCCTCTCTGCTAACAAGACAATGTCATCAGCAAATCGTAGCATACTGATTTTTTCTCCCTGAAAACTTATGCCACATGGAAATTTTTCCTTTACCTTCTTCATTGCTTCTTCTACATACAAGTTGAATATTAACGGGGATCGACTACAACCTTGTCTCTCACCCTTTTTAACTGATGCTTGTCTCTCGTGATTCTCTACTTTTATTATAGCCATTTGATTCTTATATAGTTTATAAAGTATTCTTCTATCTCGATACTTTAGACCTGACTTCTTTAAAATTTTGAACATCTTGTCCCACCTAACATTATCAAAAGCTTTTTCTAAATCAACAAATACCATAAAAGTATCTTTGTTTTTCTTGATCCGCCCTTCAAGTATTAATCTTTTTCCCTTGTACCGCGATTTTTCCTAAACCCAAACTGATCTTCACCTACTATCTCTTCTACTACCCTTTCCATCCTTCTGTATATTATTCTGGTCAGTAATTTTGAATCATGTGTTGTTAGACTAATGGTGCGATAATTCTCACATTTGTCGGCTTGTGCTTTCTTTGGAAGTGTGAAGATGATATTTTTATTAAAATCAGTTGGAATTTCTCCTGTTTCATAACTTTTTGATATCAGCTTGAATAATCTTTCGGTTCCTTCCTCTCCTAGAGATTTAAGAAGTTCTGCAGGGATCTCATCAATTCCAACTGCCTTATTTGCTTTCAAGTCATTCAGAGCTTTATTAAATTCTGTCCTCAAAACAGGATCTCCTAAGTCATCATTGTCGACATCGCCTTCCTTTTCCAATACACTATTGTTCAAGTCGTCCCCATCATAAAGTTTCTCAATGTATTCCTTCCATCGGTTAGCTCTATCTTCTGAGCTTAAAAGAGGTTTCACATCGGTAGTTTTAATGTTCATACCCCTTTTCTTCACTTCTCCAAAATTCTGTTTGATCTTTCTATATGCAACATCTACTTTTCCTACAACCATTTCCTTTTCTACTTCTTCACACTTTGCTTGTAGCCATTTTTCTTTTGCTATTTTGCATTTCCTATTTATTTGATTTATAAATTGCCTGTACTACTCTCTTCCGGCTTCATCCTGAGCATTTTTGTACCTTCTCCTCTGATCCATCAGCTCCAAAATTTCTTCTGTGATCCAAGGTTATCGGGCTGCTTGTTCCCTATAGCCTAATGTTTCTTTGCCAGCTTTCATTATTTCGGTCTTTAATGCATTCCATTCGTCCTCGGTTGAGCTCCTTTTACAGTTAGTTCTTAGACCTAAGTCTACCATTTCTGCAAATTTTTCTCTTGTGCTAGATTGTTTCAGTTTATTCACTTCCAGTCTGTTCTGCATATGCTTCTTCCTTATTCGCTTGAATTTCAGCCTGCACTTCATTACTATCAAATTATGGTCCGAGTCTATGTCTGCTCCTAGGTACGCTTTACAGTCTAGAACTTGATTTCTGAATCTCTGTTTGACCATGATATAATCTAGCTGATATCTGCCTGTATCCCCAGGACGTTTCCAGGTGTATATTCTTCTTGCATGGTTCTTAAACAGTGTGTTCGCCACAACTAGCTTATATCTTTCACAAAATTCTAGCAACCTGCTTCCTCGCTCATTTCTTTCTCCTAGACCAAAACGTCCTACAGTATTCCCCTCTTTTCCTTCTCCCACTATTGCATTCCAATCACCCATGATTATTAGATTTTCCTCCCCTTTCATATATTGGATTAATTCTTCAATTTCAGTGTATATTTTTTTCTATTTCTTCGTCATCTTCCTGTGACGTTGGCATATACACTTGTACTAATGTGGTTGGGACGGGATTAGTTTCTAACCTCATCAAAATAATCCTGTCACTAAACTGTTCATAATAACTCACCCGTTTCCCTACTTTCTTGTTCATTACAAATCTTACACCAGTGACACCATTGACAGCTTGTGTGCTAATTATCCTGTGTTCCCCAGACCAGAAATCCTGTGCGTCCTTCCATTTAATCTCACTAATCCCAACAACATCTAACTTAAGTTGTTCCATCTCCCTTTTTAAGTTTTCTAACCTACCTGCCCTATTCAGACTTCTAACATTCCACGCTCCTACTCGTAGAATGTTTCTATCCATTCTGATGACTCCTCCCTGAGCAGTCCCCACCCGGAGATCCGATTGGGGGACTATTTTACCTCCGGAATATTTTGCCCAGGAAGAAGCCATCATGATATATGTAATTTGAGAGGATTACATGTCCTCGGGATACCCTTAGGGTCTTTAATGCAGTGGTTTCCCGTTGCCTTCTGCATCCCCAAGCAGTTGATCATTTCTGATTCATCCGCCTTTAGGGATCGTTTCCAACCCCAAGGGCAAGAGGGTGCCCTGATCCGCTCCCCGCTTTTCCGCCCTCCTTTCGGAGGCCGTTGGCAAGCAGTGGGTGACTCCTTATACCCGGAATCTTTCAGTCGCCAGAGCTTCGTCCGTGCAACAGGGTGCACCACGTGAAGGAGAGGTTGACATTTGATTGGAAAAGGCTAGTATAGTCTCTCCCAAACCGTTACACCCCTAGGTTATACTATCAGAATCAAAAGCACCCTGCCAGGCACTGATGTTCTATGCTTACGTTGGTACCCTATACTTTCCCACACACTACAGAGATTCGTTAGGTGAAACTTTTTTTTTTTTTTTCTTTTTAGAAAAGACTTCTGCATAAAATGTTGATTTTATGCCATTAGGCAAGAATCCAAGGGGATACTGAGGTTGAGTGTCCGGTTCCAGACGATGAAAAAGGACGAGACGGTGAACAAAGTGCAGGCTTTTCAGTTAATCTCTTTCGGAAGACACCAGTTGAAACATCCATACCAGGCGGATGAATCACCATCAACAACACCATATGGCGTCACTCCATTTGGGTTAAACCAGGCCTTTAGTATACAATGTCATCAGCACATTGCTGGCCAAGTAGCCGATGGAGAATAGTCCTTCCACAACCAGTCAGTCTCGTGAGTAACGCCATACGTGGCTACTACTTATTACCGATCACGGCCACGATGTGCGCTCTTTTTTGCCTATTGATACTAATTATTGTTGGTGACGATAAACTTAGTATAACACGCTCCAATACCAGTAATCTCCATACTCTCTTAAATTCATGTCTCGAATCGTAGAAATAGTTCTCTCTCTGTATAATTAGGATGTGTAGGACCATTTTTCTGTTTTAAAACCATAAAAATCAATCAAAACGTACTCATAATCTCCTGCTAGTAGTTTCCTATCGAAAGATCATGCAGTTTCTTGAGAATTTATATAACTAACATTGCGAGAGATACTTTTCACACATAAATGTTCTGCACCTGTAACTGGTGCCTTTTGTAACTGTTGTAATTGGTGAAAACTTTTTGCTTTTACTTAGGGCTTGACAGCTCGTAGACATCGGAGTTAGAGCCGGAAGAGGATTCGAGACCTGAAACTGAAAGAATATCAGCTATGGTCTTCTGAAGGAACTACCCCGGCATTCTCTTGGAATGATTACGGGAATCCATTGGAAACCAAAAGCTGTATGATGGGACCGGGGATCGAATATTAGTCCCGAGCGTTAGCAGCTCAACCACCATGCTCGGTGCGAAAACAAACTAGTGTAAATTTTACGATATTTTTAAACATTCTTTTGGCATTGACAACGAAGCCAAAGTCATCAACGATTTTTGTTTTATCATTCGTAAACAGAAAAATAAATAAACTATTGACAAGAAAATCTCATAAACAATCTATTCATTAACAAAGAAGTGAAATGACGTTAAAATATCGCTCTAATATTGTGATGAACTTGTACAGTAATTTGAAGAATTGTATGTTGTTTGTTGGCAACTGTTGTTTAATCTTGGTAAGCTCCATGGGCAAAAAAATTTAAAGATCCGAAACTCTTGAAACCTTTGATAACAAGAGGCTCATAAAATTTAGAACTGCGCACAGAGATTTTTTATCTCTCTTCAACACGATTGTGTTCCATATGCACTGTAGTGACCCAGGTTCTGTTGCTCTGGCGTTACCTTCCAGTTAGTATCTCGGGGAGGTACTGATGTATATCGATGCTAGTACGAGAGCAGTTAATTGTCGAGGAAGAAGTCTGTATTCATGTATATATTTTTTGTACTAATATATTATAAACATTACTCAAAATAACCATGAGGCTGCATTTGTGGATAATCGTTAAAAAAAAAAAAAAAAAAAAAAAAAAAAAAAAAAATTGTTCTCGCGATCGTGAGGTAATGCAGCGGATTGTTTTAAAATCATAACTACGAATTTAAGCATCATTTGGTCGATGTAGACAATGTAGCGAATTCCACTGGTTTCATTTTTGTTATCTTTATGAGTAATTGAACTTAGTTCCAGGTATACATTGCTCTCAGAACACTATCATAGGAGAACGCAAGTTTTAGGCACCAGTTCCTCGATCGTCTTTTGGTTACGAAATGAAGGGTATATGAAATATGCTTCAGCTGACTGTCTAGAAGTTTTCTTTAAAAAAATTCAAAATTTATGGGTGATTTACACAGAGGAGTACAATCTTTGGTGATACAATTTTCTCTCTTAGTCGCACTCACACGGTGCTGCCTGCAAGGGCTACAACCCTGCGATCTCTGCTGTATTGCTTTGTGTTGTGTCTGATTAGGTTGTTTCTCACGCTGTCTGGTAGCGTAGTGGTGAAGTTTAGCATGGTACTTGTAAACGCCACTAACTATTCACTGACAACGCTTGCGTCATTATAAGATCGCTCAGTGACTAGTTGTATGTCCCCTCCAGTTGAAACTGTCAGGCACAGAACGATACTACTGAATCTCTCAACCTGTATTACCATATGCATCGAAATCATTTTATGTCCTTAAACAACCTATTGCAAAACGTTTGGAAACAAGATTAAATGTTGTACCAAGAAGTTAATATCGAAATTCTTCATGAAACCCAACCGTAAGACTCAGTGAATTTAAGAAACTATGGACTCCACTTCAAATTCCGTCATCTACATTGCGGTTTTTGCTCTGGATTAAACAATCATCATTACAGATTTATGCAGATTTCCATCATCTTTTGGATTAAACGACCTATAACGCATTCAAAACGTTTGTTAACGAAACAGTGCTAATTTTCCGTATTTAATATTATTTTTATAATACAATTAATACTGTATGAAACTAATTCTGTAGTAAAATTATATTTCAGTATGTTAAGAACTCTTTACATCATAAAAATTTTACTGGATATGCTATTATTCTTTTGTCATTATATTCGGGAAGACGCACACCCAGATTTAGGTTTTCAATGGTTTCCCGATATCACTCCAGACGAGAGTCTGGATGTTTCCTTCAAATATTTTACGGAGTAGTTACTTCCCGTTCCTTGTTCCCAATAGGCCCGTTTACACGTACGCGCCAAACTGTCGGTCTGGAACGGCGCTCCGGACTGCCGCGCCGGAGCGTGAGGTTGGACCGTCGCTCCTGGAGCGTGCGACGAAAAATGGTCAACACTCCAGTCGCGCGCACCAGGACTGCGGGTTGGAGCGTACGCGCCAAAAATGACCGTTATCCCGTGGCGCGTGGACTTTCCGCCGGGTTGGAAAGTTTTGTAGACGGTCCAGCTTGCAACATTCGGTTTTCAGGTCGTTGTTGTTTTTGTTAGTTGTGCTTGTGTTTATAAGTGTATTTAAAATATCCTCCAAAAGAAATGACATAAACTGAGCAATATGAACTGATCACTCTCTCTCTCTCTCTCTCTCTCTCTCTCTCTCTCTATATATATATATATATATATATATATTATTTTTTTTATTTTTTATTTTTTACAGAAAGAATTAAATAAACAAAGTGTGTATGGGCGGAAAGATGGCACGAAACTAGAGATCTATATGGACACATGTCTCTTTAGTGAGAGCAACGGGAAAATAAATGACCCAGATGATTTAAAAATTGTTTACGAAATGACAATTCCATATATAACTACATTTAATAATAATATTTAATTAAATTGCAATGGAGCGCACGCTCCTGTGGCAATTTCCCTACACACCCTCTTCCCCCTTTCCTGCACTCACCTACATTTGCCCTCTACAAATTTTAACTTTAAATTCTTTCAACGTTTTTGGTAAATTGTTCATCATTTCCCTTTGTAGCTTATTCCAATACCTGACACCTTTACTAAAAAGGTGAAGTTAGTATCACCACAAATATCAAATAAGACACAGTTATGAGGAAAAGCATAACTGCAGAGTAATGTTTGCCTCCTACTCTTCGTTTTTTTGGAAACTGGGATATCCCTCCAAGATTTGAAATTGCTTGCATATATTTTTCAGTTCATTTCGAATTGCCGCCGATTTTCTTGAATCCTTGCAGTGACGAAATCTTTGTTTTCACTTTCACATACATTTACCCTGCTGAATTCTACTAACTAATCATATTTACGATGTTTTATATTTTTATTTTTGTAGTCATTTGATTTAACCTTCCACAAACATAGAAAATTCTTATAAAGTTCTATAAATCCTTCCAAATTATCTCTTGACCACTTTTTCAAGATTTAGATTTTATCTGTTAAAGCAGGGTACAGTTAAATAAAGTCAGCCAGAAATTCGAACTAACAACGAACTTGTACTGACGCATCAAGACTGCAGACCGACAATGCACGTGTAAACGCTAGACCTTGTTAGACCTGCGCGCCAGATGTGCGCATTCGGATCGCGCGCCAGGCCTCTCTGACCACCGAGCATTTAGGCTCGTTTCACACGGGACACTCGGTGTCCGGCCACTGAATTCTTAGACACCGGCCACCGGAATCTTAGCGCGGCCACTTCAGAGCCACTTGGTGTCTCTTACGTCAGAGACACAGCTCCCGCTTTCTCACCGACAATGAAGGCGATTGTTGTAATTCATATTGGTACTAGTTTTATTCAGAATGTTGGAACCTGAGGAATTGGCCGCGGCAATATGCATTTTAAACAATCTCAAAAAAAAGAAAAGGAAAAGAAGGAAGTGGGTTCATCCAATATGTGCTAAGAGATTAGAAAGTGGTGCATTTTATACGTTGTTTAACGAAGTTCTGGCGGATGATAGAAAGTTCTTCAATTATTTCAGGATGTCACAGTCTACGTTTCATGAACTACATGAAAAAATAAAGTTTGGATTTAATTACCAGGACACCAATATGCGAAAATGTATCCCAGGGATTGAGAGATTGGCTGTAACAATTAGGTAATAAAAAATTCTTTTTGTAATTATAGAATTTATTATACTGTCAAAAATTTAAAAATAAATCTGCATGAATATGTAACATTAATACATTACATTTTAAGAAGATTCATTGCTCATAAGTGAGAGCAAACTCGAATCGTCAGATGGAACTGGAGATTGCTGGTTGGTAGTCTTCTGCACCGTTGTGTTAGGCTTGGGAACAGAGTGATGGTTAAGGTGGTGCATATTTCTTTGGTAATATTCATTTTGCAGATATGGCGGATAATGGATAGGAGCAGAAGCAGTGGAAGGAATGAGATATCTGTTATAATTGTCGGAACCACATGGCAGTGGATCATTATATTTTGCTAAAACCTGAATAATTTCTGCTTTTGCAAGTAACTTTTTATTTTCAGGAATGGTTTTTAAATGTGCATGTAGGGAAAGTAAAAATAACTTGTCATCATCGTCATCAGCTCTGTCAGAACGCAACCTTATTGACTCTCTCAGTGTGTCATTAAGTTCCTTTAAAGTATCCTCTGAGTCATGCGATTTTTTTTTCTTTTTTGGCCACGATCTCTCGGAGAAATAAATTCCTCCGGAATGTGTGCTTCTAGTTCATGGCATTCATTTTCAGGTTCCAGGCTTGAGTGTGTTCTTAAAAAAAAATCATAAATTAGTATTTTCAATAAATTTAAAAAAAACAAAACTATTTTTTGATCTCACAAATCAGATTTTACCTGTTGTTTTGAAAAGTCGGCTTTAAAAATTTAAGCATTTCAAAATAAACGTATGATTTTCTGCTGGACGCTTCGTCACCTGACTTAGATATCTTTTGCTTTGCTAATTCCCTAGTGAAGCTATTTCTCAAGCTCTTCCATCTGCGTTGCATTTCATGGCCTAAAACAATTACAATAAAATATTGTTTAACTGTTCAAAACAATGTCTGTTTTAGAAAATTACCTTACTTTTAAATAATTTACAGATATCTGGCTGCCGGAAGTTCTCTAACTGACCTGCATTACTACTATAGAATTGGCATCTCAACGCTATCCGGAATTGTGCAAGAAACGTGCAAACTAATATGGGAAACATTAAAAACTGAATGTATTCAACCTCCAACGCAAGATAAATGGCGGGAAATTGCCGACGGTTTCAATAAGAACACAAATTTTCCAAATTGCCTTGGTGCTATAGATGGGAAACACGTTAGAATAATAAAACCTATTGATAGTGGGTCACTGTATTATAACTACAAAAAGTATTTCTCAATTGTTCTGTTGGCGGCATGTGACAGCAACTATAATTTCACTTATGTTGACATTGGTTCATATGGGCGAAATTCAGATGCAGGAATTTTTAAAGAAAGTCGGCTTTGGCATGCTATACAATCAAATTCCTTAAATGTCCCCGCACCTGCACCGATAGGAAGTCATACAAATGCAAAATTTCCCTTTGTTTTTGTAGGAGATGAGGCATTCGGCTTATCAAAACACATTCTTAGACCATATGGTGGTAAAAACCTCTCTACTACAAAAAGAGTATTTAATTATCGCCTAAGTCGAGCCAGGAGGTATATTGAGTGCACATTTGGAATATTGTCCAACAAATGGCAAATTTTTCACAGGCCACTTAACGTAGGAATCGAATTTTCTGAAGACATTGTTAAAGCATGCGTTATTTTACACAACTTTGTGCGCTCGAGAGATGGTTTCATGTTTGATGATACCCTCTCATGCGAAGGATTCATTGATTTCGATGAAGCCAATAACGTAAAAGCAAAACAACCAACGGAAATAAGAGATTCATTTGCAGAATTTTTTGTAGGGGAAGGCAATATTCCATGGCAATATAATAGAATATAAATTTTTTGCAGTATCAATATAGTTGTAATTAGTTATTAAATTTTTTGTATAAACTGTAAAACTTTAAATTTAAAATGAAAAAATAAATTGTAAATTTTAAATACAAAATTTACTTACTTTTCTTGTTTTTTTCTTCATCTGGCAGTTCCTTGAAATCGGGCACCATCAAACAAAATATTTCATCCCAACACTTTTGTTTTTCTGTTTTATTTGAATACGCCACTGCTTGAACATCCCATAGAGCCGGTCTTTCTCGAATCAGCTCTATAAATTGTTCAGTATCAAAGCACTCCATGCCACTGGTGTCTCGTGTGAACGGTCTAATAGAACTGACTGGTTGGTTGGTGGCCGAGACACAGGGCAGTGTCCGAGCGGCTAGAGGGGAAAGCCACCGACCAGACACTGAATCCAGTGGCGCAAGACACAGCCGCTCCGTGTGAACGCTCTCATTCTGTTCCATGTTCCGGCGGTGTCTCAAGATTCAGTGGCCGGACACCGAGTGTCCCGTGTGAAAGGAGCCTACGCGTAAAGGATGATGCGCGCGCCTGGAGCGTACGCTCCAAAACCGTGCGTGTAAACGGGCCTAATGCCCACCTGCCTGTAATAACCTCGATGAAGCGTAAAGCCATAAGGAAGTAAAGGTTATTATATTATGAAAGTAGCGTATTCAAAAGCGCTTTTAATTAATTTCAGCATTGTCTGATTGTCTTGTAATACGATTTATAATAATTACAATGTTATGAAGTGCACGGTGATGGTACTGTACATTGTCGTGAGTGAGTGGTTGTTGTCAAGTATCGACAAGGTTCCACTCTCCGAGCCCGGTTCAGCTTAGAGGAACATTCTTATTTAAAAATCCATACTCACTAGAATTGAGAACGATTATGGGATCGAGAGGGGAGAGTTATTTTAATTAAAATAAAATTTTAATCAAATAACAAAATTATATAGGTGGTTCAGTGCAAATAATTAAAACTTAATGCAGAATCAATGATAATAGTAGCTTTAAGTTCTTAGGTGCATACATCGATAATTTAATAGTTCAACTCATGGTTGACGTACGTATTCATACTACTAGGAACAAGTATAACATCTTCGATAATTTCAAGTCACTGTCAGTTGCATGGTATAATAATTGTGCTCCTTCTGTGTACAGATACAACTCGCAGATTTATCTAAGCGAACCTCTCTGCATACCGCTTTCATCTCCTCTCTTCTTGCCCAAAGATCTTCTTTCTGTACTGTCCAGAGATTTTCATGTACTTTGTACTGGTAATAACGATGCTTGGAATTTCTTTGACACAATACTTAAGAAATAATAATAACCCGATATAAACCACTTTTAACAACATACATCTATAATCAGCTTTCCGTTAATCAGAAACAAAATAGTGAATCGAAAATACCACTGTCAGTAAACAATTCCCACATAAATAACATAAAAAACATTAATTACTAACTCTTTAAAAAACCCACCGAGCGTGGTGGTGTAACGGCTAGCGTTCTGGCCTCGCATTCGGGAGGACGGCGGTTCGAATCCCGGTCCGGGCATCCAGATTTGGGTTTTCCATGGTTCCCCAAATCACTCCAGGTGAATGCCGGGATGCTTCCTTCAAAAGGCCATGGCCGAATTCCTTCCCATTCCTTGCCCCCATCGTTTCCCGTCTCTAAAGACCTAATTGTTATAGGAGACGTTAAGCAGTTTTTTTTTAAAAAAAAAAAAAAAGCTTTAAAAACTAAGATGCTGTGTATTCTTACAATGGGGAGGGGTAAATTTCTAAAAACATTTTTTAATCACTCTCCTGTCACAAGAAATAAAATGTTATTTACGAAATCGTAACTG
>CM061921.1:274698089-274797563 GCA_031002005.1 Vandiemenella viatica | reverse complement strand
TAGTCTACCGAGACCGCAGCAGAGGGGTCAGCTACTGTTATACACATGTTGACCAGCATTACGTTTCCTTGTTCCCAGTTTCCTGTGTATTTCTCCAAACTATATGTCTCATAAACAACAGTTACAAAATATAGAAACAATCGTTCATTGTAATTCATTATTGATTAGTATCAGCTTCTAAAATTTTCGCACTTGCGAAACTTCTGGTTGTATTCTGGGTTACCAGTTGACTGGTAACAATTTCACCCCTCAAATCAGTGCAGGTTCTTTACGGACTACTGTCGGAATAGTTCACCATAGTATTAACATCAAAATGGAGTGAAAAGTTGGCCTACTATAATAACTTCAAGTAGCAAAAAGCGTATAAATCGCGAAATAATGATTTCGAACGTGTCCGCTAGCAATCGCAGCAGGTTCGTTAATTACCAAATGTTTTAAATCCACGTCCTTGGATACTTACCAATAACGTTTTCGGTCAGAACATCAAACCAACGTTTCACCTGCGGTTTGAGTTTTAACAGCACCACCCACAGAATATTGCTATAGCTAAAAAGCCGTATTAGTTTTTGGTTTTTTCCTGTTTATGAAACACCACTAAAACCACAAAGGTGACAACACTTTTTGAAATTGTGCCTTCAACTACTGACCCCTCATCATGGTGTGTTTTTGTTTTGAAAAGAGTGTTCATTTCGCCTTAAGAAGCTTTCGTTATTAATGGTAGGTGAATATTAGCTTTTTTTTTGACGCTAAAATACTGTCAACTCAGAATGCGTTGACGACATCTCATGTCATCGACAACAGTCATTTAGTTATAACTTTTTCCGTATGTTTCTAAAATAATTTTAAATCTAGTAGTAAAAGAACAACATGTCTTCATAGCACACCGCAAAATTAACTAACTTCAAAAATCTGCAATTATTTGTCAACGCACTCACCTAAAACTATCTTTACATGGCAAATATTGATTTTATCATTAATAGTCAGTTATTTTAAGTGAAAGATGATCGGTATAACGTCTTCCTTTCTTTTGACGCTAGCGTTTCTTCAAAATTAACTTTTTGTTTGAAAATGTTAACTTTTAATGTTCTGTATGGACACGTAATTTCTCTTGAATGTTTTAAAAATCTAAAATGAAGTGCTTTCAATGTCTGCACAACTCTTTTATTAACGAAATACAATCCATATTTTCGTTTCTATAACGAATATGTTAAAATATGTCACGTTTTTTTGTGAGGTGGGTGAGTCTCAATTTTGGATATTAACATGAATGTACCACCTACCGGGTATAGTACTGTCTTGGTAGATGTGTATAATGGGTTGAATAAGTCCCAGGATGAAATGTAGCGATGTACAATTCAGGTCGTTCGGATTAATATGAGCATGGTAGTACAACGTACCGCCCGTCCGGACTGTGTAGCTTATGGGGTGAATGTCGGGATCGTTCCAAATCTCTGCCTCTTAAACTTCACATTTCACAAACAAAAAATACTATTATCACGCGCTGACCATAGTTTCACGTTTCATAAACAGATTAGTACTTAGTTAGACCTGGCAGTAGGTATAAGATTCTTGGCGTCAGCAAGGGCATGCGGCAGTAAAACCATAACTCCAAATTTGACAACGCCAGTGATGATTAAAATTCATAGTAGGCAGCCGACCCCAAAATGTTGGGAAAAAGCGGTGAAGAATTCTGCTTAGAATTTGGATACTGAAGCGGCTGAGAGAAAAATATATCATTTTGGAAAAAGAAGGGGAGGTGACAGCTATTCATAATCACTGGTCCGACGTATGATCCGTTCTGAACTACATACAAATATTACAGTTAAGAAAAGAATACATAGAAATAAATACGATATAGTATCAATTACTAGTTACCAATGCGTATTTTTTGGTTTTGATGTGTTAATTCAGTAACCTTAACTATTATTGATTTTAAATTACTATTCAACAACCCCGAGACTGTTCTCAAGTACGATGAAAGTGAACATGTTTAATTTAATCTAAAAAAACGTAAATAGCAAACCAGTATCATTATATACAGTACAACACTGGAATTCATTAACCGATTCGCATGCGTGAACTAGTAATGAAGTTGTTGCAATTATAGGTGTGCGATATTCATTGAGCTACAGTGGAGGGCCAAATTGGCAGGCATTAGGAGCGCCTATCTGTTGCTATAGCGGCAGCTGGTGAGGTCGGGCTAAATGGACTTCCGATATGATATTTTATTCAGGAGTTGTCCAGCGCTCCTTGACCCCGCTGCAGATATCCTCTCCCAGCAATCTTGGTGCGTTTCGCCACATGATGCCAACTGGCGTTCTCTCACACGCGCACAATTCGATTCATGGAGAGCTCTCTTTATTTTCCACATTTCTACTAGACGAGCACTAGGCTCACTGGGAATTTTCTTCAATATATTACAGACTAGCATCTAAGAATCTCGCAATCATTTAGTCGTAGACTCGTAGATTATCATTAGTTTAGGTAGTTTACTTGTGTGCAATTATCATGCACTAAATCGGCCGATTTACTAAACTACTGCCATCTATAGGATTTGAATACTGAATGCCTAATACTTATGAAAATAACAAATATATGACTTTTGAATAGTCCCATATGCATTTCTTTGAAAGCGTTTGGACCATATTTTAATTTTCTGCTCCGTCCCTGGTTAAGGTAGCGAGATGGCGTAAATCTCGGATATTCATATCAATCCCAAAGACTGAAACGGTTGAAAATCCGTTAAAATTTATTAAGCAGTTTTAAGTTATGGGGTATTATAGGGAAAAGCGTTTCAAGTTCAGAACATATTTTAATTCCACGCTCCACTGTCAAGTATCGAAGCTTCATAAAACTGTTGATGCTGGAACAAACAGACATTGACCCGTAAATACATAATAGTACAGATGTATAAATACTGAATTAATAGCTCGAAAGGAAATAGTGAGCCTTTAATTCCATTCAACGTTATTCTGCTGCTGATTTCTAGGGATTAACATTGTGCTGTAACTTTAGTTACACGTGTCTTTTTTTAATAATAATAAGGGATTGATTACTGGTAGATGGTGAAGAATTACTATCGCGATAGAATTGTTGGCATACAACAGGTAAGAAACTATTCAGGAAATAGAATTTCCAAAACTAGATGGCGGGGTTAGAAAGCTAACCAGGATCCTTCCAAAATGGCAGGGCTAAACGTAGTATTTAAAACCGGCTCTGTTCTATGTAAGTTACAGTTTTTACCGCTCACCCACCACGCTCGGTAAAGGAGCTGTCTTGGCAATGGCCTGTAATGACTTCGGGAAACCATGAAAAACTGGTAAATGAATGGGAAAACCAAGCATCGATCTCGTGACCTCCCGAATTCCGCACTATCACCCACGCTGTGGCCTCACAGTCGGGAGGATACAGGTTCGAATTCACTTTTGGGCATCGAGATTTGGGTTTTCATGGTTTCCCCAAATTACTCCAGGCGAATTCCTGGATGCTTTATTCAAAAATACCGTGCCCGAATTCCTTCCAGTTCCTTGTCCACAGTCCTTTTCCGCCTATAATGACCTCGACGACGATAAGGGTAAAACGGTTAGCAAAATAAATAAATAAAGTTATCACTCACTCACCAGGCTCGGTACATTTTTCTTCGGCCGAAACAACAAGTGATCTAGGTTGTGAGACATAATTCCTTCAGTTCTGTTACGTTTGTATTACTATTTCTGTCCAAATCGGATCCAGCATTAGTAAATTGATCATTTCACCTGATATCCTTGATATTAATACAGTGAGAAAGTAGATAACGGTAACATATAATACATGCTTCATCGAAAATTTCGAACAAATTGTGATGGTTAACTATATCAGAGTCTGCATCTGTTAAATGAGTGGGTGCTTAAATTGATTTTTATCAACTATTTTAAAATATTGCCCATCCTCATAATTGCTCGCACTTGTGATTAAAGTGAACGTCATTCTGTCTTGGGTGAGAGGATTCTTTGAAACGAAACAATTAAGAAAATTAAAATTATTTTCAAAATTTTAGAAAATTCGTATTTCGATTAAAATGTATAATATTGTAGTGTATTTGTAGTATGTGCTCTAAGCATAGGAGTGGCGGTCGAGATCTGTGTCCGGCTGTGACCCCTGACTCCTCGTTTGCATAATGACAGCCATTCGGTGGCCCCTCTCACCGTAATGTGTACAGGGGCACCGCAAAGCTCAAATGGAATTTCGTTTTCGTTCTTCTTTCGCGCCTGATCGAGTACTTGGGAACAAGTTCCGCCGATATAATTTGAGTTTAATTTGTACCGAGGGAAACCAGCTGCCTCGCGAGTGCTGTATAATTAAGTACTAATTTCGATAATAATGCCAATCCGAGGTGGATAAAAGATTCGCATTTTTTTGCGTTTTATTGGATCTCGCCAGCAAATGCTCTTAAAACCGCCGAACTGTGCACAATTTAAGCATCGGTTAAGGGAATCCGTCTTAAAGAAGCACTGATAATACCTCGCTTTAAGTAGCCTTAGCAAGATTTTATGTGTTGAGAGTTTCGGAATACGGCTTCATATCCTTAACAAGCACGTCAACGCTAATTTCCTCGCCAGTGTTAACGAAATTCCTCTCCTGCTGGACCAAAACGGGGGCATCCCTTAAATTCGTTAATGTGAACCAACGTGACGTCGTTAAGAACAATTACGTATGTAAATGTAGCTCTTCGCGATACATACTTCGTTTTAAAATATGTCCTTATAAACACCGTCAGCAAAAAGAATCACTCCGTATCTCCAATTACGAAGAAAATGTCCCCCGAATGATTATTCAGCCGGCCATAATCTTTTATTACTTAAAAACAACTAGAAGCTCAAAATGGAAGAGAATAGTTAGTCTCAACGCATAATGCGTAATATTATGTTGTAATAGCAGACCGGAGGAGCAGAAGTTGTTTTGGAATGTAGCCAGGAAGGCAGCGAGCTAGGTGTATTTAAACCGAGCTAACAGCCGGGGATTTGCGCTCTCCGAACGACGAAATCAACTCGAACATGCAAAAATGACTGCCTCTAAATTGCTGCCACCAACTCGAATCTCCTCTGACTTTTTTTTTTTTAATGTTAATGCTAGCACAGGTATAGGCGACAATGAATTAAGCTAGTAATCTAGTTTTTAAGCTTCAGCCTCGCTTACTAATTTCAGATTCCGTATTAATGCACACACATATGTGGAACTTAATAAAACCTTTGACTGGATAATGTATATAGGTATGAATAACTAGCTTATAAACGATTTAGATACCCAAGTTAAAGTTATCAAGAATGTTTCTGACAACAGTATTCTATCACCTAGTACCTAAAGCAGAAGGAATACTTAACCATTTTCCTCGGAGAGTTTCATCGTATATGCTGATTATTATACCAATTTTTCACTTGAATCAAACTGAACCCGATGGGTGAGCAATAAGGCTTCATCCCTTCATACGGTATGATGCGGGTTCAAATCACCGTCAGTCCATCCAGATTTTGGGTATCCGAAATCACTCCATGCTAATGCCAGGAAGGTTCCTTCTTAAGGCCGTAGTCAAATTCCTTCCCGTTCCTTGCACCAATCTTCAATGACATCGACATCGACGAGGTGAAAGGCCTAAGCAAAAAACTTGAGTGGACTAATTATTTTTTCAGAGAGTAGGCGCATAATTGTAGATACCTAAACAATTTTGCACACTTTCTGAATTATTTTCGTATAAAATTAGTCAAAATCTATGGCTGCTGTATGTTGCTTGGGAGGATGTGGGGTCACCGTCAGGTCCAACCATCCAGATCTTGGTTTTCCTTGATTTCCTGAAATCACGCCAGGCGAGCTTAACACAACGGTTCCATCGGAAAAAGGACATGGCTGAATTCCTTCTCGTTTCTAGTCCACAGTCCTCGCTTAGCTCTAATGACCTTGACTAAAACGAGTCATATAACTAAAAATAGAAGCTAATGCGTATCTTGCTTTCATACACAGATAAATGTAAAGCTAAAAACAGGGGAAAAAATATCAAAAGATTACAATAAGGTCATAAAGTCTAATAAAATTCTGTCTATCCGTAATTAATCTGTGAACATCTAAATATTTATGACACACCATAAATGCGTATTATTCTCTTTTGGACACGCATGCAATAAATGTATCTTACATGCGACAAAATGACACCAAATCTCAGACATTATTCCATAAAAAAGTATGGCCAATAATAACTTAACACGTAGCCGTGGACGCTTACGTGCGGTCATTACACCTGGAATTCGACACAAGGTTTTTTTTTTTTTTTTTTTTTTTTTTTAATGGCATTTGGCAACGGAGGCCATACAGCCAGCTCAAGGTGATTTAATTGCTTTCAGTGTATAGACGCCACAGGACGGACAGGACATTCACACAGACATACAACACTTAACATCCATGCCCGCGGCCGGATTCGAACCGGCGGCCTTCGGCACGCGGAGCTAGCACTCTAGCCCCTACGCTACCGAGGCCGCCGACACAAGGTTAGCTGAAGAAATATTTCACCACTGCTTGACAAACAGGAAGTGTACTGCGCCTAGTTTCTGGTCTGTATATCAAAAACCCGTGTTAAATCTCAAATCTCTCTGCATTACGTACGTGTTGCCGTAGGACAATCAAACTTAAACAAGAGCATGCCTTGTGTCGCGTCACAGATTTTCTCCATTTCTTCTTTCATCCTCTTACGAAACAAACTATACTATGCATTGGTAATATCTAAATTCCAAGGGAACTATCGGGCTCACTTTAATTTCTAGAGAGACAAGTTGTTAGAGGAACGCTTCGTGAAAGTTGCTTGTGACAGATTTCTGACATTTTTACATTTCAGGTACTGACTTCACAACGCTCTCGCAAGAGCTGTAAAAACACAATGCACTCTGTCAATGACTGAGTCTCAAAGCGTAAAGCCTCTGCCAGGAACGTACAGGATAGTAACTTGCCTACAAGACTTGTGGACCCAGTGCTTTTTTTTTTGTTTTTTTTTTTATATTACCATCCTGCCATATCCTGGAAAACCGAAATCTGGATGGTCGGACGGGTATTCGTACACCCGTCCTCCTGGACGCGAGGCCAGAGGGTTACCACTCGTCCACCAAGCTCGATATGGTCTTCGGCGTCTAACAGTTTTTGCGGCACAGAAGCGAAGCAACTGCCGTACGTTAAAACTTGGTTAGGTCGCAGCATAAGCCTTAATTAGATCTTTTCTGCTTACGCCAGTACAAACTGCAGGACCATAAATACCATTTTTAGCGATTGTACACAGGTCTTCCTGCTTAGCCGTTCACTCTATTGAATTTGTCGTCAGTTATCTTGTTTAGTACCAAGTAGCTATATGACAAGCCATAGCAAAGTTAGTTATATTAAGACGCTTTTTGAGTTCCTCGTTGCTTCGAGGAAGGTGGACTTACCAGCTCAGATCCAAAATGTGTCTTGTAATTCCAGTGTAAATTTCGCGACATTTTTCAACAAATAAAGTTATTTTACACGAAAACTGGCACTACTTAATGCAATTAAAGCAATACCTATCATATGTTATTTCTCTTTTATTTATATAGTAAAATAAAAGACTTGTTACATACATACATACATTGAATTTCATACATTGGCAAGCTTCATTAACATAAACTAAAAATGAAAATATTTCACCTGAAATCCGAATGTGCAGGTATTTTTCTTATATCACGATCTTTTTTTTCAGATAAATATAGATATATTACACTTGTTACATAACCGGAAGCCATTTAGTCAATGCTAATGGTTTGAATCCCTCAACAAACCAAACCGTTGTTTAATTTTTCTTAAAATACGTGAGCAATTACTGGCAGTAACACCATTCTATTTGCTTAGATTTGACATCTTGACAACAGCTGAAGGAAAACTGTTTGGAGGACAGTTACCTGCGACCCATGAAAGGTTAGTATAAATGTACGTTGTGTTATGCTTCTTAAAAAATGTGTAAAACTCTGCTCTAAACTGCGAAAGATCCAAATATTCGCCTATAAAGTGCTTAAAATTGAATTCAGTACGGCCGAGTGGGATTTATAATAGGTGACTCCCACATCTTTTGATACGAGTCGTTATGTTTGCGTGCTAAACATTCTAGAAGTAACTGAGGAATCCGAAAAAGATCCTTGATTGAACTGACTATCACTGGCTAGAACTGAATTCAGGAATGAACCATATCTTGTTTGGCAGATTGAAAGTTCATTCCAAATCTACGGAAGCCCATTCCCAGGTCTTTGTCCCATTTAGCTTGGTATGTTTTGATTCTCAGAATAGTCAACAACACGAAATATATAAACTAAAACTACGCTCCGTCAGTGAATGTGATAAGCTCATTATCTTGTATTGCATTACTGATGGACCAACATTCGAAACTGAGGAATGCGAAAAGAATATTTAGACCCGCTTTATGAAAGCAATCGTCATTAACGGGAACACAATTTAGGAAATATCGGAAAAAAAATCTGGGTGCTCTCACCGGAATTTCAATCAGAATTATACTGTAGACGATTTCTATGTCACTATCTTTCGTTAAACTTCGCTTGGTAAGTTTGCAAACAGTGATAATAACGGCTAACAGGGAACATATAAACAACAGCAAAAGAATAAAACAACTTAGTTGTTACTGAATTTAGTCCTAGTATACCGAATCGATTCAGTAGTATTACTGACGATAAACGATCGTTTAATACAACGGCGCTAACCGTACCCATTCGCCTATAACCATTTCCCCACCATTTTCTCACGGGGTCGTTCAATTTTATGTCGCCTCTGGCGTATATTTATTTCGTGTCTTTCCTCCACTTTAGGAGTAACTCTAGCACCATCGGACTTGGTATTTCGGTAAATAAAATCGTATTAGCAACTCAAACGAGGGTGCGTTTGCACGTCTCCGTAGTAACGAGGCAGGGAACGAAGACGTTGGGCACAACGAACTTTGATCAATTTTTAGAGTCCGTGGGGGCAGCGGCAGCAGATCATTGCGGGGCAGGTTATAGCTTGATAAATGATTCATCGCGCCGGCACGGCGCGGCTGTTTTTACGGCCCACCGGACCAGCCACTGCTGGTCAAGACCTAGCCACGTGGCCCACAAGATGCAGTCTCCCTCGTCAACTTTAATACTAACCGAATTTGCCTTGCCAAAAGTCTTTAATTGCTCAACTTAACTCATCTTCTGCTGCCCTTTAACTGCCAGTGTAAAAAGAATTTTGAGCTTAATAACTTGTTACATCCGTGGTTATATTTCCGGAGGGGCCAGAAATTTTTAAGCATTGTTTTTGATCATATGAGCTTCGCCAGTACGTTCCGTGGTACGGATTCTACGTTAAACTCTATGTCCTAGAGGAAAAGAACTGCCAGTCCTACCTCTGTTCGGGAGGATCCAGCCAACCTTCGGGTTGTGGACTAAATTAGTTTTTGTTTAAGTTACTATGATTTCTTCTTCTTCTTAGCAACCTTTTCCCAGTATTAGGAGTCGGCTGCCTTTGATGAGTTTCATTCATCGTTGACATGGTGAAATTTGGAAATTTTTGTTTTACGGCCGCATTCCCTTGCTGACACCAAACATTTAATACCCATATGCTTGAACTTTATGAATTTTCTAGATGATAATAATTTGCTTACAACAAATCAACACGGATTTCGGAAAAAAAAGATCATGTGAAACACAACTGGCCCTATTTACACACGACGTAATGATAGTTATCGAGGCAGGTTCACAAGTAGATGCAGTTTTTTTAGATTTCCAGAAAGCTTTTGACTCTGTGCCACACAACCGCCTTTTAGCGAAGCCTCGAGCGTACGGTATATCGGATCAGCTTTGTGAATGGATAAAGGATTTTCTAACTGGTCGTTCGCAGTATGTTGTCGTTGAACGAGAAAGTTCTTCTAATTTAGATGTTACATCGGGTGTACCTCAAGGAAGTGTAATAGGACCACTTCTTTTCTTAATTTTTATAAACGATCTCGGAGACAAAGTGAAAAGCCATTTTAGATTGTTTGCTGATGATGCGGTTATTTATAGGGAAATAAGAAATTTGGCCTATTGCTTAGAAATTCAGCGTGATCTGGATGTTATTTTGGCTTGGTGCGCTGAGTGGCAACTTACTCTAAATTGTAAAAAGTGCAAGACAATGAGCATAACTAACAAAAAGAATCCAATTGTTCAGAAATACGAGTTAAACAATACAGTTATGGATATGGTCGATTCTATGAAATATTTGGGAGTAACAGTACAAAGGAACATGACATGGGACATACACATTAATTCTTTAGTAGGTAGAGCAAATTCTAGGCTGCGATTCATAGGTCGAATCTTGAAAAATTGTAATGAACAAACAAAGGAGACAGCGTACAAATCTCTTGTGCGTCCACATTTGGATTATTGTTGTGCCATTTGGGACACGTTTCGTATGGGGTTGATCGAAAATATAGAGAAAGTACAGAGAAGAGCCGCTCGATTCGTGACCGCTTACTACAGTCCTTATGAAAGCGTCACAGAACTAATTAGTAGACTAGGTTGGGAGTCTCTGGTAGATAGACGTTTAAACTTATTGGTAAACTTGCGTACTCCCACTTTCACTTTTGGGTGTAGTGAAATACTTCTTCCACCAACCTATTTGAGTCGGAAGGACAGGAAAGATAAAATTAGAGAAATAAGGTGCCGGACTGATTCTTTTTTCCCTCGTACCATTAGGGATTGGAATGCACAGCAAAGAGATTAGCTTTGGTGCTGAGCACCCTCTGCCACCCAAAATTTTATGAATTGCAGAGTATATATGTAGATGTAGATGTAGACCTACCGTATATATACTATATACGTACTAATGGAGGAAGTGAATTGTTGCTATCTGTGTGAGCAATTTGTAATTAATGTTCTGTGTGTGTGTTAAGTGTACTTTTTGTTTGTGAAATGTGTAGTTTATTTAGCGGAGCTTGAGGAGCTGTTGAAAACCGTCGAAGCACAGCAGTGAGGTCGGTTGGTACGCGGAGTCTAAGCACAGCAGTGAGGACGGCTGTTACGCGTGGTCTAAGCACAGCAGTGAGGACGGCTGGTACGCGGAGTCTAAGCACAGCAGTGAGGACGGCTGGTACGCGTGGTCTAAGCACAGCAGTGTGGACGGCTGGTACGCGGAGTCTAAGCACAGCAGTGAGGACGGCTGGTACGCGTGGTCTAAGCACAGCAGTGTGGACGGCTGGTACGCGGAGTCTAAGCTCAGCAGTGAGGACGGCTGGTACGCGGGGTCTAAGCACAGCAGTGAGGACGGCTGGTACGCGGGGTCTATGCACAGCAGTGAGGACGGCTGGTACGCGGGGTCTAAGCACAGCAGTGAGGACGGCTGGTACGCGTGGTCTAAGCACAGCAGTGAGGACGGCTGGTACGCGGGGTCTAAGCACAGCAGTGAGGACGGCTGTTACGCGGGGTCTATGCACAGCAGTGAGGACGGCTGGTACGCGGGGTCTAAGCACAGTAGTGAGGACGGCTGGTACGCGGGGTCTATGCACAGCAGTGAGGACGGCTGGTACGCGGGGTCTAAGCACAGCAGTGAGGACGGCTTGTACGCGGGGTCTAAGCACAGCAGTGAGGACGGCTGGTACGCGGGGTCTAAGCACAGCAGTGAGGACGGCTGGTACGCGGGGTCTATGCACAGCAGTCAGAACGGCTGGTACGCGGGGTCTAAGCACAGCAGTCAGGACGGCTGGTACGCGTGGTTTGCGCTCGTGCCTGGTCCCTTTTTACCTCCCCGATGCAGTGTGCGGCGGGTCAGTGCATTCAGCCATACTGGCGGGCTTATTTATGTCTACCCGTGTAAATCATTAATCTTCTCCAAAATGAAGACAAGCACATAATCATTATTATTTTATTTCTCCTGTTAACTGGGATGGATCGTGAATTCCGATGGGAATTTTGCGACAAACATGCTAGCGTCTCAAGCACATTTTTGTTTCAAACTCTTTCAGCTCTTGAAATACATTGTTTGTTTCGCCCCTGCTAATTTATTCCAGTCCTCGAGTAATTTGATAATGAAGGAAAATGTCCCCGCTTCCATATACTAAAAATCACGCATTAATTTAAATTAGTTGCTCGCTCTTCCAGATCACATTTTAATCCTAAATTTTACGCTAATGACCCCGTTGCCGACGCTCCCTAAAGCGGAAACAACATCACCAAGCTCACACTGCGAAGACATACATTATTACCCCTCTCTCTTTACCTGGGTCCTGTCCAGTATCATTGAACAATATGGTAGGTCAGTGCTTAAGGCACTCCCTATGAAAAATCGAAGCACGAGATTCGAATAGCTCCACTGCAAGTAATTTTTATGGGCAGATAACCTGACCATCACCCCTAATAAAGCTTTGGTTCGTTCAGGTTAAGAGTGCTAGACTCCGTTGTTGGAATTTCACGTTAAAGTTTAGGTCTAGCCACGACGGAGGCCTAATTTGCACGGACTGAAAACTGCACCAGCCGACGGGATTCACTTTTTCTTGTAGTTTGCCGGTAATTTATAAAGACAAATCTGTCTGCACCTTGTCCAAGTCCTACAAACCATTGCTACATACTCAAGTATTTGAAGCCCAATTCACGATTGTACTGCACATTCCTCCATCACACTCTGAAATGGGTGCAGGACTTCCGAAATATTCTCCCTTACCATCTCAATGTGCCATAGATAACTTTTTATCAACTCATTCCCCCACATAATAAATATAAATACTAGGATCAAATGTAATATAAATAAAGCGGTCTGGTGCCTCAGTGGTTAAGGCATCTGAATGGAGGTCAAAATGTCCCCGGTTTAAATCCCCGTCTTGGCGGGAATTTTCAGAAGCCCTTAATCCAACCTTCAACTCTGGCAAAGCTTGCTGTGTAATTTGAAGCACGCCAGAACGCTTCCGTGGTTCGGCTTCCACTTTTTTTTTTTTTTTTTTTTTTTTTTTTTTTTTTTTTTGGCCATACTGCCACCCAGCTCAACGTGATTATCGCCTCTTCTAGCATTCCATTTCTCCAGTACAATGTAGATACTAAGTATTGGACACACGAACACTACAGGACGGACACGACATTCACATACGCACAACACTAAACACCCATGCCCTCGGCCGAACTTTACCCCATACGCTACCGAGGCCGTCGGGTTTCCACCTTAAACTGTGGTCTTCTCTAGTGCTAACGACCCTAGCTACAGCACGGATGTGTATACATCCTAAGCAAATTCAATCAAAACGAATGTTTAGCGTAGTCCTAGTTGGCCGAAAATAAAATACCTACATGATAGAAGTGCTAACATATTTCTCTTACTTAGGAAGTAAAATTACATGTGACAGCCGAAGCAAGAAAGAGTTCAAAAACGAATTGATATTAGTCAAAATAATCTTCTTTAAATCCTTCTATAGTTAAACATTAATCTTGGTCCCAGAAAACAAGTTCCTAGTTCTTAAAAGTGCACGTATTGAGCTAAGCACTTTGTGGAATTGAAATTAGGAATTCCAAGCATTTACAATATTGAATGATTCGAAATGCGTTGCTGTTGAAAGTTGTTAAAAAGAAAGTAGACATATAAAGAATAAAACGAAAATGTCCCAGAATTGATGGGGTTGGGCGGAGAGAAGAGGGGTGAATGGGGAGGGAGTGAAGGAAGGAAAGAAACAGTATGTTGAGTCAAATTTTAATACTTACGGACTGGTTAATTTGTTACTGCAGAGAACAGTTACAAAAGAAGACTAAGATTATAGTATGTGTGGCACCTAAGTGAGGAAGTAGGTTTTAATGTGTATTTGTAACAGAGTAGAAAAAGATCATTGAACCAGTCCAGAGGCCTAAAATAAAACAAACATTAGCAGAGATTTACTGTCCAGTAGGTAAGGTAAGAAATCGCACCTGGTAGTCTTCCCTTACATAATTAAAGTAATATCCCAACCAACAAATATTTATCATATTTTCATGACATATAAATAAGACTTTTGAGGTGTAACGTTGAGGATTTCGGCTCTCTAAAAATTCGATTACATGCAATCAATTTCGCAGACATACAGAGACCAATTTTTTTTATTCTTATTATTTCATAGAATGTATTTTAACTTCTTGAAAGAAAATTTCCCCGAACTCGTTGAAAGCTTTTCTGTAGCTATTTCTTAATTTAATTCGGTATTGTATATAAAATATTTTTCTTGCGTGCTTCGTTGTGACGTACTGGTTTCGATTCAAGGAAGTATACTTGGATGCGGTTAGCTGCCAATAGCTGAGAAAAGTTTTAATTTCAGTTAATTGATTATAAATTTTTAATATAATTCATCATTTGTTGGGAACTTTTGAAAATCTGAACTGTCTCGACGACAGAAGTTGTGCAAGAGCGTTAGCCTGTATTTGTGTCTAAACGCCGTAGTTAAACTTTTAATGTTAGATGTGTGACACTGAGTGGTCAACTCTGGAAAAAGCAAACAAGAAAAAGTATGGTATCTCATGATTAATTATACCTTCATCTCCTATGATAGCCTCTATGGCTCGCCCATGAAGCAATATTTGTCACAGATTTCGTAAGTGGAGCGAAATATATTGCGTCACAAATTGAGTGTTAAATCAAGTTCGCTTCTTCGCATATTTAGAGCAAATAAAGTGGTGGGACGTGCATTTTAATGCGGCGAGGTGTCGCTGTATCTTTATTAGTGTCACCACAACATCCATCACTAAGCTAAAGACCTAAGCACAGATTTTATGAAAACGATTCTTTGCTCGTTCGTTTTGCTTCACAAACATGCTAAATAAGAATATCAATTATTGGAATACCTCATCTTGTAAGTTGGGTATGTTCTGCTAATAATATAAGACAATAGTTGAAAATTACAGTAATTCATCATGTTTCATAGATATCGATGATTTTTCAGAGAAAAGTAGTCCAGACAGAACGGAATTCCCATAGGGTTTCGCTTATCTGCCAAAGATTTACTTCTAGATATGTGTGATAACACCGAGCGTGGTGGGTGAACGGTTATCGCTCTGGCCTCGCATTCGGGAGGACGCAGGTTCGAATCCAAGTTCGGGCATACAAATTTGTGTTTTCCATGGTTTCCCCAAATCACTCCAGGCGAATGCCGGGATGCTTCCTTCAAAAAGGCCATGGCCGAATTCCTTCCTTGTCCCCAGTCCCATCCCGCCTCTAATGACTTTAGCTGTCGACGAGGCGTAAAGCAATAAGCAAAAAAAAAAAAAAAAAAAAAAAAAAAAAGTTGGAATGATTTCTCAGAAAATAGCACTGTCATATGGATAATCTCTTTCTTGTTAGAATACTGTAGCAGCAAAGCCGTTTGTTATTGAGGTAGCTGAGAGCCTTAGCACGTGGAAATGTAGGTAAACCACTAATTCTAACTTGAGCTATAATATTTATTGGATTACTTGTATTACATGTTCTTTGCATTAGTACGAAAAATTCGTATTTGTTACATGTTGACACCAACCTGTCCCTATGCAGTATCCTCCTCGTTCAGTTCTTCATTTGTTATAAATAGAAGTAAAATTCTTGTAAATAAATATTCGCTACGTATAAATCAAAATATAAATACACGCCACTGTGGCTCAGAGCGTTACTGGATCTGGGAGGTACAACGGGACCAGGATCGAGTCCTGGTCTCCCCGTACCGGCCGTCCTGAATACTGGGGCGGTCCCCAATATCATAAGCTGCACACTTACCACACAATCAACATAGTAACACGTTTCGAATGTAATGTAAATACCAGTAAAGAAGCCGTTTTTTTCCTAAAAGATTTCTTAAATGTATCTAGACGATCAAATGTACGATACCTCCAGGTCGTTTTGAAATTGTTATTTCTTCTGTAGAAATAATTCCGAGATTCTGCATGTTTTGTTTAAAGTTTTTGTCATAAACAGACATTTCAGTTCATCGGTCCTACATTAAAGGATATTATATCCCAAAATATAATGATGTGTAAGCAAGAATTGCTGAAGCTGTGAGATTTGTTGGTTTGTGTGGAGGTCAAACCATGAGAGTCCGTTTGAGGCCAGCTCAGGCCGTGCCAATTAAGTGTAACGGGTATTATGGCCGAGATGGCAATATACACTACACATTTTATAGGACCAGTATCTCGGTAATATATTCATCCAAGACACTCGGCCAGGTCTATACAGTTTTTCCCTCAAATTTAACGGCATTTCCCAAGCCAAATATTTCAGACAGTCATTGGAAATGCAAATGAATAAGTGGCATGAGATAGAGTGGAGGGGCGTTGTTTGATGACCATAAATGGACTGGATTCAGTATCAGTGCGTACGTTGGTATCCAAGTAGTTACCCTGTAAAAGACTCTTCCTCGGTCTTTAGAAGTATGTGTGTGTGATCTTTTTAAGATGTAAATAACCAAAAAAATTAATAATACCAAAAAAATTGTGATCTTTCCCATAATTCCACAGGCAATTTGCATGAACCTTTACTTAATCGCTTCTAGCCTGTTCCCCTGGCGTCAAGAATAAGTATCTGATAATTAACAATTTTTAATGCGCCTTTTACCTAATTTCACGTTTATGGATTGGATGACCAGGTATATACCAAAAACAACGCAGAAATATTAACGTCAATAAAGCTACGTTGTTTTCTTGGCTGTTTGCGTCTGTAGAACGCGATGACTGATGGCACCATTAAATTGTTATTTTAAAATCGTACATCTTGTTGCTGTACCCACAGCAAATAAATTAGCTTAGAGTATGTCAATAATGGTTGCTGTAGGTTCTCTTCACAATATACTTGAGGCGTTGAAACATTTTCCAGAACTGTGTTCGATTGTAAGTAAAGGTAACAGTACTTATAGTCATCAGTGCACCAATAGTCAATATGAAATTCTATCATGTGCGAATTAAAGGAAATACAATTAGCCAATAAAACCAGCACCACTGTCAGATTTACCCTCATTAATCCGAATGAGTCCTCATGTTCGGTGATGGTCTAGTCTGTCGATGGTGTACAGTTTTTGTAGAACATGTGCTTACCATGGTTGGCAGCTCGTACCTTGCTAGCGAAATCGTAACGTAGGGAAGAACATAGCTGTTAATTAATGCAAGTTTGATTTACTTTTTACTGAACGCCATTATTCAAATGTGATCACGAAGAAATAAATAAGCGACTGCATTCGCAGTTTATATGAGAATAATGGGCTGTCTGGTGGCACCTCCGGTTCGTATCCCTGTCTCAGCGGGGATTTTCATAGGCCCTTAGCCAGACCTTCATCTCGGTCGCAGCTTGCTGTGTAATGTGATGTACGCCGTAACGCTTCCGTGGTTCGGATTCCACGTTAAACTGTAGGTCCCCCGTACGCGGTACGATTTCCGGGTTAGGTAAACAGGGAAGGAACTGGCCGTCCTACCTCTATTATCAGGTTCAGTACGCTTCGCGAAAATAATATTTTTTATATGGATAACCTCTATGTCGAATATAGGAACCTAAATTCTTATGTGTTCCCTAAATCGAGAAGGGTGTCCAATTTGTGTTACTCACTCAAAATTGAACTTAAACCATTAACTAAACGAATATTTGTGCGGTTTACAACAATAACTTTTTTATACGCTACGGTGAGGCGTTTGAAACCTGAATTGATACATGATGTTGGTCTTCAATCCATACGATGTCATATTTATGAGCCTGTAGCTGCGCATATTATGTCAGCGTACCATAAAACTGTTGTATCCTCTCCTGAGGCAAGTTGACCCACAACTGTTGTAACTGGCCCTTGACAGAGTTAACGTCCGAGCTGGTCCTACGCATGTTGTATCGGGAATCTTGCTGTCCGTGGGAATAATTCAACATCACGCAGACAGTTCGTGCAGAGGCGTGCGGTTGGTAGAAGAGTATTGTCTTTTTGAAAAATGGCACCACAATACGGTGTGTTTCAAAAAGGACTTAACAAATTTTAAAATTCATGTAAATTTTATGAAACAAGGTACAGAGCTGGTTTTGGTGTTGTTTTAAAGGAAAGCACTTCAAGATTTTTACTTTAAACTAAAGAAGTTCTATGTGGCTTTCGTTGGTTATTCTGCAGACATCCCATCGGTAGTCGATTTCTTCCCAGACTCGCACTAGCATTTCAGGTGTAACTTGCTCAGCTACAGCGTAAATTCTTGCTCTAAGTTCAGGTAGAGTGGCCGGCAAAGGAGGTACGTACACCATATCTTTTATGAAACCCCAGAAGAAAAAATCTACCGGTGTCGGGTATGGGGAACTGAGGGGGGGGGGGGCATGCAATTGGCGCATCACGGCCAATCCATTGACCTGGAAAGCGGTCATTGAGAAAATCCCGGTCGTCAGTCAGATAGTGTGGCGGTGCGCCATCTTGCATAAAGAAAACATTTCGTTCTCGGTCATCCTCATCGATCTGTGGTATCAAAAATTGTTGCAACATATCAAGGTACACTATCCCGTTGATGGTTCTCTCTTGGAAAAAAAAGGGGCCGTACATTTTCCTCTTGCTCAACGCACAAAAAACGTTCACTTTAGGGCTATCACGAACATGTTGCAATGTTTCATGTGGATTTTCACTGCCCCAAATCCTACAGTTAACCTTGCCACTTAAGTGAAAAGTTGACTCGTCAGAAAAGATTATGCTGTCCAAGAAATGTTCATCATCATCCACTCGATTTAACATATCCACACAGAAGTTCCTACGTACAATCTTATCAGTGTCTTTAATTGCTTGTAAAATCTAATATCGATATGGTTTCAAATGCAAACGTTTTCTCAACACACGCCAAACCGTCGTATGTGGGACTTGCAGATCACGAGATGCACGCCGGGTCGATTTCGTAGGGCTGTTGACAAAACTTTTTCTCACTTGCTCAACGATCTCGTCAGATGTGCTTGGACGACCTGAGGATTTTTTATGTTTTACTGAGCACCCTGTTTCTACAAAACATCTATGCCACTACTAGGAGGATCTTTAGCGTACTTGGTACGAAAATTACGCTGAACTGTTGTCGCAGACTTCGATTCTTCAAACCAAAACACACAGCTTGCACGCTCGAGTCCAGTGAAGGCAGCCATCTTTAATGTAACTGCCGCTAGCGCTTGTGCGGCGCGATTAGGCACTAGCGGACTACGCAAGTCAAAACTTGAAGTGTTTTCCTTTAAAACAACACCAAAACCAGCTCTGCACCTTGTTTCATAAAATTTATATGAATTTTCTAAGTTGTAAAGTCCTTTTTGAAACACCCTGTACTGCCGCATGAGGGGTAACACATGAGGACACAGGATTTCCGTGTTCTGCGGCTGTGCAGTCAGAGTTCGTTCAATCACTTCCAGTCGTGACCTGATGGCTCCTCTCACACCGACGCCAGGAGTGCATGAATGACACCTCTCCCCAGATCACCATCGTACTTGCCGACGATGGTCATCCGAGAGAGTACACAGCCGCGATTCATTGCAGAACAAAATGTGACGCCAATTTCATTATGTCCAGCTATCTTTAACATATATAAGAGCAAGGTCGCGTAGTTCAGGCGGTAGAGCGTCTGACTACGGTCCGGGCAACCGGGGTTCGATCCCTGACGAAGGCTAGGACCTTTCCTCGAAGCTGAACATCTGGAACTGTCCCCCCAGGTCGACTCAGCCTGCTATCAAATGAGTACCGTGGGGGAAACTCCGCGGGGAGGTAAAGAAACAGGGCCGGGCCATGTCGCTGACCACGGCACGTCCACTCTAGTGCCTACGGTCAGAAAACAGGAATGCGGAGCTCTACCTCCAGTAATACTACGGGAATACGGCTTGAAAGCTGAGAAAACCCACTGCCTTTACCTTTATATGTATAAGGGTCTTAGAGTTGATTATCTGACTGTACTGTATCTAAGGATTGCAATCCTGCAGGATTCGAGTCAATCCGGCAGGATCCAGCATATGTTTATAAAGTGTTATAAAATTGAATAATAAACGTCTTATTATTGTTTAATAATTAAATATAAATGTAGTATAGTAAAATACAACAGTTAACAATATTTTAGCTAACAAAATTTACAAATCTAACCTCTATTAAGTATACTGTTTGTGACTACAGATTAATCTATTGTGCATTAAAGTAACTTTGTGCTTCTAAATGTTTAAAGTCTAATCTACTAGTTAAGTCAATTATAAAATATTCTAAGTATTCATCCATTAATTACATGCCTTACAGTAAACCATACGTTTGCAAAATATGATATTACTAAGCAGTCAATAATCACATTAGTTGATACTTATATGTAAAATACCTAAATGAAAATAGTAAATCATACTGAGTCTTGTCTGAGTTTTGTATATAAATCGATTACTTCTGATTTTTAACAAATATTTTAAGAAACAAATAGTATTGATTGTTTTGTCTCCCAATTCAGTTCTTAAAGAATTACATTTATAGGCAGTGGCCTTGAACTGTCTCCATACATAACGAAACTAATTTAACATACAGACAGACATTATACTATATTAGTAGAATACAATTAATTTTCATTCATGTCATTGTTTTATAATCCGGAATAATTTTAAGAAATAATTTTTTTATTGATTAATTTGTTTTTGTAATAATGTTAGAATTTTAAGATTATTATTACAAAGTCCTAAGTGTATAGCTAGAAAATCGTTATATACCAGAAAAAGACGAACGGGCGGCAACATCACGCATGCTGATACACTTTTTCGTGATATCTTATGAACTGCGGATTCAAAAAAATTTGAGCGGGATCCTTTAATCTGTCAAATGATTCGGGATGACGCGGAATTGAGCTACCCGGCTTTGCTGGATTGCAATCCATAACTGCATCCCCTAGTTCCTGGGATGGCACCCATGGGACCCATCTGGGTCTGGAGTTTCTTCTAGCTGAACCACGTGCATTATGTCAACTCCTCTTATGATCACCTTTCATCAACTCTAGTTCTTTTCTCGCCCTGGTAATATTTTAAGATTATGGAAAAGGTGTCGGCTTCAGGTGAAAAATGTGTCGACCATTAACGCAAATGCAGAGGTACAATTATTTAAAAATTATATATGTTTGCACTTACAATTTGCCAGCGTCTGTTATAATGTTCAACATGCATAAAATGACTTTAGAATGCATTGTTATTAAATAGTATGGTCAGAGGCTTCGAAAGTGGAAAAATAAATTATTAACTTCTCTACAACAGGTGCGCTTACCTTATGTTAGTGTTCAGCCAAACTAATGAGTACCTCTGAGGACTAAAGTAGATCGAAGTTACGGTAGCACGATATAAACTTATGACTTACACTTAACAAATATTCCATTATGATACAAAACATCTGATGTCAACAATACGGTAGAAAGAAATAACATTGCTACAACGCAAAATTGTTAATTCATTATGTTTTATGACTTAAGCTTTTTTATTGTGGTATTCTTTAATGGAGTAGAAGCAGTTGCTCTGTAGAAAGTTGCTTAAGGCTTCTCTGATATATTTCGGAAGAAATTGATTATTTTATCCGTCAGACTGATGGAAATGTACTTTCAGTTTAAACGCTTAGAATTTTTATGAAAGTCATTTCTAGTTCTGGTATTATGATCAAGCATAAATATTTATTTTTGGAAAGAAAGAATAATTGGCCATAACAGAATACATAATGAATATGGACATAGAAAAACTTCTGTCAAAATACTTGGTTATTTAGAAATATTTCATACGACCAACGCCACACATTCTTCTTATAACACGTTTCTGTATTTTAAATACGTTATTTTTAAATAATAATTCAGTGGACATTTTAGATGTAGTTTTACGGATACAGTTATAAATAACTAGGAAACGAGTGGACTAAAATACACACAACTTGAACCCTGAGTTAATAAAACAGTCTCCCATCCACCCGATTGAGTATGAATTGTTTATGCATTCATTTCCAAACGTCTTTCTTAATTGTTATTATTAATTGCGATAGAGCTTATGGCCCGTTGTCAATTTCTCTACTCCTATTTTTTCACCATGAAACTTTTTTGCTTTAAATTCTTTTGGTAATAAATAGTTCACCATGTTTCCCAACAATTTATTCCAGTCCCTGGCACCCTCAACCTCAAATAAAGGCTTTGAAAACCCATACACCTGTGCTCATCACATCACCTCCACATACAATTCCTAATTCTTTTCCATCCATTACACACGTATGCCTTGTATATACCCTCCAATCTCTTCTCTGTCCTTACGTCTTCCAAACACCCACACCCAACATTCTTTATTCTAACACTGATCGAGTTGTACTGTAAGTTCAAAAAATAAATAAATAAAATAAAATAAAAATATAGCTGCCTTGTTTCACACCCCTTGCAACTACTGTATTTGATACCCTTAATATGTTCCACATACACTCCCACAATTACTTAGTTTCACTCTTACCTCAATGTTATTTATTATTTCTACAAGGTGGTGAATTTTCGTGACAAAACCCTTTTCCTCCCTTCACACGAAACCAAATTCGATAAATGCGGTACTATTTTAAATATTAAGTTCTCTGCTTCTGATAAATTGTTAATTTGGAATTGCTCATTGTATTGTTTGTCTATAGTTCCATGATTTGGCACTACAGTTTTTTTTCTCTGGACGGCACAGTTGACATGATGAGTTTTCCACGATTTAGTATTTCAATTAATACTCTACGTATTTAAATTACTACACTAGATACGTTCAACAAATTATGATACAAATTTAGAAACATACAACAATTTCCGCAATAACAATGTCTGTGTAAACAATCATTATTTTAATATTCGCTTTCTACTTAAAACCAACAATTTTGCTATTAAATTTTAACGCTTCATCGTATTTAATTCCGAAGGATAATGCAAAATCAATTCGTATCATTTGCACTTACATACACCCTTTAACTGAAGTTCAATTTGCCCACTGGCCCACTGGCTTTACTTATACTAAACAACACAATTATCTCTCAAAAATTTAAATTACCTGTAACATTTAAATCCTGAATATGTTAACGATGATCTTTCCTGCCACGTTTTATGCCAGTTCAAAGCATTATTATTACTACGCAATGCAAAAGATATGCTTAGCCTTTAGAAGTAGTAATAATATGTTACCCTGAATGTGTAATTGATTTTAGTTACGTACAGTTTTGGTTAGCATTCTATTGTGTCTTTACAGCCGCTCTGCTCGTTAGCTGAGGCCATGAATTTCAGATTTGGCTAAATTGTAATGGAACAGTAAAATGCAGCTACCAGCAATCAAGAATTACAGCTCCCGCTGCAAGGGGAAAAAATAAACTCATCGTTTTGCACTTAGCGCTGTTTTTTCTGAATATCAGTTGTCAAATAACGTGAAAGTTTATGCTGCCATTAGCGGCGAAAAAGACTTAAGCAGTGTGGAATACGTAACGCGTAAACATGTTGAGGCTAGACGTTTATCTGCGGACCCTACGTCCTTCCTGCTTCACCGTCTGAAACCTCCGTACAAGTTGCAGTTTTAATTTTTATTGGTTCTGGGTGTGCTTTAAGCAACAGTTTGTAATCGATGTTGAGAAGTAATAACTTATTACGTGCTAATTTATCCATTAAACTCGTAATAAATTAATTTAATGAATCTTCTTACAATAAACACTATATAATTGATGCAATAATTTTTACGTATCACAAAGTTTACGGTTTTTTTTACGAATGGTGCAGTAAATATACCCTTAATTAATCAAAACTAATTGATAAAATTGTTAAACACTAATTTTAATTATTTTTGTTCCATATATACATGCAGGAGCTGGTATACAGAACTCGTCATGGATGCATATGATACATAAAAATAATATTGCAAATAATTACATGTTGTAAACAAAAATACAGAGTGTAAATACCACACAACTTTTGTATTAAAATTCACTGCTCATTTAAAAAAAAAATGCAGATAGATACAAATAAGTACGGTGCAGAAGTTCTTGGATAATCAAAAACAGTCATCAATAACATATTCCTTTTGTTTAAATATGCGCTTATTACTTTCATATTGTTTGATACTCAATCCATAACATTTTAAGAAACAGGATAATTGAAAATCACTAAAATACAATGTTTTAATCCTCGAGGCACCATTAGCGATATTTTGAATTCCTGAAACAAGAAATTAAGATGGTGTTTGCCCTTATTTTGTGCTAATACAGAAAGTTGTTTAACGAGATGTTCCATCATATAGTACCAAATGACTTCTTGAGGTACATATAATATTAGTGCAGTGATAGACAGTGGAAAATATATTGTTGCGACACAGTAAATCGTCAACGCAAGTTAAATAAGTCAGCATGTTGTAAAGTTGGTATGATGATGCTGGCTGATTGAAGATGGGAATGTACACTCAATGTCTATAGACTGAAATTCAGTTTCACGTGCTACCTTTGTATTTTCAGGGAACCGCTACTGTCCAAGAAAAATTGCTCTCCGGAATCATTCCTAGATCATTGTTTTGTCCTCTGCTGCAGCTGATCATTACGCAAGTATACTCTGCACTAAGACTGAAGCATGAATCTTTGGTAAATACGATTCCGTCCTCAAATTGTTACTTTCATTTCATTATTGAAGATGTGTCAAACAACGGTGAGGAGTCTAAGGCAAACAGTGTAGAAGACACTAACTGTGAGACGAGACTCTTTCAAATCGTAACTCATAATGCCCGTGGCTGTTTATGAACGCTGCTTAGTTGAAACAGACAACAGGTTCTTTTTTAGCGTTGCCTACCACGACGGCAGTTCATATTTAAAAAAATATAATGTGAATTTAGCGCCTAATAAATGTCTGAAGCGTAACCCACTAATTGCGCTACAATGATGGCGATTTTAACTGCACAGCAGTTCTTAACAGTATTCCTGTCGTGAAGCGCCGTGTAAATTGGGAGTTGTTCTTCTGTTTTAAATATTTCTCGTCGATGGCAGCAGATGTTTTTCGATGGCAAAATGGTTTACACTTACACCATACTTTATTATTTTACTTAGCCTCTTGAAGTAAAGCTCCTTAAACACAGATTTCTTCATAAATACTACATAACTAAATTCTCAGTTACATTCAGTCTGCATTTGTTCATGAATATTGAGTGACCGTTTTTAAAAAGAATTTCCTCTCAGAAGTCACTTGACTTTTGCAGACGCGCTGATTGAACGAAATAGAATGTACTCTATTCTTGTACTGTCTGTAAACATCCTAGAAAACTAATTACTGGCCGAAGATCAAAGCAGGCAACGCGACATTGTTAAAATTAATTTGCAACAATCCAAATCTTACTAACTCAACTCAAAACAGTATTTGAAGTGATTTTAAATATTAATTCAAATAAATTAAAGGTTTTTAATATAATTTTGAATATAATAAAGAGGACTGGCTGAAAAGAGATAAAATACGACAGCGACTGCAGATGTATCCCATAATATTTTTAAGTGGAACATTGAATGATAAATTCAATTAAAAACTTTGAATTTAGGTATATATAAATTCATAACTATTTTTAAATCACATAAACAAAATCACTCTCTTTCTCATTGTAAAATAAATTAAAAAGTGAGTTAATGAAATGTGAACTGTTATGGCTACAAGTCGTTCAGCAAACAGCGTGCAGTGCTTTTTGTTTTACAGCTATGGTTTAAATGGAGGCGCATCCAATCGTGGAACAACAAAATATTGTATATTATATTTAAGTTGTAAGAAGAGAAAGTGAAAACAATCTAAAATATGTGGAATATTGGAACGACATAACGTTGAAGAAATTTTTCACATACGCTAACTTCTACAAATGGAGTAATGTCTTCATATATGGCTGAGAATGTGTCGAGAATATATCGACAGAATAAAGACAAACCCAATGCGTTAAAAATGTAGGAGAATATATTGAAACATAAGAGTATGTAAATTACTGGCCTTATGTTACCTTTGGAATAAAGTGTAATTTAAATGTTTACTTATCTGATACCTCTGAGGATATTAATTTGTCCTATAGCTGGGAGCAATACCTCAACGTCCTGGTAAGTACCAACACCCACACAAGGCGTTGCATTCAGATTGGTTTAAGTGACAATGTTTGGCTCTATTATGACGATGTGATGCACCGAGAGTCTTGTCGATGTACTGACAGATGCTTGTCCTTTTATTCTTAGATCTGTTGCAAATAACACTCTTTGCATCATATAAGACTGTCAAATTAGTTACCACGGATATTGTCGTCTACTGTTACCAGCTTATACCCCTGATTCTCGCCCAACACTGTTTCCCTTTCTCCTCAAACTTTCAATTACTCATTTCGAATTTCATTACTACATCATCAACTACACGTCAAAGCTCTATTACCTTAACAATGTTGTCTTCCCGAAAGATATTTTATTGCAATATTTGTCCAGTAAGTCACATTTTTTTCATGTTTGCATTTTCCTATTGTTCTCAGCAATAACGTTGTGTAAGTCTTTAAATAATTTTGTCCATACCATTTTACATCAAACAAGAAAAAAATGGCAGGAAGTCTTGAATGCAATATGAAGATTCATTACATTTTTAACTTTATATACAGAGAATGGTTTAATTTCATTTCTGATGGGTAATTATTTTGAAGCCGCGTGTCTCTTTTGCAGTTGCAACACTCCGCTAGTTAGAGGATACGTTTACAGTTTTTGTTGGTGGAAGTGACATTAAATTCTATTTATACTCGAATATTATAAAATACCTCCTTTTGAAGTTCATTTTAGAACCATACATTACTAAACGTTATTATTAGGCATAAGTTTATATCTATTACTAAACATTTTATATAGAAAAGACAATAATTTATAGTCGTATTCTTGAAGAGATAATTTAATTTTTTAAATGAATGGACTAAAGTACTATCTGAAAGAAGACACATTACGAACCGTCCATAAACTACGTGGCTTGATCAAGGGCGGAGAAGAGGAAGGGGTTGGGTAGAAAGCTACGTTGGGAGTGAGAGGTTGTCTGAGGCAAGCTACGTAGCTTGTCGTTCATTTTATTTGTCACATTAAAAATAGAGTGCAGAATACACAACAGCATCTGGATATTTATTTCCGTCGTTTAATTATCTCCATATTTCAGACACCCTATGTATAGACAGTTCGGAGCAGGCGAAGTCAAAGTGTTCGGGTCGCACGAGGTGAGTGGATTTGAACTAACTGGCACGCGACGGCGCCTTACGTTAGGTAGCGGTACCTAGGTGTAAAATTCCCTTATAGATGTAGCACGAAATTTTCCACACTAGTGACAGTTGTTTTGACGTTTTAAAAAGAAAGCTGTTTTGATTCTGATCGCCTGCGTGTCACCACACAAGTCGATAATATAATTGTGATTTTGTTCTGTCATGTGCATATTTTTTTACAGTGCTCACTGAAGTGTTATTCCAAGTTCAAAGTGAAGTGGCGTTGTACAGTGAAGTTTACGGGGGCTTATCGGAGATGTTTTCAATATCCAAAACGGCGTCAATGAAATGTCGAAATCATTCCCGGATAATGTAGAAAGAAATGTAACAGAACTGCAACGAAAGAAAAGTTGCAGGCCTTCTTAGTTTTATTTAGGAAGCGGGTATAGTTTTTCTATTTTATTAATTAATAAACAATAATGAATGGGATGAGGTTAATATTTTTAGTGATACTTCAAGACGAAAAGGATCGCTGGTTGTACCTGAGGAAGAGCGTTTCTCCATAACAGTTCATTTTAAGGAGTGGCTAGTGTCACCATTTCATTCAGATTATTTATAACCATAGAAAATTACATAAAGCAAATATCGGCCGCGTCCATCACATACTCAATAACTTTAATGGCAGTCTGGAAAGAGAAAACTGTACAAAATGACGTGCCACACAGGGAAAGGGGATCAAGCCAATAGCCACATCAGGCTACGTGGGGGAGGAAGGGGTTCAAAAACGGTCGAAATTGAGTTATGTAGTCTAAGGACGATCTTGATTCTGAATGTTAAAGAGTTCACAGAAAGCGGGCTGAAACTCGTGTGTTGAGGTTCCTATCGCAAGAGAACCACAAATTCTTATAAAGTCTGGCTATCCCTTTATAAGCCCCAACCTATTTCGCCCTTAGCCCATTGAGGGTATTAATTAATGCTAGTAAATTAAACTGAAGTTGTGACGAAATAGGATCGATAAAAAGGAAAGAACTTGATCCAGTGCAGATGAACTTGAGGTTTGTTACTTTTTTTTTGTCGCCATTAAGATGACTCGAGTTCTGTGTCTTTTAGGCAGGGTGCGACAATAAACAAGAGAGTTTTCAAGGGTACCTATTACTTGCCTGCATGGAGAAAGTGGCTAACGTGCCATTACACTTCCGCTCAACAGTCAGTAGTTCGAGTCTTGTGCAGTAAATGTGTCTTGCCATGTTTTTGCTACACAACTGAAGCGTACTTAGAATAAAACTTAAAGTAATTACACGTCGTACAAATGAAAACAGAGCGCTTGGTTTTATTACACCATGGCGAAATCTTTCTTTACGAACGGAAGAAGTTATTTCTTGCAGCAGGATACTTTAAAGCATTAGTAATGTGCTTGTGTAATAGTTCCGCTACTTAGTGACATTATAAACTACTACCCACGTATAATGTTCCCCCTTTCCTCCTCGTTGGCTCAGGTCGTTGAATTACCGTGAATGTCTGGAGGCGACTACCACGGGGTTATCTGGTTCAAGGAATGGTGTTAGTAGACTTGGAAGGCAGGATAGGAGAGCTAGTATTACAACTGCTAATCACCAGATTATGGAACCAAACACCTAGTGTTAAGTCCCAAAGTGCTGCTAACCGTGTATAGAAAGAAGGCGTTGCTAGTCATTCGTCCTTCAGATAGGACTTTAATTCGGAAGAGTTAGGCTGAATAAGCTCGTACCTGGTTTTACAACATATCGTACATAAAACACACATTACCATAGCTATTGACACATATATCAAAAGTCATAGAAGCTCCTAGTGCGGCATTACAAATTATGCATTTCACAAATAAGTCCACTCCTAGCATACAGTGTTCCCATCATTCGTTCCACAAACAGAGGGCATTACTTCCCGTATTCCTGGGACGATAAATCTTAGAGGTAAGGACGTCAAAGATCTGAAACGAGGACTGACTACTGTAAATGTGATAGGAACGTATACAGATTCAGCCAACGACGGTAATTGAATTTGATGTTTATCAAGTTAAATAAGAAGAATTTCCTTTCTTCGTTCGTGGTCCGCTAAGGACAGTGCAAATTTAAGGACGGTGATCTTTTATTTTCAAATTATGTACAGAAGGATGCTGCTAATGACAGCAACAGACAGTATCACTTAAATCACAACCTTCATCATAAGAGGAAACAGCCATTATTAAACAAATAACGTAACACATTAAGATGCCACAAACAAAACCTCATTACCTCGAGGTTGAATGTTTCCAACAGAGAGATGGCATTATCCATGCCACGACTCAATTTAGCATCCAATCCCGATATGTGTGCACCGACATTTCTCCCATCCAGTTTACTGAGCACCAAACGGTGAAATTTGTTTTTCAACAAACAGGAATTCACACCGAGCGACAGGCACAGATAGTTGGCCTAAGCGACCACGTTCAGGAGAGGGTTATATAAATAAATAATCGAATTGAACAAATTAAAACGCGAACATGAAATACATGAGTATTGCTTCAGGTAAGCATACTGTCATACATCGGAGATGATAAAGAAATTGACTCTGCAATGCCATGTTGGTGCAGTAATTAGCAGTTAATCTTTTATGGTCGTGGAGTGTTCCTCGATACATACATTATCTCAATTTTGCTTCTGTAGTGAGCAATTTTGAGAAAAGTATTGTTTTCTTCTTAGTATAATAGCTATTTAACTATGACATATATCCATAGTTACAAAACTGAAAAGATTTTATTTGAATTATCAGTGTAGCTATTGAGAGGAAAAGTAAACTAAGCTAGTAATAATCCAGTAATCCAAAATTTTAATTAGACTATTTCTGACACGAAACGCACATTCTGAAATCCCTAGAAAATAAGTTTATTGCTACCCGGTCCGATTAGACGGAACCCAACAGCAAAGCACGCCAACTACGTGAGAGCGAGCGTGGTGGGTGAACCGTTAACGTTCTGGCCTCGAATTCGGTATGACGCCGATTTGAAACCCCGTTGGGTTTTCCATGGTTTCCCAAATCTGTCCTGGCGAATGCCGAGATGCTTCCTTTTTTAAAAAAAAAAAAAAACAGGCCATGGCCAAAAAGAAACTACGTATGGATTTTTCTCTCTTCATACCATGATTCTTATTGTAAATTAGGTGTACCCTGTCACAGAATCGAATTCTACTCTTTTAAACATTAATGGATTTAAACAAAAATAGAAGCGCATGTAAGAAATGAACTACACAAAAAAGTTGCACATGTACCTAAATATCATCATTATGGTATTACAGATTTTTTAAAATTATTATTATTCGATTTATGGTATTCTGAAAATCCATGCACTGGTTTAACATGCTTATAAGTGTCAAAATATGTTCTGGTTTTTCAGAAACGTGAAGGTATGTTTATAATTCGAAATCTGCAATAGCTGCTATTTTATGTATGTATAGTAAAAGAGGAGATAAAAAATTTGAAATCAATTTAAACATGAATGACTCGCAAATCTCTTTCTTCGAAAACAGACGTAATGTGTTAGTAAGAAGGTTGTCTTCATGTGCAGGGGAAACAATAACAGCTCTGTGTAAGTGTATGACTCCGTGATTCGTAGTGCTAAGGTATGAGATAAAGTATCATGGTGAATCAAAATAAAGTAGTACATTAATTACGTAGCTAAATGTTTTTAACTATTGAAAAAATAAAAAATATGTATAAACAGAAATATCCGTGGTAGATAATAATCATGCACGCAGATAACTGATGAGATAATAATACCGTACTGAATAATTTACAGCAGTAAGAAATTCTTCACAGATCTCCATAATGTGACACGTGTTGAATATTACGTATAAAATCACAGCTATAAACTTTTCAAAAGCCAAGACTCGTGACGAGCGAGCAAAGTTATGTACGAATAATTACACTCTGCAGCAATTATACACTACTGCTTGTGAAAATAGCCAAACTCAGAAGGAATGGTCTGAATCACTCCAAAATCGGAGGATGTGTAGGACAGTGAAACTATAATAAGCGTTTAAGACTGCAGTGCACGTATACCCAGGAGCGCCCTCTTTTCCGTGACCGGATGCATCAGGGTTACACCACACTCACTTGGTGCAGAGCTGTCAAACGAAGTAGCAACATGCAAAAATAGTGCTGGTATGCCTCGTCGACGTCAAAGGGTAGAATATCAGCATGACAGTCTGTTACGTGCCAGAATGATTTGTCTCTGGGAAACTGGTTTGTCGACCTGTGATATGGTGACTCGTACAGAGCATGATGGTAAGACAATGATTCTTGCGTTTAACCAATGGATAGAATGAACCACACAACGTGACCACAGCGCGAGATGACCGCCACATTGACCGCATGACCGTAACCGACAGAACAGCTTCGTCCTCAGCGTTGGTTCGGCGTTTGCGCACTGCAATGGGGGTAGACATGTCTGAGTCGACGTTTCGATGCCAACTGCTAGGGGTACGTATTTCATTTCTTCAGCTTTCATTGACCAGAAACCACCAGCGGCTCAGACTGCAGATTATAAAGAACGAACTTTAATACAACCTACATTTTATTCATGTGACGCTCGTCCTGTGTCAATATACGATGTAACCAAGGGGCTCCTCATGTCTTCCTGTCCTGTAACTTCACGTGGACTTTTTTCAACACCTGATAGAAGCACGCGGGTAACAGGTTACAAAAGAGGGAAAGGAATAATAATAACCGCACACACACGTTTTTCAGACCAAAATTGTCTATTTTGCTAACATGAGAATGCCCTCGTGTATCCTATGTAACACAGTGCCAAGTTTTTTCTTTATGAAACAAACATTGTGCTGTATCTAGGATATACATAAAAGTTAACTTTATGGATGGTATGCATCGCTTCTTAGACAACGCTTCTATCTTGGCTAAAAATAATAATAAAAAATCATATAATGTTTGGACTGTGTATTTTGAAACACAAATAATGGCAAGAGTTCGTTTTTAACGAAGTTTCTGTCGTTCAGAGTCCTTACGAGCAACATGAACTAACTGGTTGACTCTTGCAAATAAAGTAGAAGCGAGTGCCGCTATTTCGGTTTATAGAGTAAGGTGCCGTTAGCGTTCAAAGCTGTCTGCGTGATCCGCATCCACAACGTTCAAATAAACCTCGCTTTCTCCGTCTTTCTTACTGCGTTGAGTGTGTTCTTTTAATTTAAATACTTAATTCGTAATGTCTATGCATCCCTCTTTTTTGGCTATAAACGCTTATAACTATACAAGCTGAAATATTGTGTCATTTCTGTTCGGGAGCCATTTGCGAGGATGTTCAAGAAATATCCGACTTTAACTTTTTTGCGTCTAATGTGGACACGTTAGTCCAGACATGACAAACCTCTGGTTCTTCAGAATTCGTTCTGATACATCATGGATGCCTATGATTTTTTGCTGCTAGCATATTTATCCAATCTAAGTTTCAGCAAAAAGTGATAGCACTCTAGGCCGCTAAAAGGTGATTTACTGCATATGAGCTTAGATATCAACTTTCAGATTGGAAATAGTGTTAAAGTTTTACCATTTTACTTTTGAGTACATTTTAATTACTATTACTACTTTCAGAGAAAAAGTTGAATTGGTCTAGAAATGCACGTCTTTCACTATTATTATTATTTTCAATGGAACTTATGCCACAGAGGGAATTTCTTTGCACACGCAGTTATTTGTAACACCAATTTTTACTCGCAATTATTTCACTGTTCAAGTATTTGGTTCAGCTCAACACCTCACTTATAGCAGCTCCTGTCTCCCTTAGCTACAAATATAACTCTCTCACTCCAGTCAGCCTGAAATAAAAGCTTATTGATTGCTTATGGTTATTACCAAACTCTACTGCATTTTTGAAAATTTTTTGCCCATTATTCTTTGATGTCTCTTAGCAAACATACCCTTTATACACACCCGCCAATCTGACGTATTCATAGACAAATCTGACTGACCTTCTTTGAGCCCCCAGCAAATCTTTCATTTGAGATCAATAATGTGGGTTCCATACTATTCCCATCATAGGTTTCATAGCCTGGTGGCCCCTCATTGCTACATCCAATCTCTAAATATGTAAGAATTTAAAACATTTCCACATGACATTCCCAATGTGTTCCGCTCACCTCAAATGATGCGCCAAGATATTTACACCGTAAAACTGAGTCCATAACCGTAGGTTGGTTGAATACTGCAGGAGAAAGCATACTAGGCCATTGTATCAGAGGTAGGACGACCAGTTCCTTTCCCCTGGGACCTACAGTTTAACGTTTAGAATGTTAACCATATAGTCATACAAAACTTTCATTTGTCTCTGTTTGTAAACCTCTTGGTTTAAGTGTGATAAGCACCACGGAAGTGTCCTAACGTATTTCACATAAACGGAGCAAGCTTTGTACGGAGAGATCAAAGCACTCTGAAAATAGCAGGCATAAGAGGGAGCTTTTAAACCGTCGTCAGACATCTCACTGATCCACCAACCACTTCACAAATAGTAGAAATTTCACTACACAGTCCTTCCAACTTTAAGGTCACACGGAATCAGTTTCGTTTCAAAACTCATATTACTTTCTAAAAGATGTTTTTACTAAACAAGACGAAGAAAATACTTTCGAAATCTTTCTTGCTTTAAGCAGCTGTCAAAATATCAACAAAATTTGCTTTGAAACGTTTCAACCACATCTTTGGTCTATCGTCAGGGGAAAGCCAACTGAGCACCGAGCGTTATGGGTGAGCGGTAACGCTCTGACCAAGCATTCGTGAAGGACGCGGGTTCGCATCCCCATCCGTACATCCAGATCAGGCTTTCCCATGGTTTCCAGAAATCACTCCAGGCGGAAACCTGGATGGTTCCTTCAAAAGGCTATGGCCGAATTCCTTCCAGTTCCTTGCCACCTGTCTTTTTCCGCCTGTAATTATCTCGAAGTCGATCAGGCGTAAAGCCATTTAACAAGCCTAACTGAGTCTGACAGATGACGACTCTCATCATTGACCATTCCTTTTCCATACCATATAAATATAGTCATTAATCTGGTGTTTGGTCCTAATGAAACTATGTGTATTAGTGATCTACATTTTATAGACTATTCCGTCTTGGAATTAAGGTGAATATACTATATGTATTTTATTCTCTTCTAGCTGAATTAGTAAATTACCCTAAACATACCGATAGTTTTGCTAGTGATACAAATTATTTCCATCCGGTCTCAGAATCTCGTTTTTATTTATTTTTTATGGGCGGTCGGAACTGCATGTGATCAGATTGTGGCGAGGAAGGGTGACAGCTTAGCTTAGTGACCTATATCCCTACGGCGGTTTACGAGCTCCGTTTTAATCGCCATAAGCTCCGCACCTTGGCCGACCGTAAAAGTGCAGTAAACTGGCGGCAAGTCGAGGAACATGGAACTGCAATATCGGCAGAGGGGAGCGACTAACTGCCCGCGTGGGGCAGCCCGCCCATTACTTTATTTATATGTCGCTCTATCATGGCCAATTGTGCATAATAACGCAATGCCGTCGCAGTAAACCCAACGTTGGTCATAATAACTGAAATAACCAATTATCCTCCGCATGTGATGTATACATCTTGTCGGACTCTGAGACACACATAAAACCCCCTTACTTCATATTTACCGCAGACGTAAAAGCTCTCCATTCGGTTGCAACCATCACACTGGGAGAAACGTATTAAGATTAAATTGCCTGGGCATTTTCTATTTTTTGTTGTTACTGCCCACAAGTTTGTTGATATAACTGTTTTTTTACAAATATTTATCATCTTTAAGTACGCTTAATTTTTAGTACCAAATATGTTCGGTCTGGTGGCTCAGTGGTTAGGGCGTCTTACTGGAGATCGAAAGGTTCCCTGTTCGAATTATTGTCTCAGAGGGGATTTTCACAAGCACTTAGCCCGAACTTCACCTTTGGCACAGCTTGCTCTGTAATGTTAAGTACGCCAGAATGGTTCCGTGGTTCGGAATTTACGTTAAACTGTGGGTCCCCGTCCCCTGTACCCGGTGGGACTACCGGGTTAGGTTAACGCGGCTAAGACAGGGGAGGAATGCACAGCCAATACAAACCCTTGTCACCAGGTCATTACTACCGCACGGAATAATTATTACCTTCAAATATATTCTTATTTATATGAATCTATTAAAGACAATTGCTACGTAAAAGTTTAGATGATATACCAGTTAGATATGTTATTAGATTTTATGTTCGTTCGACAATAATTGATTTCTTCGTCTTTTTTTAAATGAAAGGAAGAAAATATGTTTTCTTCTTTCTATTTTAAGCTCACGTAAACTAAATTACATTTAGATAAATCATAAAATATTGTGATTTATATTTGACATATATTTGCATTTTATAAACATGGAATGAAATTAAAGACTCTTTTGAGAAGGTTCTTTTCATTTTCTCTATAATTGTGAACTAATTGGAAGTAAAAAATGTCTAGTAGCTTTTGGTCAAAGATTTTAATTTTTTGAAATTTCAATAATTTTGACCAAGCGTGGTGGGTGAACAGTGACGCTATGGGCTAACATTCGTACACTGTTTCGAATCCTCGTCCCACTCGAGGCGAATGGCAGGATGGTTCCTTCAAAAGGCCATGGACAAATTCCTTCTTGCAATAGTCTTTAAGTGTTGGTAACCAATAATTTATTGATTATCAGCGTATCTGCTTGGTGCAGTTTTCTGTGACCATGATAATCTAGATTGTAATAATTAAATTTACGTTAATCGTAAGACACTGGTGCTCGTATGTAGGCTATTTATTATGCCATATTGATTATGCCATATTCAAATTAATAACAACTGGATTTTGTGTGAATGCCGCGTTATTTATTTGAAAGTCTAATTCCTTCACCGAGCGTGGTGGGTGAACGGTTAACGTTCTGGCTTCGCATTCGGAAGGATGCGGGTTCGAATCCCCGTCCGGGCATCCAGATTTGGGATTTCTATGGTTTCCCCAAATCACTCCAGGCGAATGCCGGAATGCTTCCTTCAAAAGGCCATGGAAGGCCATGGCCGAATTCCTTCCCGTTTCTTGTCCCAGTCCCATCCCGCCTCTAATGACATTAGCCGTCGACGAGGCGTAAAAAAAAAGAAATTTCCTTCATGCCTCATTATTCAACACGTTTAATTTGAAAAAAATTCTAATGCTATACAAATTTCCACGTATTTTAAGAGCGGGAATAGTTTTACTATTAATACTTAACACATACAACGATTCTGTTTTGTATAGAGCCACCAAAATCATAGTTTATAACTCAGTTGCACCAGCAGATGATTGTTGTATGATAATCGGGATAGATTTTTATTTCAGGTTTTCAAATTTTAGAGTATGTGTAACTATTACGATTACTATACGAAATTTGCGGGTATACATGTCTGCGACCTTTATTATGTAACGCTGTCGTCTTTCAGAAAGGAACGTAAAATGCAAACATAACATTTTAGCATTAAAAACAGAAAAGGAATACGTCATACGAATAAACATTGGGCTACCTGAAAGGGCAAATTCATCCCACTGTGCTACAACGTAATTTGTCTAATGTAACTAACAGATTGGTGTCTAATTTAAAGCTAATTTATTTCTGGTTACACGTTTTTCATTGATTCAACTATCGAGGAAATCAAAGTTGATAGTAAAAAAGAGCAATGATGAAATGTATTTCAGTTTTTTGTTTCTGAATCAATTCTTTTATAACAGTCGTCAAAATTAATCTATTAAAAAGTTAATGGGGTTTACTAGTATCCGTTTTTATGAAAATAGTTGTGATTAGAGAAAGATAAAATCAGAAGTTTATTTCATCTCTAAAACTCTTTTCCTCCAGCAAAGAGAAGTAATTTTTTACTTAGTTTGTAAAAGCTTCGATAACAATAATACTGGATTTAGGCCCTAATGGTATTTTGACACTTATTCCCAAATATTTTCACACTTAAACCATACAAGGAGAACAGATTTTTGTCCGACAACGATGTTACTGGGATATTACTGAATGTGGGAGATGGCTTTCTGTATAGCATTTCTTACAAGTAAATGAAACTGAAACAGATATTTCCATACAACATACACGTAAGGCAACTTGCTATGTATTTACTGCATATACAGCCAAAAAATTGAGGGAAGAGTATGGAAGGATAAGGAAATAATTTAATTTCTCTTCCTTTTGCTGAAGCCACCCGGTCTTGAAATTAAAATGTAATCTATGTCGATACCTAACCTACATACGCTTAATTATGGAAGCATAAAATGCACGGCATGACTGCAACAATTACCGTTTTGAGTATGATGATTACGAATATCAACGGATGTATTGACTTATGTTTCTACAGATCGTATCCCTGGTAGCGAACCAAAACCTTAATCGTTCCATCGACCACTAATCTATATATATAAAGATGAATGTTTGTTTGTTTGTTCTTCATACAAATCCACAGTTTTCATCCGATCTAGATGAAACTTTGCACACTTATCCTTTGAAACAAGTAGAAAAATACTGTCTACATTTGGTTGAAAAATTATCTGTATAAATAATACACGTTGTCTTATAATTTCGAAAAATTATTAATGGCGATAGACAGACGCTTTGAATGTGTAGGTCTGCGTTTTCATATAGCGGTCAGGTAGCTCAGTGGTTAAAGCGCTTGCCTGCTGATGTTTGGTTCGTGGTCTCCCGTTCAAATCTCCGTGGAGGCAAACATTTTAAACATTGATTTTGATTGTAAGAGTCACGCTTGAAACGTCGGTTATTCGGATTGGATGTTATACTGTAGATATCACAAATTTAGGGGTGCAATGCGAAGCAAATCGTAAGTACTCTTGCAATGCTGTAGGTGTACACTTTTCTACGTTATAATGATCCCGCAGAGGTGATTCGCATTCAGTGTGTGTGTGTGTGTGATCTGCAATATTACTACTATAAATGCGGAAGTAAGTCTCTGTCTTTTTTTACGTTTTGACGACTAAATGCCTATACCGATATTGACGGAATTTGACAAGAAAATCTGTAAGGAGTGCACAGGACACTTTTTTCGGTATGATTAACAAGGTTAGTCATGAAATTTTTAGAAGTTATCGAATGGTGACAGAGAGACGGATGTGTGTGTGTCTGTAATGTTACGTCGGTTGCTCAAGGTGTGCCTTTCGCGCATTTTGTTAGTGTATAATTTGTAACATATTTCGTTTAGAGAAAAAACGTATTATTTAGTACAGATGTAGATTTTTGCTGTCCTATTACTTTGTGTCTGCTTAAATGTTTCTGGCACCAGTTTATTTTGCCTTCTTTTTTGACATGTCATGCGGGCGTAAACTGGCCTAAGTTGTAGCTCTTGCAGAGCACGAGCAGCTAAAGTCATTAGAACCCAAGAATCGGATGCTCATGCTGAAGAAAGAAGAAAAGACCAAGCTGAAATAAAGCTGTCCTTAGTTAACACACCCTCCTCCACATCCCCGCACCTTCGTTTGTTTTTCTGTTTTTAAATACGTTGTAAATTGATTCGCTTCAAGAGACAGGTTCGACGGTAGAATAATATAGTGATGGCTTTCCTGTCATATTATGCCGACTCGGTGTTTTTTGGGACCGATCCTTCGTTACCAACAAGTCGCGGGTATCAGCTAGTTATCATTAAAAAAATACTAAGGAGCAAAGCTAACAGCACTCCAGTAACTGACTGCATTATGTTGCCAGAACTCCGCAAAATTTACCAAACAGTAGAAGATTGACTTGAATGCCAAGACACGAGTAAAGTCGCTCATAACGGGACAATCTCAAAGAAATGCGAGTGCCTTAGGCAATAATATTGCAGCATTTCATTGAATCAATAAAAAAGTTAACACTACATGACTTGTAATTTACAATCCCTTAATAAATGTTAATGACAATTACACAGAAACTCGTCGACATGCCAAATGTTGCGGAATATTCCACAAATAACGTTTGGGGCCACCTTTAGATTCGCAGAGTGTATCTACTCGACGTGGTATGGAATCAACTAGATGACAGAAGTCTCCAGAGATGTTTATAATCATGTGGTTGTGGTTGTCGCTGGATCTCGTGCACGAGCGAATTTGTAGATCATATACCAAATGTGCCCCACGAGGTTCATGCCTCGTTATCTGTGTCACCAAATGACATGATGGAATTCTTCAGAATGCTCCTCAAATAGATAGCGCCCAATTTTGGCCTGGTGAAACGACGAATTATCATTCTGTAACTTTCCATCATTATCGGGGTACGTGGAGTGCATAAAAGGCTACAAATGGTCCTCAAGCAGCTGAGCATGGCGATGTACTATCATAGACCTTATCATTTTGACCAGAGAACAAAATTTCCCACACATTATGAGACCAGCAGCAAGTCTGATCCATGGGGCCATGGGGTTTACAGCACAAACATATCCAACCACCAGCGAGAACCAAATGGTATCGTGACTGATCGGACCAAGGTACCTTCATCCAGTCATTTATGGTCCATGCGTGTGTTCCCGAGCACAATCGAGCCCATGTCTTCTGCAGTCAAGTGTTGCGGCACGGAACGCACGTCTTTAATGAGTCCCCCATTACATGAGTCTTTCGTCTTTTGGCACGGACGCATCTACTCATCCGTCGTAGTTCTCTATTGCTCAGCAGACATTCCCGTAGTTGCCCGTGTGGGAGTATACTCGCGGCACACCCGTAACACCATGGAGCGTGGAAACCAAAATTCCTCAAACATCTCCGAAATTCTATGCTCCAAGCGAAGAGCTCTATATATCATGTCGGCTTCAAAGCGGTTTAATGTTAAGCAGGTAGCCATTATCACATTATTAAACGTTTCACCACTCAAACTGATGGGACTAAACAATGTCATTCTATTTATATCGTTTTGACGTAACAGTCGCCACCAGTATATTTTCATGCTCCTATCTCTGGAATGAAAGTGTAACTTAAAACGTTAGAAGAATAAATACTTTGTGGTTACAGCTTGAACCTATTACTCTGTCAGTACACTGAAGTTGTGGCCGACGACTCACAATTGGTATCAAAACTTAATCGATTCACAAGAACAGTTAATTTTTTATGGCTTAACGCCTCGTCGACGTCGAGGTCATTATAGATGGGATGGGACTGGGGAAAAGGAACGATAAGGAATTCGGCCATGGTCTTTTGAATGAAGCATACCAGCATTCGCCTGGAGCGATTACGGGGATTCGAACCGGTGTCCTCCCGAATGCGAGGCTAGAGCGTTAACCGATCACCCACCATTCTCGGTCAGAATAGCTAGTTAAGTGAAGAATTAATCTATCATAACTTTCGTATTGATGTACAATCATAACAATTAAAACCGAAAACTGTTTTACATGTTTATTATTGACGAAAGTTTGGCCCACCACTGTTACCAAGCAACGCAGGCAAATGACAGCTGTACAGCACCTTCATGCATAACTCTGTATAGTCTGACTGAAGTATTAATGAAGTTACAGTGAATACGATAATTATGACGTATGCTACCATTGTTTCTGTCCATCAGGGAATACTTCACTTACATATTTAATACAAATTTATGAAGCATCATTAGTCATAGATAAATATTACAGTACAAATTGTAATAAATAGAAGAAATTGTGATCAACACTAGCACAGAAATCTCTAATCAAGTCGAGATTCCAAAGCTGGGACTAAGACATAAAATATTGCTTAAATAGCTATAAAAACTATGTGTCTGGAAAATAACGAAGCGTGCCCATGTAGTCAAAACTGTTTCTACATACTGCAGAAGAAGAAATTCTTCTCTGTTACCACACCATCGCTCATACAGGAAGTATGAATCATATTACTCTTCGCCATCACTGAGGTGTAAAATCTGCTTGTTTTCGTCTGGAAACAAGACATAAATGTCTCCGAGCGGGAACTCGTAAAACACACACACAAATTACAACAGGTCCGTTTCATTTCAGCATTGTTTGGAATAAGGGAACAGTCGTAAGTTCATAATAAAGTTAGAGCGCAGTGGAACTGGGGGACGCTTTACGATGCTGAGAAGACGTGTCACATGACTGTTTCCACCGACAAAACTACCTCCGTTTTCATAGGCGCTTCTGTTCACTGCTATACGACCACATTATGAGGTAATCATTCCGTATAATCAGTTTCCGTTCTCTCATTTTTTTTTAGAAATAAGTAAAAGCGAGGTTAGACCAAAATTATGTTTGACATTATTAACACAAAATGACGGAGCGTGGTGGGTCAGCTGTTAACGTTCGGATCTGCCATTCTGGAGAGCGATAGTTCTGGATCTTCCAGAAATCTCTTCACCGAATGTCGAAAAAGATCCTTCAAAAGGTCATTCCTGAATTCCTTCTCATTCCTTGTCCACCAATCCTCTCCCGGCTTCTGATAATCTCGATGTCAACGAGGCGTAATGCTTTATTCCTTACTTAAAAAGGACTAGCTATCTCTTTACTTCCATATAATTTTTTCCAACTTGAATGTTTCTATTAAATTCCGTCTCTCATCCGTCCCTCCAACGGTCTCATACAATATGTTTCTGTGCTTATATCTTAATCTCCGTATAACCACTAGTTTACTTCAAATGCCTTGATCATCCCCCTCCCCTACATTCACTTCTGGAAGGCTTGAATTAAGAAATTAACTAAAATTTTATGTATGACAGAACATTCTGTCTCTTATTTTTTTAGAAATTTTCTGACGTGCCACCTTGTATTTTCTTACTTCAGATATTTTGGAAATAAGTTCAGATTTTTTATGTTCTTTATAAATTTAAATATATTATTAAAAGTTTTCTATTTTTTAAGAGTATTTCTTTTGGGAGTGCATTTCTTCTGTGCAGATACAGATGGAGGACACAAATCATACGAACACCTGTGAAAAAGTATGACGTATTTCATACCTGCAGTACAGCCGCGCCACCTGCAACAGAAGTCTGCCACCTAGTGAACGTGAAGAGGAAGGTATCAGTCTCTCAACAGCAGTCACTTGCGTTGCATGCGTCTATCGAACCGTCTGTGATAAGTTGAAATGTCAGAACTGTCAGAATTCCAAAGAGGAATGATTGTCGGAGCGCGTTTAAGTGGAGCACCTTTTGGGGTTTGCAAGGAGTACGGTATCAACCGTTATGACAGCGTACCCGACAGAGGGTAAGACGGCGTCTTCAAAGCACAACAGTAGCCGAAAGTCAAAGCTTACTTATAGGGATAGACGGGTCTTGAAGCGCATAGTAGCCCGAAAGCACAAGCAATCGTTATCCGAGATAACATCCGAAATGAACAGTCAGCGTTTATGTCTGGAGAACGCCCAGAGAAACGTCCATCCAGCCTTTCGGAATTAGAGACCGTTCTGCAGGAGTAATGGCTTAATATACCTTTAAATAGTGTCCATGACCTTTATGCATCTATCCCACATCGTATTAAATCTGTACTACAGTCAAAGGGTGGTCCCACCCTCTATTAATAAAGATTTTCCATTATTTCACTGGTGATCGTATTATTTTGTCCTCCCCCTGTAATTCTTCCTTTGGTCGCCACTTGTGGCTTTACGTTTTATGCAAGGATCTTTTCAATTTCGACTTTGATATAAAATCTGTTACTATTTATTGCAACAGTTCTTGACGTTTGATGTGATTTACTTTGATTTTAGTACAAATCAGTATCTCTCATTAACTTCTCCACATCTTAACTCTTATCAGCTTGTGGGAAAAAACGCAGAAAATCGAAGCATACCGACTTTTTCTCCTTGAACATCATTCCTACAGTGAAGCCGTGCTGATGATTAGTTGATTGTTACTGATTAGCTAACTCCTAGCCTTCTCGCCTCTTTAACTAATGATTCTCTGCTGACTTTGACGTATAATACCAATAATTTTACTATTCTCGGGTTCCTAAATATTTAAAATCTGTCTTCCGGTTTAACATTGTAAAAATCTTATCCTTATTCAAAACCAACATAAAGGTGCTCTGTTTCCCTTAATACTTTCTTCTCATTTTAGTTCTTACTACAGAGTATTTTCTTTTATACCACTGTTTTTTTTTCAGAATTCAGTTGTAATTCATCTTATCTCTAATTTTTCTACGTTGGTCAACAAGTACAAGTTTAGGAAACCTTTATAAAATTATAAAGTATTAGATAGCCTGACGTTCGATTCAGAACACATTTTTATTCATAAAAAAATATTTTGAACTCCATTGTTACTGGTTCTGCCTCCCCCCCCCCCTCAATGTGGTGACCGAATATACCTTTGCTGTTAGTCACACCGCATTTAGATGCTGAATTTTAAGGTATAAAAATAAAACGTTTCTCAATGCTGAATTTTCGGAAATTCCTTTAGTTATACTTTTAAAACTAATTTCACTTTCTTAAAAATTCTAATGTCATTATTATTAAAAAAATGAAATATTGAATAAAACATAGGAATGTAAAATCACTGACAATCTTGCTGTCTAGCCGGCTGTTAGTGAGGAATGACTTACTAAATCAGTGGTTCATGTAACAAACACTGACGTTTTCCAGTCAGTGATTAGTGTTTCTGAACTTCACTGTTCCAAAGCACGAATTCCTTTTTTGAAGGTTCTCAATTTAATATGATAAATATTTGTTGCAAATCATAATGAATATATACAGACTGAATTATGGTGCAGACATATGTAAATCGCCTTGTTATCTGTTCCCCTACAGTTACCCTGATATAGCTCACACTACCACATCAGAATATTTTTCTCTTAAATTAAGAAGGTATTTGCTTAGTAATATTATGGTAAGTACTGACCTGTTAGAGCTTTGTTGATATACTATATACTAAAACGAGGCATTATCACCATATCCCTCACATATCTCCACATTTATTTTTGGTATATCTTTGCACCTGCAATAAGTTTAATTTTGATGGTAAATATGAATGAACATTTCGAAAATTTTCTTCTTGTACAGACAAAACTGTTCACCATTTTCTAAAATTTTGCCCACATTTTGTGGCAGAAACTTTTTTTCCTAGGCCTCTAATTTAAATTTGTCCAGTAAAATCTGTTTGATAAATTAGAAAATTTCCCCACCGTCGCTACAAATACAAGCCCTTGCGATTCCTGAATTTCGCACAAAAACCATTCAACGTTATTAAGCACCACAACCTGTTGGTGGATGGAGTCACTTTGCTGCGGAGTTGGTTTGTGATGAAATCGTCCTTGGGTTTTACAAGTACTGTCATTTCGCCTTTCCTAGTGTTGAAATTACGCGTTATTCTGTGCGTCGGTAGATTGACCAAGCTAATTATGCAAACGACGAAAATTTTCCATATAGAAGTAGTAAATGGGTCCTGATCATTAAATAAAACACAATGCGATGACATAGATACCATATAGCACCATCAGAAATCAAAATTTAAAGAGATGCATTTATTGCCTAGCTATATATCACGTCCTTTACTTTCTATATTATAATTCGATGTTGGTATGTCGGGTGAAGGGAAATATGAATTAAAATGAATTAAACACCTCTCTAGAGTGTAACTAGAAAAGAATTATAAATATAAAAACACTTGGTACAACTAAATAAAACTGAAATTGAAATTACATTCCAAAAATCTGACGAAAGAAAAATAAACAGTGCTTAAGTGTTTCCCCAGTATTGATCTAAAAATTATATCATGGCAATGTTTCCTAGTGACGGTATTACAAATTTGATGGTACCACAGCATTCTTTTTTTTTTTTTGGTATTCGTTTCATCGTTAACTGATTGCCGAGCGTTAATGCTCTGGACTCGCATTCGGGGGACACCTGTTCGAATCCCCGTCCGGGTATCCAGATTTGGGTTTTCCATAGTTTCCCCAAATCACTCCAGGCGAATGCCGGAATGCTTCCTTCGAAAGGTCATGGTCGAATTCCTTTCCGTTCCTTGTGCCCAGTCCTATCCAGCCTCTAATGACGTCGAAGAAGCGAAAAGCTATAAGTAAAAAAAAATAAAATAAAAATAACTGATTGATGTGCTTATCGGACTGTTGGATCTGTCTCCTGTTTTTCCATGGCACGCCAGTGGAAGTTTGATTGGAAAACTAGAGATCATAGTTGATATACTATATGACTTCAACTAACCAACACTTCACGAAAATATACTGCTGTCAGAGAAATCTTTACCCTCCAGCCCTACAGGTTAAAAATTTTTCTAGCTTCAGGTTGATATATATGTAATATCAGTTTAGAAGAAAGTTTTCTTGATTATGTGATATTAAATGGGAAATGATTTAATAGTGCTGTTGGCCATGTCTGTATCAGTACACAATTCAGCAGAGTCATGCCGGGCAGCGTAGGGCTTAGCGAGGAAGTTTTGCAGGCTCGCTGGTTCAAGATACAGACAGAAATGATTGACGGATCAGATGCTTCACTGACGTTCTGTAGAACCCAACAACTGGAAAGTTTTGTAACAAGAGGAAATAAAGATCTAGGAGAGTGTGTCAAACGGTACTCAGCATGATGGGTGGTACGCATCATCTTGTGGTTCCAAAAATAGAGGAATCATTAGTTTACTAATGTCCAGACTACGGAAGGGGCAAAAAATATCATGTTTATTGGAAGTGTTGAACTCCATTGTCTCAATGAAAGCAAGCATCATTTTGCTGAAAGATGGTGCAAGGTCTTTTCTGAAGAAAGTTAACAGCTAAGCTTTTATTGATCTACAGTCAACTGGATCTCATTTTTGGTAAAACTCCTCCACAAGCCATCAAATCAAGCGCTAGGCTCACAGTAGAGAATGGTTGGTATCATTGATGACGTCATCACGTGGCTACTGATCTTGCTGTCTTTGGTAGGAGAGTCGGGTCTGTGCGCTTGCTGCGCAGCCTAACTAAGGTCAATGTCAGCCGACCCCAGCCGCGGCCACTTCACCGTGGGAAGTCACCGCACGCCTCCAACCCGCCATGCCGTCCATAGAAAAGGATTTACACAAATAAACAATTTTTTTGGTTGCGTTAGATCTTAAGGTTCCGTGGTACTATTTCCAGTATCATCTTTCTCACTCTCGCTCTGTGTGTGTGTGTGCGACCGAAACTCGAACAATAGTTCACTTTTTGCTACTTCCGCAAGCAATTATATTCCGTTATTAGATGGATAGATTCTGGTACTTCTGTGTTTAGTTGAAAATTTTAATCTTTTGTATTTATGACTTATCAGTAAAGAGACTATAATAATTCCGTGTGGTCGTAAAGACCTGGCCACAGTTCTTCTATTGGCTGCGCATTCCGCCTTAAGCTAACCGGGCAATCCGACCGAGTTTAGGGGACCTACAGTTAACGTGGAATCCGAGCCAAGGGAGCGTTCTGGCTTACTTAACGTTACACAGCAAGCTATGCCAGAGGTGAAGGTCGGGTTAAGGGCCTATAGGGACTCGAACCAGAGGTCCTATCGATAAGCAGGCAGACACCTTGACCACTGTGCCACCATACCGCTGAAAGAAACAGTATTAACAACAGGAATAATTGTAACGTGAAAAGCGAAACGGGTTAAGTATTGAGAAAGACCTTGGTTATAAGCTTTGTAAGACGTGTTTTGCTGGATGGATCAGACGCGTGGACATTGAGGAAAAAAGAGAGGAACAGATTAATGACTTGCGAAATGTGGTTATGGGGAAGGAAGGAGTAGATGAAATAGGTGGAAAGTTAAAGATGAAATACGTGCTGACAAGCGTAAACATAAAAGAACACAATATAAACAAGCCTTAAACAAATTACTTAAGATATTAATTGAGATGAGAGGGACTATTGATATCACAACCGAAAGGAACAGTGGAGTAGTGATCGAAAAAGATAAAGGTTACGTCGAAGATTCCAAGAGATCAATATCCAGACCTGTGGCAGTTTTCGATGGAGACAAAGATCTTGTCATGGACCTGCCTGTTGCATTAAATATTTATAAATTGTATGGCCACTTAAGTGATTCAGGACAAGGGGGTGAGTGAACCTGCTGTTTTGCTATGGTTGCTTCGTTGGACATTATAACACGGTTCTGCGGAATAGAGTGCATAGTTTGTTGACCTAATTACACTAATTAAACTAATGTTAAATTTTGTGGCTGTGCATTTGAATTCAATAGATATTACAATAGAATTTTTCATTACTATTGTCCCACAGAAGATGTGTTGGTTAGACATTTAAATGCAGTTCCGAATATAAAATTAAGAACAAACCTAAGAAACATCGGACCTGCGAAGAATCCAACCAGCTTTCATGCATTTTACATAACTACTATAAAATTGTGACACATTTTTCTAGAATTTCGTGATCAGTTACCAAAAGAAAAAAAATAATCTGAATTGAATCACTTGAGTTTTACGTTTGATAATCTTTCAACTTCCTTGATATATACCTCATATCAAAACAGAAAAGAAGTAAATTATAAACCAATCTGTTGGATGTATGTAATTTACTGTATCTTAATTGCTGCTCTGATCTGTAGATTATGACAGAATGAAAATGAAATATACACTTAGCGGGTCTCCTGGCGATTTATGTTGATGAAAGGCGAGCTTTCGGCGTCGTACTCTGCCATTGCAAGTACCTTCAGGTCAAATGCGCACGCTGTGACTACACGCTGGAAAAGACCTATTTATAATAATTATTTACTCAGTATAACATAATGGGCTATTTTTTGTATGATGTTTCAACGCGTGTATTTAAACTAATACTGGAGAAAATTTAACTGAGTCTGGTAGATGATATGTTAACGTTTGGGCGTGGCATCCTGGTTCGGTCTCTGATTCGGCAATCCTGAATTCGGTTTTCCATGTTTTCCGTAAATCACTCCAGGTGAATGCCGGGATGGTGCCGTCAAAATGCGATTGTAGAAATCCTGCTCTCCTTCCGAATCCTATCCCAGCTCTGATGACCTCGACGTGGACGAGCTGTAAAAAAGTAAGTAAGACTAATTACCATTCCTTCAGTTTTTCTGGATCATAAAAGTGTCTCAACATCAGGATTCGTACTACTTTCAAATTTCAAACGCATAAAATTAAGTGTATAGAATTTTAGTGTCTGTGTGTGTTATATGTCAAAGTATCATGTTATTATCTTTATTTCGATCTAACTAACACAGCATAACTTTCCATGATATCTTTAATATATTCATCTGATTCTATTCCTTTCATACATACGCTGGTAGATTTTTTTGTATTAACCTTCTACAGGCTACAAAGACCACGAAGTCAACAAATGAAAACTTTTTAAATTTCCAAGTAATGTATGGAAAAAGTAGAGGGACTGCATGAAAACATATTTGAAGACACAGAAATCAAATTTTATAGCAGAGGGCAAACGAGATGAGCATGCATCAATGAATCGGAGAAAAAGACTGGTAGCGGTTTGAAATGAAGACCCTTGATGAAACTTTGGAACTTAAAATATTAAAGACGGAATCAATGAAGTAATTACGGCAGTTACACGTTTTGGGAATAGATCACGTTCACTCTATAACGGCACACTGAAAAACAATTATGGAAAGACCAACATAAAAATGAATCAATGGACACTTGTATAGTGGGATGTATGAGACTCACACTGTGGTATTAAAATGCAGGAATTGGGGAAGATGCAAAGGAGGGTCACTAGATTTGTCTGTAGAAATTATCTTGGATGACAGTAACATTTGATAAAGGAGCTGTGTTGCGAGTGATTGGAAGAAAGGAGACGGGTAGGGAACGAGAAAATGTATAAGGTATACGTTGCCAGTGAAACCTGGATACATATTGAGCTCTTGCATGCAACATAGGAGGAGAGGAACATGGTATTAACTCATTACGACTTCAGGCCTAAGTAAGCTGTAAAGGCTTCATTTGAAGCTAAAGAAGTAAGGGACTGAAAATGTGAATAAAGCAAAAGTATAGGTGCAGGTAAATGACAACTCTATAGCAAGTAATAATAATAATGACAACTGGCGAAAGTTCGTAAGGTGCCAAGATGATATTGATGCCATTTGTTTATTTTATCAGTTTTTCACATAAATGACTCGGGCCTTGTCTTATATTTTTGAGTTTGAACACTTAGTGTGCCTAACAGACGGGGGACATGAGCAGGCAAGGGTTTCGGCTGTGTGCGTGATGCGCAATATGTGCTTGTCGCGGGCGCAATAATAATCCCGGCGTAGCCGTGAGTTACGATAGGAGCACACGTGCGTTTTATAGCCCCGCTTTCAATTACACTGCCACAATATCACCAACTGCCACCATTACATCCCCGCAACACACATATATTTATCAACGTTCTGTACATTTGGACCATACTTTTGTCTCGTTACTTAATTTCTCTTAAAAGATTCCCTGTAAACTGACGGCAAGTAATTCCCTGTCATAAGATTCTTTGAAACATTCAGTAACGCGTAGTAAGCTTGCCTTCAGTTCATCTTTATTGCTGTTTATGGTCACTTGCCAACATTAAGTCGTCGCTGAATGTAGTTCTTTCTAACCAAATGAAATTTCAATCATTAACATTTTTTATACTTTTTGCGACGAGAAAGACAAGGAAAAAATGTTTGAAACCTTTCGGAAGAAATCATTCTTGAGATGAGTCAACAAACCGGTAGGTTTAACATAGGCTCTTAGCTTTATAATTAATGCTTACAAACAAAATGTTACTTGAATAAGAAAATCCACGTAAACAGTCATTAAATATATCTATAGAAAAATCGTGACAAATACCTGCTTTGTATTTTTACTGCCGAAAGATATGAGACGGTATTGAATACTTTACTCATAGACATTTTCTAATAAAAGATTAAAGTAACAAGATTAATTCAGTAGTAAAAAATAATACTTTCCAGTATTCTCTATAAATTACACGAAGATTTCTGTACAAAACAGTGAAATGGAAGGAAGGTTTTAAAATGAGTTTCCTTAGACTCGACTAAGTGGATTTAGTTCAGGTGTCTCGATGTTTTCTGCATCTACAGAAAGTTAATAGTGCGATTCTAACCACCTCATATGCTATATCATTGTTTTATCTTATTAATACTTTGATTGTAATCATATGGAGTAAATAAAACATTTATTTTGTTGTTACGTAATTAATATGGCTTATGGTACCGCAATAAACTTTACAAAATACTTCATTCTGTTATCCTACTTCAGAAAGAAGATATTCATTCGAAATTATATTTTCTACTGTAAAGATTGGTTTACAATAGCTGTTTCATATGACTATTGCAGAAACAATAGTTAGATTTTCTCAATAAAATCAAGCATTAGTATCTGAAGTTTCTTAATTTTCCTGTAGAAAAACGCTGCTTGACGAAAAAAAAGGGGGGGGGGGATAGTAGGCTGTTTGTGGACTCTGAAAAAATTAGTTTTGTGCAGTCAGAATTTCATGTCCAACTCGTTTATTTCATGTTGCTTCAACACAGTGCGTTCAGGGTAACGTTTTATTCATCTTACAATCAATTTGTAATGCATGAGTTTCCTACCAGTGATGCTTCAACAGCTGAAATCAAATCTTACTTTTCTACCCAGCGCACATATATATAACTAATTGAGCATACCAAGTTTTTTTTCTAGTCTCAACTTAACATTTTGGGTATAGGAATACCATAACTGAAGCATTCTAAAGTGATCTAAATCTCAGGATGTATAAAGCCCATCTGATTTAACAATTACATAATATGTGAAAAACCTTGTGCCTTACAGAGTTAGGTTTTCTGGGTGTTACAATGTATCATATGCCAATGTTTTTTGGAATGTTATAACAATGAGAAAAGAATTTAAAATACTATTTACCTGCGATACGAATAATCATATTTTTATAAGCTTATCAATCATTTGACATTAATAAATCTACACAAATTTCTCTAGCTTGCTTACTATGATGTTTAAAAATGTGAAAAAAACCTGATGTTGGACTTGTGGATTGTAAATGACAATATAACTCGTCAGAAAATATATCAGCCATTACCTAAATAACACATTTATTAAGAAGTTACAAACGAAATAGGATATCGCGGGTTACCATCATCAACTTCAAACTGAAATGCCTAATCTTAGTCGACTTTGTATAAATAAAATTATAGTCGCGTCAGAGCACTAAAAGAGGCAATTATAATTCTCAGTCAGCTGCATTAAGACCCTGCAACGTTAAGTGTAGATAATTGGTTACTATAAACCAATTCATTAATTAATCCACAGCATTCGTTCGTAAAATCACGAGCTATGATTTAAGGTTGCGTGCATCATTAGGATTGCTCAATAGGAAAGTACATCGTATTTGACTCTGAAATAAAGTATTATAGAATCATATAAGTATTTTGTGCTTATGGCTGAAGATTACATGGGCGCAAATTCTACGGGTGTCTGTACGCCTCCCATTGTTCCGGGGATATGGTCTGTAATTAACGCTGTGACAGGCAAGCTTCTACGCTGTAATTAGGAATCTCGATACTTTAAAAGCCAATGTCGTTTCCCAATGAAGTCTATTGTTTTCGACCATGTTTGTGTTGTCTGAGATAATGGAAATGGTCAGTGGATGGGTCGTAAACACACATTCTCCGTCTAACAAAATATGTAATATTCTCCGTACACAGCACACCTTCCTTTGTATAACATGCAGTAAGAATTTCGGTTTTAGAGTAATTCATGGCCTTGATAAAATATTTACAGTCAATAAAACCCTTTACATATTTTCCAAATATTATCGTTGCAGTTTACAGCGGAAAGTGATAAACGCTTTCGAAATTTGTTTCGGTGTCCCGAGGCTAAAGAGGTTTAACTTGTATACCCGATGTTACACGCACGCTGAGAACTTTTATGGCTCGCTAGAATCGGTTCCGCGAGCAATACATTGCAGACAAATGTTAACAATTTGTGAAAGTGCCACAGTGACAAATGATAATGTGCTTTAATGTCTCTCGGCATTTGTCGAAGTCGTCTCTAGCAGCGCATTCAAGAAATGAAAGTATTTATTTTTTACGAGCTATTGGTTTGGCCACAAATTTGCCCGAAAATTAACAATTTACCTAAATTCCCACTTACCGTTATTGGATAAATCATCCTTACTTACATTCACACATACAACAGCATTATGAAATTTTGGACTGAATATTTTCAGTGGGACGACACTTTATAAATAATACTTCCTGTTTTACATTTCATTCATTCCTTAAATTGAAGGTATGTGATTAATATGTATTACAACAATAGTTAGATAAAATGGGTAATTTCTGTCCACCAAATGGTGTATCATAGGTTTGGATAAAGTTCCAAACCTCTTCGCAGTCGTGACGTACTCGGGCAGGGTGGAGCTGAATGGGCCAACTCCAGATTTCATTGTCTCCCTTCTTTTAACTTTCATCTACAGCACAAACAACAAACTGCGCTATACACACATTTTTATATTCTTCTACAAGTACTACAATTTTAATAATACTAAAACCACTCCTGTTAAAATTAGCACATAAACTTGTCACGAAGAGGTAATACCTTCCATTGTAACCGTCAACACATGGAAGACCGTGTATGGCACAAAACGTTGACATCACAAACCAATATTTCTTCTTCGTTCCGGCCTTTTAAGTACAAGAGAGTATTTACCGATTTCATCTGCCAGTAAGCTCATGTCTAATCTTTTTTGGAATGCATGAGGGATCCGTTAAAATGATTACCTCGAAAATGATAAGATATTAATTGTCAAATACTATACAATTCTTGTGTATGTAAGTCGTGGAAAGAATCCTAGATCACAAAGATGGAAAACATATTTCATCAGGACAGTGAAACTTCCACCTACGGTGCTTTGACAGTGGAAAAATCTCAGAGATATTAAGAACGAATTGTTGGCCTATCCACACTATTCATCAGATTTATACTGCCACCTATTACGAAATGTAAAGAAATTTATTGTTGAAAAACGTTTTTATTCAAATGAGGAGGTAATAGGTAACTATATGCCAGACCACCCAGAATTGCACTCCAGGGATAGAAGGCATGTTGGACATAGTCCGTTGAACTGTAAGGGGAACATGTAGGAAAGCAACTGCATTTTTCAACTAAAAACCACACTCTTTTTAGTGTCAGGCAGAGAAATGTTTACCTTATTGTCGTAAACGCTATTATTGCTAAGACAAAATGGTTCGGTGAGATTACTGTTTCAGTGTATATTGAATATCAGTGTAATCGAATTCCATGTAGTGATAAACAAGTCCTCTATGCTATAACGCAATAGGTCTACCATACCGCGTTGGCTTAACTGCGTGCACAGCTGTGACAACACTTTGTGAATACTGTAATGCTCCTGTGATTCAAATATAATACCGGCACAACAGGAAATTTTATGGGCCCCTAACCTGATCTTCACACATTTTTTTGCGCGTGGAAACTACTTTCCGGCATGGACTCCAAGTTGAACTGTAAACCCTCCGTCCTTGTAAGAGCGCGGAATTAGGTGCCAAAGGCGGACTGGGTGGCAATTTGAAAGTGTTTTTTATTTATCCTTCTGGCCTTAAATCTCGTCGACTTCGAAGTCATTAGAGGCGGGAAATTACAGGAGGCAAGGAACGAGAAGAAATTCAACCATGGACCTTTGAAGGGACTGTCTCAGCATTCGCCTGGAATGATCTTGGAAAACCACGCGTTCTTCCGAATGCGAGGCCAAAGGGCCGCTCATCTTCACACCCAGTTTGAAACTCTGTTGCTCAGTCGGCTAAGTAATATGCATCTCATTATACTCGGCGTCAAACGCTTTCTGAAAATCGAAGAACATGTTAACTTGTAACCTCTGATTACATTGCATACAATAAAAAAGAATCCGGGGAATTTAACTCAAGTAGTATTTAAAAAAATATGTACCAGTGTGCAATAACCCGCCAGTGTGGTTCACTGCGCCCAGGGCTCCTTGTACCGGCCGCCCTGACTGCAGCCATCAGGGCGAATGCCGAGACGTTCCACAATCTCTACCTCATAAACTACACATTTTTCAAACAAAAAATACCCTTAATACACACTGAACATAGTTACACCTTTTGCAGACATATGCCAACACTTCACTTCCTCCATTAGTACGACCCGATAGTAAGTATAAAATGCTTGGTGTCAGCAAAGGGATGCGTCCGTAAAACCATAGCTCCAAATTTAACAACGTCAACAATGAGTAAAACTCATCGAAGGCAGATTATCCCGAAATGTTTGGAATAGGTGGTGAAGCAGAAAAAGGTGCTAGTTTGCAATAGTGAATGTATTTTGATATAGGAATACAAAAATTTTCGGCAGAGGTTCTAATAGACTTTTAACACGGTATGAAACTTCTCAATTTCTAGTCCTTCACCGTATCTTAATACAATATACAATAGCACAACAATTTTTCACTGTTTTCTTCTATTTTACAGCATGATTCCTAGTCAAAATTAAGCGTCAAAGATACATTTTACAGTAACTGCATATATTAACACTGTTACTTCACCATTTTAGGAATTATTTCCCAATGCCATTATTATCTAAAGAGCTGAAGTGAAAAAATGTGCTTTTGAGCTTGCTGTGAATGTCTCTTGACGTGACTCAAAGACAAGCCATAATCTTGGCGTGAACAACAGCTAAACGGGAACACTAGACACTAACTCTCCTTTACGATGCTACAAAGTAGGGATTACTACAGATGTTAACTAAAGCTGTTATCAAACCTGTTGCTGGTCGAAGCACCCACTAAAACGTCTCTGAGACTCCCATTTAGATGAAGTTTCCATATACTATGTTGAGTAAATACCCTCGAAATATTGTAGACACAATACAAAGGGTCTAAATTGGTTGGTTACCAAACACACCCGAACAAATCATGAATACTGCTATTAAAGTGCTCCTTTTAATATACATTTTTTAAAGATACTGTCCCCTAAAATTTTTAATTAAAGTTTACTGTTGTATTAGAGAGATACGTATCTGTTGATAAATTCGACAAGTAATGTTTATTAATGTCGTAGATTTTAGATGCTAATTTGCCAGACCAATTTTCATTGAAAAAAATCTGAAACACATAGTTTGTAAGCTACATGAATAAAAGGATGAAAATGGACATTACAAGAGAAAATTAATACGTCGCAGTTTGTGTGTTGACCTGCGGCAAGAATTATAATATAGAGTGTTACCTTCTCTGTTATACGCACTGCTAGCAAGTGGATGGTCATTAACTCTCAAAGGATCTTACGGTAATCTGGAAAAATCTTCCTCTCTAACTTAAAATCCACTTGCGCTAGATTTCCCAAAGGTTTGCCCTGTTATCGGTCTGCAATGAAGCAAGATGTGCTGTGGTTCACAAAATTGTGTTTTATTTCGCTAAAACAGGGCAGGCATTTACGTGCTGCAGAATCAAACCAGAAACAGAGTTCAAGAAACGTAGGGTAAGTCGTTATATGACATCCTTATAGCATTGAAACGTAACAAATACGAAAGGATATTTGGAATTGTAGGTAATTGTAAAACGCGTCAGGACACCAGGTCTAGTAGAAACCTTTTTGCTCGCACATGGATTTTCTGGGATATTCTCGGTAAGGCAGAAGTAGGACGCGGGTTCGAATCCAGATTTGTGTTTTCCATGGTTTCCCCAGACCACTTCAGATGGTTCCTTCAAATGGCCACGGTCGAATTCCTTCCCGTTCGTTGTCACCAGTCCTTTCCCGCTTTTAATGAGCTCGACGTCAACGAGGCGTAAAGCCATAAACAAATAAAAAAGAGAGAGACTCCTCACTGAGGGACACTCCTATGATTCTGTGACGCTGTGCAGCAAGCTCAGTCGGGTGACATGTGACACCACCCTGGCCTCCTCCGTCGGCTTGCATTATTTCAATCACTTACTCTGACATCCGACCGTGTATCCACTGCATCTAATACCTCATTACAATGACAATACGGAGCAATTCGTAGAAGCGATCACCCATCATCGCGTATCCACGTTGCTGCTTTTCTCGCTCGGTTACAAACTTTAAACTGGGGATGTTACTAGCCGGCAGGACGCCACTGCAAGAACGCCGTGGCCAGCCAAGTGTGAAATTAATTACTAATAGCTTATCAAATGGAACCTGGACAGCAAGATAGAGTCATTTAGATAGCTCTCACTGGGTACAAATGTTTGATGCTGAATTCGTCTTATCCTTTCAGGTCAACTGTTCCCTCACCACCAAACATGAAAATCGATCGTTTCGTTTTCATGTAACATTTGAAATTGCAATATCTTCTAAACAAGAAAACATTAACAGTTGTTCGATATACAATTAGACAAACGAAGAAGCAAGTGGTTATCAATAACATAAAGTGAGCGTGCTATTATACCACCAAGCAGGTGGAGAGATTTTTTATTTGCTCATGGCTTTACGCCTCGTTGACGTCGAGGTCATTAGAAGCAGGAAAGGACTGGGGACGAGGAACAGGAAGGGATTCTGCCATGGCCTTTTGAAGGAAGTATCAAGAATGATTTGCGGAATGCATGGAAAACCCAAATCTGGATACCCGGACAGGGATTCGATCGGGGAGAGAAGAAGAAGTGTTTTGCAGCATGCGGTGCACCCTAAAATTAGTATGTCTCTAATGTGATAGAATGTTGTGTGAGGTGTACTTGAATAGGTCTTAGTCAGCACCATTAATCTACTGTACAGTAACAGCAGTGATATTAATAAAAAGGTAGAATAATCGTAATTAAAATTATATTTGAAAGCAAAAAAAGTTGTGGTATACACTGATGTGCCAAAACATTATGATCACCGCCCACGGCAAGACTGAACGCCGACTGGTGATGTTATGGGCAAATCATGCTGTAGGTAAGCGTTATAAGCGGAGCAGAGATGCAAGGGGAGTCATACTAGCGATGATACGTGTGGCAAATAGGAAAATCCACTGACATAAATAACTTTGACAAAAGATAAATTGTTATGGCCCGGCACCTCGGAAAAAGCATCTCGGAAATGGCTAGGCACCCGGCCGTTCGCGTGTTACTGTAGTGCTCATCTATGGAAAGTGATTGAAGGAAGGTGAAACCACGAGTAGGCGACGTCCACGTCTCATCACAGAACGAGGAGGTCAGAGGTTTGCCTGCTCTGTAAAGCAGCACAGGAGGCGAGCTGTGGCAGATCTGACGGCAGAGTTCAATGCTGGTGCAGGCACAAGTGTTTCGGAGCACACCGTTCAGCGCACACTGTTGACGCAGCGACACCGTCAATTCCGATGGTCGTGTTCCAGGCTGACTGACGCTGGAAATATGCACCACGCCACGAACGCTGCATTCACACGGGTTTCCATGCGACCTGTGGTAGTGATGGAAGACACCGTGACAGCCGTTGACTTCATGAAAATTATTGCAAACCCACTTCGTCCCTTCATGCTTCTGTCTTCAACGACAGCGATGGCGTCTTCCAGCAGGATTACTGTCCTAACACAATGCCAGAATGGTGGTACAGTGTTTTGAGGAACATGAAAATGAGTTGAAGCTGATATCTTGACAGCCAAATTCACCTGACCTCAACCCGTTAGACCACATCTGGGACGCTATCGGCTGCTGTATTGCGTTCCAAATGTGGGCCGACACGCTATTAAGCACGTGGTCACAATATTTAGACTCATCAGTGTACGAGTGTTAAACTTGTTCAGGAGTATTGTTATTGCATACAGGAGAGTAGCAGATGTAGATGAAACCATAAGGCATTTTCATTTTATTTCGGAAAAGCATCCCTGAATGGCCAGAATATTACTTTATCCTAGCCCTTCGTTTATCCTTACACACATCACCTATTAATAAAGACTCTTTATAGTCATTAACATAAATCAAATAATATCACACACATAGGAGAGGATAATAGCTCCTTTCCACTGTATCACAAACTTACATGTTAGTTCAAGTTACATGAGGGCAGAACCACCTAGGTAGAAAGAAGAACAGAAGGTGACTAAACACAAAATTTAAGCCAAAGGCTTTAACAGTAGCTATTACACAGGATGGTGCATTATGAAATAACAGTGCAGTGCTAAGTGATAGAGATACAAGAACACAGTGCTTTTCACATCTAATGAAGCCACCACACAAAGAGATTGATACGCTGTGTAATAGGATGATAGCACTTAGTCAGTATACTTATAAATAAAGTGACTTAATTAATTAATTGTCGCACATACTAAACTGCGACATAAAACAATTGTTTCACAGAATTCTTATCAAAATTCGAACAAAACATCACCAACCGAAGTGCCAATAATTACAATTCACAAATCTGAACTTCCCAGTTAATTGCTAATCATACCGAAGCTCATTGCCGGATGGTTGGAACCTAATCTTCTGCAGAGCGTAAGAAAAAATAAACCCTCCTCACTTCCCCAGAAGGTACTGGCCACGGAATTTAATTAATTTTTTCCCAGCTCCGGGGCTCTGCGTTGGTGCCTTACGCCTCTTTCGTTTATCAAAGCGAGACGAATGCGGTATGTACGAATGAAGATGAGGTCTTAATTCGTTGATTACTGATCAACTGGTACCACTTGCCTCGCACTCACAATTCCTTGAAAAATCGATTATTGGGTTTCAAAGCCTTTCAGTAATTGTAAGCAGGGAACCAATTTTGAGGCGTAAAAAGATTTATTCATCCTCGCTCTATCCTGTGATTAAAGACGAATGTATTGAAACCTTGGAGAATAGTATGGTTTTAAATTAGTTTCTTTCGGTTTCGGACTACTGTAATTAGTAATGACTTGGTGACCGTAGTTGGTTAATTAAATAGATGTAATAAGAAAGATGGCAGAGTGAAATCCCCCTCGGAAGAAACGTGTGATTACGCAAGTCAGACAGCGGTGACTGTAAGCAACGATACTGGAATACAAGTTTCTAGTCGAAATAATAGTTTTTGTTTTAAAATTAATATGGAAGGCTGGGCAAAAATACACACTTCTCAACGATCGGCCAACTACTCCTTAAAAGTAGTAGGAACAATTTTTAAATAGAAATAATGCCATGGATATGCTACTACGGAACACACTTCTGGAACTAGGTATCTGGTATGTTCTGTATACTTTCTTTTTATGCGTTTTTTGTGTGCAATACACGAGTGTTCTGGCAGCTAAGTGGTTAAGGCGCTTGCTCCGAGCCATCGTTCAAATCCTGGCGGACACATGAATTTTTGAGAGTTGTGTTTGAGCATATGAGCTACGCCAGGACATTCCGTGGTTCGGATTCCACCTTAAACTGTAGATCCCAAAGGAAAGGCACTGGCCGTCCTACCTCTGACACAATGGCTTGGTATGACTCCTTCGGGAGGATCCAACCAATATTCGGGTTGTGTGCTAAGTTAAATTTTTATGTAATACAACTGTGTGAACGTTTGTTTCCACTCTGAGGTTATTGAAGTTCCTTAAAACAGAATCTGGAGAAAAGGCACTGACATAAATAAACACTGAGAAAGATTATTTAGTTAATACGTTTTCATGGTTCGTTTACCATCTAGTCTTTTATTGCGTAGTCCCTGAATGTTTTTACTTCGCTGTGGACGTAAAGATTAGTTACACGATAACGAAATACTGACAAAACATGAATAGGAATAAGATTTGGTCCAGTTTTCATGTCAAACTTGTATATTAAAACTATAAAAGAATCAATACAAAATCTACACTGCTTTAAATCCTTGCCGTAGTATCTTATGATTGCTTTATTCAGTAAAACAATTTAAATTTTTATAAATCTGAACTTGAAAATACTATTTTTACTGTGTTTTCGTAACGTCACAGCATCATTTTCTGTGTGTTCCCCCAGTGTGATGGTTTAAAGTGAATCTGGTAATTTTGTCGTGTAGACTATAGGAGGCCTACTGCTTAGCGCGTGATTAGAACCGAGCAGTGTTCTTGTAATTAAATGACACACAACTATTTGCTAGAAGCAATGGTCTGGTCTAAACACGGCGAAATTAGACATTATTACGATGAAAACGGAGGTTGCCCGTCAAGCACTTGATCACTTAAACGCTGATTTACACTTTATTCGGAATGACGTGGGTTCGAATCACCGTCCGGGTACCCAGATTTGGGTTTTCCATGGTTTCCCCAAATCACTGCAGGCGAATGCCGGGATGGTTCCTTCAAAAGGCCTTGGCTGAATTTCTTGCCCCAATCCCTTACGCCTCTAATGACCTCGACGTCGACGAGGCGTAAAGCCAGAAGCAAAAAATACACTTTATCTGCGAACATACGTTAGTGACACTGTGCTCACAGGAATTTCGTGAATTTGTGTACATGGTCTTTTTCTAAAATTGTATACGTTATATTATAAATTACGACTCCTGTAATTGAAACATGCACGATTAATTTACATAATAGTACCCTTTTAATCAGACGTACATGGGATAGAGAGAGTATTGAACCAGATTTAATACCCATGTTGTCGGATGAACCGTAAAACCACTAAAGCTACATACGTGTTGTTATTCGATTTACGTGTGTGGCTTCTATCCTCCTTTCCCCAAATAATCTTATTAATTGGAACAATCACCTATTTTGGCTGTTACCTTATTTTTCATGTGCCTGCTTTAAGCATCACAAGGATTCTTCCGTATTACTGCTATGGAACGCTGTTTAGAGTACGTATTGCTGCCGCTCCACTGTCACAGCCCTCAAACTGATAAACAAAATCAACTTCCAACTTCAAATTTGCATATATGTTTCATTGATCAAAAAAAAAAAAAAACGAATACAGTATTTCAAAATTTGTGAAATTAGTTCTAGGGGATTTCGTAGAAGAAAAAGCATGTTTGGTATCGATGTTGAAAGAACGTCAAGTAGAAGACCGAAATTTTTTAGGGGCTTTTGTAGAGGTAAAGAGGATCAACAAAATTTCTGCTATCGAAACATGTTTCGCATACATGTTAAGAGAAAGTCAAGAAGAAGACTGGGATATTTTTTTTTTAAATTTTCACTTGCAAATAAATGTGTGAATGAACGACAGAGTTGTCAGGTTTATATAATTTTTGTTAGCATGTATATTTGAAAAATTTGATTACCTAGGAATCTGAAATTTGTACCCAATAGTGAACGTATTCCTTATTTAAACGATAAATAGCTCTCCCCATTGGTGGAAGAAATTTTCATCATCAGGACTTGGTCGGCAGGGTAGGATAGCTGGTGGTGCACAAGTCTTAATCACCAAACCTCTCCGCAGTACGTATGGAGGGAGGCAATGGTGATTCGTTCGTTGGATGGAGATGTTAAGTTTGGCGGCTTGTAGGAAAAGTAGGCCTGAATGGAATGGCTGTTTCATCCTCTCCATTCCTTCATCTCTCATCAACAACACAAACAACACTCTACACTGCACACACCCACACACACACACACACACACACACACACTATCACAGTCAACCACACTGTCGCATGGGTCCGCCTCCACGGTACCATCCTACGACCGTAATCAGGCGAGGCAACATAAGAAGAAGAAACGATAAATATTACAAAATTTCATGGGTAGTATACAATTTGAGATTCCGCTGCCATTTATTTCCATCTTTTTATTGTAAGTGCAAATAAATGAGAATGCACTTCATCCTCTAGTACACTAGCAGTGCTAGCGGCAACGTGGAGCCGAGTCCGCTCGCTTCCAGGCATTGCTACTGCCGTCTGGTCAGTATGGAACCCTTACTGCCCAAGGCTCTACATTTTATTCCAAGCAGAACATACTTTTAAGATTGATCGTGTATAATTCTGCAGGCGAACTTAATAGCAAATACTGTACTCAAAAGCAACATTTCTAACTTCAATCTGCCGACCCCGGCAGCGTAGGGGTAGCGTGCTTGCTTCACGTTGCAGGGGTCGCCGGTTCGAGTCCGGCCGAGGGCATGGTTGGTTTTAATTAAGTGTTGTGATCGTCTTGTGCCGTCCTTACAAAAGAGAGAAAACAATTACGCTTGGATGAAATATATACATTGTCAAACGAAAAAACACATTGAGCTGGCTGAATGGCTATCATTGCCGAATGCCATATTCAATCTGTTATTTAGGAAGTGATATTACGACTGATGGGCGAATCAAGGATAATATCGAAAGCAGTTTACCGTTAGCAGTGATAGCCTTCATGAGAAGAAGAATACACCTGGTATCAGAAAGAGGTTTCTAATGTAGCACGGTATTCTAAGCTGAAACTGTTAAAATGGCATAAAAGTGAATATTACTGTGTTTCAGGCGGATAATTATTTCCTGTCACTCCGACCGAAGTATGTGGCTGGACACACTGAACGGTGGAACACACTGATTCTGTTCTTTCTAAACAAACTTGTCTCCTGCTTCAAAGTGTATCTTTTCGACCATCAAACCCCAGCTTTTCATTCTTATTCGAAACACTTTCAAGAAATGTGCGTTTTCGTCAAAAGTTTAACTTTTCGTGTTTAAGTAAATTCAGTATCTTTACTTAAATCGCAAATCTACCCAAACTAATCTAACAGTAATTCTATGCTGCCACCTTCCACTATCTCTTTGATTTGTTTTATTTATGGCTTTACGCGGTATGGGACTGGGGACAAGGAACGGGAACGAATTCGGCTGCGGCCTTTTTAAAGGAAGCATCCCGGCATTCGCCTGGGGAGATTTGGGGATACCATGTAAAACCCAAATCTGGATACCAAGACTGGGGCTCAAACCCGCGTCCTCCCGAATGCGAGGCCTGAGTGTTATCGCTCGCCTTTCATGCCCGGTACTATCACTTTGAATTGCAACAAAGTATTAAATACAGTACTAAACGTCCCATTTCAATATAAACAGATACATTGACTCCTGACATAGTTAAATAATATGCAGTGTTATCTGGTGGTGGAAAGAATTTTGACCACGTGGGACTATACCAGCAGGGTAAGAAAAGTGGTAGTACAGAAATACTGGCCACTGCCAATGCAGGGATGCTTCCTTCAAAAGGCCATGGCTGAATTTCCTCCAGTTCCTTGCCTCCAGTCCTCTCCCGCCTCTAAAGACCTCGACGTCGACGAGGCGTAAAGCCATAATCAAATATATATATATATATGTTTGATTGTTACGGTGGGAGCTGTTCGCAAAATTTTTCCACTAGTTGACATTAATGAATTTTTTCATTAGAAGTTCCGGTTTAGTTACAAACATATTAGACACAACTTACAAATTTCGCTAAAATCGTTAAAATTTGTACGGTTGTCACATAAATTCATTAAAACAAAAGGAAAGGGTAAAAATCATTTTTACAAAAAAATAGTTAATTTGAAAATGTTTTCCAATCAAGAGACATGAATTGACACCTAAAATATAAGTATTTGGTGCATATATTTTCATTCAAATTTTTAACTAACGAATTTGACGTTCTCATCGATATGAAGCTAATACCTGAGGAGCATGGGACTGAATACGTCGTGTCGAGCCAGCAGCTGGCGTAGTTCGGCAGCTGGCGTAGTTCGGCAGGAGGCCACGTGGCGCCGCGGCGCTGCGAGAGGCGCCACCCCTGCGACGCGTACGCACGGCGCATCGAAATTTCGAATTGAGCGTGCGCCCACCTGGTCCAATCTGGCAACGCTGCTGGCCCGCCTGCTGACCAATGGCAGCTCATGTGCTCAATAGCATCCACCAATGGCTAACCACCACTTCCCACAACTGGCAACGCTGTGCAAAATTTCTCTGCTCGTCCAATGAAACAAAACAATTACGTTTATTGCCCACCAAACAACAATAGCGCCGACGCATGCTGCTAGACGAGGTCACTAGGTCAACCAGAGGCTTCACTGCGTCAGAAGGTCCTAGCTGGTACGAAACGCTAGGAGTATCATTCAATACCACGTAACGGTGGAAGAAGCGTAGTTATATCGCATGCAATGCATGAATTTAGCTTTTTTATTGCTACTTTTCTATTTTTTCTGTTGTTGGAGCGTTAGTGGTCGTCAACAATTTGATCATTGGGGCCATGGACTTTATCTTCAGTGCTAACTGAAAAACATATATTCTTGTAATGGAACAACAAACATTTTCTACCCTCTGAATATAGCATTAAGTGTTTACGATGTACTTTTTTTGTAGGTTACTTTAACTGATTGAAGAAGCGGTAAAGTGATTTAAGTATGTACTTAACAAATCTCAGCAAATTCGTCAAAGATGTGCTTGTTTACTTTTTAAATTACGCTTCTTCAATTAAAATATTTGCTCCTTGAGAAGAACATTGCATACGTAAATTTTCACCATTTGGATTATTTAAAATACTATTCTTTGGGAGGAGTTTGATTTGACTACGATTTCTGCGTTCGGTACTTTTGTTTTCTATAGATTCCTGAAACTGTTTCTGTTTAATGTTGTAATAACTGCTTAAAACATAGTTTTATCGATTTCATAATCTCTCCTCAATGATGTTACAAGAAAGCTGATTTCTGTTTTTAAAATGTAGATGAAAACTCATGTTTTCCAAATGTCTTTGATTGTCACTTCAACTGTAAGAATGAATAGCTAGTTATTTATTTTTCCCCAACACGTACATTAGTCACGAAACTAGTTTTTTTTTTGTTTTGTTTTTGCTTATGATTTTAAGCCTCATAGACTTCAAGGTAATTAGAGGCGTGAAAGTACTTGGAGCAAGAAACTGGAAGGAATTAAGCTATGGTCTTTGGAAGGAGTCATCCCGGCATTCGCCTGTAGTTATTTCGGGAAACCATGGAAAACCGAAATCTGGATAGCCAGGCGGGAATTCGAACCTGCGTCCTCCAGAATTAATGAAACTAGCTACTTTCAGATGCTTCACTTCACGTCGGTTCGACGTTCTTGCAATATTGTTGCGTCGTAATTTTTGTCCATTCTAAACAGTTGGCGGAGCTGCACTATGTCAGCGACAAAAATGTCCAATACCTAGTTACCAGGTTATGTACAAGCCCGGTGGGTTAACATAACACTCAGGCCCGGCATTCTGGTGGACTTGGGTTCAAATCCCAGTCATGCCATCCAGATTTTGGTTTTCAGTATCACTCCAGACGAATGTTGGGATGGTTCCTTCAATAGGCCATTCCGATTCCTAGCCTCCAGTTGTTTCCCGGCTTTAATGACTCCCATGTCGACAAGGCGTAAGGGATTAAACAAAAACAAAAAAAAACTAATTTGTGAATATACAGTGAACTCCTTTCCGCCTCGTATCCACTTGAGCACGCTCAGGCGAATGATCGGCTCAGTGAAGCGAGCAGATCAAGTGTGGACGCCTGAGCACGCTCGCAACTAATGACAGCTAGCGCGCTCGGGACGAGCCGTTCGTGTGTCGGTATTCAGGCGAGCCAGTGTGGACGCTAGTTCGGCGGTTTTTATGACCGCGACCATGTAAGACAACGAAACTTGTTTGTAATAACTGATGGGTACGAATGAAAGAGGGTTTCAAGGGATAGCTCATAAGAAAGGTATTGTAATCGAAGTAAAAAAGAACATGCATTGCGTGGAATTTTCTAGGTAGTGCACTAGCATCATTTTTCTTTCTTTGCTAAAAATCAAGCTTGGTAGCCTTGGTAGTGTTGCTCAGGAGAAATAGATCAAAACGGAAGTTCTATAACGGAAAGTGTTATGTGTTTTTAATAGTAATTTAATTCAATTAATTTAATTGCAATGGAGCGCACGCTCCGGTGACAATTTCCCTACAAACCCATCTTCCCACCCCCCCCCCTTTTTCCTGCATCCTCCTACATTTGCCCCTACAAATTTCAACCTTAAATTCTTTCAACGTTTTTGTTAAATTACTCATCATTTCTCTTGGTAACTTATTCCAGTCCCAGACACACTTACCTAAAAAAGAGAATCTTCCTACAGCCTTGTGCCTGAAATCGAATGCCACCTTGTGGTCATGGTCATCTTTTCCCTTCCATGCAATACTTTTTATTCTTAGACTAACATCTTTCCATGCCTCATCACAAATATACGCCTTGTACACTTCCATGACCCTGTCTTCCAATGAATCCCATTCCGGCTCTTTTATCATACCGGTTACTAACTGCGTTATTTTGTAATTTCCAGAAACAATCTAGCAGCCCTTTTTTGCACCCTCACCAACTCCTGTATTTGATACTTAAAATGTAGGTCCCGTACTACACTATCATATTCAAACAATGGTCTGACCAAAGTTTTGTAACCCAGTTCCTTTACTTCTCTCGAACATCCCCCCCCCCCAAAAAAAAAAAAAAAAATCTCCAACAAGTGTAGGATTTTGAAGCTTTTCCTACTACCTATCCAATGTGTCCTACCCAGTTAAGCTTGTTATCAAATTTAATGCCAAGATATATACATTTCAAGCATTCAACAAGCAATTCTTTGCCCACCTTGTAATCATAATCAATGTTTAGTTTTTTATCTGTGTATCTAATAAGTTGACTATTGTTTGCATTTATCCTTATCCCATGTTTACCAACCCAACTAGATATCCTGTCCAGATCACCCTGCAGCTGTTTACAGTCCTCTGCCGTTTTGATCATTTTATATAGCAATATGTCATCTGCAAATAATCTAATTTCTGATAGTAAACGATCAATACAATTAATTATTCATTAGAATAGTGAATAGCAATGGTCCTAATACGCTACTCAGTGGCACACCAATTTTTACTTCCACCTCTTTTGATACTGCATTTCTACCATAGATTTTTGTTTTCTGCGTTTTCAAGATTTTTGTACCCAGCACATCACTTCCTCATCCACTCCAATAGTTTTTACCTTATTTAATACCATTTTATGGCTCGCTCTGTCAAAAGCCCTTATCGATTTCATCCGAAATCTCTTTCGAACTGAGATTCACATGAATATCCATACCTAAAGCCATGTTGCCTATTGAAAACCACTTGCGCTCCTCACATATATTTCTGATGTGGTTGCATATTAATCTCTCCTGTAATTTACTACCACATATGTCAAACTGACTGGCCTATAATTTTCGACTCTATTTCTCACCCCTCCTTTATGTACCGGCACTCCTATCGCACTTTTCCAATCCTCTGGTAAGCAGCAAGTATCAAGACTCAATTTAAATAATAATTCAAGATAAGGTACAATGTCACATCCTGCAATCTTTAAGGCATCTGTAGTAATATTATCTACACAAGCCCCTTTATGTTTTTTCAGCTTTCTTAGTTTCTTCATGATATCCTCAGGATGAATTTCGAATGTTTTGGTCTGCTCATTTCTAATTGTGTTGTTAAGCTCGTTATCCGATTAAGACCCTCCCGTTTCTGATTCATTGTTTCTAATGCTCTCACTAAACGAGTTACTTAAAATCTCTGCCTTTATCAAATCCTCAGTAACTTCTTCTCCATCATTATCTATGAGCGTCTCATTCCCCTAAGAGTGCTCAAGTGGATACAAGGTCTTAAGTATCGGACGGGGTCTTCAGCAACCGCCAAATTTGGATGGGTATGTTTACATCAATATTGGCTTTTCTCAAGCATTCTACTCGCCGAATCATCAGTACCCATAGATTCTTGTGATCTCTGGGTCTAGTAGGAGGAATCTTGTGCCACCGAACACCAGAATTGGTATTGGAGACTTCCTATCATGCGACTTTTATCTGCCACTTTAAGAGTGACTTTCCGACGGATACGAGCGTGGTGGGTGAGCGGTAACACTCTGGCCTCTCATTCGGGAGAACGCAGGTTCCATTCCACTCAGGCCAACCAGATTTGAGTTTTCCATGGTTTCCTCAAATCACTCCAGGCGAATAGTTCCTTTAACAATTCCTTCCCGTTCCATACTCCCAGTCCTCATGATCTCGAGCTCGACGAGTGTAAGCAAAATAAAAAAACAGTAATATTTAAATTAAATCTAGTGTGTACTTCAAATGCTCACTGTATTAATTTCTCAATAATTATCCTGTCAGTTGTGTTAAAGAGCGAAGAGTTAAATATGCAACTATCATTTAGGAGAAATATGATATTTTAAGTGTTTGAAGGTTCGTCAACGTCGAGCTCAATTGAGACGCTTGGCATTCACTTGAAATAAGTGGTCAGATTAGGGATCGATGCCGTGATCTACCGAATGCGTGGCTCAGTCGTTAATCATTCCTTCCCCAAGCTCTGTTTTGAGTGGTAATGTGAGACAAGTGACGGCAGTATTTCCATTTCACATTTCAATGTTTCACTGCTACGCTGTTACTAATTGGAAGTATCTAGTGACAATTTGAGTTTCCCTTAAAACTTTTCGTCTTACTCTAACAAAATGCTTCCACATTGCTTTATTTACATCAGCAAGAGGTGAAGTTTAGTCATTCCAATTAAAATGAAAAACATTTATTACTTGAATCTGCTTACCTTCACAAAATAAAATCACTATCGTCTCTATTATACTTTGTCCCTCTCTAACATACAGAAAAAATAAAATATTACTTGCAAGAGATAATTAAAAATTATTGAATGGCAAGTGCTAAAATTATACCACCAGAGTGGCTGAGTGTGCTGAGACGCAGCACCCTGTATCGGGGTGGTACAACGGGACCGGGTACGAGCCCGGGTCCTCGCATACCAGGCGTACTGACTGCGGTTTCTAGGTGGGTTCCTGCAGCCATCAAGACGAATGCCGGGAAAGTCCCTAACCTACACTTCATAAACTACAAATTTCAAAAGCAAAAACTACACTTATCACACGTTGAACATAGTTACACGTCACACAGACAAATGTCAACACTTCACTTCCCCTATTAGTAGTGCGACCTGGCACTAGGTATAAAATGCTTGACCGCAAAACCATAGCTCCAAATTTGACCACGCCAACGATGAGTAAAACCCATCGAAGGCAGCCGACTCCAAAATGTTGGGAAAAGGTGGTGAAGAAGAAGAAGAAAGATCGAGTGTTAAAATGATGTGATGTCATATTCTATGTGATCTACATCCGTCTTAATCATTTTTCTCCATTATTCGTAAGATAGTACCAGGTTAATTACAATACTAGGATACACAGCGAGAATTATTTCCGATAAAACAGTGTAATTGTAAATGTGAATAACACACACTCAGCTACCAGGATAAACACGACTTTCCCTTTGGACACTATTCTGATGTACTATTATTGGAAGAGAAGAGAGGATGAGAGTCTTTATGGGGATGAGAGTCTTTATGGGTCGTCGACGTTGACTTTATTGGAACTGGGACAGGATTTCCTGTCTGTTTCGGAACGTTATTGATGGCCTGACCGGGAATCGAACACGCCTTCTGTTGAATACCGCTCACCCACGAGGCTCGGTCTAGTGTTGGCGTTATGTGGTGTCACTGGTAGTCCGTTTCTGTTTTCATTGGCTCGTCCACATCCATATCACAGTCCTTTACCCAACCTCAACTATGAGTAAGTGGCATTATGTGGGCAGCTTCTATTCGGCTGGTAGGCCCTATGCCGCTCAACCTTCCCGCATTTTATCCTTTCCAGTTACAATGAGTGGTGACATTATTTTGGGTCGGCCTTGATATACTCCATCATCCAGAGTCCTTTTACGCAATTTCTGCTTTTTCTTTTTGACCGTATATCGAAATTTTGACTGAAAAATTGTAATCAGATGACCACGGCTGCCAAAATATACAAATAAGTAAACTTGTACGATAATTTCTGTACCGTTAACTATTATCTAGATAAATCAACTTTTGTTTAGTTCCAATTGGATGACGCGTCTGCCGATACACTCTCAAGTAGACTCATTGCTGAGAGGTTGATGACTTCAGTGGCAGCTACAGCTGTCGAAAGTTACCAGTTGTCATTCTTGCTAACTCACTTGTATCTGTTACGTTTTGGAGTTATAGGCGTTCGAAATCTGACACTTTCCGGCGGCAAATTTAAAGACTAGTGTAGCTCAAACGTGGATCGGAGAGTAAATTGTCGTTTGTTCGCGCTGAACATGTTAAACCTCAGTGGATATGCTGCGGATGTAAACAAAGGAAGTACGCGGGGACTACGCCAGATTATCCCACATTGGTATTCCAGCGCGCGCCGCCTTCCGCACGAATTGAAAAAAGAATGTGTTTCTTAAGTAGCCGCTTCTAGAATAACTTGTCGCCACGCCTGCAAATAAGCACGTCGTTTATTCTTTACGGTTGTGAATCGCGCCTGCATGTATAATCTGCTAGCCTTATGGGTGCGGGCGGATGTCTCGTGGTTCCGTGCCAATATTGGGAAGGGCCTGTCCCCAAAATGCGTTCTCCCCTTTCCGCAAGTATCAATTTTGAAGATAGCACGTGCCCTTCGACTACTGCAATTACGTAAATGCTATCTCCATGCTTTCCATGGCTGAGAAATCAGTGCCGAAAGAAGTTTCTTATTTTATTTAATTTTTATCCCGGAAAATTGTATCCAATTACAATAGGAAAACGATAACATTATTAGCTGTCAAATATTTTATGAGAAAACTGGAGATAAATAGTAGTTGTAGGTCAAATTTCGTTGACTTGTTGCATGAATACGATTGCTTACCAGAAAAGTTTATGGTAATGTAAAATAACACAGTCAAAATACAAAAGATGATAAAACAATACCATAAGCATTGAAATCTGGTCAGATATATGGACTAAAGGCTCTTTTAAAATTTGCCAACGGTTATAAATCGTTAGAGTAGTAAAGCAGCTAAACTGAATCATTTAACATGGTGATAAATATAAGGGAACTACAAGTAAGTTTGAATTTAGAGGTTAGCTTGAGTCTGAGAACTTTACAGTGCAACTACTATGCTTCGCTCACCTCGCGATCTACGGCTCTTATAATTATCAAGCTTCTAAGTCGGCGATTGACGTAAAATTTTCATTCCTTAGGGTACGTCGCACCAAGACGGTAGTGTTATGGTTAGCAATCGTTCTTTTCAGCGGCTTTTTGGCAGTTTTTCAACGTGCAGAAGTATTCTGTCACCCACGATACAAGGTGTAAGTTATTCGAACTTGACGCCAAACAAGCGGAATCCTCATCGAAAAAAAGCCGCTACTAGTAAGTCTGTCAACATGCCACACCAAGTCAGTCCTTTCCGTTTATTAGCAATGAGATTGTTAACATAAGATGATCAGTATCTGTAATGCATTATACAAATTGTGGTCTTATGTGAGCGAAAGAGATACGACGTTATTCGACAGCTTGCGTTTAGGTTTACAGTCTCATCCATTAAGGTAGTAATGTTAATAGAAACCAGCTAATTCAAAGACGTGATGATATTCTCTTTCCTCAACTAGGACAAAATAGAGACTCAAAAATCATTGAAGAAAAATGCTATAGTGTTCAATGTCTGATGAGCGAGACAACTCTGGATTACGAGATTTCTGAAAATGTTCCAATTCAAATTTTAGGTCACCAATTAAATCTAAGACAGTAGTGAATGGCGCTTTTGTAGTGGACGATACCAGTATCTCAAAATACCTCCAGATTAATGTCAGGATGTTTCCATAAATAGGCCGTGGCGAATTCATTCGTTTTCGATGTCGACGAACCTTAAAGGACTACTGGTGACAAGTCGAAAAGCGCTCATCCCCACACACCGCGGCCCGAAATCAAGGTATGAAATAGCGGAAATCTGGTCAACAAATACTGCTCGCTGACTACATTAAGCGAACTTGGCGGCAGTAGTTGGGTACCACTGTTGCTAGGTCAGGAAATGTAATCGTCTTGTGCTAGCTCCAGGGAGCAACTTACATAAAACAATATAATAAAGTTGAAGCTGTTGGGAGTTAGCTTAATGCGGCGACAGGGCTTAAGACTTGCTCTTCTCTAATAAAGGAGAGGGTGGAGGGGATTTCTTAACAAGAGTTTGCACTCGGGGGCGAGTGGGCTGTTTTATGCGCGTCGCGGCTTGCGGGAGATTATCCGGCACCTGCGCGCTGCAATCATCACACCAACTTCCCAGGCACAGCTCCAGAGAAACTGATCATACTACTGCTTCATACATTGCGATTAACTTCAGGCTCACATTTTACACTTTCACCCGAAAAACGTTTCAACAATAGAAGATATCAACAGAAAGGTTCTCCAACAAAACATTGTTTCTCATTCGAAAATCAGTTTTAATTCATCTCTTAAAGAATATAAGATGTAGTGTTGTTATATTGGTAGCCTGTGTTCCTGAAGCTCGAAAGGGTCACACACTTCAAATCAATCTGGCAATGAAATGATATTTCTTATATTGGTGTAACAACATGAAATTTGGTCGTATCCTAAAACAGGCTTCCTGTCACAACTAAAAAACTAGGACATAGATAATTCTGTTTCCGATACAAAAGGTATGATAAAAATTCATATGAGATGTCTGAAGGAAGGATCTTATCCAAAAGAAGTCATTTTAAGATATGTAAAGAAAAACAACAGCCTTCATAATAGAGCTCAGCTTCAAATTCTTAAACACTTTCTGTTTCGGGGGAGGATATTTGTCTTTCAGGACTACAACGATAATTCATTTTATTACATAAGCTGTGAAAAGAGTATTACATCTTAGTGATTCCAAGGATAATTTCATCTGAAATTGTTCGATAGAGGTACCCTAAAATTGTTTCGGTTGGACAAAGGGTGCTTTAATCCACGAGGTAACACTTTCCCACCTTTGAGTTATTCCGCAGGGCTGTGGCTGAAATAATTTTTTTTGCAGTAATAATCGCTAACTAGCCGTTCACAAACTATTCAATTCAACAATCATTTTCCCATCACAATCCAGGTGCTTAGGCTAGCGCAGACGTATACAATTTTCCAACTGCACTAATGATTGTAATTCTGTGCTACGATATCGTGAGCTGGCAGATATTAGCAAGCGCTTGTAGTCGGCCGGTAATGTGTTAGGGCGAAGAAGAGCTGATATGTTGCGGTTCCCAGTCCTTACCAAATGACCGCAACTTCCTGTCTCAACAGTCCCGATCTTTTACGGCAACGTTTCACTCTTCCATTGAGTGCAGTATCGCTCTGTTCATTCTTGAAGTGTTTGTTCTATTTATTTTCATCTGAAACCTTGTTCATCATTGTTTTTTTTCTGCTTCGGCTCGTAGACATCGACATTGATATCGAGGTTATTAGAACCGGGAGAGGATTGGGGGAGAGGGTAAGGAACGGGAAGGAATTCATCCGTGCCCTTTTGAAGGAATCATCACAAAACTTACCTGCAGTGATTTCGTGAGACCAGTATCTGGATGCACGGACAGGAATTCGAACCTGCGTCCTCACGAATCCAAGTTCCTAGCGTCACCGTTCATACGCTGGATTCGGTTGCCCTTCGTACTGAGTGCGATTGTTCGTCGTGCATAATATACCTACTATCTTGTAAATGTGACTGACCTTGAATTTACAACTATCTACCTTCATATCCGTCACATTGATCAGTTTTACTGCATGAATTCGGTGCGAGGGATTCTGGAGAGCTTGGTGCAACAGGAATTTCACTGTCAAGCTGGGATTCGTCAGTAAGGAGGTACCGAGCGTGGTGGGTGAACGGTTAACGTTCTGGCCTCGCATTCAGGAGGACGCGGGTTCGAATCCCCGTCCGGGCATCCAGATTTGGATTTTCCATGGTTTCCCCAAATCACTCCAGGTGAATGCCGGGATGCTTCCTTCAAAAAGGCCATGGCTGAATTCCTTCCCGTCAAATCCGATTACGTTATGAGTGGGTATTTTTTAACTATCGGTAACAGGTGAATTATTTAAAAGATTTAAATGTACAGCTTTATTTTTGCTTGTGCTTAACGTCTTGTCTATTACGCTAAGTCACCATTTCTGCGCGAACCCAATTATCTTCACCCTGACAACTATTACGTTCTTCTTTATAAGAAATATTAAATTTAAGGATATCGGCGGAGCTAGCCTGTTACGGAATCTGAATGTTAGGTCCAGTCAAGAGACACCAAATTTAGGAGACCAAAATTTTGGTGTCTCTGTTTGCGGATGATTGTGTTAAATGAGATTAATGTTTATTTAAATACAGTGTCAAAAGAAGTGACTCGGGCACCTGTGGTGTTCTTTTATAGAAAGTCACTTAAGGGTTTCCTTAAAACTGACGACTGGTTGAACGAAGATGGCATTTGATAGCTTAAGGCGAGAATTGAAACATAAAAATTGTAGACAGGTGATAGATGTCCAAGTTTCACAATTTAGCTACAATGTATTGTTTTTATTCGGTGATTTTGATATACATCTAAATTATTTAATTTTTGGCTCAGGTGAATACCTGATTTCTCAGTTATCCAAAAAATTCCAGACTTGGACGGTCTTACCTGCAGGGTGCCTGCGATGGGGGAAAATCACTCATCTGTCATTTGCCTCGCTTAGGAGCTTTCTTCATATGCCGTAGCACAGGAAAAGCAAATTTTACTTCGAGGATTGTGCAGTTTAGTAATTTGAAGAAGTTGTTTTCGCTGAGTCACGACAACCATGTTAGAGCAGTAACCGGGTTTGCTCTCATGTAATTGGTAGGCGCTCAGTTTCGAGCTCTCCAAATTAATACATTTCATTATATGTGGCTTTGCTTCTTAATTATTTACGTATAACGTTCGATCTGTGTTTTTGCAGGTCATTTTATCCAGATGATTAATAAATAATTATATAATGTCGATATGACAGTTGGGTTATAGCGTTTTGAACAAAGTTCTGAATATCTACACTTCAGTGTTACTTTATACTCACTTTAGTCAATACGTTGTTATTAGGAGGTTGCTTAGTGCGTTTAGATTCATACGTATACATGAAGCTCGAAGGTAAAAAAATTATTACTCAACTCTAATTTTAAAAGACATCTTAATAATGATTTCATTTTAGTTAAATTTCTTCTTTTTTTTGTCAGCTTAAAATCAAATTTATACCTAGACAATGTTCCATTAGTCTAATACTAGAATTTTTTGTTGGTTAGCTGAGTAATTCTGCTGACAATTCCAAAAATCAAATATAAATTACGCATACATAATACTTTATACCACAATATAAATGAATTGCATCCTTTTATTCATTTCATAACTTAAACAAGTATTTTAAGTTGGCAGAATCGAATTATCATCACTATTACTGGCGACAGAGATAATTAGAAGATAAAAAATAATATAAAGTAAACACCGTGTTGGGGAATAATTACCTTTTTTTGGTTTGTTCTCAAGCACTGTTATAATTCTGAGTGCAATGTAGCAATTTTAAAGCTTATTTTTCCTGTGAAACGAAACATACTAGTACGAGAAAATCTGTAAGTGAATTGAATGCTTTGTGTTGACGACGCGATATGAGTCGGCGGGCGTATTGCGGTAGTGATTCGTGTGGGGTCTGACGTAGACAAGGTGGAGACAGAAGACCGGTGGTCGCCTTGAGAGAATGTCGTAAAGTGCGCCTCACTCTGCAGGGGTAATTGTGTAATGAAGGCCTGGGGGCCCCCGGTCTTAAAAAGTTATTAGTGTGTTGTGTCCGAGGTTACGAGCGGCTGCAGCCACATTACGGGATTACATTCCGACCCCAATCCCTGGGGTCCGTGGTCTCTCCTTCGAGGATTGCCATACTGCGGGGCGCTCAAACACAACTAACCAACTGTCCTACCGAAAACAGGTTTCTAGCATTATCAGCTGGAAGTTGATAATCTTTAATTCTAAAAACATTAAGAGCAGATTCTTGTATTTGTAATCTGTTCCTTTTATGAACTCTCTTATTTTCATCTTTAGTTTTTCTCGTCACGAAATTGGTTGTGCTATATAGGTATCATAGATTTTTTTTTTTGCTTATGGTTTTACGCCTCGCCGACATCGCATTAGAGGCGGGAAAGGTCTGAAGACTAGGAACGGGAAGCAATTAGGCCGTGGCCTTTTTGAAGGAAGCATCCCGGCATTCGCCTGGAGTGATTTGGGGAAACCATGGAAAATCCAAATCTGGATGCTCGGACGGGGATTCAAACCCGCGTCCTCCCGAATGTGAAGCCAGAGCGTTAACCGCTTACCCACCACGCTGGATCATAGGCCCAGAAAAGAGTGCAGTGGAGTTTCTCCGAATAATGTGCCGTCCCTCAAATTTAGATATTTTAAAGAACACGAAAATTCGTGTCGCATGCTTTACAAATCGCGGAGAAACACACTTGGTTAACTCATTATTAAGTAACCACCTTCACATACAGAAGAGATTGTAGCAAAAGTACTTTAGGTGGAAAGATGAGTAAACATGTACCATTTGTTTCTTAGCTAATATTGTTCAATACTATTCAAGTATTACCACTATCATATGTACTGGATAAATCGAATGTAATACTGTGTGTTAGTGAGGAAGCTACAGCATGACATCAACATTATGATAATATAAAAGATACCGAACCGTATGGTATGCCTACCCGACATATACTTGGACGTTTTTATTTTTATTCACCTTTTAATGTTGTCCAGAATACCTTTTACAGAGTTTTACTATCTTCAATTTTTTTCTTTTCCACTGACACGTATATTTTCTTTGGAATTCTTATCATCCTTTCTTAATCATCAATTCTCTTTATATGTCAATTCCAGGGTTATGGTTTCTATTTTTCGAGTCTGCTTATTAAACGCTTTATATGTATGCATGAATGTAATGGAATATTTTAATTCAAATTTCCCCCACTTCAAGAAGTCGAAATTGTTTGAAATTTTGAACAAGTATTACAAACGGATGACAATACAACGATCTCAGAGCTAACTCCTCATATTCTCAATACTTTGACATTAACAACAGAAAAGTGGTTGAATGTAAGGTTATCATTCAGTTTAATATTCACCTACTTTTATTAGTCCGAATTGTGTGAAATTTTGCACACCTGTTACGAACCGACGGCAGTACAATAATTTAATAGCTATGTTCTGATATTCTCTTTACCTGACTGTAACAACAGAAAAATGTTTACATGTAGTAGAAGTTTTCAATTTAATTTTAACCCACTTCCAGACGTCCGAATTGTTTAAAACTTATACACCTATTAAGAACCGATGACAATATGACAAGACAATAATGTCTCAGCAATGTCCAGCTAATCTTATTACTTTTGCACTAACAATAGACAAGTAGACTTTTGTGTGCAACATTCTAGGCATGCGCACTTAACGAAACCTTGATGCAAGCTGCTCCAATTGTGTCTGCTGTTACAGTGATTATTGGCTACGCCGTTTTGAGTTTTTTCGTACTATTATAAGAGAGTAGTCTTCTACGTTTACCCTGCTATCTCGCTTGTTGCAGGGATCTCTATTCAACTGTTCATTACTCTCGGGAATATTTATGAAAAATGCAACTAACGACACAAAGAAAAAGAATATTGGTGAAGAAAAACCAACCACCAAAAATGCAACTTTTTTTTCATTTTTTTTTTTTTTAGCTATGTGAACTGAAAGTTAGAAACAATATATTTGTTTAAATTAAAAAACAAGATTTTGTAGCAATGTGAAATAAAAATGATCTTTAAATATAAAGATTTTCTTCAATAGTGATAGGATGTCCCACAATTCAGTATAAACTAATTTTCTGAGTAAGCAAAAAATGAGAATAATATCGTTGATTAAAAAAACAGTGGGATGCTATCTAATTACTTTCCGTGGTAACTCTTCCTTAAGGAATAGCTCGAGATAAATGATATAAGACAATTGATAGATAATTATAATAATTCCGCGTGGTTGTAATGACCTTTACAGGGTTTCTATTGGCTGCGGAGTTGTCAGTTGATTCAAATTGATTTTTTTCATAACATCTTCTATGAACAGGAACTATCCCATTTATTAGGATATAAATAATAATATTTTCCGGAAATACTCCTATCTTCGCATCTTCTTTAGAGAGAGCACTCGAAATATAAGAACTTTTACTCTATTTTGAACAGCTAGTCCACCTTTATATTTGTTAATGCTGCAGAATTCTATTTTATTAAATGTAGTAAAAGGAGTTTGAATATTGATACACCTTACCGAGACAAGAAATCAAATTTAAATTATAGGTGTGCTTCAGCATATATTGAGCTCTCTTTTTTGCGAAAACACTTGAGGGACACAGATATCCTGACGAATCATAATGAATTAGTTATGGAAAGCCGTGTTTACAGAGGCATATCGGGACATCGCTAATATGAACATTGTTCCAGAGATAATTACTGTGATTTCATAATTCTCAAAGCACCACATTTTCTGGGTAGCCGTACTGCTAAGCTGGCGGGAGCAAATAAAGTAATTAGAAAACGAGGAAATAGAGCGTCTTTTGTAAACAACACCATTAAGGTTTTCTTATGGTGCTTCCATTTTTTCTAATAAAATATAACTTAGTAATTAGAAGCTTGTTTGGGTTCCCCAAAGGGGACATACCATGTTGATGTATGCAGATAGAATGACTTAGTTATTTCTTTCCCGACTGACAGATTAATGTGGAATCTCAAATTCAGATCAGTAGAAGTAGAACAACGCCTTGAAAACAGTTTATCAGATGCATGTGTGTATTTCTGCGTGAACCCAATTATCTTCACACTGACAACTATTACGTTCTTGTTCTTGAGAAATATTAATTTTTAAGGATATCGGCGGAGCTAGCCTGAACAGTTCCCAGTTTTGTTTACGCAGTCAGATGATAGGAGAGCTCGTTGGTGTATCTCTACTAGGAGTAGATGTTGTTCCTAGTTATTCTGTAACGTGCGCTATTTACTTGCAGAGGAAGTGACAAAATAGTAGAGGGTATACGTGTATAAGAGCGCAGGGGCTTCAAGAGCGTCAGTGCGCATGCGTGGTGCGGCTCGCCACCTCTTAAGCCATGCTGTCGTTCCATTATAAGTGGTCACTAAACGATCAATAATATTGACAAGGGTGGAAGCGCACCAGTGCACATTTGTAGTATGTATTCCTCTCCACATTCTCAATTGTGCTGCCGTCCCAGTGCAAGGGGATCTCACGCGATTCATAATATTGACAATCCCTTGTTTATAAGTAGGAATACTTTTCAAACTGACCGGGGCTAGCAGCGCGACATTGCGCATGCGTGATGCTCCTTGCCACCTTCTGTGAGAACGTTGCTGTCGCCCCATTCCAAGCGGATCTCACACCATTAATGCACTGACAATCCCATTATTCTAAGGATTTTTCAAATTGACAGGGGTTAGTAGTGCGTCAGTGCGCATGCGCGCGGTATTTTTTGTCACCTTCTGAGTGTTGCTGTCATTCCATTATAAACGGATCTCACGCGATTGAATAAAACTGACAGTACCCTGTTTAGGACTTTTCAAATTGGCCGCGGCTAGCAGCCATCTTCACAGTGTCTCTGTCGCCCCATTATAAGTGAACCTTTACGATTATTAATAATGTGATAAAATAATATGTAGGTATATTGAAAATAAAATTGATGAAATGAACAATAAATACAATACTACGAAAACATGCCTTAATATATCTTATGGAACATATACAATCATTTCAGACGTTTCATCATGAATTATATAAGGTCAACATTTTTTAGAACCAGAGCATTTAAAGACGGAGCTGAGTCGACTGGGGATAAATTATATACGTGGAAGCAATAGACCTTAGAACTATAATCCGTCTACGAATCGAACCGCAATCTATCAAAATTCGTAATACTTCCAGTAAATAAACAAGACGGGTGTATTTATATTCTTGTAGACTTACCGATATAACCTCTAACGGTCTTAAAGATATCATTAACCTCATCTAGTATTGAAAAAAGACATACCATGAACTGTTGGCGTTCCGTGACAAGGCATATGGAGAATAGAAATTTAGATGATTGGCCAGGAACTCAAATCCACTTCCTCCGAATAACAAACAGGTCGCTTGGAAAACGTACCCAGTGATTCAAAAACACTGAAAGTTGCGTATTAACATCTCACATCTGAAATCGAGCGCCTCTTACCGTCGTCAGGGCAAAGAAATACTTTAAAAATTCTCCTCGCTTCTGATTGGGTACATAAAAGCCTCAAAACCGGCGTCGCATCTTATTGACTGAGAGCTATCTACAAAGCGGTGTTCTACATCTACTCAGAGTGATCATGTTCGGCACACAAACAAAGCAAATTTGTTTGAAACAATGATCATGTCAAATGCCTGCTAAATGCCTACAGTACCTTCAGCTTTTAAAGAAAACACTTTAGCGGTGAGTTACTGGGTGGCTCCACAGTAGTTGAAAACAATACTTTTCGGTTGCACTTGACGTGTCAGACAAGCTGATTCATCTTCTTTTCTCTTATCCCGCTACTGCAAGGTCGGCATTTTTGATTCGTTTGGGATATTCCCTGCTTGTCGCTGAACCTGACGCCTCCCGGGGAGGGAAACTGTGTTTGCATCTGTATGCGTAACGTGTAACTATGTTCAGTGTTTGCTATATGTATAGCTTATGAGGCAGATATTTGGTACCGCCCCCGTATTCGCATTGCTGTCTGCGGGGAATCGCCTAAAACAGCAACCAGGATGGCCGGTACGATGGGACAAGGACTCGATCCAGTGCACTGAGCCACACTGGCAGATACTATCCAAAAACGGTATTAGCCTACCGAATAAGAATTTAAGTGGCTTTGTTTTGTAAATTTTGACGTGTTACTTAACCAGTCAACCTTAGTGTATTTAAATGACTATCAAGTGAATTTATTTATCTTCAAGTATTCTTTCGCTTATTCAAGACAACGCACGACACATCCAACACTTACACTAAACACTTATGCCGTTGGCCAGACTCAGACCGGCGACCTTATCTGGTAACAATGGATCTTTTGACTTGATTAATACTGTGCAGTGCTTAAGTAAATGAATACTTATGCTTTTTATGAAACAACGCAAGAATGTGGATTTAGCACTTTAGCAAACAGACCGAACGCATTATTCTGATCCAAGTGTTCGGTAAAATAGTTGTCACACGAGCCCGATGCCTTCTGGCGTATGATTCCTGGCTGTAGCTGAATTTTTCATTTAAAATACGTTACATTCAGTTATAACTTGCGACTTGCTCATACGTGCTAGCGCTCCTTGATGAATCACTGTTCCCAAGGGAGCGTGCATTAACCACGTAGCTCCATTTTGCCCTCCTTTGAACCCCCCTCCCCCCCCCCCCCACGTAGCCCAACGTGACTTTTGCCTCAACCCCCGCCCCCCTCACGTAGCACGTAGATTTTTTTCTCCTTTGATCCCAGCTGACATTTTGTACTGTTTTCTCTTGTCAGACTATTGTTAATTGCATATGGAGATAATTAGCTGAGGGAAATAAATATTCAAATGCTGTTGTGAGTTCTGTCCCTCATTTTACCGGTGAAAAATGTTATGAAAGGAAAGCTACGTGGTCTGGCTCGGAACCCCCCCCCCTCCCCCCACGTAACCCAGCGTAGCATTCCAGCCGGCCCCTCCCCCCCCCCCCCCATGGACCGAGCCACGTAGTTTGTGCACGGTCCACAATTGTTTCTGTAATGTCTGAAGGATAGAAAATGTAATTTGTACGATCTACTTGAAAAAAAAAAAAAAAAATAGTTCAAAACTACTAAAAACACGCTTTTGTAGTAATGTGAACTAAAAAGATACAAATAATATTTAAATACAATGTTTTCGTTCAGGTGCTTGATATCTGTTACCTTACATTTTTTATAGCTAACTATTCGTAAAGGTAGGGTCGTTATAATAAGTAAGTAAAGAGCACCCCACGCTATTTATTACATTAAAGTTCATCTTTTGGTCAATTACTTTATTCTCATTTTAAGCTTATTTAAAAAATTAAGTAATACTGAATTGTCTGACATCTTATCACTGTTGAACAAAATCATTGTATTTATAGATTATTTTTATTCTTTTATATCACATTGCTATAAAATCATGTTTCTAGTTTTTTTAAACCACAGTTTTTTTTTTTTTTGTTGTTGTTGTTGTTTTTTGTTACATGAGGGGTTGACCGTTTTGCTGGTTGTTGTTCATATATTCTTTACTTCACATTTTCCTAACAGTATTTTTGTTTTTACTGTGTCAGCACTAACTTCGTACTACTGAATATCGCTGGTATCATTGTGGCTTTATATACTCCTACATTGTTTTTTATGGTTGTATTTATACTGCGCCATATAAGAACTTTTACTTAACACTACTCAAGGTTATTTGCTAATTGTAGTGATATGAAATATTTAGTGATGGCGATCGCGGAAATCTTGCGTTGCGAAAGTTAGCAGCTAAACAAACAAACAAACAAAAAAGAACGATGAACAACAAAAATAAAACTGCGTATGAATATCAAATAGACCGTCAACTAGAATAAATAAATAATTCATTTTACCACTTGAGTGTTGTAACAAAATAGTAACTTCAGAATTGAACTTTATGAATGACTAATTCATTGCAACGCTTAGGATACAACAGCCTGGAAACTAGAGGATGTTCTTTCAGCGCAAGCTATTGACTACCAGCTGATCCTACACTTTAACTTAAGACTATGATCACAAAAATGTATTTGTAGGAATAAGATACCGTATGGAAATCTTCAAATACTGGAATGAAAAGGAGAGACCTTTTGAAACATGCGGTATGGTGTACTGCAGACAGTAAAGTGAAAAATGTAGATATCAGTATTTCAATGGATGTTCGAGCTGTTGAATAGCAACATTTCTAAATTCTTTTCATATCATATCTATTGCTGTGCTGCTAACATATGTCGGTTAGCATAATTACCGCAGAAATCACCATCCGATTTACATTAAATTTTAGATTTAGGTTCTAAATTTTGTGAGGTATATTGTTATGTTTTGCATTCAATTATTTAGATACTTTTTCAGTACCGATAGCAGCAGGTAAGCCGTAACATTCTGGCCTCTCATTCTGGAGCACAGGGTTCGAATCCCAGTCCGGCCACCAAGATTTGGGTTTTCCATGGTTTCTCCAAATCTTTCCAGGCGAATGTTGGGACGATTCCTTCAAAATGTCAAAGCCGACCTTCTTTCCGTACTTTGCCACCAGTCCCTTCTGCTTTTAATGACCATTAAAGAAAATACTTTCCGGTACAGTTATTTTATAATTTCGATATGTTTACATGAAAATAATATAAGCTGTAATATCAGTGCCTGTTTTATGAAAATTAAAGTTGAATTGTAAGAGTCTGTTATATTTGCTAGGCATTCTCAAGCAGAAGTAATTCTATTAATAACATTTTGCATTTAGTGGTAAAAATCAAAACTTCGTCGTAGTTAAATTTCAGAGTGTTTTCTTCTATTAGAAGCACACATAACTACAATTTTGTTTATGTATTGTGTAATATATTGTGAAATAACCATGAGCTTTTAACTTCTGAGTATCTCATCAGTTAATTAATGTAATTAACAGGGAGAATGATTTATTTATTAATGCCTAGAAGCTTACTTTTTTAAAATGTCAGAATACGCTACGAATATGATGAAAAATAGTGGTTAAGGTGATTAGAAATGTTTGAGTCGTTGCTATTGAAATTGTATACTTTAGTTAAAGGTATTATCAGGCATGAACAGTAGTTACCATAATTTGTCTCAGGATAATGGTATTTAAAGTATCATTTGAAACCTCTAACTTATGGGTTTTATTATTTAATAATCATTACTGTTGAAGTTTGAGGCAAATTAAGGAAACTTGGGTAGTTGAAAAGGTATTTTAATGATAGCAAAATTTTTGCCACAATCCTCAGCAATTTTTAGTCCTCGGGATGGAACCGGCTGGGATCGCGTAGACTGGGCGCCTCACAGAGCTGCCCAGCAAATAGTTTCTATATGTGCCTTAGTGGATACTGGGAACAGTCTCATATATCGTTTCCGTCGTCGCTAAAACGTGTAAGAAAATTATGAAGTATTAACATTAGTGCATGTATAAATCACATGGCTATCTGTTGAGCTACACCTTCGAAAGTATCAGTACCAGTAGTGTAACTCTTTAGAGATTCTCTTTTGTCTGTGTTATAATAATTTATACAAGACATTGTAGTAATCTTTATGAGATCCATGTATGTCACTGTTTCATACTTGATGCCTGTGTTGTTAAACTGGTTGGTGCAGTTCTACCAATCCTGGAGGGTCAACGGTAGTGCTCGGTCCCGGCGGTCAAATCCCCGTCCGGCCATCCAGATTTCGGTTTTCTATTATTTCCCTAGATCACTCCAGGTGAATTCCGGTATGGTACTTTCGAAAGGCCACAACGTAGTTTCTGCCTCTAATGACCCCGACATTGACGAACCGTAAAACCTTAAGCAAGAGACAGTAAAAATTTTCAGTACTCTACCCCAATCTTTCCTTGCAACGGTTGTATCCTGCATCCCTTTGAATCTATTTGGTATTCTCATCTTGAATTCTTCAATTTTGGTTTGTTCTAAGGTGAAACTCACCATTCCCTGATGGCTCTGTATTTTTAGTGATGTTCAGACACACATGTCTCCTCCATTGTGATGTGATCCAGTGATTTGTCCTTCAACTTATTTATCACCTCAAATAATGATATTGAAGTTGTTGTTGCCAGCTTTACCTTGAGCAGATGTCCACAAATTTTTAACGACAGAATTAGATGTAAATGTGTAGGGTATATCAACGCTCTATAATTTTAAGTCTCTATGCCTTCTCTAAAAATGTTATGATATTTTGGTTTCCAGTTACTTTTAATAGCACAGTATGTTTAGAACGGTATGCGTTGTACCTACGAATTATGTCAGTAAACCAAAAAAACTTGACCGTGCTTATCCAAAAACAGAAAAAGTGATAGACATACAAAAATTTTCCGTCCAGGAGGAAGTACAGAATATTGGTTATGAAATAACAAAAGAGCATTTAAAAAAAATCATTCCATTTTAGAGAAGTGATTTCAGTTGAAGGAATATCTGATTGTCATTATCATGTGGCTTTACGCTTCGCGTAAGTAGAGGTCATTACAGTCGGGAAAGGCCTTTTAAAGGAAACATCCCGGCATTCACATGGAGCGAATTTGGTGAAACCTTGGAAAATCAAAATCTGGATGGCGGAACGGGGGGATTCGAATCCTCGTCCTCCCGAATGCGAGGCCAGAGCTTTACCGCTACCCGCCATGCTAGATCATTTTTTCACTGTGTTAAAACTCCAAATTACATCCCTTCGAGATTCAGCATGATAGAAATAATCTTGACAATGCGTATTAGAATACGCATTTTCTGCTTGAAAAAAGTTATTAATATTCCACTCAGTTTTAAAATATGTTTACAAATTTTGATGAAGTGAAAAACTGACTTTCCAGTTCTCTTAGAGCCGTGACTGTAATACTATATACAGGTAACTGATATAACATTTTTACAACTCCTTTTTCCCGTACATCCGTAACATTCCAGGTACCAAAAATGTTTTAACACTCTTTATGAAGTTTCTCGCATGGTTAATGAAAAGCAGTGAGATCGTTGTTTCCTTGAAAGAATCCAATTGATTCTGAATTACATAGGTAGAGCCACAGCTAGCGCCAGAAGAAAAGCTATCTGCCTACGACAAAAACACATGCAACCGCGTCCGTACAGTTGTATTGGACTCGCCGCGCCTGTAATCAAGAATTTCACACCACAAAAAAACCAGGGAGACGGAGAGAGAGAAGTTGTGCCACAGCGTTCACGACAAGTATCAGTAATATGGACGTAAATTTGACTCCATTTAGTGTTATTACTGCAGGAGACATATATGTCCAGCGTCGATTATAAGTTAATAGCTAATGGAAATGTAGCTGATAGTGTAAAATTGCGCTAAAGTTTGTAGCTTTCCTTTAAAAAAAAAAAAAAGATTTGACACTCTTGAATGTGCAGCCGTTTCAAGTGCCTTAGGATTTTTCTTTTAAGTGTGATCTGTATTTTATGAACTACAGCTACCCATACATAAAAACTTTTGTAATTTCAGTTGTATTCTTTATAATGTAAACAAACACGACAGAAAATAAACATCTTAATAAAAGAACAAATGCATGCCCAAGAAAGGACTCGAACCAGTAGCCCTCAAAATGGGAGGGCTAGGCCACCGAGACTAAATAGAAGTTTTTTAAAAAATTTATTTATTTTATTAGGGTTTAAGGCTCATTGGCAACGAAATAATTGGTTCCGGGAGTAGATTGTGGACAATTATCTGTAAGAATATCGGCTATGGTTATTTTTAACGAGCTGTTCCGGCATTTGCTTTGAGTAATTACGGAAAACCATCAAAACAGAAATCTGTATGGCTGTACTGCGGTCGGACCCACGATCTCCTGAGTTGACGTAACTAGGTCAAGATCTCGGCGCTAACATGTCGCCTGAAGTTTCAGTACTGATTGCTTGAACAGAAGTGCTGAAGAGTTTAATGTATGTTATAGCATCAGCATTAAGTGTAAATAGTGTTTCCAGTACTTTAAATACGGTTGACGTTCTTTACGCAAATTTTTGAAGGAATTATTTCGTTAAAGATTTTTCGCTTTTTCACGGAACACGTGTTGAGATTACTTAGCCTAAGCACTCAGGAATTGAAAAAGTCCACTCAGTTCCCACAGGAAGTTCCGAAGGCTCACTTCAGGATGATGCTGCTACGTTTTAGTACAAATCGTGCGAGGTATAGGGGGCCTACAGTTTAAGGTGGAATTCGAACTACGAAGCGTCCTAGCATCTTCACATTAGCAAAGTAAAGCTTTTCAAGAAGAGTGAAGGTCAATTTTAAGACCAGTATAAATTCCAGCAGAGACCGTGATTGGAATCGGGGACCTATCCTAGTCAAATGCCTTAACCGAGTCACCAGACTGCTCGCTATACATTTTTAAATGGGTACAAAAAAATCATAAATTTGGAGTTTTGCCCTCTGAATCATGGACGAAATATGATACGTCTATCCTACACGTTAACTGGTGACATAAGTTATAACCATGAGAAATTTCGTTGAAATCACTAAGAAGCGTGCACAGATAGACAAAAATTAAAATTTATGGTTCTAGTCTCTTGTGTCTTGTGGAAGTTCTGTATGTTCTAATCAGGATAAAAAGTATCCTATATCCTGACCAACGACATTAGCTGCCACTGTGTGCACTTGTGCAGTTTAGTTGAAAATCCGTCCATTAGTTTCTGTATGAGCATACACAAAGACAGAAAAAATTCTAGATTTGGCGGGTTTGGCATGGCTATAGTCAGTAGTTTACATTGAATTTTCTCTTTCTGATATAAATTTCATGTTCAGACACAACTTTTATACAATTTTTTATATGATGAATACAGATTACATCTTAGAACAACTAGCATGGTCGAAGCCGAGCATTTTTCGCAGACTCTATTGTAAGTATGAAAAGCGTAACTTAGTACACAGCCAGAATGCTCCATGATGTCAGTGTTTGCAGTTTAACATGAGACTCGAACCACAAAGCCTTCAAAGTTTGTATCACATGTACTAAGCCAGCTATGCCAGGTGTAAAGGCGAAGTTCAGACAGGCAGTCCATCACTGAGCAACCGGAATGATAGCGACAACAGGACACAAACGATAATCCATGTTTGTTTCCACAGTGCAGTAATTTCAGCTTCAAATTACCTTGCTGCAATTAGTAGTGCTGATTTAAAGTTGTGGGCGTAAATTTTGTAGACGATTCATACGTTTGAACAGAAAATAATTTATGTGCTTCAGTGGTGTCATTGTCAGTTACTACTTTGGAAAAAAAACTAAAGTACGTTTGTTTAGCTTGTTTTAATGGCTAAATTTTTATTAAACTTCTGTAAACTCGTGTGAAATTGTTTGTGGGAAACAGAAGATTAACTACCTCAACAGTTTGGATTTAACTTGTGGCTGCAATGTTTTCTTTATGTGCTCGTCATGCGTTGTTTGTACTCGCGTGAATTATGATTCAAGAAAAAACTCTAATAAATTGGTTCGATTGTTTGTAATGAATAATTATGGATTTTATTTTGCAGTTTAGATTTCGATATGAATGTCATTATGCTAGACTAATACAAAGTAATACAGTAAGACATCTTTATTATGAATCGGTGACTATGTGATTCATTCACTGAATAATCAGTTGGCCGGTGCGACATCAATGCACCTAGCGTAACTTTACTGTGGTATTCTAATCAGGCAATGAATGAAAACAGGAAGTGTGACCACGAGACTTCTTTATCAGGTTCTCTTTTAGATTCAACGTCTAACAAGTTAGCAGAAATCCCATAGTAATTACTGGTCGCTTGCAAATATGTGCCACCCACCTTGAGTGTTTATGCTGGCACACTTCAGTGATAAAATAAAACATCTGACACAATCTGTTACGACTCTTCAGTGAACAAAAAATACTGTAGCTGCATACAACTCACTAGAAGTGACAGATCTAGATGAAGCGGTAAATCCTACGAACAACCACACACGCACACTTATGTTTGCAATCCAAACAAACGCCATGCGCGCGTACACACATACACAACTCTAAAATCGTATTTTACACTAATAAGAGTGATTATTTCTATAACTGAGACAGCTGGATTTGGACGTTAAGCCTGTCTGTCAGCTTCCGGAATACTACGCTATAGCATCCGGCACCTGGTTTCATACTTTCCCTACTTTCATCCCTGTGCACAAGACACTGCACTTAACACACACTAATTATGGTTACCCACACATATAATAACACTTGAATTTGAAGGGAAAAACTGACCAACCTACCTCTTTATAATTCCTACTGGTATTTAAAACCAGCCTTAAGGCTGAAAACTGTCAGTTGTAACGTTTTATGAAATATGACATGCATGTGGCGTGTTAATTATGGAATGTATTTTCGATAGTGGTACTCAAAGGACTGAATAACCGGACTGGTTTCAACTTTACCGTCTCCGGTTGCTGGTCAACCAGTGGTGGACCGTTCATGTCTACACCTGTTTGTGAACAGTGTAAGCAATATTCCGTATAATAAATATTAATTCTGTTTCTAACTGTATATTTTCTATTTCCTGGGCGTAAGTTAGGGATCTACCCAGCATTTTCCAAGTAGATTACGAAAGAACTGTAATCGGTACCGAGCGTGGTGGTGAAACGGCTAGCGTTCTGGCATCGCATTCGGGAGGACGGCGGTTCGAATCCCCGTCCGTGCATCCAGATTTGGGTTTTCCATGGTTTCCCAAATCACTCCAGGCAAATGCCGGGATGCTTCCTTCAAAAGGACATGGCCGAATTCCTTCCCATTCCTTGCCCCCCAATCCTTTCCCGTCTCTAAAGACCTCGCTGTTAGAGAGACGTTAAGCAGATTAAAAAAAAAAATGTAATCGGGAGAACTGGTAAACCGAACATTAGGTTTACACCTCCCGATGCCACTGTGGTAGGGCTTTATCACGAGAGTAGCTGAAAGTAAGATTAAACATCACGACAGAATTATTTCTGTTTCACTCCAATTTACCCTGGAAACAAATTGGTTTATTGTAATATATCTTTGCACCTTTGCAGGTTGTTATAAATAATAACCATGAAGTATTTGATGCGAAATGGCTGGAAGTTAGTAAATTACCAGTGATATGAAATATCGCTTAAAATGGTTGGTTGATTATTAGACAGTGACAGCATCCCGTTAGCCTGCTTGATTGAGATGCTGGGTCAAGAGCGACCGTGAATGGTGATCATGTGTCAACTCCGCTAAACATTATGCTTGTCAGGTTTCTGCTGATATCATTTGTTTGTTGCAAGATAAATGACAACGAAGGAGAAAGCAAGCTATTACTACTGTGTGAAAGTGCGACAGTAATCGTAAAATCAGTTCGTGTTGATATAGTGTCCCAGTAAAAAACTTTTACATCCATTTTAATTTCTAGGAATTTATTTTATCTATATTGTGTACCCTTCGACAGGAGTATCCATTTTCAAAACTAAAGATTTCTGTGAATGAGAAATTTGGCAAGTAATTTTTAAGAGTTTTTGAGGGACAGAAATATTGAGCCGTGAGGGTGTATAGAGGGTGAACTATAACATTCTGGACACATACTTCAAACATTCGGGTTCCGTTTTTGGTCCGTCCGACCAGAATTTGATTTTCGAACACATCATGAAATTACTCAAGGCTAAGATTAAGATGGTGCTTTCAAAAAGGCCATAGCCATTTTCCTTCCCATTACTTTTCTATAATCCTATGGAAGTTTCTATTTAGAGTTTTCGTCGACATCGAGATCATTATAGCCGGAAAAAAATTGGGGGCTGGGAGTGGAAAGGAAATCATGTCATAATATTTATAAAGGAACTGTCCCGGCAGCCGCCTGGGATTATTTAGGAAAATCGGGGAAAACTGCAATGGAACAACTGCCTTATCGGGGAATCGAACCCGAATTCCAACTCAACTGCTCACCTCCCGCGACGCTCGATAAACCAAGCAAAAGAATCATTCGGATGTTCTCATCTTCCTATCACCGAATTTTCCAAAAATAGTGGAAAGATTTAAATTTGTAATTGCTCAATACATCAAAATTTCAACTAGGTAATTGGAAAATTTCATTTTACAAATAACTTTTGTTGCAATTCACAAATTAATTTGTGTTTAAACACAGTAAAAAGAAAAATTATGCTTTACCGCTGCTATTTTACGACAGTAAACGTCATCTACATAACATTATTATCCCAGGATATTTTTTTTTCCTTTTTTTTTTCCTTTTTTTTGTATGGTGTTCGGCTACTTAGGACATACAGTTCATTGTTGCTACTTAGTATGCACGCATCGACACTACAAGACGAAGAAGAAATTCACACACACAACGCTTAAACACGCATACCCTCGGCCAGACTCGAACCGGTGACCTTCGGCACGCGGAGCTAGAACTCAGCCCCTACGCTACCCTTGCTGGTTGCAGCAGGTTCATCAGGATGGTAATACCGATATCTGAGTTGCTCGCGTTGCCGAAAACAGATTCCTCAGTAATTGGATTATCATACATTTGCAGAATTTCAGACATTTTACCTTCGGATTTGAGAATGGAAGGGAAGCCTAAACTAAAATGTGTCCGAAAGATACATTATCTAACTACAGAAATATTGTAGAAAAAATTAGTTAGTGTCTGAAACAGATATTTAACAGCAAATACTTTGAAACACATTAACATGTTCTCAAAGGTAAGCGCGTGGTACATGTTAGAAGATGACAGCCGTGTAGAACACGCAATGTTGAAAAACAAAATGTCTGATGACTATTACCGCTTAATGTCGGTAGAATAAATCTTCAAATTTCCTACGATCCGATAATAAGTAAGACTTACTCTCCGATGAAATGTCGCTTATCCTTATTTTTAACGTATATTGCGATGTATAATTATTCGGACAAGAATCAGTAAATAACCAATTGTGACAGAAAGAAGGCGATTATCAAGCATACATTAAAATGCGAACACATTTTTGATCTTAAGTGGACCTTATACCCTGCTGACGTCGGACGGTATGACTGAACACACTTAAGCCTCCACAGTGCTTAGAGCGTACTCCACATGTAGCACAGTGCTTAAAATGACTGAGTGTTGAACGTGACTACGAATCCTTAAGACGTGATTGTGGTAACCACATAACCATAGTCAAAACTCAACTTTCAGCAATAAGAAATGCTTGCAACATTTGAACTCAACAGACTCAGATCATCTGTGAGAAAGTCTTTCTAAAGTAAAAACCTGATTTTTCTTATGGACTGTAACTTTCCTTCAAAGCAGATTACTGAGTGAATTGAAGCGTGACCTCTCTGATTTCGGATCAAGAATATAAACAGTTTATTGTTATTAACTAACAAGTGACTTCCACATCATACAGTCAGCTCACATTGTACACTTCCTATCATTAATAGTTCATTATTTAATATTTTACCAGTGAAGGTTAGTAGGGACAAGCAAATTTAAATAAAACTACCCTTGCCCACGGGCTGCGCCTCAGATAATTTTTTGTTGATGTATATGACGTTGAAAGATCAAACAGGGAAACATTCGAACAAGTTGTTATACTGGCAAGGGATTGAGGGAAATTCCAGTCACTGGAATCCTTGGGATTGAAAACAATACACTGTCTGAAAGATTACACTAGATTCACACTGAAAACGAAACAGTTGACGTCTAAGTGGCTCTAACACTAGATATCAGTTATCACGTAGTGAAAAGAAACCCTTTTCTGCAACTAAATGTGATACCTAATCTAGATTATTATGGTTTTACGACATATGTATCAAGGAAACATTTTTCCCCGTCTCTTAAATGATTTTGAAAAACCTTAAAAAGACCAAATTTGGATGGTAGAATCAGGAATTTTGGGTTTCTCGCAACTGTTTGCTTAGATATAGATCTTTACGTCCTAATCCATCCATTTTATTTTGACGAAAATATAATATGTGATGTTTTTACAAGGATGTTATAGTAGTCGAAAGATCATGAAACCTCTGAGGTAAGAAACAAAAAACAGTTTTAGATTTTCTGTCATCTTTCCTTTATAATCTTTTTATTTTTATGTATGTTCACTTGAACCAACTAGGACCACGTTAAGCCTTGGTTTGGCTGGAATTTGCTGTGGATGTGTACACATGAGCGTCACAACTAGGCTTGTTAGCCCTAGAGGGAACCTACAGTGTAACGTGGAATTTGAGCCACGGTGGCGTTCTGGCGTACTTCACATTACACAGTAAGCTGTGCCAGAGATGAAGGTCGGGTTATGTGCCTATCAAAATCGCCGCCGAGACAGGGATTCAAACTGCGCACCTTTCGATCTCCAGTCAGATTCCTTAACCACTGAGTGACCAGACCACTCAATCATTAAAAGCATCAAATCCTTTACCAGGAATTGAACCGACGCCCCTAGGTACGGGTTGCCAAAGCTGTACACTATCGACGGTGGAAATACTTTGTGTTATAGTGACAAGTTACTTTCAAAATAGCACTCGTATGTATAATTTCTGAGCGTGTAAAAACAAAATCACTTATTTCTTTCGTATGTTCATATGTCGGAACCCATTCCGTCAGTAATATTGTTGTTGACACCTAACACTGTCTCCTTTGTTTTTGGATTTGAAAAAAAAAAAGTTTTCTCTGTTCATATATTCTTGGTTAGGACTTTTTAGAATAAATAAAAAATCTCGTATTTTGCTACACCCCGCGCGTAATGAAATAATTCTAGAAGTGGTTAAAATCTAATAACTAAAGCACTGTTAATGACAGCCCTTCACTAACTCCACGAGTGATTAAATAAAGTGATTATAAGCCAGCAGTGAAATGTTATAGCCACTTTACAAAGTATATAAAACGCATGCGTTACTGACTGTTCAAACCTACGCACTGGTGAGATAACGATAACAACTCTTTTCGAATATTAATCATTCCCGGTACAGCAATACGTAAGGTACTTCCCTTTTCTATTTTTTAACGATTTTTCAACAACTTTCATTGCATCGAAAAGAATATTGATAAGAAGGAACGGGTAGGAAGTCGACTGTGGACTTTATTAAGTAACTATCACAACATTCGCCTGCAGCTTTCTCGAGTAGATGAAATAGGAACGAATGAAATCCGTGTCCTAGGCCCTAATACACACCATGCTTCGCACAAGCTCCGGTACTCGCTTTACGAATTGTGGTCCATGTTCGGATAATCTTTCCTAAAATGTTTCCGACTTTGTGATACCACTGGCAGAAATGGACAGTACTTCCAAGGGAATTACGGCTTCAGGAGAATTAATGTACTTTCCATTTTCGATAGTTCACTATTTTTTAATGGCTTTATGGGTCGTCGACGTCATTAAAGAAACGAAATGACTGGGCACAAGAAACGGGAAGAAATTCAGCCACTGTCTTTTCGAAGGAATTATCCCGGCTTTCGCCTGTAGTGATTTCAAAAATATGGATGGGCGGACAACGATTCAAACCGGGCACCTCTAGAATGCGAGGCCAGAGCTTTACCGCTCACCCACCACGCTCGGTCAGTTAGGTAGACGTGAGTTATCATTATCTTTTGAACGTTTCCATTTTCACTGGTCGTCCTGCACACCTTCTTCCAACGCTGTGCCTATTTTGAAACCGAGGTTCTATCACTAGCGGCTTGCTAAGCCTGCCATAGTTTTGATGGGGAAGCGAATGTGTTACCACCTGTTTGTGAAACGCGTGGCTTGTATTCCATGTGTATTTTTGTTTGTAAGATGGGTAGTATAAGACACATAGAGTGGGGACCATCTAATCATTCGACAAGGTAATTGCTGAAAACCGCTTAAAAACCGAAATCAGAACGGCTTGGGGTTTGAAACTGGGCCTTTTGAACCTCCGCGTTTCCGGTTGGTGCCGCTTTAACACACGAAATATGTACGTATGGCTTTACAGTTTGTCGACCACAAGAGCTGGCAAAAGATTGAGAACAAGGAAAGGAAAGGTATTCTAAAAAGAAACCGGGATTACCATAATAAGCATGGCCTGAGTAGGGTCGAACCCTTATGCTCCTAAATGGCAGACACGAACATTAACGTCGTCACAGCTTCATGGAAACTGCGTTGCTATCGCTGCAAGTCCAGATGCGTTAGTCGACGTGTGATAGTAATATTTGCTTGTCTCGATATTAAGTGTGGAGCTATAAGAACAGCGGGTAAATAGACGCGAGCAATAGGAGGTAAGATAGATGCACTGCCAATGTAGCGCTCCCCTAGCGTTGTAAATCTGGAGAACAAACAAGCCCGGGGGCACAGCCCGTGCCGTGGCTCAGATTAATTATACGGAGCCGGGGGGGGGGGGGGGCAGCCGGCACTGGGTTAGGGGGACAGCGAGCCACTCGCGTACCCACCGCTTGCACTCATAACTGATTACACACAAAACATTTATTCTGGAAAAAAATGTCCGTAGCGTTATCGGACTACAAATACAAGGTTACTTCAAGGAGGTATATTTTTGGTTACTGATTTATTATTCTTAGTATACAATTTTCTATCTTCAGTACATCGATTTAAAAAATTATTATAATAATTTACAATCCTTTTTTTCTTGTACTTTTGGGGTATAAGGGGACATTCTCCACCTGACCGAAACTGGTACTGACCTTTGAAATTTGTTTTAACTTCTTCGTTATAATGTCCTCTTCACGTTTTGCACTCTCCTTTTTCGAAAAATTCGCAACGAATTAAATTAAAATGCCGAAATATTAGACGCTCCGCAACCACGAAATGTTAGCAGCACTGCAAAAATGACACAGAAATTATTGGTACAGGGATCATATCAATCTAAACAGGTTCGTTTTTTCATAATGGTCGTGGTTAGGTTGAAATTCGGCCTGGATCAAGAGTAAAAAGTTTACGGGAAATTCGTTCTGCGGCATCCATCTCGGAAACGGAGCATTTGTTTACAATTGAAGCAATCTATTGTCTCTGACTACTTGTATCGATTGTAAGATTGTGAGCCTTGTTTTACTGCAACGCGGATAAATATTTTCTACATGTTAATTTCGTGCGACGTTTTACAATGGAGTGAAGCTAAAACGACAAAATAATATAACAACAAAGGATGTAACCAACTTTTCAAAAGATTGTACTATCTTTTGCAGCGCCGGCGGCATCTAATTTCTGCACGTCACTCTCATTTTTAATTTAATTCGTGGCGACTTTTCCGAAAAAGGAGACTGCACGTGAAGAGGACATTATAACAAAGCAGTTAAAACAAATTTCAACAGGTCAGTATCAGTTTCGGGCAAATGGAGAATGTCCCCCCCCCTCCCGTACTTTGCAAGAACTTTATGATTCGGAGTATCCTGCCTCCGTGTTTACTGCTTTCGCAGTGATACTTGTTTGTTACGCGACTGTCGTAGATGACGATGGTGACACCCGGGAACCCAGTTGCAGCTGCCTAACGCTATGTTTTGCCCTTGCCAGCCCAGTAATAACTGTGAGGTCTGTTGTCCAATCCAGTGTGTTGTTTGTGTTGTGAATGAAACAAGAAAGAAGCGACAGCTTCAAATCCGCGTCCCATGCATTTAAGTCTACTGTTCCAAAAGACACATAGGACGACCACGTTTAACCACCAACACACCATATCAACTGATAAGTGGTTTCGGAATTGACCTATGTCTTGCATACACTATCTTGTAATTAAATATATACTACCACCTCATAACCCCGTGTCAGGCGCTGAATCAATGGGAGGGCTTTAATGGCTATCAATCACGCACAACATACGCCATAAAAACCATAAGTAGTTGATAAAACAATTTCTTCATGGTGTAAGTAAGTAGAAATTCATTTGTAGCTATCCTTCCACTCCGTTGCTGAAACACAACACCGGAGCACACTCATGCTAGCGAGCACGTATCAACATTTCTCTTTAAATATTAATTACCATCCCAAGTAATTAATGTGTGTGCGTAAAATCCCTCTTTTGATATAGAAAACCATGGGTAAATATTGCTGATAGTTTAGACTAAAACTTATTTTGAGTACGATCTGAAAATATTTATTTTAGAATGTGACTAACTGAAGGATTTGTCATTAATTACTCTGAACACCAATCGTGAAAACGTATAAGATAAGCTGGTCGGCTAAACATTCTACTGCGTTTGTTCAGATTTTTATGAACTTCTGAAAAGTTTCCACAACGCCTTTAATGTCAAGTCGTAAAGCCCTAACAAGAAGAAGCTATAGTTTTCGATAACCTCATGTTTACTGTGGGCATATATGCTCTTCCGTTCCTATTGTCAACTGAAAGACGTTTTTTACCCAGAGTAGACGTCTCCTGCGAGACAACAAAGGCTGACGTACAAAATCATGATGGTACGCTCGTATTTTAGACATTACAAAAACATTCATAAAAATTTTTAACAACCTTCCCGGCGCGACTGAAAAGTTTTGCGTGTTTCCATTGCGTATGCTTTACGATCGAACACGTCTCCCTGGTTAACTTTTCCTCAGTTTGCGTTTGTTTTTGCCTGGTCATCCACCTACATCGCCTTTTCGAAATAATTTATTGGCAGTTTACGATGCCGGAAAAAGCTGGGGCGAGATGGTTTGTTAATAACTTGTCAGATGACCTCTTAACTGAATTGAATATTTACGACTGTGGGTGCGGTTCGTTAACGCCTTCACACGCGCTCGTAAAAGTCAAATTTGCGACCGAAGAGCTCAATCATTCCACCGTTGTACCTCCTTTAAGTGCTGCCACCATGAAATAACCCACTACTACCATTTGTCAAAAATGCTTTAATTCGCAGCTTGCTGGTCTAAGGCTTACATGGACACCTTTCAGTACAGCGAAATAATTAATAATCCAACAATCAGGAAAAGTTATTATCTCAACAGTCAGTCATTTGAGGAAATATACAATTATTCCGTAGAAAAATTATACGCTCCTGATAGAGGTTCGACCTAGGAGGAGGATTTATCTGAGCCGTGATTTATTCGTTCGATGCGAGCGTTTCACTACATGTAAGCGTACCTGATAGCATCTTCCCCCTTACTCAGCTAGAGACAGCTCTCAAAGTGCTTGGCACAAAAATACAAACAACCATCCATCGATGACTCCTTACTGCCTAACAGTCACACAGTGATAGTGAATTGACGGTGATAAAATATTGATACGACAAGGATTACAAAGGTTTTGCAACAGCAGGATATATGGATGACGTAAATAAGCAAGATGTAACGTTGAAATTCGGCAGTAATTTAACTTCATAATAGTGCTATTTTAATTTCTTGTTTATTTCAATGTTAAAATGATAAAGAGAAAGATGATTTTGTAGTTGTTAAACAACTGGCAAAGGTACGTGTAGAAATTAATAAGGAATTATACGATTATTCTGGTGTTTTTACCATTTTAGCGATATTATTACTTTCAAATTAACAGTATGGTTTCTTGTTTCTGACACAAAACAATATAACAATAATTCTAAATGTTTCAGAAATCCAAACTAAAAAATTAGGGCAAGGCGTTCCCTAAATGTTGACAGGTGATGCAGCGTAATAAGACATGCTTTCCCAATCATATATTACTCTCGATGGTAATATACGTCTTATATTTTCTATAAAATACTGAAATGTGGGTTAATGAAGTTATAGTTGTGCTGAACAAAAACAGGTAGATAATCAATGTTTCGTTAAATTTATACTCCTGTAAATTCGATTGGTTGTATTAACTGCACCACAAGCTGTAAAGAATTGGTTCAGTCATCTGTGCTTATATGATTTTTTTTAATAAGGTTTTACGCCTCGTCGACATCTAGGCCATTAACTGTGATAAAGGACTGGGGAAAACGAGAAGGAATTCCGTCATGGCATTTTGAAAAAACGATAATTTCAGGAAACCTTGTAAAACTGAATTATGAAAGGCCGGACAGGGTTCGAACCCACGTCCGCCAAAATCCAGGCTAGAGCGTTAGCGCTAGAGGAACAGCAACAATTCAGTTATCAAAGAAAAAACAAGTACTGTGCGACAGTGACGCAGAAGATGTTTCGTGCCTTTACTGTCTTTATATCGTGATGGATTAGTCACACGTCAGGCTTGTGAGCATAGGAACCGTGGTCATGCTATCGAATATGATGATGATGAATCGGTTCATATCTGTCCTCTTTGTGAGGGTAACTAGAAGCTGGTAAATATACCCCGTCTTTTCACATAGGTACACCATCCCGCCCCTGAGATGGGATATACGAAGTAAAAATAGTTATATTCTCTGTGTTTACTGTAAGGAAGAATTTTATTGTTATTTTTATTATAATTTAAACAATTAAAGACAGTTTGTCTGACGTAATATTTCCTCGTTTGATCCAGTTAAGTTGACTGTTTTTTCTTCTTAGAACCCTTAAGTACCCCTCCAAACTCAGTTTTCCTCTGCCAACAACCTCTGTCTCATCTTCTTTTAGGGATTTATTGTAAATTCCGTAATGTTCACTACGTCATACGGTTGCGTCTGACAATGCTGATCGTGTACTATCAAATCCAGTAGTATAACTGAACCTTAGTGAGGTTGGCACCTGTTAGCATTAAGCTCTGTTGGATGCACATCGCCTGCGAAACAAAAAAGGAAAGTGGCATCCCAATCGACGGCGAGTTTCAATTGCAGACGCTCCGACGCCAGGCGTCTCGGCGCGGCGCGCTACAAATGTGAATGCCTGCGGAATTACGGGTTAGGTCTCGGTCAGGCTTCGCTCCCCGGATTTCAATTATTTGAGGCCAATTACGAGATGGTCGGCTGAGACCGCAGGCACGTCCCAGGGATGGACAACGACATTGGCGCCCACCCAATTATCAGATGCCATACCGCACCAGGCGCACTCAAATCACTGCTTTCGCCCGGCTCTCCTGTCAAAAATTGCACCTTACATTAAAGTAGGTTGAAACGATGGTAGCGTGTTTCCGTTTGAGCCGAGCCGGACTCCGCCACGGATACTGAAGTGGCTTCGGTTTCAGTTGAGCTCTTCTGTTTTTTGGGCACTGAAATATTCGAGGAAGATTTATTGAATTCATACCACAAGTTGTTTGGCATTTTAAGACTATCAATATCTGAGCTTCTAAAATTAAAGCTGAAAAAAATCATCGCTGGCATATGCC
>CM061921.1:274622106-274697089 GCA_031002005.1 Vandiemenella viatica | reverse complement strand
AGATGTTAGGGATGTATGAACAACCACAGCCACCACACAATGCAATTAAGGCCGGTGGCGCCCTGAATAAACTTCCCAGCACTGGCGCCGTCTTCTCGGGCCAATAAAAACAGTGGGACAGGAGCAATCACATGAGGCTCGTCTGTTTGTCCGGGACTTCGTCCTCGTGTGTGTACTGAAAAAGCCGTACTATTAATTTTAAGTGCAACCAATACAAGATATTCCCGAAATATTACCACTAATATGCATTTATCTTCATTATATAACATGTATATCAACTGCTCGCAGTCCTAAAACAGTCTGTTCCCACAGAGGGCATTTAGTTAGAATTCGCAGGGATAGCGACATGGTCAGCTTTCCTTGCCTGTACTCTCAATAACAATGAGAGTGCCTTGCGGACCGTCGAGGACGGTGACTTCGTCCAGATTTCGTGGTAACTTGTTCTACATATGCAAACCTGTCCAAATAAAAACGCCGGACTGGAATTTCACGCATATATCTTTTAGTTGAGTCTGCGACGTTTGTGAGTTGACATGGAAAATGACCACGGAACGAGTTTCAACGCATTACTGCGCCTTGCACCTAATGAGTCAGTTCGTAGCGCTCATTCTAGCTGGTGTAGTGAAAACATTGCCACTGTACCGAATGCTGCTGCCCCGAATCCAGCATCATTCGTTCCAAGTCGTTGCACCGAATTCTCGCAATTATCTCTCGTGCATAAATTACATTAGCCCAAGAACTGAAACCAAGAGATCGTCTGCAAAGGTGAAAATTCGTTGAACGGATTTTGAAGAGGAAACGCGAGGACGAAAATTTTCCGAAGAAGCTCATCTTTAGCGGCAAGGTGCATTTTCACTTGAATGGCTTCGTGAACGGACAAAACTGTGTCACATTTGGGGAACAGAAAACCGCCGATAAATGAAAGAGTGTAATGCATCCACAGTAAGAAACTTCGTAATTCGGATTAAAATGGGACGGCGGTGAATGAAGAACGTTATCACAATATGTTTAAGACTATTTTGGATGATAAAAATACTGAACACTTCCCTGCCGCGACGTACAGAACAGGCCAGAGGGGTCATGCGACATCAAATCTCAGGCTGTGACAACAGTTCCCCAACTATAGCACAACTGCAAGAGGAAAACAACTTCACTGATATACAGGATCCGGCAATAAAACCTCCCTCATTTTAATGTGTTGTCACATAAAAACTAAATATGATAGAGAATAATTACTTTTATTTATGAAAAATACATACTTTGCCATTTTTAATTATTTGGTTTTAAAAATTATATCTGCCCTCCATTGTTGACACATTGACAAAGTCTATCCAGAAAGTTCTCCATACATTTTCGCGTCATTTCTCTTGGAATGACTGCCAATTCTTGGGTAATGGCCTCTTTAAGTGCTTGCAGTGTTGTGGGACGATGTTTGTACACTATAGGCTTTAAGTGTCCCCAAAGATTGGTGAATGTTGCATAGACACACTCACACGCGCCAAATTTTCCGGCGTTGTTGCAGTCCGAGGACGACATGTAGGTTTTTTTTTTTTTTTTGGTGCTGAACCTGTCTTTATAAAGTTTGACACCCACAGTTGAATAGTTTTTCTATCCGGGACACGATCATGTTGGCCAAGTTCGAATCGTCTCCGAAAATCTGAGAACAACTGTTACGAATAAATTCGTCCACAACAAACGCACGATGCTCACCAAGCCATGACATGGCGCACACTGAAAATGGCAGGTACACCTCTTTAAAACAAAACACACTCCATATCAGTATCCTCACTACAACCCGCACGCCGGCTACGTGAAATGTGGGAGGTTTTATTGCCGGACCCTGTAGTAACTACATGCTGAAAAAGTTATGGAAGATGTACCCTTTATGGTATTGTATACACTATACACCATACACCATTTCATGAAAATAAAATCATTTCTTCACCTTATTAACAGTGACGATCTTATTAAATACGCTCAGTGTGTTTTCTACTTCACCACACTGTACTATAGTGCTGTGTATAATCCATTTCAGATTGCGCCACTGGTGCACCTGCCGCGGTTATGCACTTGCGAAAGACTCGCCATTGGCTGCTCTGCATCGATATCAGTAATAAATAAAAAAAAATTGAATGTATTACGTTTTACTAATGAACTGAGCGCACTGCAGAGGTGATTGTTTTGAGAGAGACGTGTCTGGCCCTCCCCGTGGGCAGGTCAATATTTGCGCAGGCGAGCTGCAATAAGCCGACCTCCCGACTGGTCACTCCGGATTACACGCCATTCGTCTGCATGCTAATACGCTATCAACACAAACAGACACCTCCCCAGCGCAACAGTCTTAATGTAGACATAATTTGCGCGATTTAGACTCCCCTCGGAAAAAAACAAGTCTTTAGTATATAACGAATGTATGGTAATGGTTTCTGAATTCGCATAACTGCCCACAACCAAACAATCCGTCTCTCTTAACAGTTTTCAAAATTTCGAGAGGAATGTGTGTAACAGTTACAGTCGAACCACTCATTCAACTTGTCAAGTAAATCATACTGTTATTTATGAAATGTCTGCAGTAAACTTTCCTTACATTAAACAACAAGGTAATTTTACAAAATTATAATAGGAAATTCAAGTAGTAGGGAATCTTGTGTAGTTTTTGACATCTAATGACATGCCTTCCCCACGCCGCTACACAGTGGACAACCCTAAATTTAAGTCAGCCGTCCGGAACATGTGTAAGGTAATGACATACGTTTATTAATAGATTGCCATTACTCATTGCTTCGCACTTAGCTGCCGGATCATGCAACCCCTCACCAGCGCTTTTCAGTAAAATGAAAAATTAATAACACTCCCCCCCCCCAAAAATAAAGATATATATATATAAAAATCTCCTATCTTCCGTCCGCACAAAGCAGCTAGTGATGCAGTTCCCGTCTACCAAACACTTCGCCGGTGGTAAAGTAATAAATTGAAATTCAAAGAAAGCCGCAAGACTCGATTCCGTGACTGAAAATGGATTAGCAACGGATGATGGGTCCTTCAGTCTGAACGGCACCAGTTCAACTCCTGTGTACAAAGGAATTGGGATCAAATCAATAATTTTATTGCCATTATACGTTTCTACAAGTATTTTGCCGCGCTGACAAAATGGAGAAAACCAAATTTCAATGTCATTATTAGTTTTCGAATAATATTCTCAATAACCGCAAGGCACAGCTCTACAGACGCATTACCGTGCAAAATCGCTGTTCAAACACATCTTTCAAATAACTTTATTAATTTTAATCGCTCGCGGTTGCAGTGTTCCGGTTCTCTAGGAGGGAGAGAGAGAGAGAGAGAGAGAGAGAGAGAGACCCAATGACAACACGCATTTTGTTTATTGTAAACTAAGACAATTTGCTATTTATATTTTTCATGAAAAACGGAGACAATTCCCCGTCCTACTCTGCCGGGATTGGTAAATTGTGTTGAAGAGGGGAGGCCGAAGTTAATTTGATGGATAACTGCGCTTAGTGACACTTGGTGTTGGACCACTGAATCTAACTCATTTTGCTTTGATGAGATCATGTGTCAGTCAAATGTATGTGCACAAGCGAAAGTTCTTATAATTTGGCCAATGTTTAACCAGTTGGGTGCAGTGCAACTCGCTGTGTGTGAGTGGTACAATAAACATCGACGATACCAGGCCAGTATCCCCATTTCAAAACAAGAGCTACTGATGATTTTAAACTCGCCGACGACGAAACCGTTTATTTCTGCGGAAATAATATAAAATGAATCAGGAATGTTTCAGTGTGGTACATTTATTAGAACCCGTAAGCGAAACCAGTGGTTCACGCTCTCTGCCATTATAGCTCAGCTACCATTTATTGCAGAAGATTTGCAATCTCGTTCCTTTCAATTATTTTTTCTTTTTTAACGTGTGGATGTCTGTTCGAATAAAATTACAAAAGAATGTAAATCTATTTTCTCCCTTTGCTTGTTTATGATGTCAATATACGTAATTTCCGTTGCCTTGCAAATATAATTTTATCATTTTTTGGATGATCCTAATTTTCCATTGTAAAATCTTTATATTTGAACTGTTGATTGTTTTAACTAAATTTTGGAAGCACCTTTCATAGCGCCCTGGCAACATTCATAAATCAGTGATATGCAGATAACCAAGAGCGCTATTGTAACAGGTGGTAGCAAGGTACACCACAAGCGAATAATACTGAGAGAAACAGAAACTGACGCATCATTACAGGAGCACAATAGGCTGACAATATATTGCGCGTACACATTGAAGATTTCAAATCGCTTCCAGCATAGGGTAGGAAACTTTTTTGAAAAGGTTAGAATGATGTGACCTAATCCTCGAAAATGACGGTGAACAGTATGTGACGCGGATTCTACACAAGTTAAGGTGTATATCGTCTTCAAATACTGGTACAGTAAAATCTTTGTAATTTCAGTCCATGGTCGTGTAAACGCCTGTTGGAAACTACTGCTTACACTCACTGAATCAATATTATCATATTACTTGTCTATACTTTCTAAATTACTAATATCTCGTGAGATTGTTGTTGCCATAAGATACACGCAGTTTAGTGTGAAATTACTCTTATTGTTCCAAATTCCCGTAGATCAACAACAGCGTACAAGAATTGTCTCACGATTTCAAGTAACGACAGAAACGAACAACAAAGTAAATCAGTGGTACTTACGTTGATTTTATACATTGCTGCGAATAAAGACTGGCCTTTTTCAACGCTAGTACAGAGGTACAAACCTAGAGCAGAAAAATTCCAAGAAGCGATCGCCGAGTGAAATCGGTCCTCTAGACGAATTAACAGCAATACTGAATGTACAGCATTCGAGAAATGGATGATTTAAGAAGTACTACTATTTAGAATGTCTACCACAATATGGACTGTAAATTAATTACTGTTACAGGTTGAACTCTAACAGCAGTGCACTGATACACCAAAGAAAAAAAAAACCACGTAACTGGTAATAAAAGAAACCTCAAAAATTATTTTTAATATAAGCGAAACATGATGCTATTATTTCAAGGTGTTTAGTTCTAAAGCAGATAAACGTTGGTCGGGTGATCGGATTCTTCAATCAGAGTTCCAGTGTTTTTAAGTCTGCGAGTGACTGGTAAGTGTATTCGGGAGAGAAGAGGAAACAGTGTTCTGGGACAACTATGGCTTACTCTTGCGAAAGACCTACGGTCAACCAACGACTGTAGTACACCATTTACTGATCGGAAATTGTGCCCCACTACCTTTCGTACCTCGATGGCAGAGAGTCATATTCTGAAAATCACTTCTAGTTCTGGCAATCGAAATAGCTAATATCTGATCTACAACCGTTTATGAACCTATGTATAATTGTTGCTTTACACAGAAGGAACTCATCGACAGTACAAAAAGGAGAAATGAAAAGATTGCTACCTTTTGAGGGTTGGTGTTCTAGAAGAACACTGAACAATAGCAAGAAAAAGTTAAACAAGCTGTTTTTTTTTTTTTAAGGAACAATCCACAAGATTCTTAAAGCGACTGAAGAGAAGACAAATTATTCACCATATTTTTTTTGCTGAAGTCATGAGTTCTGTCGGCTGTTTATAAATTTGACGCCATTTTGACATTTTCCACACGTTATTTTAAATGAGGACTCGTACTAAAATGTAAGGTAGTGGCTGGGTAAAAAAAGTTGTGCATCTCTTGATGAGTTTGAATCCATAAAGCGTTTGGGCGTAACAGCACACGAGTTCGATGACAGGCACAGCTAATTCTAGTATGCAATGTATAACGGAATTTCGAAAAATTGTAACGCATACACAGAGGAGATAGCATAAAAAAGCCTCTAGTGCATACTCACAGTCCACATCCCTAGTGCGCCGCGGCACGAGCACTAGGATCGGCTGAATTTTAATGTATTTTTAACTATTAATTCCATACGACAGAAGCATAGATAGGAAAATTTACATTCGAACCAATATATTGAAGGACCTTACAGCGTTTCCGCTGTTGTTGAATGTGTGTGCTTGTGTCTGGAGGAATTTGGCAAGTTGTGGGGCCAAGCGACTAGAGGTGGGCAAAGTGATTCACTAAAAAGAGCGGTTGTTCATTTGATCACTCAATGAAAAGAACTAGTTCTTTTGAATCGTTCACTTGCTCAGTAGCTCAGTTTTATTTGAGACCTTTTTTTAAGGTCTCACCCCTCACAATCCGGTTATACCCCCACTTTCCGTTGGAAATACCCCCTTATGTCAACTTGAATAGAAATAGTAGACCATTTTTTTTTTTAGCTCTCCAGTCCACAAAACCCACGTGAGCTAGCTCTTCATGATCTTAGGAATCAACTGATTCACCTAGAAGAACTACCGTTCTCTTTTTAGTGAGAGACTGCTCACTCGCTCTTTTAAATGAATTGCTCTAAAGAACTGATTCACTCGCGAACGACCCATCTCTACAAGCGACGGCAGATATCAAATCCGTAGTGAAATTCGGTAACAATAAGGCAACGTCGAATTGTGACCTCCGATAGTCAATGACACCTTTTCCACACCGTGAGAAAATCTGAAACTCGCTGGGAGTACGTTTGACCGAACAATGTTTTTCCAATACAGAAGAATGTCGATAATCCGAACGCTAATTATCCGAAAAGTCAATTATCCGAACGCCTTTTTTATATTTTACAGAAATATAAACATCGTTTCTATTTACAGTAGGCTACAGTAAACAATTACACTTGTTATATTATCCTTATAACTAGTATTTGTTATTGTTTTATCCTCGTGACCAGCCGTTGTTAAATGTTTACTGTAACCGCGACGCGTCAGTGTGCCTGTGTCCTGCGACTTTGCTATTGATTTGAAAGTTCTTAAAAGAAAACAATCACAGCGTCACTTCAGGAGTCAGCAGTATTCCGTATAAACACGTGACAGGAGTACGTCACTTCCATTTTGCTATGTGGGAGATTTTTAGTGCTCCATAAACTTGTTTTGCTAGGGGTACATAAAATTATAAAGTAGTTAATGTAGTGTCAGAGGCAAATTAATTTTTAATACAGTATTGTATCTAACTCTCAAAACTATACTGTAGTATATTTTGAATCGGAACCACCATCGGTCCTAATCAGTTCTGATTATGAACGCTCTATTAAGGCTTACGGCTACGGGACTGGAGAAGACTAGCAGCGTCGAGCGTGTCTGATATTGACTTCGTAGACACGTGGTCTTACAAAACGTTGATACAACGGCGGAGAGCCGAGATCTTTGTTTGTAGCACGATGCCAACCATCTTGCGGAAGAGGTGGACTTTCATTGCTTACGTCTTTACGCTCTGTTGATATCAAGGTAATAATTATAGGTGGGAAACTACGTGGGAAGTTTTCTTCATACAGTAGGGCGGCGTGGTAAGAACTCCTAACCTAGAATGAACTTTACGTACGACTGATGATGTAGGATTGATATATCTTGATGCCGCTTTGCCCTGTTGCAACCAAATACTTCAAAGAGTCAATCTTATCAGGGATCAAGCGACTTAATTTGTACTCGTGCCAAAACTGTTCCTTTGTTCAGTTACAAGTATTACTTCGCTAATTTTCTCAGTTTAAACAATGATGAAACATAAGCAAACAATCTTAAATCATTGTTAATATTTTCTCCATGATTGTTTATAAAAATAAAAAACTGGCCATGTGTAAGTCGAGCCTCGCGCAACTACACTTCAGTTCTCGACCTCTTTCAGGTAGTGTAATCTTTCAGGTCTGTTGATGATAGTACCTGTGAATTATGAATCAATGAATTATGGTCAATGAAATATGCTCAAAATAAAAACTTTTGTTTTGCTGGTTACAAACTATATTAGATTTAAGTATTTTTAGTATTTGTCATTTGCAAACAGAATAGTCGATACTAGAGATAAATTTCGTTCTGAGGCTGTAGCGTTTTTGAGAAAGACCAGCAAACAAGAATGGTCTAAAACTGAAAACTCTGACAGCCGTCAAGACTTTATTTTCCAGTGAAACAATATAAGAATGTAATAGTACTCTACTTGACGAGCTCTAAATACAGTGAGTAAAAGGGGGGAGCGGGGAGTGGGAGAAAGGACAGCTTTTACTTCTAAGGAATGCCTGTAGAACACAAATTGGAATAATTTTAGATTTGATATTCGGTCTTTATTTTTACTTCTGGCTTCAAGCCTCGTTGACGGTGAGGACCGGGGCAAGGAACGCGAGGAATTCCGAAAGAACTGAAACAACCATCTCGGCATTCTCCTAAAAATTTGGGGAAACCACAGAAACCCCAAATCTGGATGGCCTGAGCTTTACTGGTATGTTGTAGCAGGTGTAAGGCCCTCTTCACACTGCGCAATACTTGAGTATCATCAGTTTGAGTCTTGCTGTAAAGCGATACAATCTACCTATAGCATGCATCATTCTAATAGCTGTCATGGCTTCTAAGGCCGTGGTCACAGTGTACCGGATGTGCGCTCGTCAGAGTAGTTGTCACAGTGAAAATCGGAATTACTTGTTCATTTCTTTAAAAATGGAAGGTGACTGGATGTATTTAGATAATTCTGTACTAAGACTCTTCTAGTTGGAAAATTAAAAAGAATGTTGGATTAGTGATATTAATTTTACCAGGGAAACTCAGGGATAATTTGCTTCAGTTTTGCGTGATCAAATCATTGATCAAAAATTTTTCGGCTACTTCAGAATGCGGCCAGAAACATTTAACTATATTTTACTCAGTATACGTTCGAAAATTGAGAAACAGAGTAGCATTGCACCTATGAAGAAACTAGCAGTTATATTAAGGCTTGCGTGACATTGGTACCGGCACACACTAAGAAGAGAAATGCCAGAATCACGCGTATTATCACAAAAGCTTATACAAAATGTATGTTCATATGGACCAATCAGGACCACGTTAAGCCTTCGTTTTGGATTGAATTGGCTTCGTGTGTATAACTAGAGTTGTTAACCCCGGAGAGGACCTACAGTTTAACGTGGAATCTCTGCAAATATTGATAGTTATTCATGAGAGTTTATGAAATCCGTGAACGATTTTAAAAAGTACTTTTGTGATGTCCAAACAAACGTCGATTGAAATAAAATGCATCGTAGCCCTTATAGTAATCGATAACAGTCAATAGTTGTAACAATTATAAATTACTAGTTATAAATGATTGATTGTAACTATAGCTAAATTAGCTGTTAATTTCTGATAGATAATAATAATAACTCCGCGTGATCGTATTGACTTAGCGACAGGGTTTCTATTGGCTGCGCATTCCGCCCCTATCGTAGCCGGCTCAGCCTAACCTGAAAATCCTGCCGGGTACAGGGGACCTACAGTTTAACGTGGAATCCGAACCACGGAAGCGTTCTGGCGTACTTCAAATTACACAGCAAGCTATGCCAGAGGTGAAGGTTGGTTTTAGAGCCTATCAAAATCCCCGCCGAGACAGGGATTCGAACTGGGGACCTTTCGATCTTCAGTCAGACGCCTTAACCACTGAACCACCAGACCTAGCACTTAGTATTTTACTTTAGTGATAAATAATGATTTCGACATAATGGTAACTCAATATTTTAACAACACAATGGAAAGATTACTATGTCTCAAAAAATGATATGTACCAAATGATAATATACAAGAATATTATTCAAATTTTCCTGATTTTTGTTTTCAATCCTATATAAGGTAATGTTGGGTATCCACATGACTCATTTAATTTCTGGCACAACTTCGACACATCACGGTTACGTTACTCGTTTGAGGTCTGATCCCACAAAGGTTTTCTCTCACAAACTAAAGAAATCAATCCCCCGGTATTCATTTCGGTAGTATGTGTACGCAACAAAAACCAAACAGACTTGCTTCCAGATTCTAGCCGTGCGTGCACGCGCTTCTACTGACGGCTAAGTGTACGGCTACACTTCACTCTGCCGAATACTGCCGATATCGGCGAACCAAACAAATGTATGCAACTATATGGATTCCGTCTACACTGCGACCGACCTACTCGGCCGAACTCCCGTCGCCGACCAAATAATTTTGTTTCATTCGGCCGAACGCGCTTGTCTCCCGTCAAGTGTGCATTCGTATTTAGCCCAATCGCCGCATCGAAATGAAAGAGTAGAAATATATTTTCACTTATAAAAGCATATTACGACTTGTTTTGATATTTCAGTAAATTACATAAATTATCTGCTAAATTCTTTTTTTCATATCACACCTTATAAATTTTCGATTTCAGTTGACAGCAAGACCAGTATATGTTCATTATTTATATATACAGATAAAAATTTAAAAATATATAATTATGAAATTGAAAATAAACATAAAAATCAAATGAACTGTATCCCTGTGGGTTGCAACCGTACTATAGTATACTGTTCTATATTTTCCGTAGGCGTACTTTATAATCTACGAAAGTAATGAAGTACGTTAAAATAGTTTTTTATTTTTATATAAATATTCCTGACTCACGTTATCACCTCACTGTTTGATCTCTTAGTACAAATATAGTATCAAAACGCATTCCTAACAAACCGTAACTCTTTGGAACACTATACTGGATTCAGAGATTTTTGCGTTTCTCAACCCGCATTAAATAAAATACCTCAGCGTTACAGCAAGCCTATCTTCTGAAAAAATACATTTCCTGAAATTCGAATATTGTTCTACAGCAGGTCGGATTCCTTCCAAAATATAAAAAAAGTCTAAGGTTTCATTCTAAAGTATCCCGAAAGTTTAATTGATTGATCCAATAGTTTCGAGAACAATGTATGAAATTCTCCAACATACTCTCTCTCCGAAAAAATGCCGTTTGCCCAGTCACTTTTTTCCGTGGCCAAACATGATATTAAATCTCAATAGAGAGTTCTCACTCAACATTTCAATTACGTCAGTTTCGTTCATCTTGCAACGTGACCTGTTGAGAACTAAACAACAGTCGGCCGATTGTTCACTCTGCGGAATATTTGTGACCTGATTCGCAGTGTTTGTTTCACTCCGACGAAAAAACACGAGTACGCGCGGCCAATTACTCGTCAGAGTACGCGTGCACTGTGCTCATCATGCCAAGTGAAAATGCATGAAGTGATGATATTGTCGCCTATACTGTTACAAATATTAGAGAAAAAGGAAAATCCGAAGAATGAGATGCAATCCCTAAATCATACAAACAAGAGAAAAATCATAATTATTATTATTATTATTATTATTACTCCGCGATTCACTAAAAGTGTGTGGCGGAGGGGGCATTGCACCTAACCGAAAGGGTGATAGTTTGAAAGGGATATACGGGATGTGGCAGGAGGCGCCCATGGGCTATTGTGAGGAACCATCCCAGCATTCGCATGGAGTGATCTGGGAAAACCATGGAAAACCCAGATCAGGATGGCCGGAGCACTTTATCGAAAGCTACTCCTGACGGATTTTAAGTTTACTCGCCCGGTAAATCCTTTCTATTCCATTCCCTAATCGCTCGTGGGAAAAATGAGTACAAAAATGAATCGGTTCTGGCCCTGATTTCTCTTATCTTATTTCCACGGTGATTTCGAGATATGAATGTTGCTGGTAGCAATATTTCCTGGCTGTCATTACGAAATACAGTAACGTACAGTATGTAAAAATAAACACAAATTTAAGAAAGAATAATCACTTATGAGATTTTGAAGCTAAAACTAACGGTAAAATATTGAAACTAATGAAAAACATAGAAGTGCAAGGTATTGAATGGGGGTGTTAATTAAATTCTCTGTGAATGTTACATCATACATGCCCAACGAGAGTCGATGTTTACTAAAGACTAATAATTGGGTAGTTGACTAAATTTGAAAAATAGGTTAATACTTCACCTTATTATCTATTTTACTCAAAAAACATCTTATTTTGTAAAGAATCGAACATTTACATTATGTATTTTGCATTTGTAAAAGCGAATTTAAATTTAGCTCAAAAACGCTCTAGACTGTCATGGCGTCTTGGATGACGTCATAGCGTCTGATATGAATGTAAACAGTCGTGTACGTATATGGCAGGTGTAGATTTTCTTTAGTTAAACATGAGTTCCTCGTTTTATAAGTACTGTGTAGTGCCGAAGTGTAGAAGCACAACAATAAAAACACCAGATAAGTTACTTATATATGTTCCAAACAATGAAAAAATACGGAGAAAGTGGTTAAAACTTGCAAGGAGGGAGGATGCTCACAGTTTAGCTGCAGACAGAAGTATCTATTTTTGTGAAGAGCATTTTGATGTAAGTGTTTGTGCATAATATATTTCTAAATCCAAAGCAAAACTTATGAATTTTGCAGAACCACTACTTTTCAAGTAATGATAATGTAATAAGGTATGAGCTGAGTTTTTTTTTTGCTTTATGTTCTAAAATCTTTCTTTAGTGTTATTTTTCGTAGAATAAACATCATTAAGAGGCGCCACAATCTGATGATAGATTCTTAAGCAGCTTGACGAAACAATTCGAAAATAAAGAATAATTGTTTTTAATATCTCTTTTGGTTCTCGAGATATCGTAACTGAAAGATGATGATGTTAGGCTGATATGAAGCTTAGAGCAGACTGGAAACTGGCAGTGCCATAGCTTTAAAATTTACCACACCTGTTTTTGAGGATATATTTTTCTAGAAAAGGTTTATATATATATAAAAAGAAACATACCTTAGGCGTGATGCAGCTGAAAAATTAAGACACGGCACAGAAATAATAGTACCGAACGAGGAACTATAACTAATTTTTAACGTGCTATATCTCGAAAACGAAGCGAGATATCAAAAAACATTATTCTTTTATTTTCGATTTGTTTCGTAGAGTTCTACAAGAATTCGTTATCAGATTGCAACGTCACGGTAATTATAGAACTCCCTTTATACTTCGCAAAAGTAACATCAAAACCATATCAATTAACTTAAAAACGTACGTCTAAGCAATAGATTATTGTTTACGAAACTGATTTCAGCTTATAATATATATTTGACACTTGTATATACTCATATGGAAGTTTTTGCATTGCGGAATTCCGACGAGCAGAAGTCTATGTTTGAGGCGAAAAATCTTCCAACGGCTACGGCGTCAATTTTGGGCAAATTACAACTGGTTGCTTTGCTAAAACCTTGTTCCATAATGAATTAGACTTCTCTTTCGCCAAATAATTAACAATAACTAAATTAGCAACACAGAAGTTGCTACAAACGAAACATTTACTACGCAAGGTGTTCTATTACATGTAAATGTCAACCACTTCTGTGGCGCTAGGGACGCTATGACGTAATGCTTTCTCATTGGCGTTCGCGGTCACGTGTCACTATGGCTGATTTTGTAGATTTTATTTTCTATAAATAATTCTAATCTTTATCTTTTATATTAAATAAGGTTGTTTTTAGTTATCTCCTTAGCATGATTAATCATTAAAAACTACTATACGCCCGATTTATTCTTAGTGGAAACAAGCCAATTATGCATTGTGTTAGGGGCGGATCCAGGGGGGGGGGCTAGGGGGCTCAAGCCCCCCCCCATAAAAGTATCTGGGTCCACCACCGACATTGTAATTTTGGAGAACTATCCACATAAGGCAAGCCCTCTGCTCTGAACCAAAATTCACTCAAGCCAAGCGCCCCCCCAAAAACCAAAATCCTGGATCCGCCCCTGCATTGTGGGGGAATGCTAACTTCATGTACTTCTTTATCAAATGACGGGTTGCTAGTTTACAAATCACGACTCGCAAATATAACTTCTACATATATTAAACTATTCGTTGATTCTTCCACATATACATCTGATTGAATGCTTGCTGTTGATTAATATTGCTTGCTGCTAAACTAACTAAACGATTAAGACTGACTGTTCCCCCACATTTTAAACCACGTAGTATTGTGCTACCCCCAACGAGTACTCGGCAAACGTAACAATCTTACACATCAATCTATTAAAGCTAAACCTGTATAAAATAATTTTAAATGATAAAATTACTGAACTAATTACAAGTACTTTTTTCTGAACTTCACTGACAAACTTAATGCTGAATGCGTGTTCCTGTTATCGCTTCGCACCTCGTCGACGTCGAGGGGATGGGACTGGAAAACAAGGGACAGGGAGGAATTCGGCCATGGCCGTTTGAAGTGAACATCCCGGTATTCGCCTGGAGTGATATGAGGAAACCTCGGAAAATCCAAATCTGGATACCCGAACGTGGATTCGAACCCCCGTCCTCCCGAATGGGAGGCCAGAGTGTTACCGCCAACCCACCAAGCTCGGTGAAGACTTATGAAGACGTGTGAAAATATGGGGGGGGGGCAATTATTCTGCTATAAAAGAGACACTGGGAATTTTTTTGCATGTGAATATTTCAAGAATTAGGGCGCATTTGAAAAGAACAAAGGTGCCACAGACATACGGGGTGTATACTCTTCAACATAAAGGCAGAAGACTGAAATCCGTTCTTAACATGTCTGATGGTCTCCTTGTTAGACAACGAACTGGTCATTCTGCACTGAAGAAACAGTAGAAAAAATTACTGAAACTCATTCATGAAGCTTACAAGCAGGCTTACAGTTAAGCAGCTAAAGATTCTACAATTGTATGTAATGTCTTGAGCCTCAGAAAGAAAACGAATACAATGAGCAAACGAAACAGAAGAACGAAATCAAAGAATTGGCTCTCAAGCTGAAAAGCAGGCGTCTCAACATCAGCCAAGCAATATTTAGGACTTCATATCCTATGTACTTATACATTATCCACAGGCAAAAGTTAGTGGCGAACTTAAGAGCTTGGGTACCAGAACTGCAATATGTTATCCACAGAAGAACTGTTTCTCGCGATACGAAGCAGATCGTTCTATCCTCCGGGAGTTGCAGAAGACTTTTAAAAAATTAAATGGCTTGATGAGCTATTATTTCAGGTAGTATGACAATAATTGAATACTGCAAGATGACTACACAAAATTCATTTTGTGTAACAGAACGCTAGTACGCCCTTATCAGTGACTTAGTAGTCAAATGTTATCAAACTGCGAAGACACTGCACAAAAACTTGTTATGAGGGCAAGTAAGAGATTTCTCTTGCAGTTTGTGGGATAGGAACAACAAACTACATTGCTATTGTTGAGGCTTCAGTGTGCATCAACACAAAGGTAATTAACTCTTAAAAACGAAACACGCAATTTCTAATTCGCGCGTTCTACTGTAAAAAGTTCTTGTGTTGTTTCCGCGTGGCGTATTTTGGATTAGCAACCTTCGAAATAAATTTCGCGCTATTTAATTCTTGTCGGTGCTTCTCTACACCTGCATCGAGAATTACAAGCAAGAGATTGACAATATGTGTTTCGTAGGTTTTACTTTTAGAGTATCACGACGTATCAGTAGATTCACAGCACAGATGATATGAAAATAACATCCCAAAAGATACAGGGTAGGAATATGTTGAGTGCAGTGTTCTGTATAACCTGTCTTTTAATTTCAAGCACCACAGTATTTAAGGTGAAAAATTCAGACGAACATTTAGCATCGCAGTTACTGACCGTGTGAGGACTTCGTCCCAGACTCGATACATTTCGGCAACATCGTCCTTGAGAACACGTTCGGGGTATCCCGACTCAGTCTGGTAGCGATGGACAGCTACGTTGTAGCGTAGAAGCTCCGTCTTACGTTCACGCAGGTTCGCCATTTCCGTCTGAAACAAAAAATAAAATAAAACACTTAAAAAATATCTAATTTAATTTTTTTATATAAAAAAAATAAAGGTCATTTGGTGTCGGAGACGAGATATGTGTCAGATTCAGCGTTGACTTATTTCTTTTATCGTATCAGTATATAGTTTTATATACTTTTTACTGTGTGTATTTTAATTACAGATGTGCGCGATAACAGGATGGTCAAAACGGAGGTAAAGAAATAATTATTCTCACAGTTTCCAAGACCAGCAGTTAAACACCAGGAAGGAAGTACAGATTATCAAACTCAACTAGTTTGGATTTAGCTTCTAAGAATAAAAAACTAACAACTTAAAATAAAAGCTATGAACCGTCAATCGTATTTGGAAATAATTCATACAGGTAACGCTACCACTTGCCGTTTAAAGCGAAAATCGCTCAAGCGCAGTTCACACACGCAAAGCAAGTTCTGCCAGAGATGAACGGCAGATCAGAAACAGGGATGCTAACCAGGTACCTATCGATCCCGGTCTGAAAGCCAACGGACCATTCTTTTCCTAAAAAAATTTTTAAAAAAAAACTTACTCTGACAGGATAGCTGCCACCAGAACTTAGTGCGGCCTACTCAAGAACGAATAGTTCTATCTGAGTGGTCCGCAACCGATGTGTCGCCACAAGATGAAAGGTGTGAAATTTTACCTGTTGTAAGGAATTAACTGTATTTTTATTAGTTATTTTATTCCAGTTTCTGTGTTTTCTGTGGCACGAATTGTTAAATATTGTCGTATTCTAAGAAATTAAACGTTAATTACTTATTCATAGTAGTTGATTTGATTTTACAGAGGTATGTTGTGTTGCGTCATCGATAATTTATGGTAGAAAAAAAGTTGCACACCACTGTACTATGGGAAAAATCCTACTGCTCGCATCTACTCCCAAAAAACGCGAGGAATAATTCCAAAATTTCTTTAGACGATGGAAGAAAACTTACTACATCCATTAATCAAAATGGCCGGTACACAGATCGCGCATTAATGTGCTCGTTTCATTACAGTCAGATTTATATATAATCCTTGTTTCTAATTTCGTCTAAACAACGAATCAAAGTCGTGCCGTGCGTATGGAGTAACGACTTACACACTGTTCCCCAGGAGCAACAATCAGTTTACAAAGTATCATCAGTGTATTTGATAGAGATCTGACTTTCACCAACTACTTTATATTGTAATAACAAATTTAACGTCGTACGAAAATTATATTAGTTTGCAAAAACCGAGGATCACAAAAGTTTCGTAAATTTTTGTGTTTCGCGGTACTCCCATAACATCATCAAATGCGGTCATGGCCGAAATATCTTCAAACGTCCTTAATGCATATTCACCATAATTAACCACAAAATCCTAGCAAACTAAACCATGTATGTTCAGGAAACAAACTTCCATACTTAGAACGAAGGAAATTGTGTGTTGTTGTCTTTACTACAGCCAATGTATGATAGACAATCTCCCCAAGCTGCGTTTTGTGGAAACGGCGAACGTTGCTGGGTTGGTATGCAGGGCACGGCTGGAGTGTGTATTATGTAGCAAGGCAGGGCGCCTGGGAATTTGTCCGGACAGCGTTCATTTATTTACAACAGGTGTCGCCAACCACACCAAAGTCTGCCAGACAACGCAACATATCTCCGTCAAGATGGGGAAAACACCAAACCAGCAGCAAGTTTGGTAACTAGCAACAAAATCTCTCCGAATGCTTCAAACTTATCCTATGCAAATGAGAAAATAATGAAAAATGAGAAGCAATTCTGGCCTTACATCAGACGGATCAAAAAATATATACGGTTACATATCTCGCGTTTGCTGAGTCGAAATAAATTTTGATAGCGCTGAATGGAACAAGATATTTTAAGAAGTCAGATCCGAAGTATTGATACAAGAGAATCTGCAGTGTATGTGTCAGATGACTATTGTTAAAGCATTTAAGATATGGTGATATAGAAGGACATTTAAGAACTAAACGAAAAAATAAAGCAAGAATTTAATATATTCCAGAAATGATGCGTGAAGAAAGGGTTTTATAGAAGAATGTAACAGACTGGTGGCACACATATTGATGTCTGCCAAATTAGTTAATCTGTTAGAAGGGAATAAATATGTAGGAAATGTCAGGATCATAACTGAGGGAAAAGACAAATCAACAAACTAGCTTACAGCACAGGATTGCATCAAGCCAGAAAAACCTGTCAACTGCAAAAATAATTCTATAAAATATTTTTAACAAATTATCCAAACGGATATGTCTCAAGGCCCGATTAATTAGCTTATGTACTCTCTTCATAAAATTTTTCATAAACACCAGCCAGGACTTGTACATTTCGTATCTAATATACCAATTTTCAGTATCCTCCCACAGCACTGCACCTGAGATGCTACTCTTTGATCTTCTGGTTGTCTCCAACGACCAGAACAATTCTATTCAGTGGTGTATTAAAATAACTTCAACCAAAGTCCTGAGACAATGTTTGCTACTAGTTTTGATTAAGGCACTTTGTGCTAATGGCGTTATGTCCTTGATCAGCACATCGGAGTATTTTTAATTTTAAAAAGTAAATGATCCGACTAAATTGTACTGAACCATTTCCGATCCTCACATATTTTACGTTTTGTTACTATCAAAGCGTTTTAGGCTTCACTGACAAAACGATCACATTAGAAATTTTTACACAGGCAGAAAAACTATTTACTCTAAAACTATTTGCTTTACTGAGAAATGGTGATTAATTCAAGCTACAACACACAAGACGGTAGCCAAACAATTCCGGCGGCTTCATTAGTACGCGCAGTCTGTTTGATTGGCATTCTGCGGCCGCCTAGTTTGAACAATGACTTCGGCACCAGTCAACCTGAACTGCGGTACAGCCCATGGCGTATTTACACAATGTCCTCAAGCGATTAGATTTCAACCCTGGTAGTACATTAGCGCAGCTTATAAATCTTGAAGACTTACAGTGACACGTAGATATTCGAAAATTAAGTAAATACGCACAAAAATACGAGTGTTATCAGGGCCGGTTTTCAGACTTTAGATTTTAAAATTCATTGTACTCAGTTCCAAGCAAATATTGCGAAAAGAAAGAAAGTATTTGGAATTTGCTTAATAAAGTTATAAATAGGAAAAACTACACTCTCTGCGTTGGTACTGTGCAAGCTGAAAGCCGAACAAATTTTATTTTTCAAATCTACAGTTGTGAGGTTTATTGTTCTGAATCTGGAAATAAAAAAAAAGAAGTGAGATGGGAAACCAAGGGCAGTTCCGGAAGGCAAAAATTATATCATTAAAAAAACAGCATTTTTACAATTGGCTGCTGAGGCATACGCTGACGCCATCTATCCGCAATCGGAAAAACTACCTACGCCCCATGATAGCAGCGCTACAGTTGTGAAGACTTGAACCAAAGCACTGACGACTGCAGGGGTATCAATTAATATTTTGATATTGTGGGCTACGTTCTTTCTTGCAGTATCGAAGCAACAAAGAATGCTGACGCCGAGACTGATTATATGTAAACGGAAGGAGAGATAAACTGTTAAAGATGATTCAGGAAAGTGGTTAAACGCCGGAAATTAAATTTTACTGGCGTATTGATATAAACTCTTCCCATTTAACATGTTACCTGCATGTTCTGCTACAGAAGTATTACCAAAATATGGTCATAGCATTAATAAAGGTATAATTTCATGAGCTTCACTAACAATTGATTAAAAGTTGGTTTACATTTGCAGTGATCACCGAGTTCCGAAACATTAAAATTTTAAGGTGTAAGGTGAAGCTAATACAACAAAACTGGTCCGGTAATGAATGTAGGAAGTAAATACACATATGTCATTAAACGACTTACTGACATTAAGAGGTTGAATGCCGAATACAAGAATTAGGCTTTTAATGTTACACAAATCATTAGGTTTTTCTATTATATTTGGAATTAATTTATAAGAAACTTTAATAAACCTAGCAAAACAACTTGACAGTCACTTTGCGAATGAGGATGACATAACAATAATCATATACATCTGGCATATGTTCAAGTTCACTTGTCAGCCAAACGTTTACAGCAATTATTATCAATCCACCTTTCCTCAAGAAAGGATTGTACCACTTCAAAGAAAACATACAATCCATTTGTGAAAAAGATTTAGGGCAAATTAAAAAAAAAAGAACTAATAGACTAATAGTGAAGAAAATCACTGAAAACAGATTCAGAAATTGCATTTTTACTGCATAAGAAAAACCAAGTCAATCTTAAAATCAGAAATGCCACATTATATTGGAAGCACTGAACACCTCATGCATATTACTAAAAATTATTTCTCTAATATAGATGCACACAAGCAGCCAATAATTTCCATTTTTAAAAGAGGGTGTGTTGACTTACATTACTATTTGCAATTTTCCTTATGATTAGTACGTGTAGGGTCAAATGTGTTCTATACCAGGTGTGTGTTCCACAGTACTTTACTCACATGATTTCGTAAAATGATGATTAATTGTGAGATTACACATCACACATTTCAATTTACAATTTGCTTTTGAAATATAAACAATTGTACATTTGTGCATGTGCATGTTTTGTGACTGATCGGGCACCCTGTTCAGTCAGGTGGACCAAACTTTCTATAAGGGTAGTGAGCGACGAATATTCAAGACTGCTGGACGATGCAGTTCTGCCCAGGAAGAATACCACAATACGACTGCCAAAATACTGGCTTTATACACAGACAGCCAAGAGACCACCGACTGGTCACAGAAGCCTACAATTGAATCGCTACAGTCAGAAAGGGCACGAGTCAACTTTTCTAAATAGTGCAGGAGAGACAAAAAACTGCCTATACTTCTTCCAAAAATAAGAATAAACAAATCATTGACATATATTGGAAGAGATGAACAGAATGGACAAGTTGAGACCTCAAACATAATTTTTAGTAAAAAAATTTATGAATTTATGCAAACTTTAATATTTTTGACTCATGCCCCATTGGCAGGCAATAGTAGTAAAACAGGAAATAAACACTGAAATATCCAGTCCAAAATAATAATAATACTTTTTTTATTGAGTATGATAAACATTTTAACTATTACAACATCAAATTATGTGTAATTATTAAGAATTATGACAGTTACACAAAGTGGTAAGCTCCAAAAATTGAAAGTAGCAGAACCTGCAATACAGAAAAGAACAACAAATGCTGGGATTTCAGAGTTTGCAAATTATTTTTAAATTATTTCAAAACTAAAATTCCTTATTTCAAAGGGGGGGAGGGAATCCCGTTTAGTCAGCTTCCTTATTGGAGGTAATACTGTGGTCCTGAGTTGTTGTTGGCCACTGCAACAAACTGTTGTAGAATGTTAGGTTTTGTTCTTTGATGTGGGGGAGACTGGGAGAGTTTGCCGTATGTTGGCCATCTTGCTGGAATTCTTGGGGATTTTTTCCAGTGTAGGCTTTCATTGCTGTCAACTGTCTCACATGTGTGTTTTGTTTTTAAAAAGTTTAATTTTTTTCGTATTCTACCCCCTTATGTAGATGCTAACCTCAATTGAGTCCTTAGTGTTCAAAGATTAGTGGAAAGACATAAAGGAGGATTGCTAAAAAGTAGTTTTATGCTCACTAGGCATTTTCTTTGCATACAATTCAGTCAACAAAGACAATTTCATGAAATAAGATTGCCACCATTTGTTTATCTAAAAATTCATCTGTTTCCAAGGACTCCACTTGGAATGCACTGCTCTGAGAATATCATCCTTATGTTGATCAGGTATATAATTCACGAGCACTAGCATCTCGTATCACAAATCTTATGTTTATCTTTGCGATACGCTCTTTTTCTAGATGGTTGGGGAACATCACTGATTCAGAGGACATGATACTATGACTTCAAAGTCACTATTAAAGAAATATTTGATTGTTAATAATGGACAAATATTATCAATAAACTTTCAATGGAAAAGATTTGAAAGGACAACATTTGGTGCACGTGGCAGTCAGCGAGAGCAGAGAGGGCACGAGTCAGCCGCTTCAATTTTTCTAGTTACAATTCACACACTTTCTAGACTGAATACTTGTGCCCTTTCCAAACACTGATGTGTCTACATCCAGTCAAGTTTCCTGAAAAAGTGAAGAGAAAAATTTCCGTTTCGGACCTCAGCAATGCAATTAAATATCTGTGCAGTTTTATGACTTCCAGGAGCCAAAAAAATATGTTGCAGAATTAGTGTTTCGTGTAATTGCTTTGTGCAGTTATAAGGGAGCGTGCATAAACCACGTAGCTCCATTTTGGCCCCCTGTGAACCCCCCTCCCCTCCACGTAGCCCTATGTGGCTTTTGCCTCTACCTCCCTCCCCCCCCCCCCAATGTATCATGTAGCTTTTTTCTCTTTTGTTCCAGAAGATTTTTTGTACTGTTTTCTCATGTCAGACTATTGTAAATTATATACGGAGATAATTGACTCGGGGAAATAAATATTCACAAGCTGTTGAGAGTTCTGTTCCTCATTTTAACTGTGAAAAATGTTATAAAAGGAAAGATACATGGCCCTGCTCGGAACCCCCCCCCCCAATCCCCCCACGTAGCCCAGCATAGCCTTCCAGCCAACGCCTCCCCCCCTGTCCCCTCTTGGACCGAGCCACGTAGTTTGTGCACGCTCCCTAATTTCTGTTGTGATGATATGTGAGTGTGTTTCTGACATATCAATAAGTGTCCTGAATAAGACACCTTACACACCAAATCTATGTTCATTGAGAACTTTTTTTTTATCTTCAATAACCTGTTCTTGTCTGCATGCTCTTCTGTTGGTTATTAATTTTTAATATTTGCATGTCTGTTTCTATATCAGTGTGTGTGGTTGTGTTGCAGCATATGTAGAGTGGTTGCTATATCTTAGTTCCTAATAACTAGTTTCAATTTTTTAGCTGTTTGTCCTATGTATACTGTATTACAATGTTGGTAAGTCAATTGGGATTCCAGACTCCTAGTACTTATTTACAATTGTATATCTGCCCACTAGCAGAATTGTCATTTGGTAAAAACTCTAGACCATCAAAATATTAACATAGATATTTAATCGACTATTGTCCATGAACTAAACATCCAGATATTTATAAACAAACAGCTTTCAGGCAGCCAGCCATATATAAATGTCATATTTATGGGATGTTTTGAGAGAACCTGTCCCTACACTCAGTTTCAACCAAGAGTATAAATTTAATCACCGTGTTTTCAGGGTGCTGCGGCAATGGTGGAAGACAAATGCTAGCCCAGTACGAATGACATAATCCACTCTTCTGCTCCTTATGGATGTGTAGCCCCTTTAAAATTTTCATAGCTGCATTCCAGGCAACACTAAGTTGGTATCCATTTTCCAAAAAATATCAGCCATTCTGATTTCAACAGCTTCTGTTATTATGCTATCCCAAAATTCTCTGCAATCATTTTTAAGACAGTATAATTCTCTGGAAATCCTATTACATTTAACTAGCCTATCAGCCCATAGCCCTCCCCCGGTTGATATCATTTGTGGTATCTATGTCTGCATTAGTAAAAAATGTAATCTATCTGATTACATGCTGCATTTAGAGCATCATCACCATTTCATTTTCCTCCTTACAAAAGAAGACAGAACACTTTTACAGAAAGGAATTGATGGAAGAAAATTGTGATTCTTCAATTTTGTCAAGTGTGGTGTTTTAGCACATCATTTACTTATTTATGATGTAGTAACAGGCTACAGGAAAGTAGTTTCAGACGCCACGTTTATACGATGTGAGTTGACTGGAACGACAGTTGGCTAGAGCATCGGTGGTGGGGGAAAGAGAGCATGCTGGTAATAATTTGAAGACAGTCCATTGTCAAGTCAGTTCTCTAGTTCTATGTTGTGATCTTCTTGAATGTCCATATTACAAAGAAGAAATTTACATCGTGGCTACTTTGTTAATTATAATGTTGATTGATATTAATAATAACAAAATAACATTGCAACAAAATAAAACTTAGAAAATGGTTAGAAGAGTGGATATAAAAAGAAACGCTTTCAATGCCTCGGCACCTTTTTTGAATGAAGTTGGCAAGTGAAAATTTATATACATCATTTAAGACTATCTTAATTTTGCCGCCATTTTGTTTGTTGAACTTGCACGCCAAAAGTTGGTCGTGAACAGAGTCCACTATCCTCAGTCAACTGACTGTCTTGTACCTGTTGACACGAGGAGAGTGGACTATCAGGCGCTGCACACGCAGCAACACAGTACACTCGTTCCAGCCAACTAACATCTTGTAAATGTGGCATGACTGCTGAAAGGAAGAGACCTATAGCTTCACTCTAAGTTTACTAAGCACACTCAAAGTTTGAATCACCATAACTATTTGAATATCTTCATACAGATTACAAATCAAGTGGTACGCACTTCAACCAATGCAGATTTTGTAATTATCTTTGGATTTACAAATTTACTGAGCAGCTGCTTTAGCAATTATATCAAAAGTACTAACAAAATAAGAATTTGTGGAGAAACACTCTGAATGACAGTATTGAGTTTAGTGAATAATGGTATAATAATGTGCAGGAGAGTACAATAAGCCATAGTTAAGTTCGAAGAGAGAAAAAAAGCTTTTCTTCATTAATTGTGATTAAACTTTTCCTATTCAGAACAGATGAGAATAAGCCATTCTTTTACAAGTCTCTAATGGAGAATCAAGAAAACTCCTCTGCCGCTACTTGGATCCAATGTGTTCATCTTTCGGTATTGTATATGATGTCAAGCTGGTTGAAATGTTTGGAGCAAATGTTAAGCACTTAAACTTTAAAAATACAAAGAAGTGGATTCTACACCTCCAGTAATTTGTCCACTCTCTTTTCTAAAGACCACCACCTCCTACAGACATGCTTCAGTATTTTTTTAGATTCTTTATTGTGCAAGTTTTCAAATTTCTAAAGACTATTTCTTTTGGCACTCTTCTCTAAGTGATAAATATTGATAAGTATCTCATCTATTTTAGGTGGTAAACTTCCAGCAGCTAAATTATTAAGGTGGCACACACAACCAATAATGACAATATTGGGATGAGATTCTTTCAAAACTGCTGAAACCACATTCTTCTGTCTAATCATAACAGGGTCACTATCACAACAGAAAGCCACACAGTTTCCAATATATTCGGCGATGTTCCAACTGCCGCTGGTATGGACAGCATATTAATTACAATTTATTCTTCTATACCATCATAAAAAATAACAATGGGATATAACTTTGCATATATATCGCTGTTCCCACACATTGTCATTGAAAATTGACCACTCTGAAGACACTTAACAACTTCAGATATTGCATTTTCAGCATTTCTTTTAAAATGCAATTAGTTTTCATAAGATCTCAGCCATATTTCTTCACAAGTTCAGATAAAGGGAACATCCTCATAAATAAGAATCAACATGATCAACTGTTCCAAGTGAAATATTGTGTTCCATCAAAAAGGCAGTGAACATACACTTTTGCTTTAATTACATCGGAATCAGAATTTCCAGACCTAACCGAAAAAAGTATTTATTTTCTGCTTCTCTTCATTTTATTTCAAACAACCAATGTGCTTACCGCACTTCACATGACTGGCCAGATAATTTCTTCTGCCATGTGCTAAGTTAATGTCACATCCACATATGTACAAAATACATTATTCTACTTTTCTCAATTTTAACAAGCATGAAAAATCTACAGAATATACTTTCCTAAAGGCCTGGTAATATTGTTTCTTAAGAGTTATTCATGGTTACACTAGAGGCACAAATCTAGACAGTCAACATAGAGCAGCAACTAGTGATATAATGCACGTGCAACGATGCAGAAATGGGAGAAAACAACATTCAAACACTTGCTGAGTTGATTTTCAAAAATAGTAGCGATGTAAAATTGAAAGACAGATTGTTTAATTACTGAATACAGTAGAATCTGGCATACCTTGGAGTGATAGCATAACTTGAGATAATACTACATTCGAATAAACAAAGCTTAAACACACGTAAAAGAGAGATTAGTAGGGCACTTGTAGCCATGAACGATATCAAAACCTACAACTGACTGTAAAAACCACAATCATCCCGTTCTATACAAAGATCTCACTGTTAATCATTTATGGAATTAAATTCTCATTTCAAAATTTTTAAAATAACACGATTCATACTTACAACCATAAAATACATCAAACACTATAAATTTTATGGGGGACACTTTGAAAAGATGGCAGGTATGCAAGTGTATTTGAAACTAGATATAAAAAACATTTCAGGGTGCTAAGATGTAACAACCATTACACATTCACTAATCCTCTGTTATAACACAACCATACCCACAGTAGCATTCAAACACACAGGGGCACATCCAAGGGGGAGGGGCTAGGGGGCTCAAGGCCCCCCCCCAAAAAAAGTATCTATTTCCACCCCTTACATTGTAAATTTGGAGACCTTTTTCGGTAGCTCTGCTTTTTTTTTTAAGGGGGCAGCAGGTCGGGAAGACTTTAAAGACTGCCCTGGGTCAGATCAAGCCCCCCCCCCAAAACCAAAGTCCGCGAAATCCAATCATGGCCCCCCAAACCAAAATCCACCCAAGCACCTCCCAAACCAAAATCCTGAATACGCCCCCGCAAAACACACATACATTGTACATTTGTACGTCGTACAAATATTTAAAATGCATAACCAAACAATGAGCATGCGACCATACAAGAAAACTTTTCATTTACAAAATGCTCATATTAACAGAAACAGAGTTTTAGATGAAGATATACACCTCACAAACAAAACCTTGTTGAAGACATCTGGAGATAAATTGAAGATTCAAACATATCATTACACAGATGATAACCAATACCCAAAGTGCAACACACAGTTTTTGTTTCACAGCAGTTGGTAAAATTGCACCAATCCCATATTCCAATGAATCCCATCCCAGCTGCTGTACCGTATCAGTTACCAATTGGCTTCTGTAATAATTTTTGCAAACAAATCTAGCTTCAGCTCTTTTGAAACAAAATTTCCCATCCTAAATCTTTATCTATAACAATTCCTCTACACAGCAAGTCACTATTTCATCAACATCAACCATTTCTGAAAACATTGAGACAACAATCCAGATGATTAGATAGTCAAATAATGTAGTATTACCAAACATAATTAGGAAAGTTTATTTTATATTACACTGAAACTTCTCTCTGGGCTAGTATTTTGTAACATATATGAACAAATAACTAAATATCACACTTTAAAACTGTTTAATACAATAAGATCATTATCATCTCAAATTGTTTTATGATGTTACATAAATGACCAATCAGAATGTCTCAATATGTGTCAAATGGTTTCAATTAATATTCAATGCTGCATATATCAGATCAGTAGTATAACATGAAATGCATAGTTAGTGATTCACAGAGTAACTAACACTTCAGAGATGTATACATACACCAATTCTTACAGCACAGTCTGTAGCAAGTCTTTTTTTTTTTTTTTTTTTTTTTTTTTTTTTTGCTTGTGGCTTTATGCATCATCAAGGTCATTAGAGGAGTGAAAGGACTGGAGACAAGGAGTGGGAAGGAATTTGGCCACGACCTTTCGAAGCAAGCAACTCGGCATTCGCCAGAAGAGATTTGGGAAAACCTTGAAAACCCAGATGGCGATTTGAACCGGCGTCCTCCCGAACGCGAGGTCTCAGTGTTACCGCTCACCCACCATGCTTGGTGTGTAGCAAGTCATCTCATTTTATGACATGATGTTGGAAAAATCATAACCCTGTTGCAAGTTATAATCGATGGATTTTTGAGACCAAGGAGGAGCTGGAATATGGCTGGTCTTAGAATGTGTGGTATTTTTATGGGGTTGATACTGGAATATGACATGGGAAAATTGATTGCATAGGAGTCGGGGTGGATAAATGCAATATATTAATTCTTGAAGAATATTATTGGAAGAAATGGTGAGAGAATGATTGCGAGAACATAGATGTGATGGTTTGTAGGAGATATATTAACATACTAGTGAGCCCATGGAGAAACTTTGCACTTCACAGAAATTCAAATGATATCATTACATTTGATTCGGTAATATTCTCGCAAATAAAATATGATGAAGTGTCCAAATTTAATAGCGAGATTTAGTAAATTAAATATGTAGGGTATCAACTGAAATAATGATTTGAGTAACTGTGGAAAAGACATGTTTCTACCCTGCACTGTAGACAGTAGTTAGAAGATGGTGCCACAACCACAGACCATAAACTGCTGCTACCTGTAAGAGCTCCTCTAGACTAACAGAAAAAATGGTCAAAAACTTCAAATTACAAACAAACAATACAATGTGCATTTCAAACTAAACAAGTCATCAGAAGTAGAGAACTTCAAAATCTTACATCATTTATCGATTTTGGTAATGCATGAATGGAGAAAACAGTTTTGTATGAAAAATCACCTACTAGAAATAATATATAGTCATAAGAAGGTTATACTCAGAGTGTCCAGATTGTAATTGTCATCTAATGAATGAGCCACAAGAAGATTTTTAGACATACTTGGTTTAGGAATGAAAAATCCAGGTGGCCATGGGAAAGGTGTCCAAACAGAACATATGTAAATGAAACAGACTTTCTTTTTATTAATGCTTTATGCCTTATCAAACCTGAGGTCATTAGTGGTGGGAAAGGATTGGGGGGAAAGTTTTATTTCCTTATGGCTTTACACCTTGTCGATGCTGAGGTCATTAGAGGTAGGAAAAGGCTGGGGACAAGGAATGAAAAGGAATTTGTCAATGGCCTTCTGAAGGTATAAATGATTTTGGGAAACCATGGAAAATCAAAATCTGGATTATTACCCAACAACCAGGTTCAGCGGTGACTGATTACATCTTCTATAAGATGATCTATCAGACTTATCAACGTAACATTTGCACCTGTTGGGTTGAGAAACTAGATATTTGGTACTAATAAGGCAGTATGAAGTACTGTAGCTGATTATTGAGAAGCAAGCATAACAGCAAAAGACAGTTAATGCTTGCAGCAAAACATGTTGCATATTTGGAATTGTCTGAAAAAATTCCGTAACTGTTGTGCAATGACATATAGAATATATTTTGGAAACCAACATGTAATAGACAATACTATGAATCATACAACTAATTTGAAACCACAGGTTATTTGAGTCAGGGTAAATATACACAGCAGAAAGAAAGTGGTTTATATTTAAGCTCTCAGATGATGAAAACTCGTACAAGTCTGAAATCGCAAATTCCAGAAGAAACTGTCTGAAAAATTTTGCAGATGTAACAGTTTTGGATTGGCCATGAAACAGAAAATTACACTCTTATAAGTGGCTAGAGTTGACACAGAACTGCTACCTTCAGTTTGGGAAGAATTACACCATCACATTAATGTATGCTGTGTGATCAATTGTGCACATACTGATCTTTTAAGATTCCAAAAACAAAATTTTCAGTTTCTTGACTCAAATATGCAAATTCGATGTTAGATCACAGACATCTTTGGTTTCATACAAGATTCAAAGTGTCAGTTTTATCAGTAGTATACCTGCGTACCCTTCTCTCCACCTTCCTTTTAGTTCACTATAATGGCAACTTTTACATCAAACACAGCCCAACTGATACACTGTAGTGCAATTTTCCTCTCTGGTTTTGAAATTCAGCAACACCTTTCACTATTATTGTCTTCTTGTCAGAATGTGGATCACAATCTATGTCATTCAACAGCTCTATCAAATAATTTGGTGTCTAAATTTCTTCTCCTCGCATCTAAAAAAAATGCTATTAGAAGTAAATAAGTTCTAGTTCGAGATAAAGGTGTGTTTGGCTAGAATATTTCATCCAATAATCTGTAGTTTACACCTGCCATCTATCTTACTCCGCCAGTAAGTTTAGACTTTTCATTCAAAATTTGAGCCTCCAATGTGACAATCATGTTTTGATTCTTTTCTTCCAGCCTACTACATGTTTTAAGTCTGCTAAATATAATTAAACAACAAAACTCATAAATTTTGGAAATAAACAGTGCCAATTCCCATTATTTTTTGAACACACCTTGTTGATGCATGAAAAAGATACTGATATACTTGAAACAAACTCTTTCAGCTGAGCACAGGGTGTGATTTCAAAACAAGAGGATTTACACCCAAAAATTTGTATATTTTGCATGTGTATATCTTTTGCATGTGTTGACATCGTTTTGCTGTTATATCTGACAAATAATGGTTGCTTCCCCACCTATATTCATTTCAATTTGCTAACCAGCACTTTTTTTCCATTGAGTCTACAGTATAAAATGAAATTTAAAATTTTTAATTGTTCCTATTGAGACTTTTATACATTTTGGAATATTTCAACCAACACTTCTCCCATAATAGTTGGTGAAAAATTGGAAACATTGGTAGGAAGATCAGAACTTTGTATTGTTTATGTTAGGGTAATTAATGGCATTTCTAGATGAATAAAGAAAGTGTCTCTCACATTTAGATGGCAACACTTAGCTAAATTCTAATAACGATTTTCATATTAGTCTGTTAATGAAATCAGAGGAAAAAACTTATCCTGTGAACTGCCTACATTGAAGACCGTCTAAAAACAATATGTAGTTCAGAATGCATGCAGATGTATATAATACACACATGGAATTAGCCCGTCAAGCAGATGAAATAAAACTTCTGTATCTGCACTCTTGACACTGTGAAGACTTTTCATTACTGTCAGAAAATGCAGTCTTTGCCTGAAACTCAAATCCATATAAGCTGTCAGTCTTAATTGTTTTATCAAAAGCATTGACACATGGATACAATAGGCTATTTGACTATTTTTTGGAGATTGTTTTAAACTGATTATTGACACACTTATACACCTGGTAATATTTACTTTTTTGTCAAAAGTGTATATTTTACATAAAATCCAACGCTAAAATTTAAAGTGTTTAAAAGACCGACAAAATACTCCTTTGGAACCTGGTGGAACCACATGCCAGTAAGCACTCTCTTCAGATAAGTAACGTCGCTTGTTTCTCTCGATTTGTGCATAAATTATTGTTGGAAGTATGGTGTCTTGCACACTACTTATAAACCAACGTACAAACACAACAAAAACTCCCCCAAAAAAACTAAGTGGTCCCACAATAGTTGAATGAAATATGAAAAGAAGTTGCTGCAAATCACTCGTAAAAACCCAGAGGATATTGCTACTAGTTCACACACCATTTCATGTTAAGATCATTCACACTGCAATTCAACGAGTTGAATGCAGTAATAAAAGTAGTGACATGAATATTCATTAAGCAGAAGATGCTTCTAACAATGAAAGAGATCTTTAGTGCAGAAATTGGAATTGAGAATAAAAATTCATCCTAATACCAATAGCCACGTGTCAGTCACGTATCAGTCAGGTAAGGGTCCTTAAATTCGATACTTGCTTTGCAATGTTTTTCTTGTTTCTGTGTGCATTTTCTTTTGGTACTAACTGCTCCTTTTATTCAAAAATTTACCAATACATTAGTTTGTTCTTCTTTGAAGGCTTCACAAATTTTTGTTTAATAAGTTTGTTACAAATATTTTAAGCATAGCTGAAGAAGACTTCAAAAATGAAACTGGAGATTGTTTGCACACTGAAAAACAGGTTTCTTAGAAACTGAAAATTGCTTTCACATTAAAAGTAATACCTCCTAAATGTATACATTTATTTCAGTAAAGCATTCCAGAATTGTTACTAGATTAGTGTGGAACTTCTACACGTGATGCATTGTTGTAAATAATTGAATTGATTTCAACAGCAACAACTGCATTTTTTGCCATGATAAAATATGTCTAATATATTTCAAAATTAACGAAGTGAATAAAAAAAAATAAAAAATTTAGAAACTTAAATGAAATAAGCTTTTCCACTTCAAACATTAAAACTTTTTGTGGTTATGGCAGGATATCTTCTGATAACAAGTTTCCTTGTATGTCAGCAATTTATGTTTCAAAGATTTGCATAACAATTAACATCCAAAACTATGTGAATTCTTCGAAGAAAAACAAATTAATATTTTAGTGAAAGTTTGCAAAAATGCAACAAATAGAAATAAAAATGTTTTCCCAAAAAAGAATCGAACATAGGACATTCCCAATTCCAACCAAACTCTTTAACCATGCAGCTAACTGGACACTTTTATGGTTAAGCAAGGACTTCTTATTGTGCAAATTAAGTGAAACCAGCAATAAATTCTGTTGTTAGCATAAAACATATATTTAGAATTTTTATAACCTCTGCAATTAAGATAAATGGCTCACAATGTCCAGTTATTTAACTGTTGTGCCTGCCTTATGCCTACGTTATAACCTGAATTTTTCTTGTCAATATACTGTAAAACAGTGAATTTAATTTATGGTTTTGGTCATCCTCATGAACGATTTCTGTTAATCGCGCTTTAATTTAAATATAAATGATTCTTAAATTGAACTTGTTACATTTTTAAGCTCCACAGAATAAAACTCAGGGATTTTTTTTAAGTAAACCCAAAAAATAAATCTTCTACTTCTGGTATTTTTATGCTGTAGGCTTCCACAAAATTATTCTCCATTTTTCAAAATGAATACTGGTTAATAACGAGAAACAGCAAGTAACAAACAATAAAAATAACTGAAAACTTGGGAGAATAGGGAATACACCACTTGCAGCTGCAGATTTAGTGGCATGTGATGTCACTGAAGTGATCACAAATCTTAGATCTTTTTCTATCATGGGACGAAAGGCAATATATCAATGAATTTAATTAAGATTTTATTAAAAATAAGCCATATTTTATCACAAAATTATAAAAAAAAAATAACTTCCTTAAGCAGCAATCTATCCAGATTACAACAATTTGTAATATTAAGTAGCCCATTGTAATGAATACCTGAAACTAATTATATCTGGAGTAAGTATATTGCCACAAAATTTTACCAAAACATAGTCAATGCGTTCTGTAGATTGTATTATGAAGCAACTAAAAATCAACTGATTAAGCTTGATTGTATTTCCATTTAAAAGATAATCCATAAAGAGTCAAAAAATCTAACAAGTTCAATAGCAGGGTAATCTAATACAGTACATCAATTTTTTTAAACTATAACATGAAATTGTAGAATGCAGGAAAAAAGTGAATAGGAGAATAATTTATATACACAAGAGCACAAGCTTTAAAAAATCGTTATAAAATACTAGTTACACATGAATGAATAAAGTTTGTAAACTCTCAGGGACACTAACAGCTAACTGCAGTAAAATTTTAGGCACTAAGTTAACCTCAATTGGTGTCTGCACTTTAGCTAGCTACTTCTAATTAAGGAGTTCAAAATAATTAGGATTTGCCAATCCACACTGAAACCTGACAATGCACTAATGGACGTATGACTGATAAGGTATTTGTGACAGATTACCTGGTGAAATATCCAGAAACACAATCAGCCAAATCTTATGAAGAATCAACTAGGGTGAAGATGTCAGACTCTGATGAAGTAGTAACTGTAAATCCTGATGAACTAAAATGAAACTATGGAATGGCTTTTAACTAGACAGTAGTAAAAATATGAACAGGTTTGAATTTATTGTGTTACTGTAATGACCCATAATAGTAAATTCATAATAAGTGTAAATACAGGAATTTCACTATCAATGGCAAGGATGCTCTCTAGCTGTCAGTGATGGCTCCGAAGCAGTGAGATGGTTTAAAAAGAGCAACAGACAGTAAGAGTGAGTGATATGCCACGGTAGTATTTCAGTGCGGCTAATATGAAAGTGTGTGAATAATGTTATTAAGGAATCAGCAAATTTAAAACATCACCACCCCAGACTAATCAAGCTGGTACTGCCTATCTTTACAATATAACCACACCATTCTGGAATAAGAAGAGTGAATGATACAAGGGACCAAATTTATGGCATGCTCGGGTTGGGCAAATATACAACCACCCCAGGAAATTGGAAGTTCGCAGAACATGGAGGACGAGTAAATACAAGGATACAGTGCTGTGCATGGACATGGGGTCGAGAATGGTGGTATGTTCTTAAACAAGAGACAACATAGGTATACTCTATGTTCTGATATGGAAGAGAGAACTGGAAAATTCTAATTTTCTGATGCTCCATGTGAGAGTGCAATTCAGAAATGTGATCACTGAAAGTTGTAGAGCACATGCCAAGGCCAACGACTGTAATGATCCTGGTCCAAGAAACAGTTGACCAGGTGGTTTGCTATTAGTTTCAAGAGAGGACCATGACAGGAGTGAAAATATTTGTGTTCACCTTCGTTTTCGATAAATAATTCAGAAGCAAGAGCCAGGTGTAGGTCAGAAACCAGGAAGAATGGCAAACTGCGAGACAGTAAAGTGAACATCTAATAAAAACAAACACTCTATCAATTAAAAAAAAAAACCATAAACACCCAAAGCAAGAACTCTTATACCGTTGCTCAATGTACAGCCAGTTCATAGAATGTTTATGATTTTATTCGCTAGCTTGACATAATTTGATATGTTTTGACGTATGTTGTTTAATGATAAAATTGTAGCATCTATACGTTGGTCTAGTTAGAATAAATATGCTTTTTTGATAGATATATATTCTTTAAAATGCCATTCAGAATATTTATTGGTCATTTGTATCAATTAAAGTGGTATGCATTTGCCGACATAATAAAGAGGGAGAATGCTGAGCTAAAATTTGGCCATGAGGGTACAATAAAAGCATAATGAATACGTAAACTATCTTTTATTTCAAAATGCATCTTGCCATTTGTTTCACAAACAGTTCCAATGAATATATATATATATCTCCAAAAGAATATTTAGTGAAGCATTATCACATAGCAGGTTGTCATATGCTTCACTTTCTATTATGACTAAGGGGAGTCTTCGTGTGTCATCCCTGCCTGACTTTGCTTCATCAAGACATATGAATGTTGCCTTAAGGCATTGTTTCCACTCTGTCATCATATTGGGATCTAGTGCATGGTCTGGATCATAGATTCACAACCTTTTTTGGCCTAACACAACTTTTCAGCAAAAAAAACCTTCACCACTCACTTTTGGAAAAAAAATTACTCACCCCCCTCTGAAAAAAAAAATATTACATTAAATGAATGTCCTGTACCCAAATTTTACTACTTAAAGTTGTGAAAATAAAAATAGGAAATAGCATTTTTTTCTCAATGGATTGAAATAATTATTTATCTATACATACATTTCTCTCTGCTGACCTTCAAAGGCTGGTTTACTGGAACGGAATACACACACACACACACACACACACACACACACACACACACACACACACACATATATATATATATATATATAAACCTACCCAACACAAAAGATACTATGCATGCATTTTTGATATGACCACTATGTAGAGTCACAAAACTGGTACTATGAGTTGCAAAAGACAGGTTCCTTGGTGTTATGGCTATCAGGATAGAGCCTTTTCTATTATTTTTCTAGAGGCAAAAAAAAGGCAAAAATATTAGAACCTAACAAAATGAAATGGTGCTACATGGGCAACACTGGCTGTGGAACGCTAACAGTTAGACATGCTAATCCACTCTGGGAATAGCTGCCACTATTACAATGACAATAAAGCAGAATCACTGGCCATAAAAAAAATACTATTCATTTCTACCAAGAGTTACAACAAAATTCAGCAGTGCACAAAAATGTTAATCGCTAACTGTTGCCATGAAGCCTATCACTGTCACAAATATGATTGTACTGCCAAACTATACCACAACAATTATATGTTGGTACTTTCTTTCATATCATTATGTAAACAATGAACTACTACACAGAGAACTGCCAAGCCAGAGAACCCATAGACCCTGCAAAAGAGAGCATAACCATTTCTCCTGGCGTACTATGTAGTATAATAACTCCCCATTATACGTACGGATGAAAATATGAGATATTGGAAACAAAGTGTGAGTACTCATGGCTTAGTCATGTCAAAAAGAAGCCATCAGGTTCTAACATTCCCATCAGAGACAAGGACCACCACCAGCAGCATCGTATGCTTTCACTCCGTTCGCTCAGAGCAATAAATTATAGTACTAGGTCTATGGTACACGACATAGTAATTGGGAAGTTTGCACCTTCACCTTCCCCATCCTGGCCTATGAAAATTTCTTCTGCCAACGTGTTTCATAAGAGCCATTCTACAGTCTAACGCTACGTGCTTTAGCAATCTTAGTCGCAAGATACGTGTATTTCGCTATGCCTCCGTTTTTAAAGCATCGGACAAGGGTGAAGTAATCGGAGCACTATTAGGCCAGTCAGCGTAAATTGAACCACCAGGTAGATAGAGGTCAAGTCGCCAGTTCGTCAAGTCTCGGATGTCGTCTTACAAGTTGAAAGTGACACAAGTCGATCATTGTAGGAAGAGAGACAAACTTCAGGGATTGCTTCAACCTTGGTCAAATAGAGGACTCCACTAACCTGACCGTGCTGCTTTACCTTCTGCCAGAGACTATGTAAGCATGAATATAAAAAGCTAATGGTCTACAGAAACTACCTAACCTGACGTTTTTACCCATTCTTGCTTTCTATGAAAGAGATTGTAAATATACTTTAAAATAAAAACAGTTTCATTTATGCATACAATAGAAGCATAGGTGCTGTAGGTGAACTGCCACCTATTTCTAAATTTAAAAAAAAACTTGCGGATCAATCTAAGCATACTCTAACGAACTCTTCAACTGAGCTTGCACATTTCTCTCCACAGTGTTCCTGGATAAATTTATAAATTTTTGAAAGTCATTGTGCTGACTGTGGCATAACTTGCTGTGGTAACCAAAGGCCCAGAGAGCATTACAGCCCATTCTATCCAGCTTAGAGGTTACTTAACAGAAGTACAGGGGTTGAACAAAATAATATGAACACCTGACAATTACAAACTATTGATTTATTAATATAGTGTTGGGCCACCTTTTGCTTGTAGAACAGTTGCAATTCTTCACAGAATAGATTCGTAAAGTGACTCTATAGGTTCCAACGGAATGTTGTCCCACTCTTGTACCAGCACCGCCAACTGCTTCAATGATGTTGGAGATGGAAAACAGCTCCTTATTCTCTGCTCTAAAACACCCCACAACGGTTCATTATGTCGAGGTCTGGCGATTGTGCTGGCCAGGGAAGATGTTTGACGATATTCTGATTCTCCTTCAACCAGGACAGAACCTTTCTGGCTATGTGTATGGGTGTGCTATCATCTAGGAAGATGGCAATGTTTGGCAGCAGTATGCTAGTCATAGCAAGAACTTCATAATTGAGAATGTCGAGAGATTCATTCCAAGTCATGCGGCCAGTGATGTGAATGAGTGTACCAGTTGAATACCACGATATAGCCATCCAAATCATAACAGAACCTCCCCCATGCTTGACTGTAACACGCAGGTAATCTGGTTCGTGGGCTTCTTTCAGAGTTCTCCATACACAAACCGGGTCATTAGTAGGAAACGATGTGAACGATGATTCATCGGACCATACCACGTTATTCCACTCATGAAGTGATTATGATCGTGGTACCACTTATTTCGCAGCTTAGCGTTGGTAGCCATTATAAGGGGTTTTGCAATTGCCACCCTTCCATGAAAGTTAGCTTTGTGGAGCTCCCGCTGTACTGTTTTTGTCGAAACAGTATTACTCAAGTGTGTGTTGAGTTCTGCTGTCACTTTTGCCACGGTAGTTTTGTGTTGTCTGGCTACAATCCTTTTTAATGTTCATCGGTCTCTGTTGGTTAAATTTTGTTTTCGTCCACTATTCCTCTTCGCCAATAATGTTTTACCAAGTTTTGTGTATTCTGTCATTACCGAGGATACTGTAGCTCGTGAGACAAACAGTTCAGCTTTTTGCGTCACAGACGCTCCCACTACCTGAGCTCCAATGATTTGGCCTCTTTTGAAGTCTGAGAAATCACGCATTTCACCGATCACTTGTTATAATCGTCGCAGAACAAAGCGTATAATACACTGGCACATAACCCACAAGACCTGCCATGTCAAATACTCCGCATTTGTGCGTCACGGTATTCACAAGGAATTAGTGGTGCCAACATGCAACAACCTGTACTCTATCGCATGGTGTTCATATTATTTTGTCCAACCTCTGTAGTATCGATACATTTGACTTTGACTGAGACATACAAAAGAAAAGTGTGAATTTTCGATCATGCACTGTTGAACAGGAGACAACTGTTGCAGTGTTTTTGCCATCTTCAGGCAACTATGACACACTATTGAAACTTGAGTTGATTGATACATCGACATAGTGACCAGCGATACAACTGAGTGCAGATTTCAATTTCATTTACTATCACTATTTAAAAAAATAAGTAAGTTATTGGTGGATCAGTATCAGAGGAAAAAATTGATTTATTTTCTTATTCTGATATTTAGTCCTAGGAGAAAGCAGTAGAAAACTGCACAGCTACAAGTAGCAAATATGTAACGAATGTTTGCAAAACCACATCATCAAAACATTTCTAGTCAATGATAAGGACAAAATAAATATTTAGCAACAATTGGGGAAGTAAGTTAGATAGGCTGTGGCATTGGTACCAAAGTGAGTCATGCAATGTTCAACACTGTGGCTTTTAAAAATGTATAAACTTCAAGACTAAAGCACACTACCGAAATCAACAATATGCTTCAATTGTTATTTTTTCATGAAATTAGTATAATTTCATAACTGGTGGCGATTGGCTATACCAATATAAAACTGTAAAGGTTTTGTCTGTACACTGAGGATATTCTTTGAAAAATGACTGGCACTGACCATATGGAGGTCCCAAAAAGTCAAGCAACACTTTTTTTAGAATTTCTGTCAAGTTGTTTTGGTAACATGCAAAAACTACAGAACAGATTTTGGTGGAGTTTCTGTAGTTTGAAAGTTCAGTTCACAACTTGGAATCCTAGGTATGTGAAATCATGATACACCAACTGGAGAAAAAAAATAGAATTAAAATCTATTCTGAAAATCCTATGGTTAGCTTCATTACAAGTTGTACTAAGTATACATATAAGATTACGGTAAAAGTTTCAGCTGTGTCTTTGCAAGAGAAAGGACCTGAATGGACAAGATGCTATCTGACCATATCCAGACATTTTTGAGGGTGATACGTCAGGCAAACGAGAACGCCAGAGAAGCAATGGTACCTGTGGTTCTTCGAAAAAAGGCTTGCACATTTCTCCCAAAATGTGGATGGGCACTATCCTGCTGAAATATGTGGAGCTGCTTATTGGAGGGGGCCATAAAGAATTCCTGATATAGCAGCTGCTGTTCAGATTGTCCTCAAACACATACAAGGCGAGATCGCATATTATAGCCAAATGGCGCCACAAACCATCGCATCTTCATTTTTCCACTGTGCCGCTCAACACTGCAGTCTGCCTGAATGCCTTTTCCAAGATAGCGTCCAACACGTACCCGAGCATCACTGTTGGACAAGGTGAAGTGGGATTCGCCTGAAAACACTAAATTTTTCCTCTCATCATGCCAGTGACTGCGTTCGCGTGCTCATTGTAGTATGACGCATTATATGTTTTTTGTCAATGGAAGCCGATGTAATGGCATGGGTTTCATCAGTCCATCCCTGAGCAGATTGCGTCTAATCTTCGACGCAGACATATTCATACCCGTTGTAGTGCTCCAACATCAACCCAACAATGTGAACGAAGGTGTTCTGTCGTTAACGGCCACGAGGACAAGATGGCCGTCATCCCACACTGTGATCATATTTTGTAATTAGGAAACTACTCGTCGACACTCTTCTATCCCGATTCTACACATGTCGCTGTTGTAGCAGCATGCCCTGTGCACAATGTCACAGTACATCAGAACCATTTCCCAGAGACCAATAATTCCGCCACTTCGAGTATACTCGCATGCTGATGTGCCCTTTGACGTCGATGAGGCATACCGGAACTTGATTGCTCATTTCAGCTACGTTTAACAGACCAAAAATGGTGGGTGAGCCTTATCGTTCTGACCTAGCATTTGGGAGGACGCAGGCCAGAAACCCCGTCCGACCATCCAGACTTGGGTTTTCCACAGTTTCCCAAAATCATTCCAGGCCAATGCCTGGATGGTTGCTTTAATAGGCCATGGACGAACTCCTTCCCCAGTCCATTCGCATCTCTAATGACCATGACGTCGAACAGGTAAACAACCGTTTAATGGCTTTGCACCAACTGATCTTGGCGTAAGGTAGACCTGTCAGATAACACAATCAACACATCTCTCTGCAAGCTTAATTACTTAATATACTCCGATTCTGAACTGATTGAGACCATTCCTTCTGGACGTTTAATTTATGACATGTTTGGTATTGATACTTCTGTGTTGAGATGTATGCCTGGAAACAGACGTTCTTGGTGTGAATCTAGATTACTGCAAGAATTTTTGCACGTCATTAATCTAATTTTGGTTTTTATATATGAAGGGCGCTGTATTTCGGATCACAAATAAAACTGTAGAGCCCAGAAGAAAGGAATTGGATACTTTATCTCTAAAAGACTGGTTTAGGGAAGATCCAATTTACGAAAATGGAAAACCAGGCGCTCAGATAAACACTGTAAATTCGCCACTGAATTGATTGTATGGTACCAAAGTAGTAAATGCTTCACATGAGACATTGGCAGTCACTAATTGTTCCAAACATGATCACGAAGTGCACCCTGCGATCATTTAAAAACAACTCTGTGCATTAGCCTTTATAACAGGAGATAAGGCGGCATACATTAATTACGTGAGGTGAAATGGGAGGATCGGGTGAAATCTCATGAAACCTCACCAAGGGGGAGGGGCTCAATGGAAATCTCACGCGAGGTTTGGAAATTCTTGAAAAATGGAAGAGCTAAAAATAAAAGTCTACAAATGACGCCAAAGTAGACTTCAGGGAGAGGGGATATGGTCAAAATCTCGCGTTATTTTAGAGGGGGAGGGGTCCGACCAGATCTCACGAAGTCTCACTAGAAGGGGGGTGGGGGAGGTCCGGAATTCCGGAAAAACACCTCACGTCATTAATGGACGCCCCTTAATAGATTGGAATAATGAAAAATTACATTTCGCAAAAACACTTATCAAAAAAGCCACTTTGAAAACAATGAAATGTAATGCAGTCACCACATTAAAAAGCGCAGAAGGCAAACAGAAAAGTAAATTCGTGGTTTTTCATGGAAAAGCAGCAGCAGAAAATGCATATCGGGAATGCGGAAGCGAAAGTCCCAGTAAAACGAACCAAGGCCACACTATAGGTGTGGTGCAGTAGAGTGAAACAGTTTCGTATAAACTACCTTGAAGTTCATAACCGTGGTATTATGGGGTATCAATTGTGTACTTTCAACCAAAAATGAACAAAGCGGAGTTAGTAAAACAAAAAAGTAACTCGCCTCCAGGAAGTACATTCGATGACAAGAATAAGCAAAATTAGAGATACACGCAGCTGAACAAAATATTCCTTTTTATTTCGCGCGATAAATGGATCAGCCAGAAAGAAGGCAGCAATGTAAAAATAGAACTTACCACGGAATTAAATGCAGAATGTAAATGGTAAATTTTGCCCCATACTATGTCAAACACGATTTGGAGCGAAAAATCACGATTGTGATTTACTGAAAATGCGAAAAAAAACTGTGCTTCCATTTAGGGTTTGGAGAACCTAACAATATGACGAGGAAAATTTACTCAAGTACTGCAAGCTCCCGGGGCTGAAGTGCAAGGTATTTTGAACCGAAAACAGCTCACCAATTCAGCATAACTCGCTGACAGATTTCATCCCGATCCTATGATAAAATCACCCCGTCGTAATATAACCCTTAAGTAGACGAGTCTAATTGCTAATCATATACTAAATGAACAACGGCTCGGTACCATCTATCACTCGATTGCCTAGTAAACTTGTTTTAAACGACGATATCCAAATGCATTTTTCAGGGATACTGTCCCAGTAAGCGCTTTACTTTTCGATTTATGTTCGACGAATAGAGGATATAGGACAGTTGGCTGTGTCTCAGGGACGCACGGGTGAGAGGTGGCGCAACTAGCAGCCTGCCCACGCACTGTGAAACAGCACACTCAACAGCAACACAGCACACAGATGAGAAAATACTTCAAATTTCAACCGTGGACAATTACCTTAACTTTGAAGATCAGTGTTTCGAGCTGGTTTCTGTCGCTGAGATCTGGCGACAGAGCACACACTCTGTCTCCAATTTCTTTCATCTCGTCTTGCATATTCTTCATGTCTCGGTGCAGATTGCGCACTCGCAACAGCTCCTGCGAACCGCTGAAGAGCTTCTCCCATCGCTCCAGCCACCCTGAAAAACCAGTCACAATCAACATACTACACTATAACTCATTCCTTTACACACAAAATCTGTATAAATAATTTCAAACTTTTCTTTCTAGGAGAAACATTTCAAGTTTAAATAGTTATTTTAAGGCTTCATCTTCGACGAAGTAATAAGGTGTTTTCTTTTTGTCCTTATGGTTGTATGCCTCGTCGATGTCGAGGTATTAGAGGCGGGAAAGCACTATGAACAAGGAACGGGAAGTAATTCGGCCATGGACTTTTAAAGAAACCATCCCGTCATTCACCTGGAGTGATGTGAGGATACCATGGAAAACCGAAATCTGGATCACCGGACGGGGATTCAAACCCGCGTCTTTCCGAAAGCGAGGCCAGAACTTTACCGCTCACCCACCACGCTCGGCGAGAGAGATTGTATTCCAAATAAAATACATCACTGTGTATTTGATCTTGGATGACCTTGTGTGAGCGCGTAATCGCACCTGCATTATTTGGCACGTGGCCAGGTGCGGTGTACTAGTTTGCCGTAGAACAGACACTCCTCACTGTTTGGCAGAAGGCCTAACAAAACGTGTTTTATCTCAAGCAAGAAGACAAAAACACAGTAATTTCATCTGTCTCTCTTCCCATCCTGACCTATCTGACTACCATTCATCTATTAAAACGTAACATCACATGCTTCCTGATTTATATATTTTATAAATTCTAAACTTGTCTTCCTTCAAACTTCTTACTTCCACCGTAACATCCACTTTTTCGTTTCACACTGTACGTAAACACTTACTTTGCAGAATCATTTCATAGCACCATAAATCAAATTATTCACTAATGTTGACTGTATTTACTGCTTTTGATCCAGTCACCATACTAAATACCATTAATATTCTACTTCTTTGTTTTAAAATAGACTACTTCAAGAAGGATTAATTTTTCTCGTTGAACATTATCTAAGGGCTTTTCAGAGTCCATAAACGCAAATACTAACCCTACTTACTAATATAAAAGCTTCTCTATAAAATTTGTGTACAAAACTATCCAAAATTGTCAAGCCCTCTTCGAAAGCGTGAAGAAGGCGCTTTTATCAATATCTACTGCACAGTGATTTTTATATCAGTTTTAATTATCTTTTAATCCTCTCTCCTTAAAAATATTTTAGCAATTCATTGGGAATTTTGTACGTCAGAATGTAATGTCCCAAATCTCGGTTAAACTGTCATAAAAATCGATCTTTCACGTTATCAGTTTCCCCTTTTACTAGCACACTACAGTCACATAACACAAGTTCCCTGCGTATTCCTTCCCTCAGTTCTTTATCCTATGCCTAAAGAGGGTTTCCCTGTTAGCATATTTCAATTTCCCTAAAATGCTCTCTGTTCTTCCTACATTGTAAATATTTGCCGTATCAGCTGATAGAACCTATAACCGTTTCATTCTTGACTTCTTACAGTGTCATGTGGTCATTCTCAGTAAATTTTCTTGCATTTCTAAAATATCGATTTTGCACATTTCCTTTCAGTTTAAGTCTGTTTACTAATTCCCCTCTGATCCATCACTAAGTATTTCTCATCTATGATCGAAGCATTTCCACCAGCTTCTATCAGAGATTAATTCAGCTGCTCTATTCATATTATCATGTTTGGTTCTTCCGCAACTTAAATATCCTCACAATTTCTTTCAAAACACGCATTCACAATTTATCCTTAAGTGAGGTTCTTTTAGTCAACATGATTTACAGTCCAAAATTCAGTTAGTGAATCACTGTTTGCCTATAGTATTGTCTAGTTAAAACCATCATGCATCCCTTAGGTGTTTCTAAAATTACATTCGTTCTGTACGAATAGTCAAATAGTGTCTGCAACGACAAGATATATTTTTATAAAATTCTAACAGCTTTGAGTCTGCCTTCTTGGTAATTTTCTAATACGAAAAGCAATTTCTATGACATGTTCCACCGCCAAAAGGTTCTTCCTTAGCAGGGATCTATGTAAGGAGTAATAAGTAAAAAATAAAAATAGAATGCACAACATGAAGCATGTTCGCGATAAACGACTAATCATAGGACTACAATTCATATGGTAAATCAAACAACAAAATATATTACCGGAAAGTATGCTTCACTACAAATTTCATATACTTTGTTTCATAATGAAATTTAATAAATCGTGAGAGCTAATACACTGATGGTAGCATTCACATTTGTCTCAAATCAGTTAACGTAACATTTAAACAGTTAAGTTGATTAATACCCACCCCCTTACCCCCAAGCCACGAAACAGTGTGTCCAACATTGTAACTGTGCATCACAGCTTTGTTGAATATTTAAGCCAATGGAGAAGCGACAACGACTAATTTGCTACGATTACTTCCGAACTGCCTTGCAGGAGAATGAACACACAATACTCTGCAATAACAGTACGTATCTATATCAGACACAAAAAGGCAATAAAATAAAAACCAAAAAAATTCGGTTACGTTTTGATAATGGGTACTTTTGTTTCAGAATGTACGTTCAAATTACACTCCATCCGCAGGGCAAAGAGCTTACTTCTGTAGCAAGTGCAAGATTATTTTTTGCCTCCATCCAGACTTACTAAATCGTTTCCTGGAATTTGTACTGACTGTGATGCGACACCTTGATTAGAACAGTCAATTTCGTACAATCGGAGACAGTAAACAATCATAAAAATATTCTTGCTCATACAATAAACACGGTGGGAGCAAGTAGAAAGGAATAGGCGATGCGTTATATCACATTCGAAACCAGCTTTATAATGTGGGAACCTGTTACGTTCCACTACAAGACAGGCGTTTCACATTTCGTAACTTTCCCAGTGAGGCGAAAGCTTCCTAACGACCACAGTATACCTTTTCATTACAGATAAAACTTGCTTCGTATGTAACTGCCACAAACTTCATCATCGATAATTATTTTTTTTCGATTCACATTTTGATACATGGTTCCACTAAGTTCACTGATCAGCGTATGTAGCACTAACGTTATGCTATACATTACCATGAAAACGGTGTAATCTGGTTTTCTGATCTTGTAATAAATATTTCTCGAAGACTCTGTCTGCGCCCTAGTTCGAGATTAATCAACTGCAGAAGTGATTTTTCCATCTGGACTGGCAACAGGTTCTCAGTCCGCCAGACACTAAAGCGAATATTTGTTTAGTTGGCTAGAACGCTCCGTAGTTCAAACGTAAGCAAAGTTTACAGAATAGAATTAACGATTAGCACGAGATAGCTGGAAAAACGCTGTCACAAGATCAAAACGAGATTAATTATTTCGAATTAATGAGGCGCAAATTCCTCATTTCCAACGAAACTGCAGTTAATTTTGAACCATATCACAAGGTTCTGTCTTATCTTTAGACTGTGTCTATTATTAGTTTTGTACCGTATTACTTAAAGAACAAGATGAGTATTGTGAAAGCTCCCATACAAGCGAATTCCTGGGAAAGGAGATGAGAAATTAATGTAGTTAGTAGCGAGCTTCAATAGTAAATTTACACGGCTTGTGCTATTGACGGAATCTTGCGGCGCCCCCCAGAGCAGTAGTCCGAGTATATTTAGCATCACCTCCCAAGAGTACACAGCTGCACCACAATTCCCTTTATTCCCGAATACTAAACGCTACGAGTCGAACATCAAATTCGATAACCAGTTGCTGCCGAAAATTTAAGAACCTAAGTGCCAATTTTACAATAATTTAAGCTAACGTCGAGAATGAACATATCAAATTTCCGGTTCTCAATGAAAGTGGCAATGGTTTTCGATATTTATTTATTTATTTATTTTGCTTATTGTTTTACGCCTCGTCGACTTCATTAGAGGCGAGAGAGGATTGGGGACAAGGAAAAGAAAGGAAATGAATTCGGCCATGGTCTTTTGCAGTCCACGCTAACGGGGCATCTTTTCTTTATTTGTATTCACATAGGTCGAGGTCTATATTATGGATGATATTTATATTTACACACTTGAATAGTAGGAACAATAACTGCGTTTTTAGTAATAGCAACAGCATTTTTAGGATATGTATTACCATTAGGTCAAATATCATTACACCCTTACATTCGCCTGTTTGTGAAACCGCAGAAAACCAAATCTGGATGACCGGAAGGGGATCTGAACCCGCTTCCTTCCGAATGCTAGGCCCCAGATTTAACACACACACACCTATCAAGCTCGGCTTCGAGAAAGCTTACCTGTTCCTCAACCACGAATAAAAATGCCAAATAACGTGGAATTCTACGATAAACACAAGAACAGGTATAAAATCTAAGATATGGCAGACTTCGATATTACAAGTATTAATGACGCCATGATCTAATTTTAATTCTTAAAATTTCCGAAGAACCAACAGATCAATAAGGTCAACGTTTGTTATAAACACGAAAAGATTGATTATCAAACCTTAAAAATTTAAACCTAAATACCTGCCCAAAGAACCTATACCTAGATGGTTCATAGAACTATAAACGAACAAAATTTCTTAAAAATAACATTTACCCAAAATAAAGATTTGAATTTTCATACTTCTATCCACAGAGTACCGTTTTGTCGCTTTTAGGCCGTAGAAGTGTCGATTTAAATCGAAATAACGCGTCGCGTAGCTCAGCAACTGGCTGTGTCAGGGCGACAGTTTCTATCACTAATGAAGATATTTCTTCCAACGATTGCACCCCAGGTACATTCAGCCCGCTAGTAACCTCTGAGAGATAAAGAATGGCCGGAAGATTGCGCTGACAACACTACATTAGTATCGAAAAGTAATACGGAGCTTACCATTGCGAATGCAAAAAAATTAGAAATACCACCTACTGAAAGTCAACAGATGTGTCAACATAACTTATTGTTGCATCAAAATTTTGGTATCTCGATGTTCTTGAATTCCGGAATCTTGATTTAATCATACAGGAGAACCTAGTAACGTATGTTTCAGCAGCATTGCAATTCGCTAATGCGATTAATTTTTCCCGTCTCCTTGCAATCGTTCAGTCGCTTTATTAATCCAGAGCAGGTCTGATAGTGTTCTAAGGCTTCCCGAACCAACTTCAATCAAAGCTTTCCCAGACATAATAACGAATGGGAATCAACAAGGAGAGGATTTCTGCGAGCGAAGAGAACCGCCTGCCAGCACTTTGTTAGGGTGCGTCACACTGGAACCGTACTACAAATATATCAGTGCTGAAATGAGTCAGCACGGCGTGAGGTCTCCACGAGAATAGTGGGCCCACGAATGAGCACATCGCTCAAGTTATGCTACCTGACGTCATGACAAAAACCTGTCGCTCAGTGGAACAAGCTCAGTGCTAACAAAACCACACAACCCAATAAAGCCCAAACTAAATCAGACGGATTTTTTTCAGAAACACGTGTCATACGTTCATTTATTTTGTATTGCAGCTCAGCTAAAAAAAAAAAAATTCTTTTTTCTCTCTCTCTCTCGTTTTTCTTTTTTTTTTCTTTTCTTTTGGCTTTACGTCTCGATGTCGAGGTTACTAGAGGTGGATTGGGGACAAGGAACGGGGAGGAATTCAGTCATGGTCTTTTGAAGGCACCATCCCGGCATTAACCTGGACCGATTTTGGGAATCCATGGAAAACCCAAATCTGAATGCCCGGACGGGGATTCGACCCAACGTCCTACCGAATGCGAGGCCAGAGCCTTACCGCTCACCCGCCACGCTCGGTCAGCTACCTGAAATTGACAAATATACCAGGACGAACTGTTGCTAAATTATTTTTGCTAGGGCTATACGGCTTCTCGAGGATTTTGGCAAGGAAATCGAAGGAATTCGACCATGGCCTTTTGACAATACCGAAATTGCGGGAAAACATGCAAAATCCATATCTGGATGGCCGAATCGGGAATCGAAATCGCAAACTCCTGGATGACAAGTCCGAACATTAACTGCAACAGGTTCGGTATTGATATTTTCATTTCTGCCTGAACTGTAAATAGCTTATAGCATGGTCTGTCCTAAAAGAGTGTCAATGGCCATAGAATTATATAAACACCGTGACAAAAGGACAGTCGGGCCAGGAATTGATCGCAGACATTGTCAAACGTAAAAGACTTGCAGGAAAAATCTGATAAGAAAACCAAAAATTGAAATCGACAAGAAAATAAACTCTGGACTAAAAAGAGTAAGTCCATGAATGCGTTGGTTTTAAGTGTGTAAAATCGACAAATTTCCGCTCTTTTTCTATCGAAGTAAAAATATGCCGTAAGCAACAAAACGTGTCGAAGATATTACCGAATTCGCCGCAAACTGCTCAAAGCATTTTCACCAAACGATTCTTCAAACGATAATAATTCTGTTGTATTAGATAGTTATTCAGACCTCTGGAGTTAAACCAATGAAAAGGCTTCGAAACTATTTGATCACAGAGACTGTAATTTGTAGGATGGCGACTTTCCAACTTTAGTGGTAGGAGAAATCGTTACAGCAACATACTCGTATCAAAGGTCGAAACCAGTTATCTCGAGGCTAGGTTGAGAAACACGAACGATGAACGTGGCGGCGGTTCCGACAGCCAAGAGCCAATCAGATCAACTAAGCGCAATGCTGCAAACAGGAAGGGAGCAATTTTCGACAACCTAGCGTGGTGGGTGAACGGTAACCTTCTGTCCTGGCACTCGCAGGATAAAGGTTCGATTGTCCGTCCGGCAACACAGATTTTGTTTTTCCTTATTTTACCGAAATTTCTCCACGTTCTTCATTAGGTCATGGCCGAATTCCCGTTCGCTCCATGCCCTCAACTCCCCAATTCCTATCCAGCTCTAATAACCTCGACGTCGACGAGTCGTATAAAAAAAAGGTAACCTGCCACACAAAGGGCATTCGTGCCGTCCATTATAATAGCGAAGTTATTGGATCAGAGGAAAATAGTCAGTACGATAAAAGACTAACGGAACATTTTTGCAACATATTCCAACAATTTAATCTCAATATATACCGCATAACCGTAAACAACGGTTAAGCAAAAATCAATCTCGGAAAAAGTCAAAGAACTCTGCCATGAACAAAAGTCCAAAACAAAAAAGATGGACGTGCAAAAATCATAGATCCGCGTAGGGATATTTTCTAGAAAATTTTCGAGGGTTTTACAGGTGCCAGCTCATGTGTTTTCTTGTTCTACTATTTTGATAGAGGTTTGGACCTTGTCAAGAACTGAGTTATGAAAATCGGAACCAAAAATCACGAGAATAAGATACTATTTGAGGATTAGCGAATGTGAGAAACCGCAGGTAGTGCGGGATGGATGGGAAGAAGAAATAACGATTGTTTGAAGTGAAAACTTCTATAGTCGCGCTAGGCGATGAATGGAGGGGGGAAATCTACGAGTTCGGGACTTCCCGTCACCAACACGCTATAACGCGTAGGATATGCGCATTGGACTAGTCACCATGTTGACAGTATGACGTGTTACACTTGGAAAGTATAGATTATATATCAGAGATAGATACAAGAATAAACGTAAATGTTTGGTATTTTTGTTAATGTTCTTCATACAAACACAGTTTTTTATCCGATTTTGATGGAACTTTGCATCCGTATACTTAAAAAAAAAAAAAAAAAAAAAAAAAAAAAAAAAAAAAAAAAGAAGTAGTTTACTTTTGATTTACAAAAACCTAAATGCTCCCTTACTTTCCTCCCCCCCTCACCTTATTTTCTGTCAACGTTGTTCAAACAAACCAACAGTTTATATCCGGTTTTGATAGTACTTAGTACACATAAACCTCAAAACAAGGCGGTCTAGTAGCGAAGAGATTAGGGTGCTTACTTCCAAAAGTTTCTTTCACTAGAGGCGGGTTAAAAACCTGTAGTGAGCAGATTTTTGTTTTTCTAACGTTCTCCATAAAAACACGCAGTTTTATATCCGATTTCGATGGAACTTGGCACACGCATACTTTAAAATAAAAAAATACTGTTTATGTTTGTTTTTAAAAAAACTTAATCCTTTCCTCCTTTTCTCCCTATACCTTAATTTCTGTCAACGTTGTTCATACAAACCCACAGTTTTTATCCGATTTTGATAGTACTTTGAACACGTATCCTTCAAAATAAGGCGGTCTGGTAGCTCAGCGGTTAAGGCGCTTACTTCCGAAAGTTTCTCTCACCGGACGCGGGTTCAAATCCCGTAAAGAGTACGATTTTTTTTATTTGTATTTGAATATATGAGCTACGCCGGGACGTCCCGTGGTTCTAATTCCACGTTAAACTGTAGGCCCCTGGGGAAAGGAATTGGTCTTCCTGCCTCTGACACAATAGCTTCGAACGTCTCCTTCCGGAAGATTCGATCATCCTTCGGGTTGTGGGCTAAGATTTTTATCGCGTAGGGCGAATTTTGGATGGGTATGAGTTCGCATCACCGACATGCTAACGTTAACAGTATTTCCTTTGTCTTTTTGGCCCTTGGTACTTCCTCATTCTCTTGAATTTCAGTTTACTCTTCATCTCTATCAGATTGCAGTCACAGTCTGTATCACCTCCCGGTCAAGTTCTACAGTCCAGAATCTGTTTATCAATGATATAATGTAGCTGATATTTACTTGAATCTCTTGGACGTTTCCACGTGGTACTAATTTTCCTTGTACTGAGACATCTGGAGCTAGTTATTTATAGTTCGAAATTCGTACTTAATGACCCCACATCACTAAAAACTGTTGCAACGGCAAAAGTTAAGAGTATTTAGAATAGATGCTTCATGGTGTAGGCTGTAATGGATAGGTATAGAAGGGATTATAACGGATGGAAGATTTTATCAAGCTAGTCTAAAGACGTAACAAAAAAAATTACCTTAATATCCTCGGCAGTCTTGAATTTCAGTTTGACCAGTTAAAAAAATTATAATGATTAAAATTTTTCTATATATACATAGATTTATAAGCCGTATTTGCGTAACCCAAATTATTTATACTATAACAACAGTATTTCCCAACTTTGCATTGAATAGACGAGAGGCTTTAAACTGTAACAGGTTGACCATAGTGGGTCACCCTGTATAATTATTAAAATACTAGCAATGGATACTAATATTAGGAATATTTGTTTGTGCGAAGTTTCGAGACCGTAGCTAGCCGGATGGTCACTTAACGGAATTCTGTGCTCCGAGACTCCACACAACAGATTGGCCTGTCCGGGATAACAATAAGCAAGAGCCTGTCGGCAGAGTGGCCGTGTACTCCCTATAGCAGGGTTTCTCAAACTCATAGCTCCACGTATTCCTAAAAAATTTCCAAAACAATGGCGAAACACTTCAAAAATCATTATTTTTATTTATTTATTGTTTTAAACAGGATTTTTGTATTAAAAGTAATACAGGTACAAAAAGCAATTGTATAAAAAGTAATACAGGTACAAAAAGCAATACGTTATTAATTTGATGGATGGGCTTGTTTCTTGTCGCAAGCAGAGTCGATTTTAGAAACAATTTTAGTCATTTTCAATCACACTTCACCATGTAGCGTGTTGCACTCTCGAGATACCCAGTTAGCCGCCATGATGTACATCTTGTCGCGAACCCCCCCCCCCCCCCCCTACGTTCAATTGGCAAACCCCTAGGGGTTCGCATACCACACTTTGAGAAACCCTGCCCTAGGGTGCCAGCAGTGAAGGGGTCGAATCCTGGGAATAACAAGACGACATCCTAACCCAGCTATGGGGAATTTTCAAACGGGAAGTCGACGAACAGTCAAAATGAGTAGCGATTCATTCAGAAAAGGCGAGAAAGAACTTCAGCCAAGAAAATTGCCACATGAGGAATAGGGTTTCTTTGTAATATATATATATATATTCGCATGATCTAAAAACCTGTGAATTATTGTTTCGCATGTAGCCAAACACGACGGAGAGTGGCGTGTCTTGATCCAGGAAGAAAGATCGAGATGCGGGTTCTTACGTTTTCAGCCGTCGCACAGTGGGCCAGAATCGCAAAAAGCTGGCCAAAATATAAAAAGTTGTTCAATTTGTACCAAAGTTAGTGTGTAAAGGTTATCGAAGTTGCTCATTAAGAATATAATATTAAAAAGTGAAAAAAGAAAATGGCGGATCCAAGATGGCGGACAAATATTGCTAAAAGTCGTTTTATTCATATAAAAGTAATTTTTGTGGAATTATCGAAGTTGCTAGAGTTGTTCAATTTGTACCAAAGTTAGTACGTAAAGGTTATCGGAGTTGGTGATTAAGAATATGGTATCAAAAAGTGTAAAAATAAAATGGCGGATCCAATGTGGCGGATCCAATATGGCGGATCCAATATGGCGGACAAATATTGATAAAAGTCTTTTGATTCATATAAAAGTAATTTTTTGGGATTTATCGAGATTGATGATGAAGATTATGACTTCAAATATTAAAAAAAAAAAAATGGAGGATCCAAGATGGCGGACAAAAATTGGTAAAATTCTTTTTATTTATATAAAAGTCAATATTTAGAGGTTGTTGTAGTTAATGGTTAAAAATATAATCTCAAAAAATGGAAAGCTCGAAAAAAGTACCAAATAGAGGATAGAAGATAGTATAAAATATTACAAAAAAGAATTTTATTTCAATTACAGTTATTCAGTTAGTACATTGTTTGTGACTATAGTTAAAAGTTGTCGTTTTCTTCTTGTTTTTTATATTCATATCTTCTTCTTCTGCATCTTCAGCTGAATCGTTATCATCTTCAAAGACTGTTTCCTCATCATCAACATCGGAATCTTTATCATCTTCAAAGACTGTTTCCTCATCATCAACATCGGAATCTTTATAATCTTCAGGCACAGGAACTAAGAGGGCAATGGCTTCTGCCGACAAACTCTTCAGTTTGTTTGATGATTTGCGCAGATAAGAAATGTTGAAGTCTGTGGTTGCCAACAATCTCCTGAACACGTCTTACATACTCTTAAGTCCGGAATACGTTCGAGAAAAACTTATGCGACATTGCTTTATCAACTTATTAGTTGAATCTTGAGCATCCTCCGACAATTCATATTATTATTAATTTATTTAATACTTATTTCTTAACACGTGTTCGAAAGCGTTAAAAAGTAACTCCACAATGTATATAGAATATTTGTGTTTCAAAAAATTGTACTATTTCATGATTATTAATGAAAAAATTAACTTAATATTAATAATTTCATTTTAAAAAATAACCAAACATTTTGCAAGCGTTGCTTAAAACGTGGTTCAAAGTCGGAGTTGGTACTAGTAGGTGGATTTGAAGGTTAATTTACTAAGGTAATAATATATACTTGCGGACACAGTGCAAAAGAAAGCGGAATATCGTGGAATTCGTAACTTATCTCTATTTCTTTAAGCACATTTTAAATTTTTCTAGCGCATTTTCTGGTATTAAGTTAAATAAAAAAAATATGTGTAATTAATGATTTAATAATGACATAAATGTATTTTAATTAGTAGATACTGCCTGGAACACCGTCCATATTTAAAATATTCGTTTTACTTACACTGAACACAAATATTTATCTTTAACCACAAGGCTATTTTGTAACCTGGTCGGCTGCATGCACCGCTAGCAATGAAGTGCCGACTTTGACATGAAATATAAAGGAGGAAATGAACAATTGATCGTCCAAACAATCGGTATTCAGTAGTTCCAACATTACTGTAGCCAACCTGATAGTCGAAAATTCCCATCCAGAAACTTTTTTTTTCCTTTTTGGCCAGGTTTTCAAGATTCTGGCCCACTGTGCGTCGTGAAGGGAACGCAAGCAGGTCGTATAGTACGATCCGACTGTCTGCAGATGTACTCTCCAGCTACTGGTAGCTTGAGTTTGATGTAAGCTAACTACTAAATCATAACCGGTGTCGCTATTGCATTCATCGCATGGTAATACGTTTCTACGAACAGTGTGTGCATCAAAAATTTATTACCGAGTGTGGCGGGTAAGAGGTAACGCTCTGGCTTCGCATTCGGGAGGACGCGGATTCGAATCCCCGTCCGGGAATCAAGATTTGAGTTTCCCATTGTTTCCCCAGATCACTCCACGCGAATGCCGGGATGCTTCCTTAAAAATAACATGGCCGACTTCCTTCCCGTTCCTTGCCCCCAGTCCTTTCCCGTCTCTAATTACCTCGATGTCGACGGGACATAAAGCCATAAAAAAAAATCTCCTAACAATTAACTGAACTATTCCACTAAAATCAGAGAGCATTAATAGTGCTGAAACTATTTTATATAGGACTTTCAATCACTCTATTTGTGAATACAAACTTTGAAGCATTCTGGCATCCTTATAATTCATGTTTGTTTAATTTGTTTAACATAGCACCTTTTGCAAAGATCGTTCGCTGTTTGTAACAGATTACATTTGATCGATCACTTCGTGGAATTTGTTATATTTAGCTGTAGTATTTTCCTGTCTATGTGTTCTGTTAGATATTTTCATTTGTCAGCTAACTGTAAGATGAGGCACTGCATTACTGAAATTTTAACATTTTCTTGTATTTATATTAGTTTTAAATATGCCTCTGTTTTTAAGCTTTACGATTAATAAATGTCAGTATATGACAGTTTTAATGCTAAAAGACAACGGTAGCTTTCACCCGTTTCCTTGAAGCAGCAAATAATTCCATATACACTGTGGATATTTAAAATTAAATAAGAAAATTAACATATTAATTAATTTCATAAACAGTAAAGCAAGTCAATTTTTCCAAAATTCGTAAATAGCAGAATTAAATTTGCCCCGACCAACCACCTACTACAAAATGAAAATTTTACAACAATATTAGCGCCACTTTATCATGTTCTATTGGCTGCCCAGTAGTCCCGCAATATTCACCTATCTTTATATTTATTCAGCTTAAAACAATGCGTTATACTTAGTCTTAGGATACTAGAAAAAGTCTAGTAGACATTATAAGCAACAAGAGCATGTACACATATCATACGCAGCTATTTCAAAACTTTAGTCAGAATTAGATTCACTATTAGGCTGCAAGGAGTTGAGGTTCTGTAGTCATGGTGCTGACTAAGGGCTTGGTCGATATACAGGTCACGCAAATCGAGCATCTAAAATGCGGCTACCAACATTACAACAAGGAAATTCTTTATTGCACCTACTTGGTACTGCTCGTTTAGAATAGAATCTTGCGTAGTACACCCAAACACAAGAGACGGACAGTCCCTTTTTACAAAGTAAATTGTCATTCAAAAGCAGACGTCGCTGTACTATAAAATTGAGGAAAAGTGCCTAACAACGCAAACGCTTGGTGCCTTTTCGGGAAAAAATGGAAAATCAAAATGTGCTTGGCCGGACTATCACTACGCCCGCACCTCTGAAACCAAGAATATCACCTTGTGGTCAAAGTGAATAGGAAGGTTCAGATAATTAACAGCTGGAACTAACAAACATCATTTCACGAACCATCTGAAATTAAAACAGATCATACTAGCAACTCCAAATAAGTCCACAGAGAAGTCCGAAAACGAAATCTAATAATCAGTTAGGGAAAGATATCTTTCATCTTCAGTATCTGTTTCTTAATACTGGTCATGCCAATTAGAACGCATACCAACAATCCGAAAATCGGACAAAATTTCGCTATTAGTTAATGTCATATTATTTATACCAGTGTGTAGAATCGTTCAGCATGTATCATTATTTATCTGGAAGGAAACGAGACTACGAGTCTTCTAGAAGCGGGATACTATCAGTGCAAATTACCACCCACAAGGCAATCTTTGGATAAACCAATTTAAAATTCATCGGCACCCGGACTTTAACAATGCATAAAATGGATTTCAGGCGGAATTCTCATTGTTTTGGATAAAATTCAAGTCATTTTCCGGTCTAATTAACAACATTTCTACCGTGCGTGGTGGATGAGCTGTAACGTTTTGGCCTCGCATTCGGGAGGACGCAGATTAGAATCAACGTCCTGCCATTCAGTTTTCCATGGCTTTCCGAAATCACTCCAGGCGAATGCCAGGACGGTTCCTTCAAAAGGGTATGGCTGAATTCGCCCCGTTGTTGTCGCAGACCTTCCCCGCTTCTAATGACCTCGACATCTACATGGCGTAAAGTCATAAGCAAAAAAACTATGCACCAAAACCTTGTTGCCAGAAGTTCCTCATAACATGTAAACTGAAATTTGTGATATGACTGTCAAATGGCATTTAAAATATCTCGTCAAGCTGTTCTACCCCTTCAGGCTACTGCCCATTCTTAAAAAACACTTATCACGAAAATAGACTGAAATCTCAAGGACGTAAGACCAGAGAGAGAGAGAGAGAGACCACAAGCAGTTACAATAATTACCTCGAAATTACATAAAATTTCCACAAATTATCTGTATGCGAATCGTAAAAGACATCTAAGATTTACACGATGTTAAAAAGATATGGTGCTAAGGTGCTACTGAAAGTTTTTTCACAACCATCGAATTACAGCTGTGAAAAATCTAGTGCCACTAGAAACTCTCACATCATGTGCTACCAACAAATTATCTTATATTCGTTGTTGATGTATAATTTCAACATACTAATTCTTACAGGGACGCAATGTGGTCGTTTGAAAGCTTTGTGTATTTCCTGATCACGTCACTTCCGCAGACCTCGGCCAACATAGCTCCAACACAGGGAAGCGGCAATGATTCAATTAATGTATTAATCTCTCAAAATAGCCAGCATACAGCTAAAACAAGGGATTTGAACGGTTGAGAGTGTTTGAACGCACAGAAAGTGAGTGCCGTTGACTTCCGGAGCGATAGCGGAAGTGCCGACAACACGCAAGGCGATACAGTTATGAAGGACATTAACCGTCTCAGCCTATTCTAGGTTCTACTCCACGAACGTTCGGAAGGAGATTTCCCGCTTCCAGCTCATGTTAACAGGCGGTCTCACGTACCGAGAGTCGTCGGTTCGAGTCCGGTGGTTTTAACTGAGTGTTATGTTCGTTCGTCTGGGGTCGTTTCTAATATAAGATACAGTAATAACAGACGTAACACATGCACTTCAAAGAACATATATGCTAATTCTTTGCTAGCTGTATGGCCGAGAGGACCAAATGCCATCTAAAAAAGAAAACCTTAAACAAATTACATTACAATTAGTCTTCCAGTCATGGTTATTATGACCCGTCAACTACACGTGCTAATAATAATGCCAACAAGACAATTGTCAGCAACTTTAAACAGGAATGCTTAAGGTGACCAGACGTCCCGATTTAGCCGGGACAGTCCTTTTTTTTCAGCTTTTGTCCCGGATTTTTTAAAATCCAAATCGGGACGCAAAATATCCCGATTTTCAAGTCCTGGCATTCCCCCCCCCCCTCCTCGTTTTACATTCTTGACTATTTTCTGCATCCTCAGGAAACCTTTCCCAACTGTCGCAAGTATTATTTCCTTTTAAATATTTTTCTGTTCTTTTGCAAATGCATGAATTCATTTCATCACTTCTATCCATTGTTGCGGTTTGCGTATCTTTGAACATTTACCGCCGCGCCTATTCATTATTGTCGGCTTTTAAAGTTGAAGACGTTACATTAGCATTTAGTTGAACTTTTTTTTTTTTGGTTATGGCGATGGGTGTGATTTTTTTGCCTGTTTTAAGTTTGTTTGATTTAATAACAGCGTGAGAAGAAAATAATGTCACCACCGAAACGAAAGTGTGTATTTAATTCTAAACTTGAGAAAGAATATCTATTTATTAAGAAAACCATCACTGATTCGGATATTCGATGAATGCATGTTCTTCTTCATTTAGCTTAAGTCACGGGGGAACGGTCTGATATTACGCATCATTTAGCTAATGAAAAACATAGAAATGCAGTGCGTGTAATGACAGCTGCCTCAAATCATAAGGATATTAAAATATTTCCTATACGGGTGAGGTATTTTCTTCCTGCTGAGGGAATTAGTGTTTAAATTGTTAGAACTTAATTCACTGCCTGAAGAAAGCCGACGACCTTTTTTTTTCCCAGTGTCCTGGTTTGGAGGATTGAAAATATGGTCACCTTAGGAATGCTCGAAAACGCATATAGAAAATTTTAATGCATAAATGCATAAGTTTTTAAATGTAGCAATGAAAAGAGTGGTGTTTGAAAGAAGCTATCTAGGACACTCGACCCACGCACATTAATTGCAACCACATTACGACATTCCGTCTCGTACTATAGAATTTTAACTACCGAAGGCAGCAAAAGAGAAAAAACAAGCAATGGAAAAGGAAAAACAATATGCATATCATGGTGATAGCGCGCAATCACTGGGATTCATCAAGGAATTGTCGTTTTGGTCTGAAAACTGTTGCACACGTTCGTTGGGTGATATTATTTAATATATGTTGCTCTTAGCACTGTAAAACATATCCATCCTCTCAAATTCCACTATAAAAGTGCCGTAACGTAAGGTGGCGAGTGATTGGGAGAAAGCATATAGCGATGTGTAATGATAACGCTATCGTTCCTTCCAGTATGTTATTTAGTAATATGATTCTATTACACCTATCAAGATGGTGTATAATGCACCAACTTGACGCAAAATAATAATTAAAAAAAACTGCTGTAACATTACACACTAACCTATGGGAGGACGGCATTTGTTGTTATATGCGACTTCCAGCGATGCTAATATTCCGTGCAACAAAATGTATCAATGACCAACAACGACCAAAACTAAACAAACTTTATTATAAAAACAAAATTTCAAGTCCATTAAGCTACAAAAGGAAAAGTATATGTCTATTTTGGTCCAACCTATCCACAGGCGCCGCTAATGATTCTGTTTGAAAATCATGACAACTTAAATGTTTAATAAATCCAAATTTCTAGCGAATATATGCTAACTGTATGGCCGAGAGGACCATATGCCACCTAAAAAAAGAACCAAACGCCATTTTGGTACAGGTAGCATGTCAACTATAGAAATTAAATTCTTTCCAACTAATGCTGAAACAAGGATATTGCCACACTTTCAACCTAAAAATACGCTACGTTAATATTGCCGCAACCTACTTTGATAGATGCCGTAGAATATTAACATCTCCGACATACCATGCTTGATATGTTTCTTGACAATGTAATACCTATTATCGTTGGACGTCGCATGTGTGTACGTAAATGAAGCAACTAACGTTCGCTTACGGTTCAAAGTTTTTTTTTTTTTTCCCAGCGTGTAATTTTTTCCATATTTATGCTTTTCATAGACACATATTCCCAAATAATATCGTTGAAAGAACGTGTGCATGATCATTATACTTCGCTATAATGCTACTCCCAGTCGCTCGCGGTATAGCGTTACGGCAGTTTTTGAGTGAAATTTTTGAGGTATCTAGATATTTTACAGCTCTAATTGCAACATATATTAAATAGTATTACCAAATGAACATGTGCAACAGTTTTCAGACCAGAACGACAATTCCTTGAAGAGTCCCAGTGATTGCGCTAGAGCCTAAATCATAAAAAAAAAATTGAAATTTACGGCCCAAGTGTAAAAGTTAAGAATAGCAGTTTATACAGTCGGGGAAATGCCAATATTATGTCTGCAATTTCATCACATTTATAACTTAGGCTCTACTTGGAATATTTGCAGATACGGAGACCGTTCAATGAATTCAATCCACTGAATAGAATATCCCTGTATAGCTTCGCAAGTCCTTCACGGAAATTCACCACAGATTTTTTTTTTTTTTTAAATGCCTACCGCGGAAGAAAGTAGCTCCAGCGGTAACATGTCACTCAGCATTACCCACAGTATTAAGTTACAATTAACATGAAACACAGATACATAACGCCATTATTAACCGAGATAAACATTAAAAGTGATTATTACTGTCCGGTTTCAGGTTCAAAATTTTTAAAATCAAATTTCAGTTTCGCGGATAAGCCTGGCAGTTTCCTTTAAAAATAATTCTACAGATAATAAATTCACTTTGTAGACATGACGCCAATTGTGATTCATTAAGCGTTCTTACAGCCACACATTTTCGTATTTTAAGCTTGCGTAACATCTGAAATGATTGGTGAACATAAACAAGCCAAACACCATGCCCAACCACTACGAATCTAAATCACGAAAACGTGGCTAGTTTCTGCATAACCTTCGTTGGGTATAACAAAACAATAATTTGTTATGTGGAAAAGGTATACACTACCACCAGCGTAAAATTCTCTAGTAGCTCTGTAATGTTACATGTTCGCTGTCACAACTACAACAATGAGTAAATCCCTATGGATTTTACGATTTATTTATTTTTTATCCAGGCCGATTTCTACCCAACAACAAACACCAGAAATAAACAAAAACAATTTAGGTTAATATGATCCCTGTACAGGCAATAAAGTTGCTTTAGAGATATTGCGATTTAGAATTAAACCGGTAATTGTTGTAACACAAAAATCCATGCCATACCACGAATCTTCACTTACTAAATAACCTATAGATATGTGCACTAACCAAATTGTTTTCGAAGACATCTAAGCTACATTTAATCCAAAAAGTTGGTCATTAGAATATTTAAACCTTAATGGAAGCCACATAGTTTCTTAAACCGATACAAAAAATGAGGTTAATATCCATCTGTAACTGACCTACCACTTTACACGAATGACAACACACTTACCCTCATCTTCTGATGTGCAGGTTGATGCATCCATTGTAATACACGCACAATTAACACGCACCAATAACAATCTATAAGTAATACATTAACAAATACTGAATCTCGAGACACATAATACCCGGTACAGACTGCGACACGGCAAAAAAAGGAATGACAGGTGAGTCGTGTCAATGTGTTTACATTACATAAATTATCACGTGATCCTCTCGGCGGCACTTTGCCAGCCAAACTGTCCGGACTCTTGACGCGACGCGGGACCTAGCTTCGCACGTACGCCGAGGCGCGGCGCTTGCGGCATTGGCACAGTTTCTAACAGTCTCTTAATATTTCGCTTCGCAGTGTAGCCAATGTTTACAGACAGATAAAGTAGGCAGGTTTGCGCAACACTCTACAAGACCATAAAAGAAGGAAAAAGAATATCATATTTACTGTTCAACTAACTGCTATGAGGAAGTTTTCATGAAACGTTTATATCAACAACATGCTTTCAGTTAGTTTTTTACTCATGACAGCAATGCGCGTATTACTACCGCTAATTATAGTTTCTAGCAACAAAACACATCTCACAATATTTCGCTAAAACATTTACATTTATATTTATTACACAGCCTACTTTCTGTCGAAGTCGCTCACCATTAAAGTTTATGATACTGGTGGTCATATTTTGATACGAGCACACGCTGAGGTAACTAGGATTATTTTCAATTAAAGTGAAGAGAGAGATGACATATCACGAGAAACTAATATTTATATGGAAATTGGATAGATTGTTAGGATATTCATGTTTTAACTCCTTGGGTACTAAAAACGCCATTTTATAATGTCTGCTGTGTACACTGTATTATGTTTACCGAAAGGCATTGGCACGGAATTAAGCAATTCTGGCTGTATCGTATACCTCATTACCACTATTGTTCTTGTTACTCTGATTGGTAACTGAATCCATACTTTGTAATCTAACAGGCTTAAATTGGACACCACAGGATTTCCTAATTACTGCTATTCCACAAGCCTCAATTAAGGCTTTACAGTTAGCAGACAATTTTGTCAAAACAGATGAATGGGCATACTATTAATCACTACAATACTCCCCTTCCCCTGCTCGCAAAATCATTAACTCGTGGATGATCACTCCGCAAAGTGGAGATTATGCTGTCTGGACCCACCACTCCACCTGCTGACTGCAATGTGAGTCATGTAGCCTGTTACATAGTGCAACATTTTGTTCACTTGTGATGTATCATAGCTCCACTGTCCCATCCATCACCTTTTCCCTCAAAAAGTGATGCCTGATTGCAATGACCTTTGCCAACATAGTTTTTAGCATGTGCAATAGCCACTTGACTATCACACCTTATCATGGTTGCACTATCACTTATTTCCTGGAACATTGAGGTCTTCAAGAGTTCTTTTACCCTAAACACTTCCCTTGCTGCTGAAGTCACATCTTTTGCATTTAATGATAGTTTAATTTGGAGGTGGCACAGCCAATAACCAGGTATTGCGCTCCTTCAGTGATTTTATTTCTTCATTCATTGCTCCCAACCATTGTGCTGCTTCAACAGAATTGAGTGCCTCGCTGAATGAAGATGGTTCCACAATGTTAGTATGAATGGTGTGAGATTGCAGTTCTATGTTATCAATGTTATTTGAATTTACAGAACACCTTTCTCAAAGAATCATACTGTGTTGTTTTAGTTGGTTAGCTGGTTTGCTTCTAGCTTTGCAGAACTTCCCTTTGGCTATCCTGTCTACTTTGTTTGAACAGGTGATTGTTCTTCACTCTCTTCACATTAATAAAACTGCTAATTCTCACTCTGTTTCTAAATCCTTTGAAGTGTCCATCTTCAATTCCACTTAACAGGTCTTCTATGAGACTGACGATTATATAATCTTCAGGGGTCTTACCTGAATTCTCATCACTGCTGTCAACACTGAATGTCCCGTTGAACCAGTAATTTGAAGGTAGATTCTTCAGGTTTATTTCTGTTTCCTGCCTCATCACTTGCACTTTCTTTGAATACACAGTCACATTTTGTCATCGTATTTTGAGGAATTGTAATGCTCATACAAAGGAAATAGCGTATACAACACTAGTGCATCTGCATCTGGATTACTGTTGTGGAGTTTGGGATCAGTATCGCAAGGGCTTGATTGGCTCAGTGGAGATGGTACAGTGGAGAGCAAACTCAATTCGTGACTGGTTGCTAAAATCCTTATTAAAGGGTCACAGAATTGGTACATAGATTGGGCTGGGATCGTTAGGAAGACAGACGACGTTGTTTGCATTTGAATTTATTGGAGGATATGAAAAATTCTTTGACTTACGAGTGCAATAAAACACTTCTTACACCAACCTATTCAGGTCGCAATGTCCGGAGTGATAAGATTCGAGAAATAATATGTCGTACTGATGCATTTATAAGGGCGAGCGAAGCGGACCCTTACACTAGGCGACACTGTGCATACCTACTGGTACACTTTTTCAAAAACTGCAGCACCTAAAGACATGAAATTGAACATACTAATTCAAAGTCAATTTTAGATGTGACATCAATCATTTTTGCAGATAATAATTATTTTTATTCGTGCATGCTTGCAAGGAGAGGTATTCAGTTTGGAAACCGCTATCGTAGAACGAACAAGTCTGGTAAATAGTACGTCACCTGTGGTTTCTTACCCTAAAGCAGTTTTGTCTGGTAGGCCTCCGTTGAAGAGAAATCTGGATCAAAAAGTGTAAAAATTGTGCCTAAATGAGTTATACTGCTATGGAAGACCAATTGTTAATGACATCGGTTTAGCTGTTCATGTTGAGGCAGTGGGTTCTTGAGCGGGGGGGTCCTCAGTTTGATCCCACCACCCGCAATTCTTTTTTTTTTAATTTTTTTTTTAATTGCTATTTGGTTTTGTAGCATTTACAATTTGCTTTGAAACAAAGTCTCCAAATTATTTATTGCCTTTGAGAAACACACAATTGATGAATAATTTAAATCATAGAAACATTTGAAACAAAAATTACGTACACACCAAGAACATTTTATGATGGATAATCTTCCATGGTCATTTATTCTCCAAAAAGTGAAATATTAATATAATTTTTTGTATTAAAGATTATCTATGGTTGTTGAATGTTCCTTGTAAATAAATCTGAGACTTGTGTAAATGTAGATGCATAGGTTTTCTAATTATAATAAAAAAAAAATAAAAATAAAAATAAAAAAAAAAATCCCGCTCCTTCCCTTAATCAGTTATTTAAATCACTATATACTTTTACTGACAGACTATAAAGTTTAATCAAAAGCAAAATTAAAGAATAAAAGGAATGTACATCTAATCGGTACGCTTCAAACTTTAATAGAAAATAACGTTGCTGCAAACTGAACTATTGAGAGAAAATCAACTTACACTCCATAAAGAGAGATATTAATTTTTTTGTGTTAATGATGTTCTATGGTTGCTGAATGTTCTTTGCAAAAATCTGTTAATGTTGATGCAGCAGTTCTGTAATTATACAAAGAAAACCCGCTGCCTCCCTTAATCGGTTATTTAAATAACCATATAATTTTACTGATAAACTGTGCAAAGCTTAGTGACAATCAAAATTAAAGCACACTCTCCATGGAGATTTTGAGAACTGTTTAACAGGAGAAATATGTTTCCACGTAACTAAAACAAACCAAAAATGCATGCAGGTCGGTAATTAAATGAAGCCAAACACAAGAACCATAAAATGTTTAGTAAAACGAGAGGTTTTACTATGCAATGGAATCACTTGGAATCCGCTTCAACAACACTGTCTGCATTTCAAAGATAATGGCTACATCTCCAAGATCACCTAGCCTCTGATATCGACCAGTTTCCGTCAGTGAAGAGACTCGATGCAAGCTGTTTTCATCACCATATCTTCATAAAAGTATTCCTTAATTTTCTGTATTGTTCCCATCTCACCACGAATTCCCAATCGGTTAATGCTCTGGCCTTGCATTCTGGAGTTGAGAGCATTGTTTGGTATGCTACACTCCTGGAAATTGAAATAAGAACACTGTGAATTCATTGTCCCAGGAATGGGAAACTTTATATACACATTCCTGGGGTCAGATACAACACATGATCACACAGACAGAACCATAGGCACATAGACACAGGCAACAGAGCATGCACAATGTCGGCACTAGTACCGTGTATATCTTCCTTTCGCAGCAATGCAGGCTGCAATTCTCCCATGCGAGACGATCGTAGAGGTGCTGGATGTAGTCCTGTGGAACGGCATGCCAAGCCATTTCCACCTGGCGCCTCAGCTGGACCAGCGTTCGTGCTGGACGTGCAGACCGCGTGAGACGACGTTTCATCCAGTCCCAAACATGCTCAATGGGGGACAGATCCGGAGATCTCGCTGGCCAGGGTAGTTGACTTACACCTTCTAGAGCACAGTTGGGTGGCACGGGATACATGTGGACGTGCATTGTCCTGTTGGAACAGCATGTTCCCTTGCCGGTCTAGGAATGGTAGAACGATGGGTTCGATGACTGTTTGAATGTACCGTGCACTGTTCAGTGTCCCCTCGACGATCACCACAGGTGTACGGCCAGTGTAGGAGATCGCTCCCCACACCATGATGCCGGGTGTTGGCCCTGTGTGCCTCGGTCGTATGCAGTCCTGATTGTGGCGCTCACCTGCACGGCGCCAAACACGCATACGACCATCATTGGCACCAAGGCAGAAGCGACTCTCATCACTGAAGACGACACGTCTCCATTCGTCCCTCCATACACGCCTGTCAGCGACACCACTTGAGGTGGGCTGCACGATGTTGGGGCGTGAGCGGAAGACGACCTAACGGTGCGCGGGACCATAGCCCAGCTTACATGGAGACGGTTGCGAATGGTCCTCTCTGATACCCCAGGAGCAACAGTGTCCCTAATTTGCCGGGAAGTGGCGGTGCGGTACCCTATGGCACTGCGTAGGATGCGACGGTCTTGGCGTGCGTCCGTGCGTCGCTGCTGTCCGGACCCAGGTCGACGGGCACGTGCACCTTCCGCCGATCACTGGCGACAACATCGATGTACTGTGGAGACCTCGCGCCCCACTATGTTGAGCAATTCGGCGGTACGTCCACCCAGCCTCCCTCATGCCCACTATACGCCCTCGCTCAAAGTCCGTCAACTGCACATACGGTTCACGTACACGCTGTCGCGGCATGCTACCTGTGTTAAAGACTGAGATGGAGCTCCGTATGCCACGGCAAACTGGCTGACACTGACTGCGGCGGTGCCCAACCGCTGTGCAGCTAGCGCCCTTCGACGGCAAACACTGCTGTTCCTGGTGTGTCCGCTGTGCCGTGCGTTTGATCATTGCTTGTACAGCCCTCTCGTAGTGTCCGGAGCAAGTATTGGTGGGTCTTACACACCGGCGTCAATGTGTTCTTATTTCAATTTCCAGGAGTGTATATTACTCCGCAATTTTCAAAGAAAATCATGAAGACTTCACGAACTGGTACAGCTCTGATGGGACTGGTAGAGACATATAAAGGTCAATAATTTCTAAAAATAGACTGAAAACCTTGCTTCGACGACCACATAACAAGAGACGAATGGCGCAAAACAGACCCTGCAGCTCCCATAACGGAGGTTTTTGATGCTTTTATTACAAATTCAAGGAGTATTTACTGTATCGGCATATCAGCGTGTGTTGACAAAATGTTAGTAGCATTTTGTGGCCGTTGAAAATTCTAAACGTTTATGCCAAAGAAACCAGCCAAGTATGGTGTAAAAATTTTATGCCTCACAGATGCTGAAACTGAATACTTACATAATGCCGATATATACGTTGGAAAAGACTCAGACGGAAAATATTTGCCAGAAAAATATAAAATATTCAAGAAACCAAGTCAGGCCATTTTGAAACTTGCTGAACATATCATTGGGAGTAACAGAAACATAACAGCCGACAATTGGTTCACATCAATAGAATTAGTACAGGAACTTCAAAGAAAAGGTTTAACATACGTGGGAACAATAAAGAAAAACCAAAAAGAAATACCAGCAGCATTCAAAGCATCACCAACACGACCAGTTGGCTATTCCTCGTTTGGTTTCTGTGATGATCTAACGTTGGTGTCATATGTACCAAAACAATCTAAAGCAGTGATTCTATTTTCGAGTATGCACCATGACTGTACTGTAGATAGTACAACAAAGAAACCGGATATAATTATGTACTATAATGCCAACAAGTTTGGTGTGGACTTACTGGATCAGTGTTGCGCCAGTTATAACATGGCAAGAAGAACTCGACGATGGCCAATGGCGATTTTCTATCGACTGCTTGACATTGGTGGCTCAAATGCCTTCGTCATTTACAATACAGTTCATGAGCAAAAAATACAGAGGTTTGATTTCCTAAAACAACTTGCTGGACAGCTTGCACGATCAAATATGATGCGTCATGCATACAATCAACACATACGACAAGAACTACGTGAGGTCATTCACAGAATCCTCAAAGTTCCATGTTATCATAAATTCAGCTTCCACCTTCATTAAAAACAACTTTGTTATTTTCAGTTAACTGTATAATTGACAAGAGAGTTATCTAACTTGCTGTAACTATATGTAGTTATCACTGATAATTTTTGTATTTACAGTACCTTTTCCTATTTTAGGTGTCTTGCACTTTGCCATCACAACACTTTAAGTAGTCGAAGTTTTATTGATCCCGGAAAAACACTGACTGGAGACCTGTGATGACTTGCAAGTGATTCTATGACACGAACATCATTATTGAAGACAGTTGATTCATATGAAGCACTTTTTCATCTTCACTGCTACATTTAACGTCCAAGATTTACGTGTTATTTGTGTGTTATGTGTTCTCTTCTTTTATGAATTATCCACCATTTTATATCTCCATTTTCTTATCATCTTGAATCTTCAGCAAGACTGACTTTTGGCTGTAGCACACATAAATTTGCTTTCTGGTTACATAATAGCTGATACAACAGTATCCCATTCCTTGGATAGGCTGCAAAAAATTGTCTTACCTACATCCTCTATTGAATTGCCAACAGTAGCAGATATGCAACAGTCCGGTTTAGCTGATCCAAATATAACTCAATTAAAATCAGACAGACTCTGTGGATAAAGTTTCTATCTAAGCTGCACAAAATGAAATCTGCTCTCTTGGTGTGTAAAACTGTTCCAGCTTGCACCATGCTTCTTTGCGTTTTTTAAATGTTGACTATGCATTTGCTATTCATCACATGACAAGTGTGATCAATGCATAAGCTATAGTTTGTCTCAATGTATAATTTCATTTTGCAGTTGAATCTACTTCAACAATCGGCTCTTCTTCGCCTGATTCCACAACAGTCCATAAATCACTTTCCATCACTAACATTTTCATTTGTTAACTCCACGTTGTGTAATTTATGTCATTTAGTTTAAATATAGTCATAGACCAATGCTCAGACATGTTGAATCAATTTAAACGATCCGTGTCTATCGCAACTTGCACATTAAAAACAACTAACCAATTGTTTTGAATCAACACTGCAAACAGTTAACGATTCACTATTGCATATTGAATTTTACAGTTTATAACACGGCAATGTTGTATCTTGGCTCATAACTGTTGTTGTTGTTTTATGCTTAATCATGTAGTGGACTGGAGTAGATCCTGAAATAAACTGTATACAGTAAGTTATTACGAACAGCAACTTTATTCAACTACGCACAACATACTTCATACACCACAGAGGTTACATATAATGCAAAGAATATTTCATTCATGCTACTGCCTACTATTATATATTACACTAATAATTTCTTTATTAACTGCCATTGCCTTGGAATGATTTTTTTTTTTTTGCAAAAAAAAAAACCTGTTGAAATTCAGAACTGAAGTCCTCTAAAAGGCAATAAAGCTCACTGTTTTGACACCAAAGGAAAGCAAATTCAACCCTCTTATATTTTGTAATCAATCTTTTCAACTGGTCTGATGCAGTCTACACCTCTTCTTTGCATATCCCAACTGCAATCTACATTCTCAACCAAATGCATCACATACTCTTATTTGTTTGCTTCTTGAATTACTTTGTTCACATAATATTCAGTATTATATTCGTAATATTGGGACAGCAGTATAACAGAAGATGTAGATATCAGAACAACTGATTCTTTGGATAACAGGGACGCTGGTTAATAACTAAGTGTGGTCTGGAACCTGGCTAACAAAATCAAAATGCTGCAACAGCTTCGCCTCAGTAATGAACAGAAGAGTAGATGACATCATCACACTGGGTTGGCTTTTTTCTTCCATCATTTCCATGGCAACTTGTAAACAAACTGTTACTCAGTGACTTCTATGGTTGAAAATGAGCAACTTTGTTGCACAGCTGGAAGCCCGAGAATTTATTTATAATATTCACTGTATGCAAAACGTTAAAACAGGTATTTTGTATCTGAATAAAATACCTTCAACAGCAATTTACTTACTTGATCTCATCAATCTTCTTCTTCTTCTTCTTCTTCTTCTTCACCTTTTCCCAACATTAGGGGTCGGCTGCTTTTGATGAGTTTTACTCATCATTTGCATGGTCGAATTTGGGGCTTTCATTTTACAGCTGCATGTTCTTCCTGATGGCAAGCATTTTATACCCACCGCCAGGTCATACTATACACTAATGGAGGAAAAGAAGTGCTGTCATCTGTCTGTGAAATGTGTAATTATGTTCTGTGTGAAAAGGATTTTTTTTTTAATTGTTAAATACGTAGTTTGTAAGGTGGAGATTGAGGACCGACCCAGCATTCGCCTTGATAGTTGCTGAAAACAGCCTAAAAATTGCAGTCAGAATGGCCGGTGCATGGGCTTGAGCCAGTCCCATTGTGTTCTTCCATATTTGGATGCACATTTCAACTTACTTCTTCAAAACAAATAACACAGCATGCTTGTTACAAAAACCCAAATAGGTCAGCACTCATTACTACCCATTAAGTAGTGCTATTAACTTCACCATTTGTTTCCAAAAGTTCAAATTATAATTTAAATTCGAACATCCTCCCTCAGAAGATTTTTTTCTGTCATTCTGAACAATTTTCTGTTATTCTGAACAAGCATCAGTGCAGTCTTGCAATGCCATAGCTTAGTTGAAGCTTTTCTTACTGGCAAAAACAGCACATTCTTGTAAATGTTACTTCATTAACATTTTCCTTTAAATTCCAACATGTACAAGTATATTACAGTGAAGAGCCAAAGAACTGGTACACCTGCCCAATTTCGTTTAGGACCCCAGCGAGCACGCAAAAGTACCACAACACAACTTAGCATGGACTCGACTAATATCTGAAGTAATGCTGGAGGGAATTGACATCATGCATCCTGCAGGGCCATCCACAAATCCGTAAAAGTACGAGGGGGTGGAGATCTCTTCTGAATGGCACATTGCAAGGCATCCCAGATATGCTCAATAATGTTCAAGTCTGGGGAGTTTGGTGGCCAGCGGAGGTGTTTAAACTTAGAAAAGTGTTCCTGGAGCCTCTCTGTAGCAATTCTGGACGTGTGGTATGTCGCATTGTCCTGCTGGAATTACCAAAGCCCATCAGTATGCACAATGGACATGAATGGATGCAGGTGATCAGCCAAGATGCGTAAGTACGTGTCACCTGTCAGGTTCGTATCTAGGCGTATCAGGGGTCCCATGTCACTCCAACTGCACACGCCCCCAACCCTTACAGAGCCTCCACCAGCTTGAACAGTCCCCTGCTGACATGCAGGGCCCATGAATCATGAAGTTGTCTCCATACCCGTACACATCCATCCACTCGATACAATTGGAAACAAGACTAGTCAGACCAGGCAACATGTCTCCAATCATCAACAGACCAATGTCAGTGATGACGGGCCCAGGCGAGGCATAAAGCTTTGTGTCGTGCATCCAGCAAGAGTACACAAGTGGGGCTTTGGATCCAAAAGCCCATATCGATGATGTTTTGTTGAATGGTTCACAAGCTGATGCTGGTTGATGGACGAGCATTGAAATCCGCAGCAATTTGCGGAAGGGTTGCACTTCTGTCACGTTGAATGATTCTCTTCAGTCATCATTGGTCCTGTTCTTGCAGGATCTTTTTCCGGCCACAGTGATGTCTGAGATTTTATGTTTTACCGGATTCCCGATATTCACAGTGCACTCGTGAAATGGTCATACGGGAAAATTCCCACCTCATCGCTACCTCGGAAATTGCTGTGTCCCATTTCACGTGCACCAACTATAACACCATGTTCAAACTCACTTAAATCGTTATTACCTGCCGTTGTAGCAGCAGTAACCGACCTAACACCTGCGCCAGACACCTGTTGTCTCATATAGGCATTGCCGACTGCAGTGCCGTACTCTGAGTGTTTACATATCTCTCTGTTTGCATATGCATGCCTATACCAGTTTCTTTGCCTCTTCAGAGTATTTACAAACTAATCTATTTTCATTTGTTCCTTTACATCATACATCCATCGGTTTGTTTGATGCTTACAGTGCAAGCCCATGCTCACAACATGTTTACCTGTGCTTGCTAATGCCTGTTCATTTAAACTTAACATTCATGTATAGTTTGTTCACTTCATGTATATTGTTTGTGCATTGAGTAGTGAACATTTTTCTTTCAGTGGTTACTGTTCATGTGTAGAGAAGCTTTCTTATGTGATTATTACATCAGGCTTGATTAATGTAAACTGTTTGTTGGAGTAAATAGTTTAAATCAACCGACAGTACCATAGTCTCTGCACCAAGAACTGTGAATCCAATTTTTGTAGACTTCAATTAAACCCCATTATCTTCAGAAATACATTTCACCACAGTTTTGAGTTTGTCTGATGCAACTGTTGAAATAAAATGCATGTGAACCTACAACTGTTTAGTATATTTTACCCAACTACCTTTTCCTCACACCTTAGCTAATATGATATACATTATTATTGTTTGGTTTATTTGTATTTCTGTATTATTTTTTAGCAACAACGGAGTAGGAAGGAATACCATAAGGTAATACTAATATGGAAATTAAAGGTAAAATATACCCACCACTCACCAAAGCTAAAGGGAGGATGGCAGCAGCAACTAAAGACATGCCAAAAACACAACAACAAAAAAACACACAATATTCCAGGCTATGCCCTTCAAGAAAATAGAACAAGGTGACTGATGTCACGCAGGCACCCACATACAACACCACCACGTGAATGATGATTATGACCATTATGGATGGACTGGAGGGAGGAGGGCAACAACTGTATCAATGGAAAACCGTGAATAAAGAGCTTTGACGGTACTAGTTACATTTACATTAAATCACTACAAGGACGATGCCAATAATGCTAAATACAAATCTTAAGGTTTAAGAGGTGACATTTTCAGCACTTTTAGGAGCACTTTTGGACAGTTTTTGATCATTTCCTCACCACCCATTTTTGTGACTATCATAATTTAATTGGACAGCTCATAAAATATATGCAGACATTAGAGGAGGCTGTAGAGAAAAATAATTTTTGTACTTGTTTATGCTTCTTTTTTTATTCTAAAAAAATCTCTTATTCAAATCTGATTAATCCCTTCAGTTCAGTATTACCCAGACCCATGGCTATCTCTCCTTAACAGAGATAAATCTGGAGGTGCCGAGTTTTTAAGGAGATATATCTTAATATACTGCTTAATGATACTCTTTCATGTGGCTTTTGCATAGGCCAGAATTCTGGACAGCTACAAAATTAAATTATTCTTTAAAATACCATGTACATTAACCAGCCCATCCTTGAACATTCTCACCCACTTTCCAATCACTCATAGCATTATCACAATACACTTCACAAATCCGATTGTGAATTTCCACTATTGCTAAGTTTCTTGCAATCAAAAATCAAATTACAGATCATATCTCACAGTCTGCAGGTGAATCAATTTTTTTAAACATTATAAAGTCCTACAGCTTAGCACACAGAAAATACAGATGCAAATGGAGTCTAAACATGTGCAAAGCATGCTGGGAGCAGACGCGTATGCACACTGTGGCAATCGTGTATCATTCCCTCTCTCTCATTCACAAACAAATCTTATTTTAAAAATAACCCTCGTATATTCAGATAACAAAAGGAGGCTTCTTTCTCATAAAAAAAAGAAGTTACAAACGGTGTATATCTGCAGCAGCAGCTTCAATCTTTATTTCAGAAGCATTTCCTAGCAAACGTCTGCCAACACTTCAGTAAGAAATGATATGCCAATGAGATCAGTGATCATGTAAATAAAACCAGGAAATAATTTTTTAAGTTCTTACATAACACAATGCAATTACTGTACCTGGAATTTCCTTTAACATATCTGTTGGCAAGATTCCATCTTCTTTTTCCTTGATGAAATTCAAGCAACGAATGTTTTCATCACAAGTTGCAGAAATTTCAGCCTGAAAGCAATATGTTGTGATATTAGCAGATATTGCACAGTTAAGGGGCTAAATTAATGATACGGTGAATTCCAAATACATGAACTGGGAGGATCATACCCTAAAAAGAAGAGAAGAAAATCTTTTCATTAAGTCTAGCTACAATCACTAACAAATTCATGTAAACGTGGAATATTCCATCAAACTAAAGTCTATGTTACATTAACAAGAAATCAGGGTTAAACACCCTCAGAAACATTCCATTTATCCATCAATAGAATATCTCTGCGATATTGAAGCCAAATAAATAATCTTTGTTTAGCCCAATATAATTCAATCAGATTAAATTACAATAGCCCCATTTATAATTTCAAAGCACTAATATATACTAAACGGTATACTTGAAAAGTACTACACAGTCCAGTCAGATTAATGTTACCACCGCCTGCATACCATGACAGTACAAAATAGCCAATCACAGGAAACACGTGGCAGCACTAGCAGTTGGGGGAGGGGTTATATAGGGCTGTCCAAGGGAAGAGGAAAACATTTCAACCAGTGTAATGTAGAAATTAAGGCGATTTATTTGACATTCAAAAGGGAATGATCACCGAATTCTGATCCTAGGATGAAAACATTTCTGAAACAGTAATTTTGTGAATAATTTGTGTGCCACTATCGTAAAAGTGCAAAATTTCAATATCCAAATCTGCTATATGGTAAGTGTGGTGCACCGTAGGCCACAGGCATAGGTAACAGAGATGAACAATGGCCGCATAGATGTATCTGGGTAAATACACATGCAACTGTCTAACATACTGATGAACCAATAGGTTACCAAAAGTTTATCTTCAATCACAATTATGTGAAAATAGCCGTGAATGAGGCTCCACAACAGACAACTGGTTAGCATAAAGATTGTTTTTTCTAGCACAATGGGCATCCCTTAGTAGGGCAAGGGACATGTCATACAACTCCCAGTGTACGTGCCTTGTTTGGAAAGCACCAGGATGAGTTTGCTGTACTCCACTGGTGCCCAAACTCTTCAGGCAAAAACCTGTGGAACCACCTCAGATTGATCATGATGAGAATCCTCAACTATGCAAACTACGGCAGCTTGCCACTGGAGTTGGTGTGGTTGCACATCCCTGTGAGTAACTCCCTGAACCTCACCAAATCTCTTCCTACTCATCTTGCAGCGGTCCAAATTGGCGATTATTCTGGCTACTGACAGGTGGTAACATTATGATTGAACTGTGTATTATGAAGTATGCTTATTTAATTCCCATCATATTACAATCTAACCATCCCTATCAAGACATTCCTCAATGGAGTAAGAGCTGCACAGCATAAAGTTGTTCTTTCTTAAGCTTTGATAGATGGCCCATACAGGATTTTAGGTCTTCCGGAAAAACTGTTGGAAACGTATATACTTCCATACCTTATATATATCTTTAAATCAACATTAGATGCTTAAAATATTTATTCAAGTTATTTCCAATTTTCCTATTATGATTCTTTAAACTAATTTTCAAATAAAAGCAAAAACAAGATTTGTGAAAGCAAAATACATTATTGAGTATATAAAAGGGGCAGCAGTTGTCAAAATATCAAGGTCAATAATGTGACCTCTGCAAGATGTTCTAGGAGCAACACAATGCTTAATTATCTTTGCATAAGTCTGTACTCAAAATGTTATTCCTACAACTTCAGTAACCAAAAAAAAAAAATCTGTAGCTTAGTGAGTGGAAGTATGAGAAACATTCCAATCCATTAACTTTTAAATTGCCCAAGGCTGTGATCATACACGTAACAGTTACAACCTAACTAATATAATGAAGTCTATTATGTGGGTTTTCCAACTCTGACTGATCAATTTGCAGTTCCATAAATAGAAATTCCTG
>CM061921.1:274527140-274621106 GCA_031002005.1 Vandiemenella viatica | reverse complement strand
TGATTTTTGCTCCAACCGAGTGTCGTCTGAACTATCACATCGATATCTGTCAAGTTCATTAGAGTACGGAGCTCGACTCGCACATTGTCGATTTACTCATAACTTTATTTTGCACTTTTTATGACTTCAAAGACTGTGCTATCCCAATTTGAAGCAGTGAGTGTTGCCGTATTTTATAATAATCAAAGCATGCATTAATGTTTATCATGGTGTTCGATTTGCAAAATTGCTCTGGCGACCACGATAGTCGATAGCGGGATGTGAAGTTCAGGGTGGCTGCGCCTTAGCTAACTGGGAACATCCTAAGGCAGAGGCAGATTGTAGCAGCGACTATTTCGAAACATATTCAGTATTTTTAGTTTATAATTTATCTTTATTGTCTCTGCGTGATCCGTAGATATTGCAGTTGTGAAACTTTCTGTATTGTTTTCAGAATTGCATTATCTGAAGAAGAAGAAGAAGAGAAAAAAAAGACAGACCGCTGTTAGGGTGTAGATAGTGCAGTTAACAGTGTTAGTCGTGTTTCTGTAATTATGGTGTGGGCGGCGAGTTACCGGAGCGTGTCGGAGGGAGTGCACGCACGTCGGTTTATCACGATCCCCGACACAAGGAGCATTAATCCTGCCCTGCTTTCCCTCACCGTCGCTCATATCGCGGGGGACTTTCTCGTAAACCGGTGTTTTTCGGATACATTGATGTTGAGGAGTGGGGAGAGGATAGTTGTGTTTGTGTATTTTTGAGTTTTAACCAAGTTCTCGGTCTCTAGTGTTTATCGGCTATCCTGGCTATTGAGATTGGACGTTTCACTGTGGCGCGGTTCTTGTATTAATTGCATTACAATTCTTAACAGTAAGTCCAAGTATGAATATGCTGCTATATCAAACTTCATCGACGTTAGACTGTCCACTTTCATTATGAGCGCTTTTTCTTCAAACACGTTTAGGGACATTATGACTACTTTGCCATTTGCGCAGCTCATCCTAATTTTACTCGTTGTGCAAAATTCATGTTTCTCCGTTCACATTAGTGCTGTACTTAGGGATAACAACGCCTATTCTGGACTGAAACCTGACACCCAACATCCGATCCGCTAGCAGAATGGCATTTTCGATTGTAGTCCAATTTCTTGGCATCACTGCTGGATTCTTAGAAGGCTCTTTATTTCCGTGATACAGGTGCTTCTTAAAAGAAATCCTTCTTTCTAATTTCTTTACTCCTCATCGACGTCGAGGTCATAAGAGGCGGGAAAGCACTAGGAGTAAGGAACGGGAAGGAATTCGGCCATGGCCTTCTGAAGGGACCATCCCGACATTCGCCTGGAGTGATTTGGGGAAACCATGGAAAACACAAATCTGGATGACCGGACGGCGATTCGAACCAACGTGCCGGTGAATTTGTCTTACCTCTTTTCTCCTTTAAAATCGGGTAACGTTTGTCCTTGGAGACGCTATAACGATTTTACGCACACTACCGACACCACAGCATTCGCGTAATAAGAAGCTTTCCTGTTTAAGAAAGCGATACTTCGCAACATTATTGTGTTGTTTGCTTGAAGTGTTAGTTGCGAAGGCCTCTGGAAGTTTTGAGAAACGTCTGTGTTAGCATCATTCAACCTTTAGCGAAGAAACGCTGCACATGGTGCCACTTCGCCCCAGTGTGCTGATAAATTGTTTACACGTGTGGGTTATTCTCGTCTACTCTGCTCAAGCGGGACCATCAACCATCGGGCTGTGTTCGAATGCAACGGAATCATATTAACGACTGGTGTTTGATTTAGACGAACATTCAACTGCTGCTTTCGTGGTTTCATGGATTTCCCTCTACAGTTCAGCAGCAAACATCATGGAAGAAACCTTCCGAAGGCTGAGAAACGTTTAGGAGAAACGGCCGCAGCATACTTATTTTTAGGTTTCTGAGGAGTAACCTCACTCAGCAAGGCTTGCGGTCCGTGGTTGCTTACGATACTGATCCATGATCAGAAAACCGGTCACGCGATTTCGTCACGAAACGATAAGTTTGCATTTTTGCAGATACAAAAGTTTTTCGTAGACTGTTTAATAATTGCAGTCAGAAGAGCAACAGGTGTCGTAAATTATCATGTGCGTATGTTTCTCTGCTACTGGACGAATTGAGAAAGCTGGTAATAATGTTACTAAAAAAATTAAATTTGTATGTAGACTAAAGCTGCTCGTAGTAGAGTGTCATAATGTTCTAATGTACAGGTTCCCCGCCTGTGTTGACGATACCCTAGCTTTACACCGTCGGAAGTGCTCTCCTTCAACTTTTTTCTATCATCCCATGCTAAATGAATTTCCTCTGATATATCATAATTAGTACTGAGAAGTGGTCATTTGTTCTTTTTATAGTAAAACTATGGCGGGGAGGGGGAACGTGAGAATTTTTCTTTTGACTTAAGGGGGACCAGTCGGAAAAGAAAGTGCACTCATCCCTTCATTGTAGCAGAGGAATGTAATGTTTAAAATATTTCTATTAGCATCGGTGTATTTACAAATACAAAATGATTGACACATATATACGTAATTAATGTATCAAATTGTAGCTAGATACGTAACCCAGGAGACAAAATCCATTCTCCTTACTTCATGCCTCCTCCTTTTATGCCATTTAAGTTTACCTGAAACTGAAGTAACTCCAAAAGGGCGAAACGCCTAGCGTCAACCATTAAAACTCCATTTTATCACTGTTTCATAAAGATACAGAAGGCAGCAATTGGTACGTCGGTTTCTAATTGCAGATTGAAACAAGGTGACATTCGTTATCATACAGATTGTGAGGTGGTCTGAAATTATCGTTTTTCTTGCTGAGACCGCATTTAATCCATTTTGATCTCAAGGTCACATGCTCAGGTAACCTTTTGAGTATACTACTAGGCTATTCTGCTTATATGAGCCAGTGAGCTGAGGTATGAGGTACGGAAGTTGAGAATTAATTAGTCATTATCACAGAAAATGCCCCCGTACCACCGTGAGACGTGACGGTGGAACGTTATGTTTTGTGCTTAACTGAGGATGAAATAAGCAGCTGTTCTTAAATAAAACGACCTCATCATCGGGGAAAGCCACGAGTCGAGGTGGTGTATTGATAGTACTGCTAACTACTCTCATACATGCAACCTGTCAGTTGTTTGCGGGCACCCAACTTATGTGTAGCATGCCTCCATATGAGATACAACAGCGATTCTGCACTGCCTCATAAGTGCATCAACTATAGAAGCTCTAATCTAACTTGGGGTATGCATTTTGGCGGTATTGTCAGCGCAAGATTCTTTACTGCGAAGCCAAAAAACAAAATAAGGCATTATCCCCGCCAGCTTGCGTTTGTAGCTCCCAACTGTGTTAAATCTCGGAACAGTAAATAAAGTGTTGGGGATGTCTGTGATGTGAGGCTAGTACCTTCCCGCTTCTAATGACCTCGACGTCAATGAGTCGTAAAGCCATAAGCGAAAAAAAAAGTTGTATCACGCGCTCATATTGCTGCTGATTTGGCAGCGAGCCAACTCCGCCTAGAAGCCAAGGGACGCCATGTCACGGGCGTTGTGTCAGTCATCACAACTAGGGTTGCATCGGAAGTCATCTTTGCCGATGTTCAATGCTTTACATTGCGGAAGTGGAAAAATAAATTTATAATTATTTAGATTTTAATATTTTAACAGAAACAAACTTAAAATCAAAATAAATATATATTTTATGCCAAATTCCACATTTTTTCATAAGTAACGTCCATTTCCATATAATACTGCCACATTGTTTTATTTTCTGCCTCATCTTTCAACAACAACAAAACGTGGTAAGATTTCACAAGTGAATTAAATTATTTACATAACTACGCACGCGTCTAAAATCAATCTTCTTCATATGAAATTTGTGGATATCGTGGCTCGACTTAATCCTAAGACTCGAGCACAAGGCCACGCCACTGCACATCTCCGTGCCCGCCACCCGCCTTTCCACCGCTCTAGCGGCCCATTCACAGTACAACTTGTGGGACCTACGTTTATCCGATGTTCGATAAAGAACTCTTGATGGGCCGTGAAATGGATTAGAGAACTACATGCAGGACGTGTTGGGTGTTGTTGGACTCCCAAACAATCAACACCGGTCCTTGCTGTCCATCAAGCAATGGCGTTGGATCATGATTGGAGGAAACATCCTGCGAGTGTGCGATAAGGACCCATGGTGTGCCTCGATAAAGTATGAGTGGAAAGGATTGCTTTGAACATTTGTTGGACCCCTTTTATTAGTGTGAATGGATGAGAGCATCCTATGGTAGTTTACACGGATGACCTGTAAGTTGGACCGTGAATAAGTCGCTTTACTTTACATGCAAGTTCAAACTTGTAAATTCGTCGCTTAGATAATAAGTAATAACACCATTCAGTTCATTGTTATTTTTATTGCAAGATCGTTAGAAAAAACAACCACGTTGTTGTTAACTAAGCGACGATGGGCAGAATCTCGTATAAAGAGAAAAGGATTTTCAAGACGTGCGTTTTAATCGCTGAGCTACCAGACCGCATTGGAATAGAATTTCTTTGCGTACTTCAGTAGAATATTAACTGTTCAGAAATTTGCACTGCGGAGGTACAGCTCTCAATACAGTCTGATACAGTTTCTTTGTTTACAGTGGACACATTTCAGACATTCACTTCGGTGGGCAATGGAAACTACTTACCTAGCGTGGTGAGTGAGCGGTTCACGCTCTGGCCTTGCATTCGGGAGGACGCCAGTTCGAATCCCCGTCCAGATTTGAGTTTTCCATGGTTTCCCCAAATCGCTCCAGGCGAATTCCGTGATGCTTGATTCAAAAGGCCATAGGCGAATTCCGCGATGCTTAATTCAAAAGGCCATGGTCGAATTCCTACCAGTTCCTTGTCACTCGTCCTTTCCCGCCTCTAATGACCTTGATGTCGACGAGGCGTAAAGCCATAAGGAAAAAAAAAAGAGAAACTACTTCTGCAGGAAGAACAGTATCGAGGTTGGCAGAGAGAAGAGTGGGCTTGGGTGATGGTTTGAAGCTCTGTCCTCACCGATCCTTTTACTCTCACTTCACAATTGCAAACATTAGTAGTCTATACGATCAATATCAACTCACCGTGTAATCAGTTTTTCACGAGATCCTCTCGATCGTTGAACATTAGACGATCTTATCAAGTGGCTTCCCCATCATTTCTCATACTTGAAGATCTTAACCATCGTAATGTATTGTCTGGGTTCGACATCTCATTCCCAGATGGCGAGCAGTTTGTAGTCTCTTTAAGTGGAAAGAGCTACGTGTTCGTAACAGGTGACAGATGATTCACTGCGTTAACCATTGCTATAAGGTTACTTTCACAGGGAATTTTACTGTGGATACGGAGCAAATGCAGCTAAGAACAGCCAGCATAGCTCATATAATATCGATTACTCTTTGTTAAATTTGCAACACCTGGAGGAATTCTTGTGAATCACACAAAAATCGGAAGATGTGTAGAACATTGGAACCATAATAAGTTCTTAAGATTGCATAGAGATGGTGTGCGTGCACATAGGTTCTGCAGAATTCTCTTTTTTGTGGCCGGACAGGTCAGCTTTACGCCACTGTCGTCAGACGAAGTGGAAACGTGCATGAATGTGCCGGTATGTCCCGTCGATGTCACGGGCGCAATATCAGCCTGTGAGTGAGTTCGTGCGGGTATAATGATTTGTCGTACCAATGCACTGTGGTTCTTACGGGGCACGCTGCTACGACACTGATGCGTATGTGGAGCGAGTGGATAGATGAGGATCATACACAGCGATGAGCTAGTATTGGATCACAAAATTCGACCACAGCTCGGGATGACTGCAATCTTGTCCACGTGACCGTAACAGACAGAAAAGCTTCGTCCACAGTGGTAGGGGGCGTCCATTAATTACGTGAGGTGAAATTGGGCGGGGGGTTCCGGCGATATCTCACCGAGGAGGGGGGTCGAAGGAAATCTCACGTGAGGTCTTGAAGTAGGTCTAAAAATAAAAGACACCGCCTTTAGGGAAAAGGGGGGGGGGTGCTCTAACCATCTTCGAAAGCAGGAGAACTAAAAAAAAATGGTCTGAAAAAACCACGAGTTCGATCAGCAGGGGTTGGGGGGGGTAGGTCTCGTCAAAGTCTCAGGTCATCTGGGGGGGGGGGGTCCGGCCAGATCTCACAAGAAGGGGAGGAGTTCCAGAATTCCGGAAAAACACCTCACGTAATTAATGCAGCTGATGGATCAGAGAAGAAGGTACAAACATGCTCAGGATGAAGCAGGAAGAGAGCAGTACAGGCAATTTAGAAATCAAATAAATAGGAAATGCAAAATAGCAAAAGAAAAATGGCTACAAGAAAAGTGTGAAGAAGTAGAAAAGGAAATGGTCGTAGGAAAAGTAGATGTTGCATATAGGATGATCAAACAGAATTTTGGAGAAATGAAGATAAGAGGTATGAACATTAAAACTGCCGATGGGAAACCTCTTTTAAGCTCAGAAGATAGAGCTAACCGATGGAAGGAATACATTGAGAAACTGTATGATGGGGACGACTTGATCAATAGTGTATTGGAAAAGGAAGGCGATGTCGACATTGATGACTTAGGAGATCCTGTTTTGAGGACAGAATTTAATAAAGCTCTGAATGACTTGAAAACAAATAAGGCAGTGGGAATTGATGAGATCCCTGCAGAACTTCTTAAATCTCTAGGAGAGGAAGGAGTCGAAAGATTTTTCAAGCTGATATCAAAAAGTTATGAGACAGGAGAAATTCCAACTGATTTTAATAAAAATATCATCTTCACACTTTCAAAGAAAGCACAAGCCGACAAATGTGAGAATTATCGCACCATTAGTCTAACATCACATGCTTCAAAATTACTGATCAGAATAATATACAGAAGGATGGAAAGGGTAGTAGAAAAGATAGTAGGTGAAGATCAGTTTGGGTTTAGGAAAAATCGTGGTACAAGGGAAGCGATTCTACTTGAAGGGCGGATCAAGAAAAACAAAGATACTTTTATGGCATTTGTTGATTTAGAAAAAGCTTTTGATAATGTTAGGTGGGACAAGATGTTCAAAATTTTAAAGAAGTCAGGTCTAAAGTATCGAGATAGAAGAATACTCTATAAACTATATAAGAATCAAGTGGCTGTAATAAAAGTAGAGAATCACGATAGACATGCATCAGTTAAAAAGGGTGTGAGACAAGGTTGTAGTCTATCCCCGTTAATATTCAACTTGTATGTAGAAGAAGCAATGAAGAAAGTGAAAGAAAAATTTCCATGTGGCATAAGTTTTCAGGAAGAAAAAATCAGTATGCTACGATTTGCTGACGACATTGTCTTACTAGCAGAGGGCTGAGGATATTGAGAAGTTATTGAATGGCATGAACAAAATACTGAAGGAAGATTTTGGACTGAATATAAATCAAAGTAAAACAAAAGTGATGAAATGTAGCAGAAATGATACCAATACTAGCAGATTAAATATAAAAATAGGATCTGATGCAATAGGAGAAGTGAGTGAGTTCTGTTACTTGGGAAGCAAAATTACAACCGATGACCGAAGCAGGAATGATGTTAAAAGCAGAATAGCACTAGCAAAAAGAGCCTTCATGAAAAAGAGAAACCTTTTAGTTTCAAATATTGATATAGGAATTAGAAAGAAATTCTTAAAACTCTATGTGTGGAGCACAGCACTTTACGGTAGCGAAACATGGACTTTAGGAATACCGGAAAGAAAGAAACTTGAAGCATTTGAAATGTGGTGCTACAGAAGAATGCTGAAAATTAGGCGGTCAGACAAAGTAAGAAATGAACGAGTTTTGGAAATGATGGGTGAGAAAAGAAGTTTGTGGAAGAAGCTTACAGGAAGAAGAGACAGGCTGGTAGGTCATATTTTGAGACATGCTGGATTGGTTAATTTGTTAGTGGAGGGAACAGTTGAAGGTAAGAACTGTAGAGGTAGACAGAGATTAGAATATATGAAGCAGATAATTGAGGACGTGGGTTGTAACGGGTATGTAGAAATGAAGAGGTTAGCACAGGATAGGAAGGGATGGAGGATTGCATCAATCCAGTCTAAAGACTGACGACAAAAAAAAAAAAAAATAAATAAATAAATAAATAAATAAAAATAAATAAATAAATAAATAAAAATAAATTAATGGACGCCACCTTAGCTCGATGTTGGAGCACTGCAACTGGTGCATACGTGGCTGCGTCGACGGTTCGACGCAATTTGCTGAGGTCAGCTGTGGGCACGCGAATGTGGTCACTGGCGTGCTTAGTGGAAGAGTGTAGTGATTCAGGACGAGTCCTGCTTCGACTTGCCCTACAATGATAACATCGTACTTGTTAGACGCTACCATTGGTGAACGAAATCGAACAGGCTGCTCTGTTGAGCCGCATAGCCGACAAATGTCAAGTGCGATGGTTGAGGGCACCATTGGCTACAACACGCAAGCTCGCTTCCTACGTGTTGAGGGCAGATACAGCAACTAGGGTCCGACCGAAGGTTCGGCTTTGGCCACCTTCGGCCAAACAATGTACCTTCGGCCGCATATTCGGCTTCGGCCAAATTCAGCCGAATGTTTGGCCGAAGCCGAAGTTTTACATCCAGTCCCTGAAAATGAACCAACTTTTACGAATACCGTCAACGAAGCGCGCCAACAGACGATAGCAAAGATAGAGAACCATTTGGAAAAAATCATAAAAATCAGTGGGAAGTATATTGTGAAGCCAGTTTTAAATACCAAAACTTGATTATTATTTTTATGTTTTAAATCACAGATCTTGTATGCGCCCAAAGATTTTACAAAAGAAGTTTAACAGTCTACTTTACGCGATAACGTAGAAAAAAAGTAGCGCCACCATGGCCCGATAATCATCCGATTTCTTTGCGGATTAATGTATTACGTATTGATCTGGTCATTGTAAACATGTTTCCGTACAACCTCGTTGAAGGAGAAGGACTTCGCAGACTTAATATTACTGATCCTCAAACTCGACCCTAGTGCAGACAAAAGTGAGAGAAATATTTTAGTTAGTCTTTAATGCCAGCTACGTAGGAAAAAGTAAACAGTAAAGTTGCATTGATTTTAGAAAAAGGGTGAATGGATCAGTTTTACCACAAAGATATGAAGTGATCAAGCAAACACGTTTTTGAGTGTCACGGCACATGGCATTTCCAAAGGTTCCAAAATAAAAAAAAAATTAAATTGGCTGTTAGTGTGTTGGAAGATCATACAAGGCAATATATTGCACAAAAAATCACTGAAACTGTTACCAAATACAATTCAAAAGAAAATATCCATACGGGTATACGTAATAATACTCTAAATAGGAATGCAACCATCCGCTATGGAAACTTCTGTTTTATTGGTTGTGTTGCTCACACTCTACAGCTCATGATTCACAAAGTAATTTTTAAAGATATTTATATAATAGAAATAGTGAAAAAGTGTTGTAAAACGTAAGAAGAGTGAACAAGCTACTCGATATTTTAATTAATACAACAGAAAAATACAGTAAATCTGTATATGTTAGAACGTGGTGGAATAGAAATTCCAACTGCAGAAGAATGGATACAAATGAACAATTTTATAACTGTGCTGAAGTGTATTTAGGAAGCAACAACTAATATTTTTAGCGATTTATCAACAGTATCTTTAATTATATCAATCATTGACATCTTAAACTCAAAACTTGCTCAGAAGGATGAAGGCTGATCTTATAATACTGCTCAAAAGCCGCTTGTGTGGGTCTGTTAATAGGAGATCTGCTTTCGCAAGAAAAACCTTACGGTTGTTGATTGCCGCTCTAATCGATTCACGGTTTAAAATTAAGTATTTGACTAGCGACGAAATTGTAAATACGAAGACTGATATTTTGTCATTTCTACGTCAAAACTGTGCACTGACAATAACAAATAAAACGGGTCATTTGGAGCGATTAAATCTTATTTTATTAGTGCCTATGTACTTTTTGTTTTGGTTATATTTAGTACATTTTTAATTAATCTGTGTACGTGAAACTACTTTAAAAATATTGGTATTGATTCGGTTTTAACTGAAAATTTAATATGTGATACTAATTTAGACAGCAGAATATCGTATTTTAAAAGCTAGAATAATTAATGCTAGGTAAGAAGGTTGAAATTTATTTTTATTGTTGTTAAAAAACGATGGCATTACTATACATAAGCTAACATGTATTTGATTTACCAAAGCTAAAACTCCAAAACTTATTAATTTAATGCACGGGACAAATTATTCTGATTTGATTCGTGCTGTTACTGTTAAATTTTATAGTTTCTTTTTATTATTGCTAAATAAAAATAACTGCATTTATTTTTGCTAAATTGCATTGCTCAGAACCAGGTTTGGTACTATTTTACTGTTTTATTTTATTCTACTAAATAAATATTAAAAACTTTGTTTAAAATTATTGGAAAGGTGCAATTTATATAAAAAATACCACATATAAAACAAAATAACAGTTCATTTTTTTGTATTTCATATATACTTCATGTTAGTGTTCTAAGATATATAATTATTTTTGAACCTTCGGCTTCGGCCGAAGGTTATCCCAAGAGCCGAACATTCGGCTTCGGCCGAAAAATGACCTTCGGTCGGACACCAACAGCAACCTGTGCATCAGGGAGGTTTTAGAACCCGAGGCTGCCCTTCCTACAGGCAGCTTCACATGCCATATTTGAGCAGGACAATTCCTGAGCACATGTGTGCAAGCCTTCTTCGAATAACGACGGATATCACTGCTTCCGTGGCCTGCACGTTCGCGACAATCGAACATATCTGGAATATGGTTGGTCCTGTGTACTATCATGTGCCTAATCTGTGAAATACATTTCATTGTAATCGCATGTCTTCTTGCTGTTACCATTTTCACAAACAGTAGTGTATAATCTGCGGCCTCAAAGGCTCTTAAAACAATTAAGGGAAGCTAAACAAAGATTATGACAAACCTTTGTTTGTGGTATTAAGCGTTCCACCTCATCTCATATGCGAGGCACTGCTATATATATCTCGAAGGAGTATTTTTGTCCCAGTTTCAGAGATAGGAATCACGGATGTATAGCTATAGATTCATGTAAAATAGCACAGCTGACTGTTACCTCAGTAACTAACTGTGAATCTAATGTTTTGAACAGGCTGACTTGTACTCACAAACCATGGAAGCTTTTTAACTGCTCTTCTGTATAGAGATTGAATCAGCTTTAGCGTGTCATTACGATACTTGTCCAAATAGGTTTCAGAACGGCATACTGGAACAATTTGGTAGACACTGCTCAAAGTACGTTCTTAATACAGGGAGTTTCAAAATGAATGTCGGAGTTTTGAGGCTTTGCACAATTTTTATTGACTTAAAATTATAAATGATACAACTAATTAAAAAAAATCTTTTTTTTTTTACACACAAGTTTTCATTGTGAGCACCATTCGTCACACGGTACACATTCAGTCGATAGGCGAGTTCTTCCCATACCTTGATCAGTGTATGTACAGTAATTAATGGAACAACTGCATCAATCCTGTTTAAGTCTGGCAGGTCAGCTGGTAGCGGAGGTACACACACATCCTTTATGAACCCCTAAAGATAAAAATTGTTGGACGTCAGGTCGGGTGAACGTGGATACCATGCGAAACAAACACTGTCATCCGGCCCATGATATATCCAGCGGTTGGGTACAACGTCGTTTAACCAATCGCGTACTGAGTTGTGCCAGCGAGGCGGCGCACCATCTTGCTGCCATATGAAATTCTCTGGTTCATCATATTGTTGAGGAAAGAGCTATTGTAGCGCATCAAGATGAGAAACTTCATTTACGGTGCTTCGCAAAAAAAAAAAAAAAAAAAAGGAAGGCCTATAAACTTTCCGCCGAGATAAGGCACAAGAAACATTCAATTTTGGGGAGTCTCGTTGCAACTACCTCCTCGTGGGGATGCACACTTAATGAATGTTCACATTTCCACTTAGGGGAAATGACGATTCATCACTAAAAATGACACTATCAAGAAAATCTTCGTAGTCGTGCAGCAACATTTCGTTTGCGAAGTTTCCACATAAACTGTAGTCTGTAGGCTTTAGAGTTTGCAACAGCTGTAAACGATAAGGACTTAGATGTTTCCTTAAAACTCTTTACACAGACGTCTCTGGAATTACTAATTAACGACTAGGCTTCCTAACAGATTTCTTACTCGTACCGAGCGGGGCGGTTTAACGGTTAGCGTTCTCGCCTCGTATTCGGGAGGACGGAGGTTCGAATCCCCGTCCGGGCATCCAGATTTGGGTTTTCCATGGTTTCCCAAATCACTCCAGGCAAATGCCGGGATGCTTCCTTCAAAAGACCATGGCCGAATTCCTTCCCATTCCTTGCCCCCATCCTTGCCCCCCATCCTTTCCCGTCTCTAAAGACCTCGAAGTTAAAAAGAGACGTAAAGCAGTTAAAAAAAAATCTTACTCGTTCTACGCATTTTTTAGTCAGGCTTGGTCACCCATACTCTTCTCTTTACAAAGACAGCCTGAGTGTTCAAACTGATTATACGATCTACGGATGTTATCACTTTGAGGATTAGAGTGAAGTTTAATACGGAACGCCCGTTGAACCGTAACTACAGATTCGCACCTTTCCAACTGTAAAACACAAAAAGCTTTCTGTTCAGCAGTGGGCATCTTTACTACTAGCGCTTTCTAACGGAAGATAGATGAAATACAGCGTACATCAAAACTGTTTTGGTTTGCACTTTCATTTGATGCTTAATTGTAATTTAAATAATTAAAAATCTGCAAAGCCTCAAAAGCCCGATATTCATTTTAAAATGACCTTTATTTTGGGTTTCATTTCGCACAAGGATATTTTTACCGAATGAGGCAAAAGAAACCTACTTCAGTTGCTAGTTATTGTAGAACCGTTTGCACGTTGCTTAGCTGAATGGATTATTAACCGCCGCCTCATATGTTTATTTTTTATTGGGGGGGGGGGGGCTTAAAGGCTCGTCGATGTCAAGGGCATTAGAGCTCTTAGAGGGTCGACGGCGAGCAGCGGGAAGGAATTCTGATATGGCTTTTCGAACGAATCATCCCAGCATTCACCTAGAGTGTTTCCAGGAAATCTTTAAGAACTGAAATCTGGATGGTCGGACGTGGTTTTGAACCAGCGGCCTACTGGGTGCCAGGCTCTAACGTTACGGCTCACACACCAGGAAAGTTTGCTTGTCGTCTTCTGAGTTTACTTCAGAATTTTTCCTTAATTTTCGATAACCTGAGCCTGTCATAGGGGGCGGTACAGGACACCATTTACCGCAGTAGTACTTTGTCTTTTTCGGCACTGAAAACATATACTTCGCCAACTGGCGCAATGTTATTTTGCAACAACTAAGTTACTCCGACCGAGAGTGGTGGGTGAACGGTTAACGTTCTGGCCTCGCATTTGGGAGGACGTCGGTTCGAATCCCCGTCCGGGCATCCAGATTTGGGTTTTCCGTGGTTTCCCTAAATCACTCCAGGTGAATGCCGGAATGCTTCCTACAAAAGACCATGGCCGAATTCTTTCCCGTTCCTTTTCCCCAGTCCCATCCTGCCTCTAATGACCTCGACGTCGACGAGGCGTAAACACCTTTCCCACAGTTGTTCTTGAAGAAGCGTTGTTCCCGTTAAATAGTTGAGAACGTTAAGTTCTACCTTTTTAAGATACTTGTAAATATATTTATGCGTTAAACTTGTTACATTATTCACTATTTCGTTAGGACACAATGTATGAGTGATCTGGCAGTTCACTGCTGTTTATCTAATCTTAAATAGTTGCTGAAAGGGAGATACGGATCTCACTCACTAATCCGAAAAACTGATAAAAAAAACTGTTTTTTGAGTTTATGGTGACAGAGAAATAAAAGAAATATTTTATTCATATCAAAAGCCTTCTGAACAGAAATTCAACCTGCTACTACTCTTAAGATACATCATATAATAAAGTGTCTAAGTTTAAAAATGTGACTTTTGATGGCTTACTTATTCTCAGACGCGTTTCGCCCTTGTGGTATGGAGCATCGTCAGTGATAACTCTGTTACATGTGGGTCAGGAACAGCCCTTTCATTTATTCGTATTTATTGCTTTGGTCCAACATTATCGTAGTTATTTCTGCGAACTTTACTGTTGCCCTGTTATTTTTGAATTTATACCTTGGAATTTCAGAAGCTAGTAGCTATGTGTAATCAAACAAGAGAAGTGAAAATTCATCGAACTGAAATAAATACAGTGCAACAATGACGTTCGCAAAATCAAACGAGGATAATCTTGAGCCAAAGCACTAAATGCGAGTCATTGGAAGTGCAAAAAGGGCTGCTCCTGACAGATATGCAACGCTACTAAGTTCTTACTGAGGGGAGAAACATGTATGAGAACAAATAAATCACAAAAAAAAAAATATGTTAACAGACGGTGTTTCATTCAAAAACATTTAAGAAACAACTGCTAGCAACCAAGCGGAGTGCTTTAGATCGTTCCCGTGGTCCAGACTTGATTATCGCCACTTTGTATACAGCTCAGCCGCCGGCGTCCTCCATGCGGGAATCAGGTTGCCTACTGAAGCGTATCGTATACGCAAACATTCCAACCTATTTCATCGTGCGACGGATAATATTTGCCTGGTGGTATTTTGAATCAGGCTCGTAAGCCTCACACTTACATGGCGGTGTAATCAGGCTAATGGAGTTCCTTGTTCTTTAGATTTCCCTCGAGCGATTTACAGCTACGAGCATAAACAAATGAGATGTAGGGATTATAACAATACCTGATACTGTTAACATACTGACCTTATCTATATCGAGCACATATTCGGTAAAGTTGTATTCCTTCTCCTACTTTCTCTGATTCTTTGATAGGTACTATTGTTACCAAATGACAACACGTAGAGCCACTAAATTCAATTTATTGTATAACTTCTTGCATCTCAAAAAACACGAAAATCTTTTGCAGTTTCTTTTCGTCTAATTCGTATAAAACATTAATACTAGCCCGATGTGTTTCAGATAGCTGATTTTGAAGTAATGTTTTTGCTCAGTAATTTTTATGTGAGTGGAAATTCGCGAAGATGGATTATCTGTAATATCTTCAGCGCATTTCCTATCTGATTATTTGTGATAATGTTAGTCTCCACACAGGGCGCATGACGTAACAGCATGTACGTGGCGCTGAAACCTTAGCTTGTCCTGCGAGGTCATCGGTTTTGTTTCCGATGTGATAAGCTGAGCCGTTATGGAGTGCGATTGCAACAAAAGTGTTAGCTTTTGTCTTTTTTCTTCTTTTTCGTAGTCTGTAAGTCGGTTTCGACCAATTCTTGCTATGATGCTCTATCATGTTTGCTCCATTTCAGCTGTGGACAGGGAGCAGTATGAAATTTTGGTTTTATCCATTCGTTAATGGTTTTATAATTTATTATTATTATTATTATTTTTTCTGGTTAGCGGATCTCTCGTCGATACTTTTATGGTTGCAGCGTATTACTCATTGTTTTGTATTAACTGTAACGACAAGAAGACCGCCAGACTTAGTCAACATCGAGTCTGATGATTCTCATATTTGTTGTAGGTTAGTACACCCTTAATTACAAATTCAATGGATTCCGAAACATCGCTTCCTAAGGTTTTCATTGCAGCTTACACCTGTCCTAATGTGTAAATCATTTATGCGTCGGAAGGGATATATGGGATATGGCAGGAGGCGCCATCTCGGCACTCTCCTGGAGCGATCTAAGAAAACCCAGATCAGGTAGTAACTTGGTCAGCGCAGCGGCGTTGCCAAACGAGCAAGATTCTCGATTATCACGCTGCACCCCGATTCCGGTAACTGTTTTAATCAGCGTACCTATTATTTCAAACGATTCTATAATCATAATCTCAGTTTTATTTGAATCTTCTTCGATGAACGCCTTGCCCTAGTCCGAGCGTAGGCGGTTGCCTTGGTAACGTCTGTGAAGATGAACTGGGTGACACAGTGATAGTGTATGTGTTCTGTGCAGAATGTTGTGGATGAGAGTTGAAGGAAGGGAGAGGGTGAAACCCCGTACCAGACCAACCAGACATAAAGGGGGCCGCTAGCTTGACGGACGAATCACTATCACGCACTGTACAGTCAGGTGTTAGGAATTGTGCACTACCACCTCTCCTACCCTGCCGTCAAAGTCCTACTGATGAAAATTTCTTCTAGCATCAGAACTGGAACCAGCTAACCCCGTCAGGCGCCGGATATCATCACGGTGCTGCAACCAACTGAGCCAACGGGGCAGGCTTTATTTAAATATTAATGCATCGTTTTTCATCTTTAAACCATTATTAAAAGTTTTAAATAGTGTCCTGACAATAGAACTAGTTGATACTTATTGGTGAGATTAAGTGAAGATGACAATTGTTACAAAAAGCAGACGATTGTTTATGATCAATTTCTTAACTAGATTACAAACTGTCGATATGGCTAACACGTACGTATTTAACGCTTGGATCATCATCATCGGCAGCTACAACATAATATGCACTAATCACGTTTTTTCACACTACTCTAGCTACCTCCTGGATTTTACACAGCTGTGCCATAGCAGCTATAGATTTTGCATGAAAAATAGATCTTTATACATTTCCAACAGAACACAAGTTATTTGTTCTATATATTTTACAAATCAACTAAACCGATGAAAAGCGTTTCATAATAGTTTAAGGATAAAAAAAACAATACATTAGTATTGAAATAAAAATAAAGTATGATTATAGAAGTGTTAGAAATAATGGATGGTTAGAAAAGAGACCGGGATGAGGGCGTGAACCCAGTTCTGCAGCACTATGGTCCAATATCTTTCTCGCGTGGCTACGCCCCGGTCCGCTGTTGCAGCTGCTATTTACTGGATATGTAAGCTGCTATGTAAAACTTAGGACGCGATATCTCGGAAATTAAGGCCCGCTGTATAAAATCCTTGAACCCGTAACTAAATAAATACCACTCTACAACATACATAAAAATCGTCAGAATCGATGGTTACCAGTTCTGGCTGTATCCCCTTGTGATTTTGTCAGTTTGATCTCTTCAGTAGTGTTTACCTCTTTGGTAACATATTATTTCTCTGTAGCTTTTTGACAGTGATATCAAGTTGTGATATCTCTGACCAAATGAAAGGATGTAAACGTTTTAGAAGCGGGGTTCCCTTAGTCAGCGTATGTTATGGCAAGCCGACGCATTTAATTGGGCTGTCTGGGTGAAGGTACGTTTAAGTTATTCCCAGTGCTGGACCTACCTTGGAGCCATGTCGGTGGACCGGTTTAGAGTCGGTGCGTCGCGTCGGCTCAACCTGGCGCTGGAAACCCTCGATACTCGTCGGAATGCATCAAATCTGTTGAGTGGTTAAAAGATCCACTGTCTAAAATCTCAGTCCTGTAATGAAAGCCACAACACGATGGCAGAAACGTTAGGTTTTAATAAATCGATGCTGCTCCACCCGGAGAACCAAGATAATGCATAGTCACCGCGGAAGCTTCCGGAATCACTCCATTAGGAATGTTTATCGAACCCAACGTATCGACAGACTCGCCAGAGTCAAAAGCAACTAATACCTTCGCAGAATTACAATCTGTGTTGCAGAACACGTTTTAAGAGAATCCAGGGGACCATGAGCCAACCACCACAACGTTCTTCAGTTATATTGTCTATGACAGTCTGTTTCTTTTGTACCTTATTTTCTTAATGAGTTAACGCAGGAATATGTGTGTCGTTGTACAGGAATAGCTCTCATTGATAATTAGCTTTGAAAGCTGTCTTATCGCCTTTGCCAACTCGAACGAAATTTGTACACACATATTGTAATGTTTATCACTATTGCGTAAGACGAGTGTATTCGTTAAAATGTCGCCGGTTTCAAGTATCCTGTGTCGACGGATGTTTCATGATTTTTTGCTCTTCTTTACAAGGTTTTTTTTCAACATAATTCCTCGAACAGTTGAGTAAAATTATTACTTGCCACTTCGTTTTGAATGTTTGTATTCTAAGACAGCGTTAAAGCTTCTAGCAAGTTTTGCTTTGGTACATATTGATCCAAAGCTTGATTCCTGTTCACATGGCGTTGCTGTGTTTTTAAACATGTTATTTGACACTAGCTGCCTTTTTACTTTCCAAAATTACTCCAGGTTAATACCGGGATCGTTCATTCACAATGGTCTTGGGCCTTCCCATTCCTTGCCAAGAATTCTCTCACGGCTCTAAAGACGGGCGATCGCATCACCTTCGCTACGAAAAAGAAAAATTAATTTATTGTTATATAAGCTGATGAATTACTTCGTTTCCGATGTTTTAAAGATTTAAGGTAGTGAGAAGACGCACAAACGAATTTTTATTAGTATAACAATGTTATCCTCTAGCCGATTTTTTAATGTACAGTTAGTACCTTGTATTTAAGTTTTTTTCGATTTCTAGCTAGGGGATGCCATTATATTAGTGTCATGTATGACCGTGCAATCCGTATTAAGATTTTCCATTGAGTCCCTAATTCGCTAGAATTTAGTGCCGACACAACATTCGCGATTGCAATGATATATTCAGTAACGAGACGAAAAGCTCAAGAATAAAGTTATCGAACTATACGAATTGAAGATATAGATAGCAGTCGGTTCTACCTACAAACATCAATGTGTCTCCATCAATTTCTTGGCGTCTAAACATTAGTAAGAACATCAACGTGGCCGTAATCAAAAGCCTCCTCTCCCTCTCTACATCAGGCTTGAACCGCCAAGTACACAATGTTTGTGACCAATCACTTCCGTCGTAGTAAGTGAGGTGTGACATGGCCGTTAGTATCCTGTTTCAGTATAGCCATTAGTGTCCTTCGTTCATGATTTACAAACCTTGTACGATCTCCGCCGTGGCTGAGAGAAACTTGGACGCTCATTTATAAATCGCAGGCAGTAGGAATGTCACGTCCGGGTTTCTTACTTAACAGAAAGTTTACATCGTAAACGCATACCATAAGCGCTCTTTCTAACATACACTTAAATGCTTTCAGGCATATATATGCCGAAATCGCATCACTCGACTAAGAACTGAGGTGTCTTATTTGACTTATGTAGCGTAAGAATTCATCAAAGGAATCGTACTGTAATTAAATAATATCTATAGTCATTTGTTCAAAATTTATCCACTTAATTACTGTACATTCAATGCCAGAGCAAGAAGCGAGAGAAGGAAACATACAATTAGTATTTTAGAGTGGATGTCAAGGAACAGCGCAAATAATTAGTCATAGCGTGAGAAGCTCTGAAGGCAAGCGTGTTTTGTTGGGAAACTGGGGGATCTGCCATCAGATAGGTAACTTCCTCAACTAAACAAGAATTTCTTACTCTGGTGCACATAATAGCTTCCGCTTGATTGAAACAAGAATTATTCTGTATATTTTTGTGCGTTGAATTTTTTTGATTCTGCAGTCACCTAAATTCATTTATGCCCTTCCATACCGCAGTAAACTGTCAACGTTTCCAGAAGTCACTGAATTATTTTCACACAGTTTTTTTTTCTTTTCGTTCGTAATATTGTCTTAATAAGGAAGTATCCTTGGTCAAGACTGCCTGTAATTATGGAGACCGGTCGCTTCCGCCAAACATAGAGATGCTACGTAGGTAGAGTAAATTGTGTAGGAAACTTAATAAAAAAATATTAGTGATATTTACCTTACATCTTAGCACAGTGTTTCCGAACTGATTCGTTGCGGCTTGTAGGAATGATAAACTGTTTAACAAAGCCACACTCGAGCAATTTTCAGAGATTTTCATTATTTCTGAACAAGCTTACAGATGCTGCTACTTTTTATTTTTAATTGGTATATACGGCTTTATAGCTGAGTCATTTCAACAGGGATGTAATTGTTGACCACGAACTAGCTTACTAAACCGTTGGAATGATTCAACTAAATAGAAAATAGAAATCTGCATGGCTCCATTGGGAATCGAAGTTGGATCTGCCAGCCCCAAACTTCACTCATTACTCTGTTTTAATGGTACCAGACATATAAAGATACACCGTATTTTTGTTTTTACACCCAAAGAAATTAATGGAGACACATTGATGTCTGGTAATAGAACCATTTGCCATCTGTATTTTCCATTCGTGTAATTCAACATTTTCTTAAGCTCTTCGACTCGTCATTAGCTGGAATGCAGCAACTACAGCAAGTGGTGTGTTTAAGCGCAATCGGTAAGGCTCTGGGTTTCAAAAGAGAAAATCTTGGACTCTCTTCCTGGCAAGAATATCTCTTTTTTTTCTATAAATAATTACGCTATGCAAAGGAAATACATGACTTGACGGAAGTCTGTGTTATTCCGCAATAAATCTTCTATTAAACTCTGTGTAGCATAAAGACGTTCACTTGACAAATGGTCCATAACTATTGACATAATCTGTGCCACGCGAGGCCCGGAAAATAGTAAAGCATCCGAACCTTCCTATCACATACGTCGAGTATAATGCCCTGTCTTCTTTTCTATGACATACGTCGAGTATAATGCCCTGTCTTCTTTCGATAATGCGGTGTAGATGGTCACGATGTATCGCCGCCTATTTACACTAGTTCTCAGGAATTCAGTAATTTACAAACATGTGGATCAAACAGAAGCGAGCACTATGCTGTGTGTTGATATGGACAGCTACCTGATCTGTCGTGACGTCCGTTTAAATCCAATTCATAAAATTCCAGTTAGACAATATGGTAAGGTTTTGAAAGATTTAAATTGAAAACCAGATGTAAATAGCAGCAAAATTGCTAACACGTGTAGAAAGAGGAATAAAAATGTACCAAAGTTACGAAACGGAGAAGGTTTTTACTCATACTTCCTAAGTTAGCAGAATCTGGTAAATATGAAAATTAGTGTCTCGTAACTTTGTCACGGGTGCTTCGAGACAGCTAACCAGTATAACGAACTAAAGAACAGTATTGAAGAGAGATTAGGTGAATAGCATTCGTTTATGTAAAACTTCTGTACAAGAGAAGCGTTTCTGACTTTACGATTATTAGAACCAGGGATCAAAAAATATGATACAATGACGTTAGAAAACTATGTAAAAAATCCTGTTAAACAAAATTTTTAAAATTTTAAAACAGCAGGCTTAAAATAGCAAGATAAAATAATAAATTATATCCTGTATAAGAATCAGATCAGACATGTTTGAATCCATTAAGAAAGGTTAGGCTAGGCTGTAGCCTAACACCATTGATATTCTTTTGGAATAATAGCAAGGACTCTAGGAAATGTAAGATATAAAAGTGAAAGGAGAAAGAATTGTTATGTCATGGTTTGTTCTTATGTTGTAATATTTTTAGATAATAGCTGTGGATAAATTATATAAAACCGTGAAAAAAATATTGGGAATTGAATTTGGATTCAATTTTAAATAACAGGACAGAGTTCATGTAATTCGGCAGAAATTATGACAAATAATAAACATCAAAATAGTAACAGAAGTAGTATAAGGCAATTCTGTTAATTGGGAAGTAAAATGACTACTGATTGCTAAAGCAAATGCTATCAAAAGCTAGTTAGCAATATTGTACACACATTCCTTCAAAAGAAGAAAATTTTCAGTTAGAGATTATAAGAAGAAGAACAAACATTTGAAACGTGTGTGCCACAGTAGGATAATGAAAGTGTACAAATAAAATGCGAAAGATACATTTCTGAAGTGATTAATGTAAGAAGAGGTAGTGAAAATCCAATAGAAGACGACGTGACAAGACGATGGGTCACATTTTAAGGAAGATTTGCGAGATTAATGTGTTGACAGACGGCTGATCTGTGGGACGGAGAGAAATGAAGATTAGTGTGTATCAAATGCATAATTGGGGACGAAGGTTTTAAGATGAAGTGGAATACTTAGGCCAGGACGAAATGGAGGATTGCGCCAAATAAGTTGTGTAATGGACGACGAAAGCAAAGCTATTCGCAGATTCGATTGCAGATTGGAGTAAATAAGTTGACGGATATTGTATTTTTTTAGTGGAAAGTATGAATTAACATTGGTTCGTGTGTTTCTTAATATACATTTCGACAGAATTTTAGGCAATAACTGGGAAATAATCGTTTGAAAAAGAAATAATTGAAAACGTGAAAATTATTTTTTCCACAGTTCTCTGTTCGTCTGAATCCTTACTGACTGTCTTTTTTTTCTTTTGAATTAGTTAAAAAATAATCGTTTTGTATTGGTGGCTTTTCAGAACGGCGCTAAAACCCCTCGAATATTTTCAGGAATGTGTTTGATTTCTTGTTTTCCGGCTGATCCGTTATTTGTACACGGCTGTTTCTATGCATAATTATAATTCCAGTTTTTTACTGTGTGCTTTTAAGTAAATGCAGTGCAGTTAATTTATTACAAATGTTAGAGTAAAAGTATGGTTAGATTTTTTGGTACGTAAATTGTAAGGGGTATGTTGATGGGAAGAGATGGAGGATTACATCAAGCCAGTTGAGAGAGACTGATGATAGCAAAGAAATAAATAAAAATTTATGGGTCTTTCTTGAGAAACCCACAACCATTTCATCTTTGCCTCGTACGAATTCGAATAGAAATTACAGACTTTTTTAGTAGATTGTCTCGTCGTTCATTCAGCACTCCGTACCCATGATTTCTTATCGATGATTCGTTATTATTCTCCTTTATTCCAATTTTAATAATTAAACCTCTTTATTTCTTTTTTGTTACTGCTCTACGGTTCGTTGACGTCGATATCAATAGAACCGTGGAAGGTTTGAGGGCAAGAAATGGGAAGGAATTTGGGCATTTCCTTAAAAGGAACCATCCGGCGTTAGAATGGAGTTATTTCGGGAAACCATGGAATCGAAATTTTTATAACCGGAAACAACTTCCTCCAGAATGTCAGTCCCTAGCGCTCACCGCTCATCTGCAAAAGCTCGATCTGAAGTCCGTTTTTTACAAACACCTCATATCTGTGTCTGTACGAGAGAGGTAGAAATGAAAAAGCAGTTGAATATCTAGAGTACTACGTTCAGGACAGGCTGTTTCTTTCCTAAATATGCAGGTAAGGAAATCAGAACCATCCATGTCTGGAGGCAGTACTGGCCAATCTAGTCAGTTGTCATGAATTTTCCATTTGACATCGACAAGGGGGTTATGTGCAATGATGTTCTGCTTGTTCTCTGACCAAAAAGAAATGAAAAAAACTCTGACATTTCTAAGAAAAAATAGAGAGAAACTTGTAGATTTGCTGTTTGAGAGACCGCTTTCGTTAAACAGAAATAAGGCAGAAAAAAATCATGTGTAGTGTCGTGTGTACATGCGGAAGAAGTGAAACTTCTATGGTTTTTTTTATGTTTCTTTCACCCTCGAGTGGATGTACGGTGATACTATATTGAATCTGTAAAGTAAATAGGAACTCTGTCTCGCAAACAAATGAAAATTTATTAAAAATTTAAAGCATACTTCGCTACTTTAGTCTTTATTTTGTGTTTAGTGCTTTATATCGGAGAGCAGCTTGGACTAAATTATTTGATCACAGTTCTTACAGTCAGTTTTATAAGCCCGTCAAAAATGATGCGTTGAACGCAGATTTCTGCATCATATTTTTTTTTTTTTGAAAAAAAGGCAACTAAAAGCAGGTGCTTCTATCAGTATGTAAAAATTTTGTTAACTAGCTTTTAAGCCAGTTAAAAATGAATGGTTGAATGCAGATTTCTTTCTGACGAAGTCACATGATTTTTAGTGAGTGTTAAAGCAATTTAAGTGCGCATGCCACTTAGAGCTTAACGCGTAACGCTAACAAAATTTCCCTACCGCCCCAAAGAAGTTTCACTCCAAAAAGAGGGGTACAAGATAACCTTAAAGGTGGCGGGTCGGAATAGTCTGATACAACTAGTTGGAAGCTTTGGCTGAGGAATAGGATAAGATAAGGGGGCCTAACCCCCAGAAGGGGATTGAATGGAGTAAGAATAAACATCTCTCGTTTTGTTTGTCAGAATTAAATAATATTTGTTGTCCTTCGGACAGCAGTTTTGTGAGGGATGTAATTGCAATTGTGTGAGAAGAAGGGCGAGATCCTTTTGATGTCGTAGAGCGTGCTGTCCACGTTTCCGGCTGGAATGTGAGCTTTGTAAGACGAGACTACGCACCCGCACGCGACTAGCACGCCAGTCGGAAGCAAACCGTTTCCCGTACTTCGGACTTGTTGGTGGATGGTGAGTAGACCAGCTTCCTACGTACTGAGGCGTGACTTAACCGCTTCTCATACATTCGGCAAAATCTGACGGAAATACTTTTACCGGCGTTAACTGGTAATTTAGGTGTTGAAAGTAAGTGGACCGATAGTTTTTCTTCAGAAAAGAGGAGTTACATTTCCCTTCACTACCTATTTCCACTTCACTGACTATTAAATGTACATGGTCTGATCACAAAATAACGAGAATTTTTTAATTTAGAAAGCTTTATAAACACTGTTTCCAAATATTTTTTATTTTGTTTGTACACATGTTCCTGAAGTAGGTTGACAGCCATTTTAATGTTTAGTTTATTTTCGACAGTCAAAAAGGTTAAGTGTGTTTTGGTGTGCCTTCTAAAAAAAACGGACCAAAAGAAAGAATTTGTATATTTTGCTTGAAAAGTGGAATAAAGTGTAGTACCACATTCGAAATATTAGCCGTAGCTTTTGGTGAATCAACTATGAGTAAAAGAAGAGTTTACGAGTGCAGACGTTTCAAAAGAGGGCTGTGAAGACAGTGAAGATGACGACCATCCCGGACGGCCCTAACCACATCAACCAACCGACGACAACGTCGAACAAGCGAAAAAAAACGATTCTGTAAAATCGCCATATCACTATTAGAGATGTTGCTGAAGTCGGAGTATCATTTTGCTCATGCCTAGCAATTTTTAAAGGATTTTTGGGCATGAAACGTGTGGCAGCAAAGTTTGTTCCGAAATTGCTGAATTTCTTCCAAAAACAACATCGCGTAGAGATCGCTCTGGAACTGCTGAATGAAGTAAAACAACGATCCAGAACTTCTTATAACGTTCGTAATCGGGCAACGAAACATGGATGTATGGGTATGACGGTCGAAAGCAAGGCCCAATCGTCCAACTGGAAGCTGCCTGAAGAGCCAAGACCGGAAAAAAATCGCCAACTTCGATCAAATGTGAAGGTACTCCTCACTGTTTTTCCTCTGATTTCAATGTGCCTGCATGAATCCCTGCCAAATGGTCGTACTGTTAATAAGAAAATACTACCTGGAAGTTACGCGCCGTTCGTGTGAAGCAATCCGTCGAAAATTGCCCAGAATTGTGGCAAAAACCACTCCTGGAAATTGCATCACGATAATACTCCCACTCACGCCTCTTTATTGGAGTTTTTTTTTGGTAGAAAACGAAACTGTTGTTTAGCCGCAGCCACCGTATTTGCCCGACATGGCTTCCTGTGACTTCTTTCTATTCCCGAGGCTGAAGGGAACATTAAAAGGACGACGCTTTGCTACCACTGACGAGCTAAAAACGGAATCGCTAAAGGAGCTGAATGCTATGGCACAAGTGTGTTTTATCTGTGGAAGGATTAATATAAAGGGCAAATTTGATCCTGGTTAATAAATAATATTCTTTATGAAAAACAATTACATTTATTTTTTTATCAGACCTCGTAAAGAAATATTGATAATCTTTCACCGAGGTAAATGTGCCAATCGTCGTCTTTTTTTCGGCGAATTTTCTGCAGTGAATCATGATTTCAATTAAATTCCAAACTTGGTACTCGTCTGCTGTAGTATTTGTCAGGCTAACCTTTACTGCAGGTCCAACCACTTTGTTGTTCAAGTGTTTAAACATTATTCTTCCCATTTGTTAAGTTAGAAACCTTTTCGTATGGACTTTAGCTTTTGCAGAGTAGCAGTTGCTTCCTCCGTTAACCTTCAATATAATGTTTATTCTACATGTGTACAGTACTTCCAGCATTGATAAGAGTTAGATTAGTGCTATGTGGCTTGCTGATTCTGTTAGAAGAGTTGTGACTCTTTCTCATGTGGAGTAATAAACAAGATAATTTGTGTTTATTTATACAGATCGTTTTTAAAGAAATGAAATCTTAATATTGTAATAGGAGATGCGATAGTTAAATCGATCGATTGTTTTCTCTGTTCAATCGCAACCCATCAGCATTTGCTTGCTGTTAAGCTCACTTAATCTTAAAGGGAACACGAGGTTCGGAATTGTAGTTCATAACTTTAACGGTGGGTAAGTGACTTCCAGTCGCGTATTAATTCACATCACACTTCGTACTTTGCTTTCTTGCAGAGTTCCAGGTCAGCTTCAAATAATGTCTTTTTACTATATATCTAAGTAGACCCTGTATGAAGACTGTCTAGAATAATTTACCAGTAACGTTAACTGGCAGCAATCTTGATGTTATTCGGTATTTCTATCTGGTCTGACCGAGCGTGGTGGTGTAACGGTTAGCGTTCTGGCCTCGCATTCGGGAGGACGGCGGTTCGAATCCCCGTCCGGGTATCCAGATTTGGGTTTTCCATGGTTTCCCAAATCACTCCAGGCAAATGCCGGGATGCTTCCTTCAAAAGGCCACGGCCGAATTCCTTCCCATTCCTTGCCCCCCATCCTTTCCCGTGTCTAAAGACCTCGCTGTTAGAGAGACGTTAAGCAGATTAAAAAAAAATATATATCTGTTCTGTTGCAAGTCCTGGGAACATACTGCTAAAGTCTGTACCCAACCTCAGATTTGGTCTGGTGCTCTTGAGTACGCACGTGATTACTTCAAAAGACGTTGCTCCCAGTTTTCTTCTGATTTTGATTTTAACAGCGGCGTCTATCTGTAAATCACCAGAAACTAGCAGCATCGTAATATTTTTTTTCGCCTTGCTGTTAGAATTCTTGAATTTACATTTACCCGGAGTTAGTTGAAAAGAAAGACTTCTTGTAAATCTTCGGACAGTTCAACTAACTTCAATATTACGAATCTGATTGGCAGAGAGTTTAAAGCTTGAAATCCGAAGCGAATTGGGCAAGTGGGTATGTTGCTGGAGTCTTAATTCATCACATTAAAGTTCGTGGATAAACACTCAGTGTTTGGGACTTGCATTCTTTCCTAAAACAGTATAGATTTGTTATTACATTGTACCATTTTATAGATTACCATCGATTTCTTTCGAGCCTATCAGCAGATCTGGTCTGTAATTTTGAGCCGTTTTGCCGTGTGCTATCTGAAACTTCGCCTTGCCTGGTGGCGGCCAATGTAACGACAACGTGTGCTCACGACGTTTGGATTAGGCCAGGCGCAAATTGAGACGCGTATAGCGCGTGTGAGGTGACGCAGCACAGCGCGCTTTTTTTTTTTTCTTTTGTAAACTAGAGAATCAAATACAACAGCGCACGTTGGGAACACGACGCTACATGTCTGCTCACAGTGGCGCGGCGTTGTGGTCGAGGCACTGTTTCTCGCTCCACGCTTGTGAACGGGTGGAATTGTTAACCCTATAATCTTTGCCTTTTTTTTTAAAAAAAAGTTGTCAGAGGCAGCGATGTAGCACAAAGAGCTTTATTATACAAAACATGTAAATTGTATTAAGACAAAACTGAAAATCGGACTTGGGGAGTCATTTCAAATAATTGTAATCTGAAGGACGATTAGTATTACCCATATTTCAACAAATAGCAATTTCACAATTTTTCGTTAATTCATATCGTACATACAAAGGAAAGGATTTTTCTGATTAGTAGGTCTACATCAAAAAGTAACGTTCGCTATAACATGTCTATATTTTCCAATTATCACGATTGACCTTGCCATGGAACTACTACTCAATTGTGGAAATATTCAGTGAAATTGTTCCTCACTTTGAAAACAGCTGACGAAGTTTCTTGTTCATGCAGTGATTGAGTTTGCTGTAACATTTTGGTATCGTTCACATCTTCTGCTACCACTACTAACTTTAAGACCATCAGACACGTGGAGAACAGATTTCGATCACCCGAGTATATGTTTAAAGCATTTACTCCATATGTCTGTGTAACTATCGTTTCTTCAAAATGAGCCCTCGTTATCAAGAAAATTGTTAGCTTCAGCTTGAACGCTTTGTCATGGTGAATGTGGTAAGGCGTCTGCTTCCAATTTTGAGAACCCTGGTTCAAATCCCCATATTTTCAAATACTTTTATTTCTTTTTTATATTAAAAAATCATTAGCATTGATTTTATTTCATTTAAAATTCATTTACGTATTTTTATTATGCAAAATAACGTTTAAAACATAAAATGTGACATAATATACAGTCTCAACTTTTATTTAGAAAATTATTATTTTATTGTTAATAAGTTTTATTTGTATGTATTTCCTAATGAAACAGGTATGTTTCATCTTCATCCTTTCTATACTTGTATCTCAACAGTTAATATTTTAAAGTATAGTAAGTAGTTGTTCAAAATGGGAGCTGATTTTACAATATCTTTCACCGTGTCCACTTTACTATCAAATGGTTTCCTGAACACACGAAACCATGAAGACAGTATACCGAAGGCGTATTCCGTGGTTTGTCGAACTCGAAAAATTTAGGCGTTGAACACTTGGTGTTCATAATTTCCAGTTACATGCCTCGTTGTATATAGTTCCATTATATTTTCTGTTAAAGGAAAGACCTTGTCTCCCAAAAAAAATGTGCGGCTTCAGCTTAGCAATTGTAGGTATACTTTCAGGAGACAGAAATAGTAACATGTATTTCATCATTTTCATACCCGATGCACTACTAGCAAATACATTTACATTAATGAATCTGCCCATAGCTCCCATATCAACGGTGGTGAATTTGTAATCCGCTTTTCCTTTTCGACAAAATATACTCATTAGGCTATTTAAATTTCTTATTCAAGGAATAAAGCAAAACTCCATGTTCGGCATCATCTGATTCTAAATAATGACAAATGTTAATAATAATAACAAATGTTCTCTTCGCGTGTTGTATATTTTGAGACGCGAGTGGTACGCGCGCCACTTGGTAACTGCGTCAATATGCGGACCACCACGCTACGCGCGTCGTGCCGCTCGTGTCACACGCGCTAGACGCCTCTCAATTTGCGCCTTGCCTTAGACTGCACGTTGTTTTAGCTCACATTCTTACTACCTTCGGGGAATGCGATCTGCGAAGCTCTTTGAAAGCAGCTTTAGAAAGGTCGATGGAGCGGCGTGCGCTTTGATGGTGCACTCAACCTGTAAACCACTCTCATTCGCTGATAGCATCAGTGAAACTGGGAACTTCGCTTGCCGGGAACAATGTAACAAGCGAACTAGGATTTATAGCTGCCAGATTTCGGCGTGGAACTGCGCTTCGTTGTGACGATAATTTTCGAACGGAGCAGATTCTTTCACTTGATAGTCACTTGGCGTAAGTAGTCTGCCGTTCGTGTGGCATGCAGGATTAACTGCAACAGATTTACTTTGAGCAGAGAAAGTCTAGTGTGTCTGCGGGAAGGTAATCACTAACACATTTCATATGTTGCTCTGTGGGTTGTCAGATAACTTACTCTACGGAATTGCCGGTTAGAGCAGATCCTGTGCGCCAGGAAACTGCTGTACACAGATGTTCCGACATGCATTGCAATTTCTCTTCTTGAAAGATGGCATTACCTACGTTAATTTTTTCTCTCACCATTTGAGATTAAGATGATTTTTGATGTAAGTGAAAATATTATAAATCAGCTTTCCTTTAGGAGCAACGGTACGTGTGGATAGGATGGCTTTCTTTATGCATGTAATTAAATTTACCAAGCGCAGTGGATGAGGAGTAAGGCTCTGGCATCGCATTCGGGATAACGCAGGGACGAATACCCGTCCGGCCATCCAGTTTTCTGTTTTTCATGGATTCCCGAAATCACTCCTGCGAATGCCGGGATGGTTCCTTCGAAGGCCATGGCTGAATTCGTTCCTGTTCCTTTTCTACCTTTAATGACGTCGACGAAGCGTAAAGCCTAAGGGAAAAAAAAGCTGACGCATCCTTCGATTTTCAGAACTGTCTTCACAGGTACCGCACAAACAAAATAAATGCTTGCGGAATTAACCAACTAAGGCTTAAATAACAGCAGAAGTATGTTTTTGTGAATGCTGAAGACTTAACATTGAATTTTTTTGCTGTAGGGTAATTGGTCGCTCATTCATATCCTTAGTTTTTTCGAAGACTCGGGAGTTTATAAAACAGCGTTTTGGCACAGGTTTGTGGAAGAGATGCTTGGACTGTGGAGTTTCTGAATGAAGGAAAACTGAATCATTTGTGGTGAGGTCCTCAAGATTAAGTGGGCAGATAAGATACGAAATGAACGCGTTTTGGAAATAATGGCCGAGGAAAGAGGTTTGTGCGCAGAGTCTCACATAAAGAAGAGGGTCACATCTTAAGACATGTACGATTGCTTAATTTGTTAATGAAGGGAACAGTTGAAGGAAAAACTGTTGAGGCGACAAAGTTAGAATACATGAAGCAGATAATTGAGGATGAAGGTTCTGAGGGGTCTCTTGAGATGGAGGTTTGCTCGAAGATGAGAAAAGTTGGAAGTATTGCATCAAAACAGACGGTACGCTGATGACAGCTATAATAACTATAGTAATAATAATAATCCCTGACAATCTAAGTAATTGTTCGAAATACTGCTGTAATCTGTAAGAAAAGAGTTTAACCTTCCTACGTGATTTTCATCTTATTTTTAATTGGTGCGAGGGACTTGAGCTCAACTAATCACTTCGAGGTAATTAATGCACATGGCAAAGATGAAACGTTGACCGCTTGTGATTGTGAAATGAGAAACTCGAAAGAGTGACTTCGTAAAATACGCTGAAGGAATTGTAAAGGTCACCACTAGTTGGGATCAGAAGATTATGTTGATTATATTGAAGAATAATTGCAAAACTTTTCTTCGTAGATCATGTAAGGAATGCATATCATGACCAAACCAAAATGCACGATGTCTGGAGCGAAATTGCAACAGATATGGGAACCACTATTGATGTTGTTAAGGGGAAAGTAAATTCTTTGTTCTCCTCATTCAGAAGAGAAAAGGTTAAACAACAGAACTCGATAGTGACAGGAAAAGGTGTGTAATTTTATAAATTATTTTCTATTATATTTTTTTAAAAGCAAGTAGGCAAATAGTAGTATTTATCTTATTGAACCACTCCTATCATCTGTCGTGTGGAATTTCTTCTTTTAAAAAATGCGATATCCAAAATTTAGATTTCCTTTTTTTTTAATAATGTCCTCTTCTTCTCTTAAAAACAGACATAATTACGCAAAATGCAGCACTGGCAATAAGTTTTCCTCTCGTAGCCATTTGGACACTGCAGGTAGCAGTTGGAACGACGACAAATGTTCGCACACGAACTGTTGTTTGCGAATATTTGGTTGGTGGAGACAACAAGCCAAACCACCCGACTGCAAATATACAAACGTTTGCAAACGCCAAAAACGTTTGCAAACTATGTGCGCTTGTGAGGAACCATCCAGGCATTCGCCTGGAGTGATCCGGGAAAACCATGGAAAACCTAGATCGGGATGGCCGGAGTGATTTATCCAGAGCTACTTCTGTCGGATTTTAAGTTTACTCGTCCGGTAAATCCTTTCTATTCCATTCCCTAATCGCTCGTGGAAAAAATGAGTACAGAAATGAATTGGTTATGGCCCTGATTTCTCTTATCTTATTTTCGCGGTCATTCCTAGATATGAATGTTGCTAGTAGCAATATTTGTTTGCTGTCATTCCGAAATAAGTCAGTCGTGAATTTTTCAGTTAGCTTCTGTCGAGAGCAACTTCTTTGGTGTTCCAGATCTTCCCAACCTAACTCCTTCAAAATCGCACTTATGCTTTCTCTCCAACTATACATACCTGCATATGGGGCAAATTAAGATCCCACAGGACGGTGTATATTACTTTCTCCCCCGTGCTGTTTAAAATAGTAATTAAATTGTTTCTGAAACTAGTCTTTGCCAAACAATTTTCTTTATTTCAGAACACGAAGGATTAGTATATAGATACGGGACAATCCGAAAAACGTTTTATTAGTTGTTTTATAATGACTCCGCGTAAGTTTGCGTTCTTAAACTGGTTAGTATTCCTCCCACCCTTCAGGGTCCTGTTCGCTGCACCCGCTGTACTTGAGCTCATGTTTGTCCCGCGGAGTCCGAAAAATAATGGGAAACACATTTTACTGGATCGTCGGTTGACTGCCGACATGGAGAATTGCAGACTCGCGTTGTATTCGTCAGTGCGACGCGTAACCTGGGACATATTTTCATGGTGGTTGAGCACGTGCCTCTGAGTTGGCTCTGGTTATTTGCACCAATATGCCAGTGGAGGAAACGTTTTGCTCTCTCCCCGATGATTCTCGTCGATGGAATAAACCAGGAAGGGAATTGATGGCGTCATGGTAGTTAGTCAACTGGTGGCTCAAACGTGGTCTTCGACTGTGGACCAATTCTCCAACGGGCGCATTTCAACCAGTTGTAGCCAAGCGCGGTGGGTGAACGGTAATGCTCGAGCCTGTCATTGGGGACGACGGGGGTTCAAATCCCCATTTCGGTTTTTCCGTCGTTTCCTGAAATCGCTCAAGCCGTATGCCCGCATGGTTCCTTTAAAATTTCATGATCGAATTCCTTCTGTTTCCTGGTCCCCAATCCTCCAGTTTCAAGTGACCTCGACGTTGATGAGGCGTAAAGTCATAAGCAACTGAGATGTGGCATTGACTGACGGCAGAGGTGATCTAATTTTCCCCTGCTGCCTGTTGTTTGATGGAAGGTGGCGTAGGGTTGGGCTTATGATTTGTGCTGGACCATTCCAGATTTCTTGGATTGCACTTGGGTCTGAGCCTCACTGGCTTATCATGAGTTTCGTTAGGTTGGCACCATTGTCCCGGCTCCTGTCCTGTTGGTCGGTTGATTGCTACCTTGGCATTTTGCACTGTCATTTCGCGCCTTTACATTCTTGATCGTTCTGCGGGTCATCCTTCCGCAATAGCTCTTGTGCGTTGTCTCCAACCTACTTTGTGACATTGTCTAGTATCTTTTTCTCTTAACCAGCCTTCTGTTGTGGTTCCATATTATCTCTTTGATTCTGTTTTACATTCTCGAATGGCCTAATTAGGGGGCGTCCATTAATCACGTGGTGTGAAGTAGGGGCAGTGGTTCGATGGAAATCTTACGTCAAAAACAGGATAGCTAACAAAGGCTCTAAGAAACTGTAAGGTCGGTCAGCAGGGGGGCGGGGGCCTGACAGATCTCACCACGGCGGAGGAGGGGGGGTCCAGGTTTCCGGAAAAACACCTCGCGTAATTAATGTACCTGAGTAGTTTCGGCAGATCTAGCTTCACATTTTCCTTTATGATGAACTGCTCAGGAGGCACCTTAAAGTAAGAGATTTTTCTTTGCCGCAATAGTTGCTGATGAAAGACTTCGTAAATATTCACGAGAGTCAACAAGTCTTAGCATGTTGGTAGTCTTCATAACGAGTCTGTGTTGCTAGAAACAGGCTTCCCAGTAGTCAAGGTCAACAAATTCTAAGAGGTCCTGGAATCTGTGAACTGAGTGCTACTCTAAACCACAGCAGAGAACTTGTCTCATACAGGAACTTCATAGATCTAACCAGTGATAGGATAGGAACTACTACCTCCGTAACAATTTTTGACTCTCCTGAACATCATAAAGATCCTAAAAATAAGTGGATATCTCGTGTGGCCGTATGCGCTCAAACACACTTATCCCTAGTGCCGAAAGTTTGTCCATACGATCTTAGCATCTAACAGACGACTTAACTGCGACATAAGTATGGCTACCCAACGAACTGGGGTAGAGTGCTCACTGCGCGGGAAATAGTCCAACTTGGAGTAGAGAGTATCAAGAGTGGAGGTGATCACTAAGAATGTCCTACTTCAATAAAAAAAAAACCTATAAATATGGCACCGCCACATTTTTCTTGATATTTTTGTAAAGGTGGGTTGAGCCCTGGCCAGTAGAATTGTTGATACACAGATACCGATCACTGGGGGCACTAATATCATTTGCTTTGGTCGAACTGCTGTTAGAGGCACCTCTTGCGTCTGTCAGATAATACTCCAGCATATTGCACTACATAAGCGGCCTGTTGTCAGACTAAAACCCGATGAATCAATTGAAATGAATCGACCCTTCGCACTCTTTAAAATCCCCAAATTCTCCAGATGGCCACAGTGTGGCAGAGATAGCAGCGAAGCAGTTGTAGAAAAGATTAATAAAACTAAATTTTACAGACTTTCCACAGAGATGAAGAATTCTCTCTCGTCGCCTTGTGTCTTTTCCGCTTTGGCTCCTGCAATAGAATAGTGACCCATGAGTTCCTGAACCACACGGATTAAGATTAAACATGTAGGATGGCTCCCACATTGCGGTATCAGAACTCGCGTTAAGTTCTATCTAATTGCTCACGTTTTTAGGCCTTCCACAATGCTATGTCAATAGGCTATTTCCTGTGCAGTATGAATTATGCTGATGTGTAATGTGTGGCAGTATTTCCTGGCGACAATCAACTCTGAACCTTTGATTCTCATCTTAACTTCACAAACAACAACAGTGATCAAGTTGCTTATTTGTATCTATTGCCTAACGGTCCTCTGGTTTGGCTGGTCTTACTAGTAAGTTCCATGGGGTCTCTCTACTAGGAGACTTAAGCTCTCTCAATGCTCATCCACCGATTGCTGAAAAGGTAAGAGTGGCGTCCAACCTCTGATAGGAACGTATGACAAGTTTTTTCTCCTGCATAGATCATTCGGTGTACTCATCTTGCCTTGAGGACATTCTGTGAAAGATTGTTCCAGATCATCACACGAAAGACTGTTTTTTCTTCTTCTTCTTCTTCTTCTTGCTGCACCTACACAAAGGACAGTAGCCGGAAAGGAAGCTGCGAAGACGCATGACAAAGCTTAATGGGCAATGTACAACTGTTTGCAGTCTTTAGGAATGTCCAGGAGTTGGTGGACCATTTGACACAGACAGTTCACCATGCCTTTGTTGTGCTAATTCTGTAATCGTTGGTAACATCTGCACAGTGATGACTAGAGTTCGTATCTTTATGGCCTAAAAAATAGAGAAAAATGCATTCATATATGACCTTAAAAACGAGTAAATATGACTTAAAAATAACAAAATATGACAAAATATTTAAATTTACTATACTACTCGTACATCAAAACATGTTCAGTTATACATTATTTATTTAATCTAGTAATTTCGCTTTCATGTAGACAGCATGATTTGCTTCCGTGGACTCACTGCACCATTGGGAAGTTAAATTTTAAATCGCTTTGTTAGAGTAATTTTAATTTCACATGATTCACAGGAAAGAACTCTTTCGTCTGTGCTAAAATACTCCTCTCCAAATTCTTTTACGTAACTCCTGGTTTCGCACTTTTACAAAATTTTATTTTCTCTGACTGAAGATTATTTTCAAAAGTACTGGCGACAGTGACACATTGATTGACGCGGCTCGATACAGGAATGCTGCTACTGCTGCACTGTCGAGATTAAAAGGCGGGCGGAACATTAAAGTTTAGAGAGTGACTATAATGTATAACTTAAATCCTTGCCTGATGAATTCTGACTATTTCAGTGACAGTTAGTTTTGTTTTTCCTCCAATATACAGTTCTGTGAATAATTATCCTATTTTCTGTTCATCTATAACTCCTAGTGAATTCCCGGTACCATTAAAAAATTACTAGATTTTTCCTCAAAATATGACCATACATATTATCGTAATATGACCAAAACTAGAAAAATTTCCTGAATATGCGTTTATATATGCTACATAAAATACGTTTAAATACAATCAGAACTGTTTAATTAGTTACTAGTAATTAATTAAGCAACTGTGGAAACATGGCCTGCAACAACATCGCATTGTTTAATTAGTGTTTAATTCAGCATTACAGCTCAAAAAGAAGACAGGATAAAAGTATGACTTGTAAAGATTTGAACCGTAGTGATGACTCACTTGATTGGGGACTAGCGGTGTGATCTGCGCCGGCTCACCGGAGGAGCAAAGTCTCGCAGAATTATTAAAAAGGGTATGAAGAAATCGTCTCAGCACCATTAACATTTCAAGACAAGCACAAAAGTTGTGTATTTGCTGATTAAATACCGAGAGCTTGGTGGTTGAGCGTTAACATTGTGGCATCGTATTCGGGAGATTCCAGGTTCGAATCCCCGTGCGGCCATCCAGGTTTCAGTTTTCCACGGCTTCTTGAGATCACTCCAGGTGAATTCCGGGATGGTTCCTTCAAAATAAATTGGTTTAATTCTTTCCTGCTTCTAATGACCCCGAGTCGCGTAATGCCATAGCAAAAAAATTCTGATTAAATATCCGTTCCCAAATGAGACAGGGTTGAATTTTGCTTTCCATCTATAAACCAGGCATTTACCGCCACTGCCACCGAGCGGTAACGCTCTAACCTCACATTCGGAATCCCCGATCGGCCATCCAGATTTCGGTTTTCCATGGTTTCCTGAAATGCCGAGATGGTTCCTTCAAAAGGCCAAGGCCGAACTCCATCCTGTTCCTTACCCACAGTCCATTCCCACCTTTAATGACAGCTACCGTCGACGGAAAAGAAACGCCAGTAGCCATCCGTTCCAGATAATTTAGCCTCCGAAGCAGTTTTATCGGCGCAGAGTTGCTAAGCTATTTACCTTCCGTATTTTAAAAGAGTACAGTTATGAGTTACTGGTAGCCGTTAACCCAGGAATGGAATAAGTCGTATCCCTAGATTTTAAAGCGGCCTACGAACATTGTAGATTTGTCACGTGACATCAGTACATGTATTGCTGTCTGTTTTTGTGCAGTTATTTTATGACGTTTAAAATCAGTATTACTTTCATACCCCGTCGGGTCTAGGCATATTGATGGAGACGGTTATTCGAACAACGTGCAGCTTGTGTCCTGAAGAATGTTGTTTAGTAAGTCGCTTCATAAAATGGAACTTTTTAATGGTTTTAAGTTCATTATTCTCTGTTATTTCCTCAAACTAGTTCAGACAGTTTGACCAAACTGATCACACAGAGTAGCACATCCATGATGCACTCCCATTCCCTTTAATCGTGCGGGATGGAGATTTTATTCCTCTTCATTCCCAGTTATCTAAATGGGGAGACGAAGCTGCAACGATGTCAGAACGGACTTTACAAGAGTAACATACGAGGGGGCATCAAAAAAAAGGAATTATTTTTTAAAAGCTATATATATATATATATATACAAAACAACCTTATCCTATTCAAAATACTCTCCATTACAACTAATACATTTGTCCCACCGGTGCTTCCACTGTTCGAAACATTTTCTGTAGTCATCTTTAGAAATGGCTGACAGCTCCACACTCGTTTTATTCTTGACCTCTTCAGTGTTGTCAAATCGGTGTCCTTTCATGCCCCTTTTCATGCGTGGAAATAAGAAAAAGTCGCACGGAGCCAGGTCAGGCGAGTAAGGTGCGTGGAGCAGCGGAACTATGCCATTTTTAGCCAAAAGTTGCCTAACAGAGACAACAGTGTGTGCAGGGGCATTGTGGTGGTGGAAGAACCAGTTTCCTGTCTGCCACAAATCGGGTCTTTTTTGACGAACGCTGTTGCGTAATCTTTTCAAACTTCCAAATAAGAGGTTTGATTGACGGTATAATGTGGGGGAACAAACTCTGAATGCACTACGCCCTTGGCATAAAAAAAAGAGCATTGTTTTGGTGTTTGATTTGACTTGACGACATTTCTTTTTTGACGGGGGTGACACTGACTTCTTCCATTGGCTCGACTGTTGCTTTGTTTCTGGGCCGTAACCATAGCACCATGAATCATCACCAGTAATAAGCTTTGACAGAAAATCTGGATCAATTTCAAGTTGTTGTTTCAAAGCACGACATGTTTCAACTCAACGTTCTTTTTGACTGTCGGTCAGAGCCCGAGGAACAAACTTGGCAGCAACCCTTTTCATTCCCAAATCGTCGGTTAAAATTCGCTAAACCGAGCTCCAAGATAACCCACTAATCTCTGGCAGTTGATCAATTGTCTGTCGACGGTCTGAGAGCACAAGCTCTCCATTTTTTCAACATTTTCATCGATTCGGGCAGTTAATGGACGTTCAGAACGAGGTTTGTCATCAATTGACATGTCGCCATTTTTAAACCAAGCGAACCACTCTTACACATGAGTTTTCCATAGCGTCATCTTTGTAAGCTGTTTTTAACATTAAAACAGTTTCAGCAGCATTTTTACTTAGTAGAAAACAAAATTTCACAGCTGCACTTTGTTCACTTAAACTTGCCGTAGAAAAAAAACAAAACAATAACAAAACAGCGCTATCAAAAACAATAACTGTAGATTAACAGAACAAGCCAGGTCAACACAGGCGGCACTGAACTGACAATGAGTTGCGCTAGAAACGCCTAGCGGCAGAAACTCGTACTACACAAGCTTCGCCCACGGCAATGCTATTCCGGTAATTTTTGAGTACCCCCTCGTAAACTGAACTTCGATGGAAAAGATTTACGCAATTTTACAAAGGCAGTGGCAGGAGGTGGAGGATACGGGGGCGGCCATGAATGACGTGAGGTGAAACAGGGTGGGGGGGTCCCGCGAAATCTCACGTAACCTCACCAAGGGGGAGGGGTGGAGGGGTCAACGGAAATCTCACTTGATTTTTCTTTTTTTTTGGTGGGGGGTGTTTTGGTCAAACCGACCTTAGAGGGGGTATAACCGCCCTTCGGATCATGAGACCTAAGGAAAAAAAAGTATCAAAAAGTTGCGAGGTTGATTGGTAGGGAGGAGGGATCTCCCTCAAAATCTCACGTCATTTTAGAGGGGGGGGGGGGGAGTTCCGACCAAATCTCACGGAGTCTCACCGGTGGGAGGGGGGGGGGTCCGGAATTCCGGAAAAACACCTCACGTCAAGCTCCAAAGTGAAGGTGCAGCCTTGGAGTAGCTCCTACTGTGACACACATTCTGTTCACTTTCATTCATATGGGACCTCTTTCACAAGAACAACTTCAACAAGAGACCCGATGAATATGATGCTTGGAGCGTTCGTTCAACGGCAAGTCACCTTTCTGCTAGTTTTATATTCCGTTCTGTGTTGATGGCAGATCTTAGTGAAGTTTATGAGATTCTCATTATTTAATGACCACCTAATATAGTCGATGTTTCACGCTTTATTGTTGTAATGGCTCTTTCAGAAAATACTGGATGGGACACTTTTAAATTCAGTATGAATGGCTACTCTTTTCAGCTGACTACTCCCGTTTTATTTTTCCTTTGGATGGTGTTATTACTTATTTCATGTCTTTTGATAACTGGTATCTAGGTGCACGGTAGTGCACCCGCCAAGTCGAGTCTACGGCGGCTCCGCATACCATTTCTCGAAGAGATTCGGGCCATTTTTGAATCTCAATTACGTCGGTCTTAGTGACGCTATAAGTCTCAGATTTCTATGTATAATAGATATCAGCAATCTTAGCAAATACACTAAATTTTGTTTCGTTTCTGTTCTTAGTTTGGATGTTATTCGTATGCAAATTTCACAAACTTTGCCCCTCACAGATGACTTCTAAGGTACCTCCAGTAGACGCTGAAAGCTGAAATTTGGTACAAAGTTTTTCTCCCAGATTATTAGAAAACTATAAAACTCGTAAATTTCTTCATACCTACCCATTAATTACCTGCCCCAAACGTTAAATCGCTTTCTACCCCAATAACTAAAGTCTCAGATATACACTAAAGACGGAGCAGCTTAACTAATTTGTTAATTTTTACTTCCTTCTTCTCCTTTGGAAGTTATTGAAATTAAAAAACTTTTTTTCGGCTACCATAAACAGACATCAAAATTCCACTGTACTTCCCGTGGTCCTAGAAGCAGGTAATTTGGTATAAGTATATGGTTTCATCCCCAAATCATAAGAAAAGTCCAATATTGGTGATTTTACCAGTTTTTATTCAGTGGTAACACCAAACTTTAAACATTTCGGTGCATATTTGCAGGTTAATTTCTTTGCTTTTAATGACGCTGTATGCCTCAGATTTCTTTTATGCATAGAGATCAGCTAGCTTAACCAACACCTTAAATTTTACTTTACTGGCAATTAAATCTGTGGCAATCGACATTGCTCACACCGAATGCAAACCTATTGTTTGCAGTGAGCGTTACTCGTATACAGATTTCTTGAGTTCTGAACTGTCCTTAACCACCTATTTTCAAATGGAGCCATCACATTTGAGCGACTACTTAGAATCAACTTGCAAAATGAAATGAGATTCCATAAAACAATTCTTGTAAAAATAAGCCACGTCTCGAGTTTAGTGACAAATAGTTATGAGTTCTTTCCTTGTTATAACAAACAAACAAAAATTCTGGTGTCTTGGCCACTATGCATGCCATGTTTTATCAAACCTTTACAAATACTTTAAATATATTGCTTCATCAATCTTAAAAATACACTAAAGCGAAGATTTCCCTTTCACGTCTTTCGGGTTTGACAAGTCCTAGAATAAATCGTATATATTGTGCTTTTCATTTAAGTAAAAACTATGACATGCATATTGGCCAAGTCATCCAGAATTATTTTCATGTGTATTATTTTTAAATCAATGATCTATAATACCGAGATAAACCATTATATTTCAGAAAGTGAAGTGAATACACACTTTAAAGTGTATGAATCTTTTATTTAGGATCTCATGACTTTTTGTCAATAAAATCCACGAGACTTTATCTATTGTTACGAGAATTGTTTTTCTGGGATACTTCTTACAACCAGCCAGACACATTTAATCACATTTCGTTTTATCATCTAGTTTTAGATTAACTGAGCCCTCGTACAGTCATATTGACTTCAGAGTCATATTTGATTAGGTTGTCTTGGTTTTTCAGCATATAGTTACGGTATATGATAAGATGATGACTGAAGCACAAGCTGCAACATCAACAATATTTTCTCCCACTGATAGTTTCTAATCTGTTGGACTTCGTGTCAAGTACATATTTTTAATAATGTTGAGCTTCTATCTAATCTTAATAAAACCTTTTACACCAATTATAATTAATTCTTAGTTGCGTTTTTTTTTTTTTGGTTGTCGGATATATTGTGTCGACGGTGAAACCATTGTTACGGTGAGGGGAGAAAGTTGCTTTTCGTTTCTGCAAATAAGTAGTTTATGTGCTTATAGAGTGCTTGAGAATGTTTGTTTTATTTTAACTCAACTCAAATTGAAAGTAAATTGGGTATTAAAATTAAATGCTAAAGTAACGGATTAACAATGGGTTGTTACGAACTTAGTTGTGAACGCCTTTCTCCACGTCTTGCTTCAAACATAACGTATGCTAGTAATACTTCCATTATGACAATCTGTTTATAAAACATTCAGAAAGGAGGTGTATTTAGAGTAACGAAATTCCTTGAAAACATGTAATAATATTATTGAACCATGTTTGGAAAATACTGAGCGTCTGTCCCATGTAAGTTCCGCAGTAACAGGCACGAATGATGTCGGTGCTCAGAAAAAGTAGATCTTTTCGTTGATTGGCACTGAGTAATATTTCTTCGTTTCAACAATCTTTAGGGGTGATTTAGGGGAAGGGGTAACAGTAATGCTCAGTAAGAATTATGATCTCCCTTATTTTTTTAGCAACTTGCTCATTGTTGTCTGAACACAGATGAATCTTTTGTAGAGTGAGCCTTTGTAGTGTGTGGTAACTGAAATGCCGGCTGAGGGGCTGCAGGTCTATATATACAAGTAACGGGGTTAGCTAGCACAAGCACACGAGGGTGACCAGTTGCCTTATATATAGATCAGCAGCAGTATAGCTTCAAGACTATGGCACTCGGACCGAGCGTAGTGGGCGAAGGGTAACGCTCTGGCCTCCCAAATCGCTCCAGGCGAATGCCGGGGTTATTCCTTTAAAAAGGCCATGGCTCAATTCCTTGGCTAACACCATATAACATGGAACACATTGCTTGTGCAAACAGCATTAAATAAAGCAACAGCTTAGTTCATATTAATAACTATTGGAACATTTATTGGAGGTTTAATATAATCTTTAAGCTTCTATATGCCGAGACAATCCGATAATATCTATATATCTCTTTTTACGACGTTTATTTGCTTCACATGTTCATATCCTTGTCTTATAATATTCTTTCCTTCAACTGTTCCTTTTCTTACAAATAGTCAAATTTGAATGGCTTAAAATGAGTTTCTGTCTTCTCCCTTCTTTTTGTATGTCTCTCATTCCACTATTTCCAGAATATTTTTGATTTAGTACTTTATGTGTCCACTTTGAAATGTCGTGCCTTACAAGGGGCTCAAAATAAAGTCTTCAGTTCTGAACGACAGGAATTAACCGAATAAAGTTTACAGAATTTTGGAAGAAGTTGGGACTAAACATAAACAAAACAGAGATCATGAAGTCCACTATAAATTATAACAATATACTACTCAATAAAATTTACACCGATGCGGCTGTCATTTTTGGCCGAGCACGATTAAGGGTGCGAGTTCTAATCCCGTACCAGCCATCCTGATTACGGTATTAATGGCTTTTTGTATGCTGGGATGGCCTTCAATTTTTACCTCAGGAACATAATTTTACAGTTGGAATAACACAAAAATGCATTAGAACCAAGCTTATACCGTTTGCAGACAGATGCCGACACTAATTCACTTCCCATAGAACAAGGTGGCCCTTATTACCTTATTTCCTATCAAAAAGGGAAAGAGATGAAAATGTGTATAAAAGGAAGGATGGAGTTGAGTTAAAATTTTATACAGATTACATGTTCAAAAACTATACTGAAACAACATTGTTCAGAAGTAGCTAGTGCACCCAGAATCTAAGAAATTGGCTTGTTCTTAATGACGAAGGAATGTCCATGGAAGAACATTGCAGAAAGGGGAGATAGGATTTGGGAATATACAGGGTGGGGCATTTAATATGTTTTCTGGAAATATTTCGGAAAGAAAGCATTTTAACAAACAATAACCTATATAAAAAAATAATCGTATAGTAGTGGGCTACAATTATGTGATATTGGTTTTTTCACAGGTGGCGCTGTTGTCGTTACAACAAGGTCAACTTAATTCTTTTAAATGGGAACCCCTATTTTTTTTTTTTTTTTTGAAGATTCCGATTTCTCATGAAAAAATAAAAATAGTTTGCTTAACTCACTTTTCTGTTAGCCTCACAGATGGCGCTGTAATCGTGAAAAATGAATATTCGCGTTTTTTGTGTATAATTTTAATTATTGTTTAAATAATTACATGTAATTTTCATTCTGTAAACATGGGAGGTAATTTTAAAGGATAATGACGAAATTGATTTTTTAAATGCTTTTTCTTACTTATTTGCAGCCATGTCTACAGCAGGTGCTCAAAAAGGTGACCATTTACTTCCAGACATTTTCTGACCCTTTGCAGAAATGATGCCTGAACAGCTCGAATTGTGTCAGAAAATGTCTGGAAGTAAATGGTCACCTTTTTGAGCACCTGCTGTAGACATGGCTGCAAATAAGTAAGAAAAAGCATTTAAAAAATCAATTTCGTCATTATCCTTTCAAATTACCTTCCATGTTTACAGAATGAAAATTACATGTAATTATTTAAACAATAATTAAAATTATACACAAAAAACGCGAATATTCATTTTTCGCGATTACAGCGCCATCTGTGAGGCTAACAGAAAAGTGAGTTAAGCAAACTATTTTTATTTTTTCATGAGGAATCGGAATCTTCAAAAAAAAAATAGGGGTTCCCATTTAAAAGAATTAAGTTGACCTTGTTGTAACGACAACAGCGCCACCTGTGAAAAAACCAATATCACATAATTGTAGCCCCCTACTGTACGATTATTTTTTATATAGGTTATTGTTTGTTAAAATGCTTTCTTTCCGAAATATTTCAAGAAAACATATTAAATGCCCCACCCTGTATTTGAAGACATAGTTGACTAATTAATTTTTTACAGTAGCTGTAGAGGATGGGGAGACAATGTTTGGTGAGTTGTACTGTGTATGTGGAATCACTGATTATCTGATTGTGTGAGGTACACCTCGAGTGAGGCGTGGTGTGCAGGAAGCGGATGCGACTACCATAACTGGTCTGATTATTACCCGTGCTTCCTCCGCGCGGTCAGTACCTTCTTACAGCTCATTGTCTTCAGTTCGCAAGCATTTACCCTAATGCGGGGGTTGTAACAGTAAATTTTAAGTTTTCTTCTCAATTTAGTTATTGCAACGTGAATAAGCGTTACGATGAGGATATGTACAGTACGTACATTTTGTGGCGACGTTTCGATTAATCATGAACTGCGTTTTTAATAAATACAAAAGAAGCAAACTTATTAGCCTGGCTGAGTTGTAATACATAGGATCGAGGCTGAAATACCACAGCCCCGTGCATAGCGCCATCTGGCTGAGAATTCCGTATTCACTTACGTTATCGTCTCCATTTTCTGCATCAAAAACACATATTTCACAAACATAATTACGCAGCTTAGCTGGTTCATTGCTATTCACTTCTCTCCGTCACCATAGCTCGCCCTTTAATGATGTCAACAGCCGACAAGATGATACAGTGAATAGCGAGATAAAATATCAATGTTTTGTTTAGTTATAACTGTAAATGCTGTATTGTATCGTTTTTCTGATATAAGAACAAACTTCAGACGTTGGTGATGTTTAATATTTACAAGGTAACATTTATAATAATGTAAAACTACGCTGGATACATTTTCAAAAACTTGTTTGTGATTGTTTGGAGGTTCCAGAAGCCAAACTGATTGTTACGAGACTTTCGTCTGTCTATTTCGGTATCGCGCAGAAACTTCTAAATAAAACTTCCATCGGATTTTCACAGTCTGAAAGTACAGCGTGTACGATTTCGGCGGTTAAGGGAAAATAAAAAGAAGCCTACCAGTCAACACATCAAAACGGCTAAAACAAATATTTCCATTGTTCAATTGTTGGCGGAGCAAGAAATTAAAAACTTGTTGCATTGGGCGACGGACTACGACGTTTCGAGAATAACCTATTAAAATTAGCACCTTATGTAAACTGAATTTCTTTAAACGACACTTAGACTATTTTGCTCACCCTGTGGTCCTCAGGTAGAATATTGAAAGTTTAATTCTAGCGGAATTATGGATTTAACAAAAAAAATACCATACTAGTAATGTATATGGCTATAAGCGAGTATGAGTTATAAGAAAAAAACTTCTAAAAGCCATTAATATTTCAATGAACAGAAATATTCTGGTATTTTCAGGATATGATATGTCTGCATGGTTATTATAATGGTCTATTACTTAGACATCAAAGAGCAACGTTTCTTTGAGGTTAAGTTGTGTAGGTCTTATGGGTCCGCAGTCGTGCCGATAACAGTAGGTAGGGTTGCTTAGCTCATATATGTTAGTGGTCCGTAGAATTATTTTTGACAGTTTACTAGTCCTCGGGTTGCAAAAGATTGGGAAACGCTGCCCTATAGGATTTCGATTTTGCAGTTTGGATTAAAAAAAATGGCCATAATTTCTATTTATTTGGACTTTCATACGAATTTTTGTTTTGCGTTTAAACTGGACTTTATAAGGTATCAGTTGTTAGTAAATTAATCATGATAATTTACAACACGTGGAGAAAACGACGGGCAGATTTTATCTGTCCCACCTAGACGAAGTTGCGAGAAGAAACCCTGTATTTTATATATATTTGTTAGATGCGTTGTAAATGTCAGTTTCTTGTCAAATGTTTGCGTAGTTCTCCCTGGACGAATTAGATTTACAAGGTTTAACTGTGTAACACTAGTTTCCGAAGCTCTTTGTTTCTCACGTTATCAGGCGGATATGGATTGATACCTGCAGCCTTCGGTTAAATGTGTAGTGTGGTCGTACGATTGTACCATAGGTAAGTGCTTGTTTTATTTTGTTGAATGTGGTGATGTCAATTATTAATTTATTGTATTATTTTTACAGGTGAGTGCCATATCCTTGGAACATGTGTCGTTGGTGAGTACACACGCACCCTACGATGTTTACTGTCACTGTCATCAATATGAAGAGTGCGCTCTTCACGTTTGCAAAGCAGTGACGCATAAAATTTCAAAACAATAGGTTGATGCTTCTTAAAGTTTCATGTAAGTAAATGATGTGGTGTTAATTATGGATCTCGCATAATGTTGGTGATAGCTAACCAGAGATCCTTCCAACATATAGCCGCGTATATTTTGAATTATCAAAAGAATTCGTTATCGCGAACCGTTGGCTAATTCATTTCGGAAAACCATTGGAATAAACGACCGCCTCTTTCATAATTTGGGCGCCAGTTGATTTGATTCGCCTTACGGTTCTGGTTTGGTCTCTGGCTGGAGATGTTGAACGCATTTCGTTTAGTTACACTAAATTCAACCCGCTAATACTGATTTTTTAATGAAATTCCACGAATTCAAACGTAATATAGGAGTTTTCACCGTTATGTTGAAGAAATTTGATTATTAAAAGGGGGCAGAAAATCGCACATACACCATGTAACTTGGGGTTTCAAAAAAGCGACATAGAATCAAGTTTAGCTACAACGAATAAATACTATGAAATACTGGCGAAGTATGTGGCGCTGTCCTGCCTTTTCCTCATAAAAAAACCCTGCTGAAAAAAGGAAAAAAAAGCATAGTGATCTTTAAATTTGAAGTAGTTAACAGAACATAACAAAAAAGTACAGAAAGTCGAGAAACATCTTTGCACCTCTAGGGGGAAAGGGAAGGGGGCGAAGTTGTCATTATCATCCTGGGGAGAAGATTTAACTTCGCCATATTTTTTGTTAAGGTTGAAACATGTGAATGATATTTCATGTCAGTCGGACCATTATATATATATGCATATTTAAAATGGGTTTGATTTACCTCTACAGTATTGCTAGTCGGTAAATGAGAAACATGTGTACCAACTTCCGTCGAAATCGCCCCAGTCGTTCGAAAGTGATGCCGGAATAAACAAACACACACTCGCGTTAACTTTATTTATATAGAGTAGTTAACTGCGTTGACGAACCGCACGCAGATAAATGACTTATCAGAAGTAATCAACAAAAATTTATTAAGTTGGCCGGATGTATCCGTATCTTGATTAACATAATGATTGATTCTTAAGTGCATGGTATTGTAATTTGCAGCTGTCTGTTTTGTTTCAGTAGCCGGTAGACGCTGGTAAACCGCGGGTTTAATTTTTTGTAAATCATGCGGATTATTGATTTCTCCCGCCTTCCGGAACAAAACAAGTTAGGCTAAGCAGCTGTAATTTACAGCATCATGCACGAAAGGATTAATGGTTACATGTGTACAACTCAATAAAACAATGACACTGTAATGATAAAAGCATAATTTCTTGTCACAAGTCTGTTGTCTGGAAGTTTCAAGAAGTGACTTTCATCACCCAGCAATTCCAGATGTTCATTTTGCACTATCTCCTTCTACTAAAATATTTCTAACGTTATGAATGCTTCAGTTTTGCGTTTTCATGTTATCATTTCACTAACATATAGCGCTTCACCCAATACGGCACACAAAGTTCTGCTAAGTTTTTTTTCTGAGTACTGTATCAGTGTTTGATCGTAAGAATTTTTTTGCTTTTTGTGGAAGGCTTGTGATCTTGCTTTTACTTTAAATTTTATTTACAATTAAGAGTTCTTTTCTATTTCTGTGCCTTTTGATAATTACTTTTTTTTATATTGGTTCAGCGGCTCATCATTATAGCCGGGATAGGAACTTTGAGAAGGAACAAGGTATTTATGAAGGAACCTGGAACCTTTCCAATATTTTCCTGGAGTGGACTCGGGAACCAGTCCAGAACGTTACCATTCACACATTAGAGTTTGTTATAATTGGTCCATCGTTATCATTTCTGTTGCACTTGATGAACTTTGTCGTGCTTCTGTTAAGGTTAATGCGAAATGTATTTGGATGGTCCCGTAAAATGAGAGTTGAAACCAATGATATTGAGATGTGGAAGACCAGTTCCTTTCTGCTGTGACCAATAGTTTCAACGTAGAATCAGACCCAAGGAGCGTTCACATACACAAAGCAAGCTTTGAAAGAAGTAACCGTCAAATTAAGGCCCGTAAAAAGTGGTGCTTCAGGCAGGTGTCTTTAAGTTAGCACCGATCTACTGGGCTGCTTAATGTTTTGTCCAAACCTCGAGTAATTTTCAATACTCTCACTCGGCTATGCAAATGCTACAATATCAGCAGCAAAGCCTGATTCTTATTGCTTAAACCCTTACGCCAGTCTCAAATTTTTGAACTTGTTCGATCGCTTTCCCTACGTTTAAGCTACACTGCATCCTAGCCCCACATTTTAACAAGATGCTTCTTCGTAAACCTACGTCATCATCACTAAACATTTTCTATTTACTTTACGCGTTTACGGTGAAATATGCATGAAAGTAACAATGCTTGCAGATATCATATTCATTATTCGAAATTTATGTCTTTGAAATTGAAACTGGGTGCAGATCCCCTAATAAAATGTTATAATTTTTTATTCATTTATTCTTATTACTTACTTAGCATTCCAATAATTACTGACTAATTTAGGAATGAAAGAGGTGTTTAAAATCGATATTAAAGGCACATTGTTAAACAACTCTGTCCTTGGGGTAATGGCCAGATATTGAATAAACTGTAACCATTGATATAATATGTAATTACCTACTATTACAATTACTCCGCGATTCACTAAAAGTGTTTGGCGGAGGGTGCATTGCACCTATCAGGAAAGGTAAATGGTTTGGGAGGGATATACGGGATATGGCAGGAGGCGCCCATGGGCTATTATGAGGAACCATCCCAGCATTCGCCTGGAGCGATCTAGGGAAACCATGGAAAACCCAGATCAGGATGGCCGGAGTGCTTTATCGGAAGCTACTCCTGTCCGATTTTGTGTTTACTCGCCCTGTAAATCTATTCTATTCCATTCCCTAATCGCTCGTGGAAAAAATGAGTAGAGAAATGAATCGGTTCTGGCCCTGATTTCTCTTATCTTATTTTCACGGTCATTCCGAGATATGAATGTTGCTGGTAACAATATTTGTTTGCTGTCATTCCGAAATACGTCAGTCGAGAATTTTTCAATTAGCTTCCGTCGAGACCTGATACTGATTAGAAGGATCAGATTCTTTAAACAATTGTTAATCTGATATTATGCTTCTATCGTAACAGATAACGGTCGTGGGTGCATCACAGAATATAAAAGTCAATTCTTGAAAGTCGTTCCATATAAACTGTTGAATTTAAACTGGTACTAGGCAATAAATCACAAGTCCTAATTGTGGCATCAGATCTTTCGTAATCCTATCTGAAAACTGAAGTAAACACCGAAAACGACTTCACTTTCACTCTTTCATACTTTCCCGAAATCTCCAAACTTCTGCAAAAGGGGTTGCTTAAGTCCATCTCATTTATAAAATAAATCAAAAGTTTATCACTGTAGCTACATTGACGATATTTCTAAGTTGGAATCAAACTGAATAATTTTAGAGTCCGAATACTGCGTTCAAGCCGTAAAATCTGCAGGAATTAATATCTCACTATATTACGACTTTTAATGAAACCTACACTGTTATTCGTGGGATTATCTATTCTACCTTCAGGTATCTATCCTCCTTTTCGCAAATATCTCCTTCCATATCATATCTTGGCACGTGTCCCAAGACAACACACTGTCAATGACGTGTCCTCGACGTCATCTCAGACCCTTTATTTCACCCTTTAATCTCAACTTTAACTTCAAACTATATTTATGTAATTATTTGTGTATTATATAATTTTGGTTACCTTCTGATCATGTTTTCGGTTTCCAAAATGCTTTTTTTTTTAAAATTAAGTTTCTTTATCTTTCTAAAAATGTCTATTTACGGGCTCTAATTTTTGTCAGGATGTGTTCCTAGTTGCTGCCGTAGTTAAATTTAGTTTATCTATTGAATTAAATTGACATTCCATCGTTTAAGTGTTTTCGATTGTTTGGTGGCTCCGTGCTTGGCTCATGATTAGCACATGGCAAATAGATTTTCGAATTCCTCTAGCGTCTTTGATAACATTTCCAGACTATACAAATGCTACCACAAAATGTTTCTCCTTTTGTGTACTACCTGTGAAAATGTTAGTGGTGGTTTTCTTTTGATTTAATTTTTCAACTTCAGTTTTTACGTGCTATTACAATCTGTTTTATTTTGACTTGAAGAGTCTTTTAATTTCAAGTTCATGCTAATTTTATTGATTTAGAGTGTTTAAGGCTTTGAATTCTCCCCCGTTATCGGTTCTGAAAAGCTGTTGATCCATAACAACAGGTAAATCTAAGCGAATGCCATACCCTGGCCATTTATTACATAAAAACAAAAGACCGACAGAAAACAGAAAAACTAGACTCTGTCTGACATTAACGGTCGCTAAATTATATAAATCACTATCTCAAAGTTGAATGACAATCAGATTGACTGAAATTAGCTTAACCTAACAAAATAACAATATATGCATGAATAACAGACATGTAACGGAATTTCGTACATTTATTGTTCCTTTTGAATTGCAACTTTTTGCTCAGTTTAAAATTCATAATAACAACACGCGACTTTGCTCATTATTGATTAGGTAGAGAAATCCTTAATTGTGTTGATCGCTCCACGCAAGACGTTATTTGGATTCCTGAGAGTACCATATGAGTGCAGGAGGTTTGAAACCAGATACAATGTGTTACTGTATTGTGGCAGTGGCAGTAGCTGTAGACACTAGCAGATAAGTGATATGTTCTCGGGCACAGCTTCATCTGAGAAAATGTATGATTCCAGCCACTTCAAAAACGTACTGGGCGCTTAATCAAGCTGCTAGTTCGTGTCCGATCCGTCACCTTCACGGATTCAGACACGAAGACCTCATATTTTGTCGCCTCTTTACGGTCCTGGTCTCCTCCCCTTCATCTTCGCCTTGCGTCTTCCCATGTAAGCCAATTTAGGGATGACTTGGTTTGGCATATTTTCTGATTGGCTCCATCATGTAAACAAAATGATAAACAGATAGCAGCATTTTCAATCAATTCGCTAATTTAGCATTCCTCAATCTTTTTCAATCCGAGGACCAGTACACTGACAAAAATAATGATGCGAACCACTAACTTATGTTAACCTAATTGTTTACCTGTATGTATTGAAGTGTTCCCTATGTTAGGAAAGCGACTTCTCGACCATACTGTGGCCGTTCATTACCAGTTATTAATTTGCAACTAATATTAAGTATAAAAACAAATCAGGTGGGCGCCAGAGATTGGAGTGTACCCTATTCTGAGGGAAGCGACATCCAGATCTCAAAGTATTGTTATTTAAACATGAATTATTGGATAACTAAAATTATTAATAAAGTCAAATGACACATTACATGACTGGATGGGATCTATTGAAAACAAGGTTCACAATCTGACTATACGTTTTTCTTATGTATTTTAATGGTTTCCTTAACAAGATTTTACAAAGATTGATTTTCTTTTTGCAACACAAGGGTACATAACTTTCTCGGTGGAGCAAGAGAGTCTTTCTCAGAGCGATAACTAGGGTAAAAAAACGACGATGATGCAAAAGTTCCTTTTTCTGAATGGTGGTTACCGTGCAGGAGAATCTACGTTGTGCAGTCGGTGGGTCGACCAGCTCTCCATCACGGCCGGCTGCCTCACTGCTGTCCCCAGTAGTCCGCTGTTCGGCCGATCCACACCTCTCCGTCGGTAGTCAACAAGTCTCTCTTGTCTTCTCGCGCTGCCTCCAAGAAGCGTCGTTTTCCGCCCCCCACTCTTCATGACGTCTGCCAATCACTGTCTTTGGAGGGAAGCTTTTTCCGCTGGTTGGCTCGGAAACATGCAACAAAACCACCCTTTTTTTTGTAATAAAAATACAAATTTTTCCTATTGGCTGTGCACTCCCTGGCTTCCCCTCACCCTTCGTTCTTGGATACAGATATACGTTTTTATTTTATTTGTTTACTAAAACAGCCCAGGCTCCCACTCCATCTTGAGTCGCAGGCCTTGTCACGAGGCTGTTATGCCATAAGTCACATTTAATGGAAACACTCAGGGGCTGGCGTTCCCCAAACACCAGCAGAACCTCCCCTGGGACCGGGGACCGACACACACCAGACGAGAAAAGAAACACGCGCACCTCTGTCTCTCGCGGGTCATTACAGTATATTATTAACATCTGGGACATTTTGTATTGTACCATTATAATAAATCTAAAAGCATGTTTTGAATTCTTACGGAAACTCGGTTATGAAACTGAACTATTAAAAGTTATTTACATATTGATCAGTTTCTTAATGTTTAGTAACCAAATGAGTAATAATGTTATACTAGGGTGGATTCTACACTATACCATCGACGAACAAGCATAAAATAAAAGAAACGAGAACTGACAACTATTGTCGTTTACTTCACCACTCTTATGTTACAAACCCCTTACAACTAATACACGACTCTCTGAGAATGGCCTTCAACATAATCGTCAACGGCGCTTCCTTTGATGCCGACTGGAAACGGATTTAGTGGATAGACTATGCTGTCCTATTCTCATATCCTGGAAATGTCATATTTTTGCATAATCATTGAAATATTAATGACTTTTAATATTTGTGCTTATAGCTTATACTCAGTTGTATGAAAAACATGTGACTTGCTTGTTAACTAAGTTTTTAATATTCTTCCTGCGGACCACAGATTGAAAAACACTGGGCTAACTTATATACTCCTACAGGCGTTCTGAAATTTCCCCGTAGCCTCTCGTGATTGAATAGTATGGCCTCGGGAATGTTCGTTTTAGTTCAAGAATACCTTCATCTTTGTCAAACTTATTTGTCATCTCTCTCTCTTGTATCGTACGTTGGAAATAGTCTCGCCGTAAGTCTCCACACTTGACAGCTCGAGACGGATGTCTGAAATTCCCTACACTGACCCAAGGGATTTCTAGCGCCTACCGCCCAAGTCAGTCCCTTCAACTTTTGTGTTGTAGCTATCAAAAGACTAGGGGCAGGTTTAGGACACCCTGAAAACCGGTCCGCTAAAATGCGTCCACCCCCTCCAAGTTCATAATTTGTCGATTGGGAATATTTCGACATACACTGACTGCAAACAATGCGTTAAATACGGTGCATTGCATTTTTTATTGTATTGCCCATCTCAGTCTTTTAATAAATTATATGTATGGTTGGATTACCAATACAAGATCGACAGCGAACCACCAGAAATGGAGACTGAACTTTAAATCATTATAGACATGCAGGTGGTAGAAACCATCATTCTCTTGACCACGATTATTTGCCAGAGCCCACTGAAACAATACCATTCATCAGTGCATAAATGCATTAGCCATCAGAATATGAACCGCATATCTGTGTACTTACCCTGTCATGTATTGAAAGGCTGTGTTAGAACTGTAATTATGTGTACAGCTTTTCTGGCATGCGTTAAATTTCATGCTTTTAGCCGGACGCATTGTCAGTGGTGGATATATGAAAATTGTTTGTACACTGTTTCGTGAAATCGACGTTTCCATAGTGCAGTAGGTGATCACAACGAGATAACACGCCAGGTACGAAACTCTTATTTCAATGTTTGCTAGCTTATGACACGGAGTTTACATTGCTCCAAAAGCCACATGATCTCTGACCATTTTGAACTCGCACGATTAGAATTAAAAGCAGAAGGCTATTATATTATTGTGAATACTATTAGGCCATCAGCAGCTTCATCAGGACGATGCGAGGTGGTTGCTATAACGTAAGATGGCGTAACAGAAAACTGGGTAGGTTTGGATGTTCTGTGAATAAGGCTACATTACATTAAATAGTGCGCCATACTATGCAAAAATTCACATGTAATTAGACACCAAGCCAAATATATATATATATATATTTTGTTCGTTACAGAGAGAGAGAGAGAGAGAGAGAGAGAGAGAGAGAGAAAATTGTCGAGGACTTTGCTCGAATATTCGTGGTTTACGTGTTTATATTTTGTGATATTCGCCGCCCCATCTGTCACTTTCGGTAAATTTTGATGAAATTTTTGTTTTGTTTACATTGCTAGTTTGGGCTTTTGTCCCCTCATGTTATTCAATTTTTAATACAGTCGTAGTGGGAGAGAGCTGTAACACTTGAGTGTCATCATTCTTACAGACACGATTAGTCTGTTGAGTGGCATCCTCGACCGAAACATTTGCTCGATGTTCATGGCTTGTCGTAATTTAAATTTAAACTCTGACCGTCGTTTTCGCTTTCTGGTGGCTAGTTTCTATTCCCATTCAAGTTACCCGCATGTTTGCCTTCAACTGTTTTAGGGCATGCCACTAAACACAGATGTATATGCACTACTTAAAGAATGCAGTCCTTGAAACTATTTGTAATGCTTCATTCCTGTGGAGCAGACCGTAATAGCGCCTCTAGCTGAACAGCCTGTAGCAGCAGCAAGCGGGTCAAACCTCCAGGGGCCGTATAAGCATACAGATGTAGGTTTCAGCTTCTGTGTTTCTGATAAGTTGTTTTTCTCCATATTGTCGCAAAAGTCTTTTAGCAAACTCAAATTCACTTCGGATTGAAATATTTCCTTGTATTTTGTGGTGTAAGCAATCTTTCTTAACCCAATACTGTTAATTAACGTTTCGCTTCGGTAGGATTTTAATGTTTACTAAGAAAAAAAGCCATCGAAGAGTTTAACACGGTTCATAGCTTACAGGGCTCTGCAGATACATAACCAAACTCGCTTCCCTCTCGTAGCATAGGTCTTATTTTAAAACACAAATCATCACTCAAGAAACGAACTAAACGTTATCAAGCAATACTCATTACACTGTAATAAGACCTGGACCATAGTCTTTTATTGTTGCTGTGATGAGCATTACTTCTGGACTTGGCATTTTTGGTTAGAATGAGCCCTGAACCAAAAATAACAGTTACTCTATTGTTGCCGTAACTGTGCGACGAATATTTTATGCCCGTCATGTGATGTTTCTGGAAATATGATTATAGCAAAGAGTAACATCTCTCAAACTACTCGTAAAATCACATTCTTTGTTTGGTGGCGCTATCTTCCATATCTGAAACTCCAATTTTCATCACATGTGCTATGATAATGGAAGCAGTATATAATTGTTTTTGATAAACTTTGGCAATGATATACATGAGCCACATTGGAGTGTAGGGGTAGGAGGCCGTCGCAACAGTGCTCGACCCTTCAAGAAATGGAGAAGCCCGATAAAAGGAGGGAAGAAGGCCACGGAAGCTGTTACTCGAGCAGCTTTCATTCAAGGTGTCTGATTGGATTCACGGGACCGGTAATCGTGACTGACGCTACGCGCTTCCCCCAGCTCCGCTCAACCAGAGCATGCTGAGGCGGGATTGGCCTCAATGGGAACCACACATTGCCCACTTCCAATTATAGCCAAGATCCGGTTATCTACAATATAGAGATCATTTTAATAAAATAACTTAATAAAATAAGTTGGGAGATTAGGGAGGTTGACGAACAATTGTGATCGCCCAAGAAATTCTCTCGTGCGAAAGGTGGGTAGATTCCGTTATTTCGGGGCTGATCAAAATACTACTCTCTCTCGCAGTTTGACTTCCAATTTCTGGCCCTGGGGAAAAAAGTACATGCATGACAATGTCACCAACGCACCTACGCCTCCCGTAGGGAGACATCTGTAGTGCTTCTTTTTTTTCGAATTTTTGAATGGCCTTTATGAACGATGTGATGTAAGTAATAATATTCGTCTACGGTGTTGTTAACCGCGAAATAAAAACGACTGTGATTACTCGCTGCTAGAAAACTGTAGCTTGGAGCGAACACTAACAATAAGAGCGTAATGTATATCACATTTTTTTCCCCTGGATAATAAGCTTACGCTAGTGAATTCATTTAAGACTGGCTGTTACCCGCGACTTCGTACACGTAGACTTAGAATTTTACTGCTAGAATTGGATATAGAAAGCTGTACATTACATAAAGGATGTCCCAAAAAGCAGGGAGTCATGATAATGTGACGGGGAAGCCATCCCCATACCATTCTACCACTGAACCTGTCTCATCAAGAGAACAAATTTGTAACATATGAGAGTGTATTGATGCAGTGAATTCCTCACGGGAGTGCAGCCGGATAGTGTCGTAAAATGACGACGTTTCGACAACCTGCTCGGTTGTCTTCATCAGTTCTATTTCAAATAATAATATCTGAGATAGACCTGATGAAGACAACCGAGCAGGTTGTCGAAACTTCGTCATTTTACGACACTGTCAGGCTGCACTCCCGTGAAGAATTCACTGCAAATTTGTAACATGTTCAAAAATAACAACAAACTAAGGAAGGGTTAATTATGGGGACTACCTCCTACCACATTTCGTGAGCAGATTTTTGTTTGTGGTTAAAAATTATTTCACTTTCTGCGGTCACCTTATGTCAGCACCATTTTTCACACGGAATTTTTTGTTTTGCTGTACTTTGCTAAGGGAGCGTGCACAAACTACGTGGCTCGGTCCAGGGGGGGGGGGGGTTGGCTGGAAGGCTACGCTGGGCTACGTGGGGGGAGGGGGGTTCCGAGCCAGGCCACGTAGCTTCCCTTTCATAACATTTTTCAGAGTTAAAATGAGGAACTGAACTCACAACAGCATGTGAATATTTACTTCCCTCAGTTAATTATCTCCGTATGTAATTCTGGAAAGAGAAAACAGTACAAAATGTCGTCTGGTATCAAAAGAGAGAAAAAGCTACGTGCTACGTGGGGGGGGGGGGGGTAAAGGCAAAAGCCACGTAGGGCTACGTGGGGGGGAGGGGGGTTCACAGAAGGCCAAAATGGAGCTACGTGGTTTATGCACGCTCCCTAAGATGCCTTTGGGTGTTGATAACCCGCGAGGTAGCTACATATAGCTGGTCATGGGAACTCCTGCTACTGTCAGTTGTAAGCTTCCCTCCTTTCTGCTGCTTTTTGTCAGCTTCCACAAATGACTTAAGTGCTCTACTTCAAGCAGAAATATTTTTTTGCTGTAGAAGTCGGCACCAAAGAAAGAAAAAAAAACCTGCAACTCAAATATACAAATAACACACGACAGGATAATATAATTAACTCGAAAATTCACTCTTTTATTTTCCTTTTTTTCACAACTTACAAATACACACACGGCTCATAAAACAACTTGCACTATTTTTATCTCAATACACATCCGACAGCTAGAAATCAAGCATGTCTGCCATACCGTGCGTTTTCTGTCTTACTATTCCTTGCGCAATCCAAAGATTATTCACCTAGTCCACTTCTTCCAAAGATAGTCCTCACTCTCTGTTCTTACCTTTAGTGCTATTTATGTTATTCAGCAAAACTTCAACATAATTCTCTTTATACAAAATAAAACATGTTCTTTTTTATTAAATATCATAAACACCAAAATTATAAATATATTAAGCCGACCTTGGCACCTTACACAGTGTCTAGACTGACTGCGAAAGAAACAAAGCCTGAGCGACCGATACTTACACACGCTATCCGTCTCTTTGTCACCGTTCGGTTAATTTTCAAAATGTCATGACACAGTATGTTATTTATCCCGAAAAAAGAATCCTATGTCCTCCCTAATGACATATAGTATTTACTTGCCAAATTTCATCAAGATAGGTTTAGCCGTGAAAACATAACAGAGTTACTTTTGCATTTATAACATTAGTGTAGATAGCAGTTACGCATTCATAGTATGGTGGAATACGCTTGATACATATATATAACGTAACAACTTGTTGCATGGAAAAAAAGAAATAGACTTTACACCACACACACAATATTTTCTTTTGTGGGATCCCAAATAAAACCTTTCCATTGTGGAGTTGCAAAGTGTTTAATAGAGAGGCTCGCCGTTTGCCTTAAACCATTGGTTCATTATTAAGAACTTTTTCAAACTCTCTTCATTAGCACACTGGTGAAGCAGATGTTTGACGGCAAGTGGGAATACCGGTCGCTAATTGGCCTATGTGACATTTACAAACTGAGTGACACCAGATCCAGCACACTAATTGCGCTCTGAATATTGATAACTTGAAAGCCGATTTCAGCGTGCTGATTTTGCTATTATGTAGTTCAAGAGAGACATCTAGACAGTTTTGTCCTTGCGGAGGAAGAACGCTGGACAGTGAACCAGGATGATCTAGTCGGTACTGGGAGCAGTGCAAGGAGGATGGAGGGGGCCTGGGTGCGGTCTGTATTGAGAAGATTGAGTTAGTGCGAAAGTGATAACGTGAAGAGAGAGTAAGATAAGATAAAGTTCCTGCTGCATTGTGCAGGCCGCAGGTCAGAACTGCACTGCAGCATGGTGCATCAGTGCATGCTGAATATAGCAATACTGCTGTTAGTCGGTACGTTCACCAAGATCTTGTTTAACTGGGTGTAAGCAGTAAACGAAACACTCCACACTTGTGTTTAAGGTTAGCTAAAATGGTATAGGGCTGGTAAGGATTGGTGGCAAGTAACGGGTAGGAATTTGGCTTGTCATTCGCCTGGAGCGATTTTTGGAAACCATGGTAACCCCAAATCTGCATGGCTGGACTTGGATTCGAACTCGCGTCCTCCCGAATGCGATGCCAGAGCTTTACCGCTCACATACCACGCTTGGTGTCCGATTGCTGTTTTTAGACGATTTCCCGCAGTCATCTAAACGAATGTTGGAACGGTCCCCAATGTCCGCCTCATAAACTACACATTTCACAAACAAAAATACACGTATCGCACATACCTGTAAAGTTACACGTTGCACGGACAACTGACGAAACTTAGCTTGCCCATTACAATAGGTTCCCTCGCCGGAGGTGGAAAAGTAACGGCTTTCTCTATACTAGCTAGTATGGGACGTGATTTTTCTTGTTCTTCATATCCATTGCTCCGCAATTTTATATATAATCCATTCACTATCTGCACTTAATGATGGGATGTAATGCCATTTTCTAATATCGCTGCACTAGGCGTTTATCCTCAGAAAACTTCAAGGAAGCCGGCTATGGGAAGAGGTTTCCAGTAAAGTTTATACAGTTATACCATAGTCAAGGTTCGTCAGAATTCTTCGTCGTGGATAAAATGGACCGTTCAATGTTGTTGTTTGTCCTGAGACGTTATGCTTTCAGTATTACTGTGTTGCTACGCGTAATTTGTAAAGGCTCGGCTAAAATTTAGTTGTCAGTTTTGTATCATTAAATTTTAAATACTTATATAACTTATTACCAAGGTGTAAGATTGGTTTGACAAAGCTGGCCATTAATATTTAATTTCTCACTCCATTATTGTTCCTTAACTTCGATTCAAATTATCGCAAAGATCTAAATAGCAATGTGCAGGTGTTTATTTTTTCCAAGAGAGTAGGTAAATTTACAGCCGTGTATTCTGTCAAGGACATAGTCTCTCTTAAGGATACGACTGGAGCCAGAACTCTGTATTTCCATTCGCAGTCCCTGCACTAGAATGAAGGTGGTGTGGTTGATGGTGGTGTGACGATCGCGCACACTTTTCCAAACCCAATAACAGTGTTATTTATTTAGTGCAACGAGACAGTCATTTACTCATTTATTATTTTAGAACTGATTCCCATCACATTTTATCCAGGCTTCGCACTGGCTAAACAACTGTAAAGTTACAATAATTTAGGCGTGTTTAAAATCAACCAAGAAGCTTCGTCATAATGAATATTTACAACTTACTTTGTATTTATTTACAGCAATGAAATTATCCAAATCAACCAGGGAGCCTCGTTATAATTGATTAATATTTACAGTACATTTATTCATGCTTGTGCATGTACGACAATGCCTTTAGACATGATCTGATGTCGCCGCTGTTTTCATATCTACCAACAGTTTTTCCGACTTCTGGCATATGGCTTTTCTACTCTTTCCTTGAGGAATCAATTCAGCTCTCATATGCATGAGAGCTGAAGACTCGGCTTCCTCTTCAAACAGAGTAACGCGTCTCTAAGCTTCGGGATTGGTCCTCCAAGTATGTTGTTGATCCTGTTATTCCATCCTTCAACAGCATTAGTCGTGCGATGACGTCTTTTGTGACAACTCCACATGTGAATTGGGATTTCTTCATTCTCAAGCCACGTGTTTACGAAGTAAAATACAATAGTTTTGAGTTATTATGAGCCTGTGATTGGGTCTCCGTCCAACCATCTGATACAGCTTCTGGTTTAAGGAGAGCCAAAGCTGGGCACATACGAATATGCAGTCTTCTTCATTTTCTTTGTACTCACGCGGTAATACAAGCTCCTGAACCTTTCTCCATATACATTTTTTATTTTTTAAAAAAAGGCCTCGTATTTCCGTCGAGGGAAACACTTCCCTGAGGGCAGATACTGCAGCACTTTCAAACTCTACAGTCTCTTTCTTAGGGGTCCATTCTGGTACAGCCCTGATAATTTCACGAAACATACGTAGCCTTCTTTTTGTCAGATAAGAGTGCAGACACCACAGGATGTTTGTTTCTTCGTCAGTGCTGCCGTAATCTGCATGTATCGTGTAGATTTGAGAGAAATGTTTACTGGCTCTTTTAAAAGTACCATCCATAAACAAATTTTCGTGTAATTTTAAGCTTTGTTTGCATTTTTCACCTTCCGTATCATCCTTAATAAGGAAATTGCTTCCATCTCCCATCTTCAGTAATTCATCCTCAATAATCACTTCGTCACGATTATTTGGCTCCTTTTGGTTTCCTTACGATATACTTCTCTGACGGTACAAATTTCCTTTGACAGTTGACTGGCATTTCAGTTACAAAGTCGCACCCTTTATTATGGAGATCTCCTCGTTCCTCAGCGTAGATTTTTGGAATTGAATACTCTTCCACTCGAGCTCTCTTCTTTGTCCCATGAAGTTTCTTATGTACTTGAACGCGTGCGTCATCCGGATATCCTCATATATGTTCTGTAACATTCAGTATGGCAGCTTACTCTTTCACGACATCGTTTTGATCTTTCTTCCTAAACTCTATACCCGTGATAATGCGCACATGGCTTTCCATGAATAGTTGAAGTAACTTCCATGATTAAAAACTGTAATATTTACTAATACACTTGCTCACTACGAAAACTCAAGGGAGGAGTGAATGTGAACAATGGTGTGGCGTCCGGTTACGAGGGAAGGGGTTGGAATTCCCAGAAACCAGTATACTTTTTTCGCGGTGACTAATTGGCAGGTGACGACCCGCAACACGGCAATGAACCGGTTGTGCGCGATTATCATATATTTGCTAGGGTCACTGTGAGGGATTGTCACAGGTTCGTGGTTGATAACAGTGACCGTTGAGGTTGTATGACTTGGAGGAATGCCGATCCTACGCCTCCACCGACCGAGACTGACCTCAGAGGTGTGGTATTAGAAAACAGCGAAACACGATATTTCGCCTAACTTTGATCATCATAATCTACGTGAGTAATCTCTTTTCAAAATAACGTAGACTTCTTAAAAGATTCTGTTAATTTATGGTTACTGCAAAGAAAAATATATAACACATTTATAGACCATCTTCGAAGATTCGCGAAAAGGAAAGTGGAGCAATGAGACAAGCAGGTAGTATCCTGTAGATTGCCGAAGTTACCTTTAACTTGAACTTTGTACTGTTCTGTTGAAATTAACAAATGTTTGCTGGACCGATGCAAAAGTTACTTTATAATATGCGGACGACCGTTACGCTGGGTTTAAGCCGGCTGCTATCTTGAGTAAACATTGCTTTTACTAGTGCCATAATTTCTGTTTGCGCCGTAAGTAGGTCGAGTTAGCAGCTTTGCGATGTAATGTTTCTTCCAGCTCACAATTTTCGTAATACCGGAAGTTCAGGCTTCACATTCAATAATAACAGAAATTAGTATCAAAGATTAGATTGAAAGTGTGAGCAGAAGGAATAAATCACGTTGGATGACAGTCCTACTCAGCCTAAGAAGAAAAAAATCCATCCATAATTCAACATGCCACTTATTACAGCTCGCATTGTTTTATTAATTAATTAGTTTGAAATTCCCCCGTCAATGATCTCATTTGTCGATAGTCAACGAATTGGAACGTTCCTTTTCCATTTTTTTCGTTGTTTACTGAACAGCTTTAGTAGCTTTACGTTCAGGTTTTTAAGCGTCGTCTATGGTTGTTTAGAAGCCTTTAACCTTATTGTATACTCATCCTAAATTTCCAAGTAGAACATTAACCTTTAAATCTGCAACGACTGTACTACAGAAATTAATGTCTTGTGTTGTGATCTGTAGATATAACGTTTCTCCTGTTGCCACCACACGTTTAGCATTCTTTGTTGACATTTGTTCCTGCCATTTGCCTAATTCCTATGCCAACACGAAAATAAGGGAATCATATTTCTTACCATTTTACTGTTGAAGTATACGCCATGGTTTGCTAAGAATATTATGCGGCGTAATCTACGCGGGTGGTCTTCCGGTTCGTGTCGTGAAAATAGCGTTTCGACAGCTGCCTCTGCTGTCTTCAGCAGGTATCGTGTTGCAAGCCTGCCTTTTCTGCGTTCTCATCACACTGTCGAGATTACGCCGGGAAGGCCTCCAATCACATAGGAATATGATGGTTTGTAGTTCTAGTAAATAATAATCATCATCACTATTCAGCAGCTTTGGTATCCCGTGTGCTGGTCACGAGCATTTTCCACTTCTTCCTTTCCTGTCCATGAATAGCTGAATTTATGAGTAGCTCTTTGTTTTTCAGATCCTCCTTGATCTGGTCTATCCATTTCTCTTTTGGCCTTCACACACGTCATTGTCCATGTTAAAGTAGGCCTTTTTTTTTTTTTTTTTTTTTTTTTTTTTTTTGTCTTTCTGCATCCTTCGGACATGTCACCTCAGGCGATACCGCTATAAGGGACTGTGCACAAACTACGTGGCTCGGTACAGAGGGGGGGGAGGGGTTGGCTGGAAGCCTACGCTGGGCTACGTGGGGGGAGGGGGGGTTCCGAGCCAGGCCACGTAGCTTTAGTTTCATAACATTTTTCACAATTAAAATGAGGAACAGAACTCACAACAGCATGTGTACATTTATTTCCCTCAGTTAATTATCTCCGCATGTAATTTACAATAGTCTGACAAGAGGAAACAGTACAAAATGTCTTCTGGAATCAAAAAGAAAAAAAGTTACGTGCTACGTAGGGGGGGGGGGCAGAGGCAAAAGCCACGTAGGGCTTCGTGGAGGGGAGGGGGGTTCACAGGAGGGCAAAATGGAGCTACGTGGTTTATGCACGCTCCCTAAGCATTTCGTCACACTGATGTTTATACCGGCTTCTGCATGATTGACTTAATTCCTTGCTTTGCCCTTTCGTGTCCTGTGAAGCATGTTAAACACAAATTTCATTTCAGATGTTTTAAGTCATCATTAATGTACACCATACGAGCTTCCCCCCCCCTTTTCGAATACGAGTATAGATTGATTTCCCCTGCTGTAACTTTGTTTTAAAAATACCTACGTCCATTAGAGAACTTTATCAACGGGAGGTAGCTAATGAAAAAGTTTTAAGAATTGTTTTGTACGGATGTCTATTACCTTCCAACAGTTTGCCGCTTAGGCTTGTAGAGTTCCTTAGAGAACTTAAGAATTTATTGAAAAAGGTACATATTTTGTGATGCATCGTAATAAGAAATGAAATTTCACTTTAATTCGTATTTTTTTAAGGAAAAAATGCTGTTATTGATAGAACTGGTTTCTTTCACAGAACTGTTTGTCACCTTTCTGGAATTTAATAGTTTCTGAGTATTTATTAAAAATGTCTTGATTGTCTTCTCGTCTGCTTTACCCTTGAGTGCCGGGAATTAGTTATGTCCATTTTGCGTGAAAGCATGATTAGTGGCAGAGGCGGACAATGCCCTGCTTTAGAACCTACTTTCTCATCTCAGCAGTGCCTCCTTCGTAATTACCTTTCGCTATTAATCCGCTTACAACAGCGCCCATTTTTCTAAGGTACAAGTAGGCGTACATCCCAGATTAGCAATTCTTACATTTGTATGGCAATTTGTCAATTATGTTTACTATCAGAAAGTGCTGTCTCAATTCGTATTCCAGCTTCCACTGCAGAACCACATTTCATAGGAATTACGCTTCTACAATTTGTCACTAATGCATGATACATGAACGAATACAATTCAGACGCCGGGAATTGATGATAGCGGGATGGGCCTCGGTCTGGAGGGAAACACGTGCACTTTGCCGTCGTTTGTCGGATCAAACTGCGGAGGTCCGCACTATGAATAATTCATTATACCGAATGGGACGTGAAATTTTACGCAATAACCGTAGGCGTTGTAGCAACGCTGCAGTGGCCAAACGTGACGGAGGGTACATACCTCTGAACTGTAGCGGAACATGATGCGGGAATATATAAGGTGAAGGTTACGAGAAACAAAATCTATACACAAGAAATTAGCGCGGGATACTACAACGCTCGTTAGTGTGACACCAAGGGGGTATGAATACGTTGGCACTCTATTTTTGCGCACCATTAGGCAATGGTGCAATTTCGATTCCAAGTGTGCGAGAAGCATAAGCGTTTCTTCGAAAGTCTGACTGTCGTTCCTAACCTCCTTCATGCTTGTCTCTGAACAACTCAGGAGCTTATCTTGAACAGACGTGAATAATTCTAAAGAAATTAGTGCAGCAACTGAAGTAAGTTACAGAAGTATGCACACAATCATTAAAGAAGAGTTACATTCACGCATAATCACTTCAAGGTGGGTGCCAAGAATGTCAAATACAAAGCAAAAGGCTAGATGAAAGTTTCCAGAAGCATTCGATGTGTGTTGTGTCAGGAGATTCGATTTTGATTCACATTCTCTCATGTGATGAATCCTGGGTACACCACTATGCTCCTAAAACGAATGGTCGAGTTCAAATGAAAGTGCGTGCAAAAGGGGAAGCACTTCTGATGAAGACAAAAACCCGTTTGTCTGCTTCGAGTTTCTGATGTATGTTAAGTCGCTACCTCATAACACTCGGCCCTACACTGCTGCTTCTACGCAAGCGAAATTGGAAGGCCCCACCCCCTCCCCACAATATTCATGATTTGTTGCAATGTGCCTGTCATTTTTTTGGACTTCTCCCAAAAAAAAAAAAAATATATATATATATATAAAATTAGGCGGAAAGAAATTTTGTCGACGAATAGTGCCAGGTCTTGGTGCCCAGTTGGCTACAAGTCCAACAAAGTATTGTGAAAAATGTATAAAAGTTGTGCTGTAAACGATCTTAGAATATAGTAGATGCTACGTAGAAAAATATTTTTGAAATTGTTTTAGTCTATATTAAGCAACTTTTTTACATAGAAAAGTCTAATTCATACTTGACCTACTCTGCATTTCTAACGCAGCCTGCAAAGGCGTCACTGTGTGGACTCGTTCAATGATCTAATCTGACAAATGAAAATTTAATCTTTTCATGCGCCATCCGCAATTTCACGCCGAGTTACGTGGTTAAGAGCGCGTTCAGTTCAATCGCACACCAGCGAGGCTAGACAATGTGGATTTAGGCGTTATTCTATCAGAAGAAATTCTCAGAGAGAGAGAACTTGGAACAGCTAGATGTTTTACCTCCCCCAGTGAATTGGTCAGGAATTAAAGTGGCCTTTGTTGAACAGTGAAAAAAAAAAAAAAACATTAATAAAAATTTTGTAAAAATAGGCCACAAGTCTTGTGTTTGTTTATTGACGAGATCTTGGCTGTGAACCAAGTCTGCACTCGACATATTCACTTTCTGAAGCAAATTGGTTTCTTTCTGTGTTGTGGAACTTCAAAAGTAAGGAGTGGAACGTAGTAAGATGTAACACATTAGTTAAACTTATTTAGTTCCGCATATAATTAAAATATGTGGCATATAAAGATACTAGGATAGAAAGCGATTTCACGTTTGGGGTAGATAAGAGGTAAATTTGAGGAAATTAATCAGTTTTAGACTTAGGATTTGGGGGTAAAACTATATCTGTGTAGAGAATTTCAGCTTTATACGACTACGGGAGTACTTCAGAGTTTTTATGATCGTCAGTGAGGGAATGAGTGTGTGAGTATATCTGTGAAATGTTCACGGTCTCCTTGCAGTATTAGCCGAGCAACCATGTGCATCTCGTCGACATTGGGGTCGTTAGAGCTGGGTTAGTATTCGGAGCAAGGTACGGGAATGAATTGGGCCATGGCGTTTTTTGAAGTAATCGTCCTAGCAATCTCCTGTAGTAATTTCTGGAAACCCTGGAAAACAAATCTGGATGGCTGGACGAGGGATTAGAATGCCAGGCACTAGGGTAACCGCTTATCCACCGGCTCTGCGCCCATTACTCACGGGTGCTATCAAGTGAGTCACCTGCAACTCGTCCTGCGGCGTCCACTACTCACGACTGCACCTACTTAGTGATGTTCCGATACCGTCAAAGTATCGATACCCACTCAAATGAGTAGTACTCAAATTGTCTTACGATACTTACTCATATGAGTACTGTAAAAGTATCGATACTTACTCATATCGATACTTTTCTTAAATTAATGTCGAAATATAAAATGATATATGACATGTTGCTAAATTATTTATTTTATTTGCGTAGTGTAATAAAATCAAATAACACTCAGTAAACATTTTAATTTATTTACTAAAATTATAATAAAGCTCACATCGTAAGCATACTTTGAAGGTTTTGTCTTATCTTTAAATATTTATTTATTATAGTTTTAACACTTTTAAACAATAAAAGTTCGCTTTTGGAAGGTTTCCGAAAAAAAAAGCAATTGTTCCAAATATTTTGGGGACAGCTTGTTTCTTTTGTTTGTCATTGTTTCACCCACATTAGAAAACAAACATTCACTCAATACTGACGTTGCTACAACAATAAGATACTGTTGTGCGTATTTATACAGACGAGGAAATATAAGTTTCATTTCTTCCCATTCTATAAATGAATTGCTGTTTAGAGACATTACAGTTTTTGGCAAGTAGAGAGAGACTTTGTTTGCGTTTTCTTTTTCTTTGTGATGTTTCCAGAAGTGATATTCCTGTGAAACGCTAGCTGAAGCAGCATCTTCTTCCGATTCACAAGGGCTACTTAGTTGCTTATGAACCATATCGTTTAGTTTTTGTGTGGGGCTGCGCGGGAGCGACCATTGTCCAGGCATAGCGAAATGCGCGCCAAGTACAACTTTATTACAATGAAATAGGGACTTAAAACAAACTCTTTGAGATTAGATTGCCTATTCTAAGACTGATTTTGTTTGATTTTCAATGCTATCAACTTGACGTCAGCGGAAATTAGTTTCGCAGGCGTGACTGAGTGTCGCAGCAGGGATGATGCGTATAGAATTTAACACCGGGTGCGTTTCGATACTTTCGATTCGATACAAGTACTTTTCTTCCGATACCGAGTAAGTATCGAATGAATTAATTCAAATACGAAAAGTACTCGGTATCGAAACAAAGTATCGAGTACTTACTCGTATTTACTTGCATCGGATCATCACTACACCTACTGCGGTCACAGTATCCCGTACAGTAAAAAATAATCGATTCTGTGTGGCATGCATGGCACAGACGATGGCGCGTTTAACTTAAATTTTCTGAAAGCCGTAATGGACTAAGGAGATGATTTGCGTGTTACTTAGAAAAATTGGTCTCCAAATTTAGTTCTGTTCTGTTACTGCTTTCTACATTTATTGACCAAATAGACGACATGGTGTGTAAGATGGAAACGCTAGAAAGCAGCTGTGTGATGTTTAGGTTATTGTACTTTAACTTCTTTTTTTTTTTGATCATGTGTAATGCACGCTTAAATTAAGTTGTAATTTTATTAGAATACGTGTTTGCACTACTAGGCTGAAAGGTTTCGAACGTATTTGTTTGAATACCGCAGTTCGCATAGCTGCTGGGTCATGGCTCATGGGGTTATCAGTGTGGCTGCAGATAACATTCTTATCAACGACCTCCCTGTATTTGTAATGGTAACTACCTCCTCAGCACCTCCAGAGAGTATGTGGCATAGCGAACACAATATAAAATAATGCACAACGTTTTTCTTTGAGCTTTAGAACTGGAGGAGTTTTGGCTACAAATTTTGTGTTGCGATAAGCAGTTGGAATTTGGGCCGTTCATAACTTACTACGATATGAACATTGTATTCAAGTTCTTAAGTAGAGAAACTGCTGTTACTGTGTAATTAAAATTACAATCGATGGCCAAATCGAGGATGGCGCTAGTACAGAGAGGTTTCTTTAGAAGGAGAAACATTTTTGTATCAGTCATCTAGCAATAACTCAGAATTTGTCAGTATTGTATCTAGAGTACATAACCTGATTGAAGTTAAGCTTGGTCGCTGGAAAGACAAAGAGAGGGAAATGTGCAGCATTTTACGTGTAAAAAAAAATGTTGGAAATCAAATGAACCGTTAACGTACGAAACGAACACGTTTTAGAAATACTGGGTGAAGTAAGGAAGAATTTTGGAAAGAACAGGGAGGGTGCTGGCTCTCTTTTTGAGACTAACAGGATTGTTGAAGATAGTAATAATTAATAAATGTTATGATTAACGTAATAATGTAGGGAAAGATAATTGTACATTCGGAGAAAGTGGGTTCAAATCCCCGTTCGGCCAATCAGTATTAGATTTCCAAAAATCACTCCAGGTGAATGTTGAGATGGTTATTCAAAAGATCATGGCCGAATTTCTTCCCGTTCCTTGTCCACAATCCTCTTCAGCCTCTAATGACGAAGCGAAAAGCCCAAAAGAATCCCGGATATTATAGCATTTGACGCATATGACTGAGGACCTGAGTTGTAATAGGCATGTGGATTCAGACTTCAGAAAAAGGTCTAAAGCCATCAATAATCACTAAAGGGAATTGTCGGCACAAAAATATGAAGTTTTATTACCACTTCGCTGATCTGCTTACATCAGTTGATTGTAACTAATGTTGGAGTCAGTGTGTAATAGGTTCTATTGATTACATGTGTTACGCTACTGTCAGTAATAAGGAGTGTTTTGCTGTGGAAACTGCGAATGGTTGGCGTTGAATTGCAGATTACATGGTGCTTGGCCTCACACCCACCGAGGTATGTCGTGTAGGCACGGCCAAGGTCTGCAGAGTGGGAACGGAAGTGGGAGCACCTGTTGTTCGGAATATTAAGTGAAGCGGGCGGATACATAAGACGGTGATCGGTGTTCGCAAGTTCGGTTATTCCTTATTCGTCAAATCATTAGTTATTTGTTTTAGGAATTTAAGGGGTGTCTACGCATCGGAAGCGAAACGAATAGGCAGCAGTCAGGTGAGGCTGAGATTAGAAAATTAGGTGGCTGTAATAGCGGGATTTCTGACTAGGTCGTCACTTTGCTACTAACACGAAACTGAGCATGTGATTGTGCAGGAGTAATGAAACCGTAGTGAATCGCATACTCAACTTGTTTTTCCACTAAGATACGCACAAATTCTTAACATGACAGATAAGAGATACATGTGGAAATTGTACAGGGGTAGGAAATTTATTTTAATCCAGATGCTGGAACTCTGTTACTTTAAAATGAACAGAAAGCAAAACAAGAGAACTGGACTGAGTAAAAAGAAATAAAGTTATAACTAACTAGTAATTAATGATTATAGAGAAGAAACACGAAATATCAGCGCCTGCAGATTGATTTAACTATCTACGTTTAAATAACGAAAACGAATGCTGTGGTCAATAATAAATTACATACTATGTAATAAAGATTAAACGATGTGGCATTAGGTGCATGAGGGTTTCGAGGTCCTCAAATGGTGAATGGAAAGCGTATAATAAATAACAAGATGACGTAAAAAGCCGCCAGTAAGTTGCTTCGTGAGTATTCATCTTGAGGTCCTATTCAGATGAAACTATAATTTGTTAAAGATATTTCAGAGGAAGAAGAGGATTTCTTTCAACACGATTTAGAGGAAACCGCTGATGAGTCTTGGCAGAAAAGCAAAATGGAAGAAAGAAAGCAATGAAAAGGTAAAACGGAAGCATTAAAGTAATCTGCCAACTCTGAAATAGCAAGATAAAATACAGGATCAAAAGAAAAGAGCAATTGCTAAGAGATTAGTTCTTAAAAACAATGTTTAAACATTTATGGTGCATTTAACACGTAGTTACATATCCGCACTCAGAGATGTTCAAGAATAATTAAAAGTTAGGCAGGGATATGAAAGATGGTGTTAAAGGAAGCCCTGCCCATTCAAATATTTTACCAGTAGATTTAGAATTTGTAACCTCGGATAGAAGCTCTTCTGGAAATCCAGTTTTGACGGAACTGGTCCAGGGAAGTAAACAAATTGTGAAAGTATTAAAGAGTATAACAAGTAATGAAGTCTCAATAGAATATTTAATCAACTTCGAACTATTCAAACATGCAACTAAATCATTTATATCCAGTTGTTTTGAAATTAATCCATTGGCTAATGATGTACCTGAAAATCATATGAAGTGATGTGCCATTACTGTCCTCATTAAAGATATAAATAAACTTATGACTGCCAAATAGCGAACTTACTGAATTGGGGATGTTAAATTCTTTTTTTATATATAAAAAAGACAATTTACTACATTTTATAGTACAGCATGCAGTAGCGCAAAAAAGCTGCTTTTTAATGGAGGTCTCGTGTTAGGGAGCGTGTCGTTAACAGGAAATTAGAAAGCCGTGCGGTTCTCATCGCAATGGCATCTATTCTGCTTCCGAGAAGGTGTGAGCCAGTCTTTTTCAGGTATTATTACGTTTGCTTTCAAACCATATTCACTCTAGGATTCAACCACAGCCCTAATGAATCATCGGAATTTGCGTTTCTGCAATACATTCCGCTGATCAATGCAATCAGTTGCATGACCCATTCATTTGAGTATACAGGTATCTTTGTGCAGAAGACGTTAGATGTAACCCACAGAACAAACCCCAACTGAGATAAGGGGGCGTCTATTAATGACGTGAGGTGAAATAGGGGGAGGGGGGTCAACGGAAATCTCACGTGAGGGGTTTTGAGGTTTTGAAATTCTAGTAGAATTGTAGAGCTAAAAAAAAAAAAGGCTATAAATGACGTGTAATTCGAATTAAGGGGGGGGGGGGTATTTCGGTCAAACAACCGACCTCAGTGGGGGGGGGGAGAGTATAACCGCCCTTCGGAGTATGAGACCTAACTTGTCTTCGTTCATTAGGCTCGCTACTTCTGACCCCATAAATATGTGCCTGAAAGGGCACGTTACAAGTGCGCTGACAGCTATACAGAATGAACCCTCCTATAGGAACCCTAGAATGAAAGTTGTTCTTCGAAGAGCAGTTAGTGAATTGCCAGTATGTAACCCTTTTTACAGACCACAGCTGTTGCATTGTCTACATTCTTGTAAAAAGAGAAATCATCATCTCTTGTCTGATAAGTTGGCGCCACGACCTGGATGACTAACGATATCTCTAAGAGCTGGTCTCAGGAGTGCGTGATATATTCAAACGACAGCAAAACAACTTCGACTTTAAGATTTTTTAAAGGCATCCTATTTTTGCGACCAATTAGTTAACTACTAGTATTAATAATTGCGCTTAAAATTATTAGGAGGTTTTCAACATTATGATGGTGCAGCTCACTATGGTCTACACAAGGCAAATACAATGGTTACATACGTGATTATTGTAAGCCATTTCATCTGCAGTTGCTTGGTAAAATAATAATAATTATTTAATAAGTACATCAATGCAACTGTCGTTGGATTTCATTTATTTTCGGACGCGTTTGGCCTCTCCCAGAGGCATCTTCAGCGTACACTGTTTTTCTTTAGTAAATTATCGGTTTTTAACTTTTTACAGATGAATAAACTTATCATAATGTGACTTACATTAATATATTATCGGTTTTTTAATTTAAAACTCCCCCTCAAAACACTTTCGACAAAGCACCTCCAAGAATAACAGCTGAAGAGCAGCAGCGCACTAGAAAACTTGAGTTTGACAATGGTGAAAGTCAAAACAAAACTGTGCTTCAAAATTGACCCTTATCAGAGAAGACGTAAGGTCTCAAGAACATCCTAGTAGTGCAGTTACGTACAATATTGGAAGCATCATGCTGGTTAAGGACACAGGTGACCAACAACCACACCTCAGAACAGTTACAATATGATTTCTAGTTTTATAATATGTAAACAAAGCCTTATGTACAAAATTCGAAAATCGATAATATGTAAATGTAAGTCAATTCACATGTATAAGATTAATTTTATTACATGTAACCAACAAAAACAATTATGTACAAATTTTAAAAACCGATAACATATTACAGAAAAACAGTGTACGCTGAAGAGGCGAAATGTGCCCGAGAATAAATAAAATCCAACATCAGTTACATTGGCTTGGGTATTAAAATAACTCATTCCATAGATCGCACATTAACTGGCCAGGCGCTGGTCTACACGCTTCCACGCGACGAAAGTTGGTCTTGTCATAGCAAATTAACGTATCCGGAACAATGAAATAGCAAAATATCGTTTTAAGTTGAAGTCTCATACGCTCTACATGCCAGTAGACAATTCTGTATGAAAGCGTAATAGTTTCGTTGTTTTTTTTTATTGATGAACAGTAACTTGATTATCAAGTGATGCTGCTGTGTATAAGAAAGTGAAATGAACAGAATACAGAGCTCGATATTATGTCCGACTGCTGTGAAAATGGGAGGCGGAGTTCAGCAGTGAAACACGTGTCTATAACTAATAAGAAAACGACAGTCAGCTTTCAGTATCAAGCAAATGATCCACCAAACAATAAACTTGGTGAAGTATTACAAGGTAACGATAGAAACTATCTCATTTCCTTTGTAGGATGAACTTTGAAGTACTGTAGGAGTATCTCGTGGACTAGGGTAGCAACGTAGGGACTTTTACCACATCGATTTGATCAAAAATATCTGTAAAAGTTGAAAAAAGCGCCCCGTCTAGGATCGGAAGGCGAAATATTCGCACATTTCAATAAATATGCGATCGTCGACATATGTTTTTCCCTGCAATAGAATACTTCCATCGATTTAGATGAGTCGCAAGTATGAGAGACCAGGGAATTGCCGTACTGAGTACTTGAAATATTTATTTTCCCTTTAACAGGGAATAAACTAAACCGGGGAGGAGGTGTTGCTATCATGCTGGTAACACTGCTGCTTAATATAAACCGTGATAATATTAGTACCTATAGTATCAGGACTGGTGTACAGTGGTCGACAGCGTAGAAACTAGGTCTAGTTTTTGTAGTAATCGTCCATTCACAGTCGGCATTGTAAACGAGGAGTGACTAACATATATGTAAGATCCCTTTAAATTTTTGTGAACTCCGACGTAACGGGGAGTGGTATGCCTGCAGTTTCCTACAGCTGAGGGACATTTGATAAAGTGTGCCTGATTGCCAGCGAACATCATTGCAGCCAGATACGACACCATATGTACGTTTATTCATGTCACTCCGGACTACTTGTACTGACTGTATGGGGCAGTTCTATTGTTAAATTTTCCTGATTAGCAGAAGGCATTTCGACTCTAGGAACAAACGTGTGTGCACTCTAAAATCTCCTTCAAACATCCGCACAACTTCTCAGGATACTTCGATTTCAAAACTGTTTTTCGCGGTAGACCTACAGATGGTAAATTTTCTGGCATTGTCAATCACTCGTTTTTATTGTGTGTGTGTGTGGGGGGGGGGGGGGGTCTGACTACGTAGTTGTTTCAGTTCTAGCTCGTAAATGTGTTTTATAACAGTTTTATTGCACCACGTCGTAATACCGAGAACAAGTATAGCTGCACAGTCAGTGGGTTGGCAGTCGGTTAATATGTAATTGGTTAGCTATTCAGTTTTTCACACCTGCCAGTTTTATGATTTTTCTCGTTATGTAGCTCTTGTGTTGTCGAACATTTGGACTAATTTATTAAAATCGTTGAATTCATCAATTTGCCGTATTAACGAGTACTGAAATTATATGAGTAGCAACACCAGCAGCTAGACTTGACATACTTTTCTTTTTTACTTGGGTTTTGAAAAGGCGTAAAGAAAGTTTTTCATTAAAGCTGCCAACCGGTCACATTATTACGTTGTGAAGAAACGATTATTTATGGCGCCCACTTTTACTTCCTAATGAAATGCGGTGTGTGGAGTTCATTTTGTTTTATTTAATCAGATTTCAATAAAAATAATGTTAGCACAAATGATTTCTGGGGTGGAAAATGGTAATTCTGTAGTGGAATGAAGGTAATATTCCCCCCCCCCCCTTTTGTATAGTATCTTTTTATTTGTTCATTCTTTAGCTTGTAGATTCCCAAACTGGGGTGGGGGTGCCACCGCAAAGGGAGCGCGAAGGCATGCCAAGGGCTGCAAAGGTCTCATTGATGGTTTTTACTTTTTGATTGTAATTTAACTGTGTTACTTGTATATTTGTTATATTTAAATATCTACTATAACTGTGCAAGTATTATGTGGCCCTGCAGGCCAATTTATAATCGAAATTGTGTCCCATCACAAAAATTGGTTAGGTATCCTTGCCCCTTCTACTTCGCCGCCTCTAAAATTACATACTTAGTGAGTTTCCTCTCAGATGTCATTGTTAGTACTGAGAAGTAGGCATTTAGCTTTTTAATAATTTATGGTGGGTGGGGTGCGTGGGAACTTTTCATTTGACAGAAAGGGGAGGGAACGTGGGAACCTTTCTTTTGAAAGAGGGGGGGGAGGGTTATAGTTAAAAAAAAAATTTGAGGACCCCTTCTTTATCGGAAACTGATATTTTAAGAGCAAACTCCTTTTTTTTCAGTCAATCCGGTTGAACGAAATCCTGTCGTTTCTCCTGTCTCGCGTCTGTCTCTACTATGCCATCTTACCCGTCGTATCACATTCACATGTCGTTTGCTTCATATATTGTAACCGTTATATTTATTTATAGTTTTTTTGTGATATCGTTCTATTAGAGACAACTAAACGAGTTAAAGTGTGAATCGAAGCCTGCAGAGCCTGTAACGCGGAATGCTGTGATGAGAAATATCAAGCAAAAACCAAGTTCATGTTTTGTTCAGTAATTTTGAGAGCCACAAAAATTTGTTCCACTAAAGCGTGCTAAAAATTCTTACCGGTTAAGAACTAATGAATTGTCGTACTCGTTGGCAAAATTCTACAACCCTCAGCAACTGGTGTGTTTTCCATTTTCATGATTGTGGTTACATCGAAAATTTGTTTACAGTTTCGTTTGTGATGAACTATGAAAACCTGGTATCATTTGGAGTCTTTCTCAGCGGGGTGTGACTGAAGGTTTATAGGAAAGGAGGAAAGCTAAAGTAAACGTCTGATAAAAGAAGAAATGAGAAGTATGTCGACTAAAGTGGGGTGTTTTAGTGTGAAAGTGTATTGATCACAGTATAATTCTGGAATAATATCAGGAATACGTAAACACTCCGAGTTGGTCACCTGCAAGTGCGTTTAAACCTAGTCAGGTCACCAAGATTTCGACTTCAGCGTTTTCCTTACTTCAGTGCAGGCGAATGGTTCGATGATTTTATCAAGTTCCTTGTTAGAAATAATAAAACCACGTAGATGACTAGAGTCAGCGTGCTTACAGAAAGATCATGTGTACCAAACCGATCACGATAAAAACCTAATCAGCAAAGACACGAAAATTCATTAAAACAAAGTGTAACACTGTTTAAATTTAAAACTTATATATAGTTTATCTGACAGAACAATCAAAATATGGAATAAACACACAAAAGATACTTCCTCTGATTAAAAAGCGGTAACATGAGATGACGCGTTGATTGCCGACCAGGGTAGCAATGTCTCGCGCCGCGGGACCAGATAGCAACCGGTTTGCACCTGATACCCTCCTGGTCACTCGGCGACAGCAAAAACATTGCTTCGGTTCGTCAAGCGCGAATGCGTCACGTTTCCGGCTCTTGCTTCATAATGGGATAAGCAGATTGTTTATAAGAGCTTTTATATTTTGTGGACTTAACGGACTATGTTGGAGTCTACTAGTGTAACAATAATTACGGGCGTTCCTCCGTTACAGACAAGGAATTGTTTGCAGCGTCAATATTCCCTGTCAGGAGGATCAGTTATAAACTATCCATGCGAACTGTTTCTTTAGCAGCAGTCTCACACTCAGTACGCTTATTCTTCTCGTGCCGTCTCCCGACCATCATGGAATCATTCTATCTGATGTTCGCATTAAGGTTGCAATATCGGAGTTTCTGCGTACTACAAAGTCTTCCTCGTGTAGGTCCTCGTTCCCTTCGATAAATTGTGTAAGTCTAACTTTTCAATTCGAAAAATACGCTTCGTACTTTTTTTACGGTCAGAAGTTTTCTCTTTTTTTCGCAGCGAGGTGGGGGGCTTGTTTGTTTGTTACGTGATGTATCCACAAGATATTTAACATTCGAAAGCCTTCAACTGATTGGTGGAAGAGGACTTTAGTGTGGTCGTTATTTGCCGAAAATTCGAGTTAAGTGTTTATAGACCCTATTAGAAACTGAAGATCTTGCAAGTTAGCCAAGATCACTCTGTCAGCTGCTATTAAAAAGTTGGCAGAAATATGCTAAACACGAAAAAACAGAGCGGTTGTTAGTGTTTAGGGACCGTGCACAAACCACGTGGCTCGGTACAGGGGTGGGAGGGTTGGCTGGAAGGCTACGCTGAGCTACGTGGGGGAAGGGGGGGTTCCGAGCCAGGCCACGTTGCTTTCCTTTCATAACATTTTTCACAGTTAAAATGAGGAACAGAACTCACAACATGTGAATATTTATTTCCCTCAGTTAATTATCTCTGTATGTGATTTACAATAGTCTGACAAGAGAAAACAGTGCAAAATGTCTTCTGGAATCAAAAGAGAAAATAGCTACGTGCTACATGGGGGAGGGTAGAGGCAAAAACCACGTGCGGCTACGTGGGGGTGGAGGAGGGGGGTTCAAAGGACGCCAAAATGGAGCTACGTGGTTTATGCACGCTCCCTTATTTCGTTTTTTTTTACGAGAGATTATTTTGTACAATAATACTTCCTGCTGATATGTTTAATTGCTCAAAGAATTACGTGGTTTGGTTCGGTCTTTGTGATTTTGTTAACTCATTGTTTTCCTCACTATTTTTCTGTTGTGAGAACGGAGACTTTCTCATCGCGTAATTACACAGAAATCTTGGCGGGTAAACCGCCAAATTTTGCTTTCTAAGCACAACAGTTTGTTGAAATACACAGATCGCCAACACCTGAAGAAGTTGTCGAAACGTGGCTAATGAGGTAAATTCAGCGATATATCCGGGAACACTTCATTGTATTTTTCTGTTTTAATTATATTATAGTGTTTCTATACATTTTTATGATAGTGCGGTCTCACACATTCGTGGCCAATGCGACTGTGGGTACAGAATGACAGCTCATAAGGCGAAGGCCACAAAGGCTTGTTTTGACGATGTGATAAAGCGTGAAAAAACAGTAGCTGGAAATTCTGTATGGGTATTGCCGCGCTGGCGTGATTTCACGGACGTTAAAACGCTGGAAACGCTGATAAGGTGACACGTGCTGTTTCTACCGTTAGGTCTACTGCGTGAACACTGATACAATCTGCTTCTGTTACTTCGGGCTTATAATTATGAATGAAATTTCATTAAATAAGATTTCAGTTGCAGCATTATGTGCTAGGTTAATTGATTATTTTTCTGAGGAAATGCTGAGACCATTCTCATACTAAACGATAGAGCAGCTGAGTCCAAATCCCCTTTGATTTCATGTCCTACTTATCTTCTCGAACGACAACCGTTACTAAATTCCAGAAATCTCTATTCATCTCCTTTTTTTTTTCAAATCCGAATTCTTTGCGCAACACAGACGGGCATTTGCTTGTGCTACTGAAACGATCATCTTATTTTTAAAAATCAACTTAAATCTCAAGTGATAGTGTAATGCTTCCGTAGCTACTAATTGGAAATACAGTAGACTGTTTCCTTCCCGTGTGCCTACTGTCACCCAAGGAGTGTATGCCGAAGATTAATCTGATGACCAAGACCCGTTTCCTGCGTGTGCACTTATCATGCAATTTACTGTTCTCCACGTTTGGATATGAATTCATGCTCTGGCCTCACATTCAGGAGGACGCGGGTTCGATTCCCCACCCGGGCATCCAGATTTGGGTTTTCCATGGTTTCCCCAAATCAGTCCAGGCGAATCCCGGGATGCTTCCTTTAAAAGACCATGGCCGCGTTCCTTCCCGTTCCTTGCCCCAATCCTTTTTCCACCTCTAATGACCTCGACGTCGACGAGGTGTAAAGCCATAAGCAAAAAAAAAATACATGAATTCGATGAACGTCTTTATCCTCGCTATATGGGTTATACTTTCCAGATGTCGAGGTCATTAGAGGCGGGAAATGACCGGGGGCGGGGGTAGGAACATCAAGGAGTTCGGCTATGTCTTTTTAAAGGAACCATCCCAGCATTCGTCTGGAGTGATTTGATGAAACCATGGAATACCCAAATCTGGATGGTCGACTGGGGATTCGAACGCGCATCCCTACGTATGCGAGGCCATAACGTTTCCGCTCACCCACCACGCTCGGTACTTCCTACAAAACTTTCAACCTGTGCGCATGGGAAGTGGAAAGGGTAGTGCATAATTAATTCATGTGCTGTTTTGTTCTCTTCTTTAATTACTTAAAATTTCATCTGTCATTATGAGTACCATAGAGGTCACTCTTCAACTAATAGAAAATCTGCAAGCCATTTCTTATCTTTGAAACGTTTCATCGCCTGGGTTTAAAAACAGAAAAATGAAAGCAGATTATACGAGAGAGCTAGCTGAAAAACTTAGTTTCAGTGGCCGAAATAGAAAAGAAGATTCTTATGTTGGAGGGATAGTTTCGAAGGGAATATAAAAAAAACTGGTTTTTTGAGAAGTGCAATTTCGCCGAAAAAATGCTGTGTATTTCTGTTGCCCGTCTCAGACTCCTTCAGTTCAGCAACCACAACACCAATTCCTTTTCCCTCTGCAGAACGCCTGAAACTCAGGAAATCTAGCTAATCCTGATAGAATTTGCACCTCGCACCGTACAGTTTGTTCGGAATTCCGATAGTATTGTAGTTATCCCATGTAATCGTTTTTTTACAAACTTCTCGGGAAATTAACGGCTGTTGATATTGGATGTTTTTTCAGTTTGTATTTTACTTGCACCATATAACTTTGGCAAATTATACATTTCTTCCTTCTGCAATCTGTGTTTGTTTGTTTTTTTTTTACACAAATATGATTTGCCTCTCTCACGTCTTGTACGAAATGTGTTATCAACTACTTCGAATGTTTGAAGGTATATATTAAGACTTATGTAGTAATCTCCACCTGCAAGGAATCGGATTGTGCCAGCTAGGTTGATATCAACAGAAAAATGTTGTCACTCGTTTGGAAATCCGATTCCCGACCATTTTTACGAGTCATCCTTACAGTATTTCTGAAACCCTTAACATCTTCAAGTTTGAGGGTATCCAACAGATCATAAATATTTTCCTTCTTAAATAACTGATGAGACCACTGGTGCCTTTCTTTTCTCTTTTGAATCCTTTTTACAATGAAGAAAAGAAATACTACTGACACTCCAGCAAGTGCAATAATCTGGGGCATCTTCATTCCAAGAAAATGATCTGGAAACTGAATCCGCATGCTTCTGGCAATGTTGCGGGTTAGCGTCGCGATATTTGAATCGTGACAGCACGGACGCAGTCCTGCGACATTGAATCTTAGTGGGCACTAGGCTTTACTCGCAAAAAAACCAGCTGACTGTGTTGAAAAAATATTTAATGTTCTTTGACCAAGTGTGTTGCTGAACACACGGCGTCTGTCCTGGTACCTAAGTTGTGACTTGTAATGCAGAACTATACCTATGAAATTTTCACCCTTCGGCTTTTACGTTTTCTCGTGTGCTGCGTGTTTCGTAACGATGAGATATTAGTCAAACTTTTTTATCCTAACAATCGTAACTTTCTTCCTGTTCACAACATTGCCTTTTATGTAACTTCCTATTCTGCAGTGTGTTGTGTTCGTGTGCTAGAATCCAGAATGACTTGCCGAGAAGCTTTGAAGCCAACCAAGCAACTGAATGGCGGGACAATATACGTCGTTCCTAGTCGTTCATCGGTTTGTTTTATGTCTTTTCCGTTATACGGTGTGAGGGCATGCTCGTAGAAGTTCCGTTGTCTCAGTGAGATAACTGGCGAGGGACTAGATGCAGAGCTGTTATTTGTATGCGACAATTTTTTTACGTTGCAGGTGAATGTTCGTGTCAGTGTTGGCAGTAGATTCGTACCACTGAAGTATTAGGCGAGGCACAGAGTTGGCCTACAGAAGGTTCTCTGTTCTAAAAATAGCGCCGATTGTCTTTTAACTGTTACTAACTTGGTAACTTCTCTACGCTGGCGTATCGTTGGTACTCCAATTGTGCGAAGATTCTGCCCATTACGATTTCATTGAATTTAAAGCGGTGTAAGATTCGTAATGATAATATCGTTCGTTTATTGAAAGACACTGTCAATGATATTCTTAATGGATCGAGTAAGTTGGATACCTCACAGCACCACATGTTTCATGATCAAACAAGTTTGCTTCGTGACACCTGCATGCTCTACGAAAAGCGTCGCGTATTCTCTATTCTTTTTTCAGTATAAATAAAACTTCAGTCGTAACTAAAGTATCTTTTATATCTAAACCTATCGTGTACGGTAGTTAACGCAGCTGGGAGTTTCGCTGAGAAAGTTTGCCCTCACTACATTGGGTGCTCTAACATTTGGTTATCGGATCTTCAAAACCGTGGCAAACTCTTAAAAGCATGACTTGTTGCGAAAAAACCGCCAATCACATAATTGGAGAAACATTAATTTCGACTTGTTGTTTTTCCTATTTGATGTATTTAAAATTTATTTTACTCGGCTCTAGGCGCTTATTTGAAAAATAATAATGTAGTAAGATGAGAAGTTTCTCTCTTAAGCCGCTCGTCATGCTCAGTGAGAGGAAAAAAGTTGCCGGTGTAAGCGGGACATAGTCTTTCCTTTTGAACGGTGCGCTGATCAGTAATGGCAATCTCCAAATGACCTGAATGCTTGATTGCTTCGCTACAGATCCTATCGCAATTTCTTTTTATCAACGTCACCGAATTAGTTGCGCGCAAATGTTCCCGTCGAGATCTTACACTACAATATACGTTTACCGGAAATGAATGTGAAAAGTAATGGGTGTCGTCTTTCCTTTATATATGACTGTTATGAAAGTGTCCTAAGGCCAGCTTTAGGAGAAACCCAGTTCCGCACTTTTAATCTCCTGCACAGTGATGGAATTAAAAACCTAAATAGGAAGTGTATTATGCTGTAGTTTGCGATTCTCATGCTATTTACGTGTTGAGTGCATTGTAAATTTTTCGTTACCTGTTATATTTGTGAAACTTCGATAGTTTAGTTAATATATGTTATATAGTGAAGCGGGTACGGTGTACCGCTGTACTGAATGGTAATTAATATTATTTTAATTTTACCAAAAGCATATGAGTATTTATTTTGTGGATTGAAAAGGGTTCTCAAAATGATTTATAATCGCTAATAAGGATGGAAAAGTCATAACCTGACCATATATATTCTCTGAAAGAAGGCCAACAGGCATAAGGTGAATTTAAATTAATAAATATACACAATCAAAATTATTTACAAACAACACCTTTGCCCTACATTAATGGCCACTAAATTAAGCAATACAAAACGACAAAATATCCGTTCAGATTTCCATATAAAAAATAACAGTTTACAGTCTTCGGCAAGACACGTAATGAGACTATCTGATAGTTGCTAATGTCCGTTTCAATCACAGAAACAACTGAATCAAGTTAAACAAACAAAATAATGCCACGGCTAATATCTCAGTTTATCTATCGGAGAGTGAGAACTCTTATCGTGCGGACTTCTCCGCTCAGAGCGTTATGTTGGGTAGAGTGCAAACACAATATTACTAACTGCTGCAATGTTTGTCTTTTACCGTCTGTCCGGCATTGGCGAAGTCAGCAAACTCCGAGCCCACACTGAATTTATTTGTCACCTTGTGACTCAAAATGCAGACACAACCGATCGCATGATATGCTGTCGGCTTTCTGGGTCGTTCTTGTGCGCCAGCACAAGTGATTCCAAAAGACGACCAGAAAGACGACCAGAAAGACCACGAAGAGCATCTCGCAGCACCTTTTAAAACTTCGGGATGCCGCTTCTCCTACTCCAGCACATTTTCTCTGGTCCTATCGGCGATGTAGACGTTCCTGTCTCTCTCCTCATTGGCGGACATGAAACAAGATTATACAAAAAAATAAGAACTATTCTATATATTAAAATACTATTGGCAAAACATTCGCCCCTCCAAGCACACTCTCGTTCAAAACATAATTCCTTCGACGGGGTTGGAGAATTTCTTCGGAAACTGTCGTTTTCCTTTCGTGTCCACTCGGTTTTACTATTTTTACGCAGTGAGCACTCACAGAACCTCTAATTTGGCGTGTCTTGACTTTATCACGTTTCTGCAATTGGTCACGCGATATACATCTCACCCGTCAACACTGTCTGTCCGCCGAACTGCGGTCGACCCCATACTGAGCAGGGAAAGGTCGTAAATCTGCCTTTACAAACTGGCAAGTCCCCTTGTGTTTCGTCTTTCTTCCAGCCTGAATGGAGAATTCGCCGAAATGCACTTGAATTCGCTGACCCCTGTCCTGCAGAGTGTCCTAAGCCAGCGTAATGCGTGCCTTGTTGTGTTGGCCAGAAATCTCACGTGAATGTGGCTCTATGTCATACCACAATAGGTGTTATACGTTTGGTTTATTTCTAGAAATATTTTTACGCTTCCCTTCTGCCCATAGTACATTTATTTATTTTTGTTACTGATTTACGTCCATGTTACTAGAGATGGAAGGGATTAGGGGCAATAATCGGGAAGAAATTCTGCCATGGCCCTTTGAAGGAACCGCAGCCAGAACTGATTTCTGGAAACTAAAGAAACCGAAATGTGGATGGACCGACCAGAGATTGAATCTGTGTCCTCCAGAGCGTTAACAACTGGCCCACCAGACCCCGTACATAGTCCTACCATACATGGAAATGAATAGATTTTTGCGAAAAACTGCTGTTGGTTGAATTAGCAGGCCTTTTTACGGACCTGTACCCTTCATAAACCTGTGATAGAAAAATTATTAACAATACAATACACTAAACCATTCTCTATTAATTAATTATTTGCAGTGGAGTTAGTTGTTAACATCAAGGCTTGTTTCAATATCTTAGAAAAATGATCTTGTAATTTGGTCGCAAAGAGAAAGTTAACAGTTAACACTATCAAGACTTACCATCAGATTAGTGAAAATTCACTGATCTACAGAAGGTACATGTGATATGTTTGCGTTAAAATTCATCCGCATTACCATCACTCAACACTCACGTTTTATAAGTAATATCACTTTTGTGAACCACTGTCCAAGCGCTACGACTGTAATAGAGAATGTGCACATAGTTTTTCCACGTACGATACAACTGCTGGCCTTGTGTTACTGTCATTGCGTGACAGTTACAGCTAGTGTTAGATCTTCAATCAATACGACGTTACACAGCAAACTTTACTTCGTGTGTTCTTATATTTTGCTACTGAGAGAGTACTGTAATTAATCTGTGCGGTTTCAGAATTCAGTCCAATAAACCTGTGACCCTATAAACATACATCATGACTTCATGTAAATCTTATTTTTATTCTTTTTGTGTCTGGAGTTAGAGATTTTCGGCCCAGTATTGGGCTTCGTTTAATATCGTCCAAGGTGAAGTTAGTTTGCTGTAAATATTCCATATATTGTAAAGCTCAGCAGTCGCATTTGTCTTCATCCTCGTTTCTAAGACCCCATTGGATAATTTGGTTTTAATGGAGCTAGACCTGATTAGTGTTGTCCACGTCTTCCAGTATTAAGGTATCACCACCTTGCGTGAGTGGATAGTTTTCAAGTGATGCATCTAATCCACTCTTCAGGAACTTGTCTGAAGATAAGGAAACAGACGTTCTTTGTGGACTCATGCTGAACTACGGGGGCTCGGCGTGAGAGGAGACAACTAAAGGAGCGTCCATAAACTACGTGGCTCGATCGAGGGAAGGATGGAGGGGTTGGGTAAAAAGCTACACAGGGCTACGCGGGGGATGGGGAGGGTGTTCGAGCCAAGTCACGTAGCTTTTAATCCTTATTATTGGCTACAGTTAAAATAATTACAGAACACACTCCGTATGTTATTTAGATAGGGGGCGTCCATTAATGACGGAATTCCGGAACCGCCCCCCCCCCTCAGGTGAGACTTCGTGAGATTTGGTCGGCTCCCTCCTCTAAAATGACGTGAGATTTTGATGGAGACACCTACCAATCGACCTCGCAACTTTTTTTTTTTTAGGTCTCATGGTCCGAAGAGTGGATATACCCCCACTAAGGTCGGTTTTCGGGCCAAAATACCCTCCTAACATCGATTTTTTAGCTCTATAATTCTACAAGAATTTCAGAACATCACGTGAGATTTCGGCGAACCCCCCCCCCCCTCTATTTCACCTCAAATCATTAATGGACGCCCCAATACCCTGTATACTGATAGTGCCGCGCATGCCTGGGACTCGAAATCGTAACGTTGCCCGAGCGTTTCAACTAACAGACACTCGTCGGCGCGCATTACGATTCGAAAAACATTAGTCATGTACCTAGACTCAAATTCGCTTACAGATTTTCCAAGGCGTTTACAGTTCGTATTGTTTTGATGCTTTGAAATAAAGCTGTTTTGATTAAGATCGCCCGTATGTGACCACACCGCTCGTTGATAAAATAATTTTAATTTTGTTCTGTCAAGTGAATTACAGTGAATCTTTAAATATAGCGCTCTTTGAAGTGTTTTTCAAGTTCAAAGTGCGATGTGAAGTAGCGCTGTATAATAAACTTTACGAAGCTTACGGAAATATTTTTCCAAAGAGTTTTCATTATCCAATGAGTTATAGAAATCTTTTAAGCAGATAAAAGAATCATTCCCCAGTAACGTAGAAGGAAAGGTGACTGAACTGCAACAAGAGAGAAAATGCAGCTCTTCTTAGTTTGATTTATTCTATTTTATCAATAACTGAACAATGATGAATTTGGTAGGAAGAATGTTTCTAGTAACACCTCATGAAGAAAAGGATCCCTAACTTACCTGAGAGAGGTTTTTTTTTCTCCAATAATTGATCATTTGCAGTAGTGGCTATTGACAACATTTCATTCGGTATATTTATAATTATAGAAAAGTTCATAACGCAAATATCGGCTGTGTTAATTAAATACGCATTAATTTTAACGATAGTCTTTTAAGAGAAAACTGTACAAAATGTCTTCTGGAATTAATGAGAAAAATGGTTACGTGCCACTAGTGTCTGACCGAAGGTCATTTTTCGGCCGAAGCCGAATGTTCGGCTCTTGGGATAACCTTCGGCCGAAGCCGAAGGTTCAAAAATAATTATATATCTTAGAACACTAACATGAAGTATATATGACATGCAAAAAATGAACTGTTATTTTGTTTTATATGTGGTATTTTTTATATAAATTGCACCATTACAATAATTATAAACAAAGTTTTTAATATTTATTTATTCGAATAAAATAAAACAGTAAAATAGTACCAAACCAGGTTCTGAGCAATACAATTTTGCAAAATTAAATGCAGTTATTTTTATTTAAGAATAGTAAAAAGAAACTATAAAATTTAACAGTAATAGCCCGAATCAAATCAGAATAATTTGTCCCGTGGATTAAATTAATAAGTTTTGGAGTTTTAGCTTCGGTAAATCAAATACATGTTAGCTTATGTGTAGTAATGTCACAGTTTTTTAACAACAATAAAAATAAATTTCAACCTTCTTACCTAGCATAAATTATTCTAGCTTTTAAAATATGGTATTCTGCTGTCTAAATTAGTATCTCATACTAAATTTTCAGTTAAAACCGAATCATTACCAATATTTTTAAAGTAGTTTCACGTATACAGATTAATTAAAAATGTACTAAATATAACCAAAACAAAAAGTACATCGGCACTAATAAAATAAGATTTAATCGCTCCAAATGACCCGTTTTATTTGTTATTGTCAGTGCACAGTTTTGACGTAGAAATGACAAAATATCAGTCTTCGTATTTACAATTTCGTCGCTAGTCAAATATTTAATTTTAAACCATGGATCGATTAGAGCGGCAATCGACAACTGTAAGATTTTTCTTCCGAAAGCAGATCTCCTGTTAACAGACCCACACAAGCGGCTTTTGAGCAGTATTATATGATCAGCCTTCATCCTTCTGAGCAACTTTTGAGTTTAAGATGTCAATGATTGATATAATTAAAGATACTGTTGATAAATAGCTGGAAATATTAGTTGTTGCTTCCTAAATACACTTCAGCACAGTTATAAAATTGTTCATTTGTATCCTTTATTCTGCTGTTGGAATTTCTATACCACCACGTTCTAACATATACAGATTTACTGCATTTTTCTGTTCTATTAATTATGATATCGAGTGGCTTGTTCACTCTGCTTACGTTTTACAACACTTTTTCACTATTTCTATTACAGCAATATCTTTAAAAATTACTTTGTGAATCATGAGCTGTAGGCCTGTAGTGTGTGAGCAACACAACCAATAAAAACGAAGTTTCCATAGCTGACGGTTGCATTCATATTTGAAGTATTATTACGTATATTCGCATGGATATTTTCTTCTGAATTGTATTTGGTAACAGTTTCAGTGATTTTTTGTGCAATATATTGCCTTGTATGATCTTCCAACACACTAACAGCGAATTTCATTTTTTTTTATTTTGAAACCTTTGGAAATGAGATGTGCCGTGACACTCAAAATCGTGTTTGCTTGATCACTTCATATCTCCGTGGTAAAACTGATCCATTCAGTCTTTTTCTAAAATCAATGCAACTTTACTGTTTACTTTTTCGTACATAGCTGGCATTAAAGACTTTCTAAAATATTTTTCTCGCTTTTGTCTGTACTAGGGTCGAGTTTGAGGATCAGTAAAATTAAGTCTGCGAAGTCCTCCTTCAACGAGGTTGTACGGAAACATGTTAACAATGACCAGGTCCATACGTAATACATTAATCCGCCAAGAAATCGGCTGATTATAGGGCCATGGTGGCGCTACTTTTTTTCTACGATATCGCGTGAAGTAGACTGTTAAACTTCTTTTGCAAAATCTTTGGGCGCATACAAGATCCCTGATTTTTTTAAATTAATCAAGCTTTGGTATTTAACACTGGCTTCACAATATACTTTCCACTGATTTTTATGATGTTTTCCAAATGGTTCTTTATCTTTGCTATCGTCTGTTGGCGCGCTACGTTGACGGTATTCGTAAAAGTTGGTTCATTTTCAGGGGCTGGATGTAAAACTTCGGCTTCGGCCAAACATTCGGCTGAATTTGGCCGAAGCCGAATGTGCGGCCGAAGGTGCTTTTTTTGGCCGAAGGTGGCCGAAGCCGAAGCCGAACCTTCTGTCGGACCCTACGTGCCACCCGGTTGGGAGTAGGGGGAAGGGTGAAGGCAAAAGCCACGTCAGGCCACGTGAGGTGAGGGGGAGTAAATGGAGTCACGTGGTTTATGGACGCTTCCTAACCTGCTGCTGCCGACGATCCCTCTTCCTGACTGCTGATTGCAGTTATTGGGATGTCCTCCGTTTCCACTTCAGAAATAGCTATTTCACTAACAGAATGCACCTTAAAGATTGTTCAGTTCACTTCCATTCCTTACTGCAGTTACTTCACTAAATCCCGTCTATAATTATTTTCAAACAGAAACAAACTTGATAGTATCGCATTAGAGTTAATTAGTACCGGTTTTTTTGGGTAGGGTATCGGTAATACTACGATGGGAAATGAAATTGGTATACTACCATGTCTGAAAAATTCTCGTCCTCGGTATAATGTGGCGATGCCACCGGCAAACTTCAAAACGTGAAATTTGGTGACCATCACTCTCTATATACGAGTATAAATTTCCCGAGAGATTTTTATGATTACGACTCAGAATAATCGTCGTCCCTAGCTTTAACCAGTACCGTGAAGTTTTTGGAGAGGTTAGTAAACAAATTATTATTCATATGCATACTACAAATTCCGTTGGCGTTTCTGTCTTGGTTAAAATAAATATAAAATCTTAACTGTCCGAATGTGTACGTACGCTGTCAGAGTTGCGTACAGCGGAATAACCTTCTTACTTCTAGACAGATATTAGGGATAAAGTCTGCTATGCCCAAAGTTTCAACAGTTTCCTTCGCTGTCTTAATAAGGAGAAGTATTTTATCGAAGATAATTATGCGGTAAATCGCGATACCAACTTGGCTTCGTAATTTACCGGAGAATTCTCTTCGATATAAAACTTCGCTTGAAATATTGTGCAGAGCAAATTTTTTCGATTGAACACCCCTGTAAACTATGTAGAAGCAGTAGGCTAGAAGACTCAAATTCTCACTACCTTCCTACTGTCAATCAAGTGCAACGGCAATTCACTGATCTTATGTTGCGCCTCATTGTCAAGAAGATATTCAAATTGGTTTAAAAAAACAACAAACGTGCAATCAACCACAATTCTTGTAAATCGATAGAGGCTAGAAGTCGAGGTTGGAAAGATTAGTACAAGAGAACGTCAAGCGAGGTTGGTGGGTGAGCGTTTAACGCTGCAGCCTGGCATTTGGGACGACGAGGGTTCGAATCCCCAGTCCGGCCACACAGATTTATGTTTACAATGATTTTCCGACACCACTCCAGAAAAATTTCTATATGGTTCCCTCAAAAGGTCATAGCCAAATTCCGTTCCTTGTCCCTTGTCTACCTCGGGCTCTAGTGACCTCTATGTCGAAGAGGCGTAAAGCCCTAAGCAAAAAAAGCAGTATGTTGTCACGGATGGGCAGTCGCATATAAGTCTGGTTCCTTCGTTATATGAAGAGAACAGGAGAAGATCGGGGGAGTCCAAGTTCTTGCTGCATGATGTGAAATCCATGCTCAGAATCTGACGAAAATGAGATAACTGCGTAGATCTTTGCCGAAATATTGAGGACTGTGTTCTGGTGTTCTGCAAACATAATGGATCTGTTCATTGTCATATTATTCAAGTCTCTTAAATCCCATTTGTGAACCATACGGCAACGTAGTCACTGACCAACTCCTGTTTCTAACGCTCTTTTGTGAGACACTGCTCCTTTACAAAGACGACTAAATACTTTGGTTTAGGATCCCCGCAACTCCATCATTTCTCTGCTATTCTTTTTAATATGGTCCTCTGTTGTCACTCCTTTACGGTGAGCTTAGGAGAGTTGTTTACTACATAAATTTGGGCCACACAGTGTTTCGATGCTCGTATTGTATTGCGACTCGGCAGTTGGGAGACTTTCTCAGGGTCCGTGGGAGACTGCAGCTAGCCTTGTGACCTCTCATCAGACTGCCACGAAATCATCATTCCACATAATTTGAAACGGTATTTTGTAACAATTATCTTAGAGTTTTTGAACACTGAAATTTTAAAGGTTTTCAAAAGTAGTCTCTTCAGGACACCTTGATGTGTTTTCGTTTGCAAGCTGGAGTGACAGTTTTGTAGCTAAACAGTACCTCACCGAGCGGGGCGGTGTAACGGTTAGCGTTCTCGCCTCGCATTCGGGAGGACGGCGGTTCGAATCCCCGTCCGGGCATCCAGATTTGGGTTTTCCATGGTTTCCCCAAATCACTCCAGGCAAATGCCGGGATGCTTCCTTCAAAAGACCATGGCCGAATTCCTTGCCATTCCTTGCCCCCATCCTTGCCCCCCATCCTTTCCCGTCTCTAAAGACCTCGATGTTAAAAAGAGACGTAAAGCAGTTACAAAAAAAAATAACAGTACCTCATGTCGTACGATCTTAAAGTAGCTGTAGAAAGGAAACATTCGAGTAGAAATTTGGAAAATGATTTTGCAAATTGAAACAAATGTTGTTAAATTTTGGTTTCAACTTAACACGCATTAATGTTGTATTAGAAATATCTATTAACAACCGTTTTATATATTTTGTATTCATTAATTTAAAAGAAATTCTAGTAGAAGTTTATATTAATGCAACTGGTGAAAATGTGTAAATCATGAAGTACTTAGTGGTAAGCCGTATAGAGATGGGTATTTTTTTTATATATATATGTGATAGATTTTGTAGCAAAAGTCAGGTAACTCTGATCGTTCTAATCTGGTCTGTTTGGTTTTGTTGTAATGATTTTGTTGTTTGTTATTTCGTCAAAAAATTTGCTAGCGTAAAACGTGCATATGACTGTTGTCAATCATTAAAGTATTTATCTGGATTTTTCTTCTCACGATACTGAAACGTGGATGACACAGAAAGATAAGTGGGTTCTTTAAAATGTACATCGCTAATCTGAGATTCACATTTCCTTCTGATTTTCTTATCGCATGTGGGGAGAACGAGTAAGTAGGAAGACAACGGGAGTGAGCCCAACACCTGTCAACTCTAATTAGTTCCGCTTCATTGAACATTGTAATCGATACCTTCCTCCCCGCTGACTTTGAAATTGGCCCCCCAACTAACCTCGAATAGGCTCACGCTTCATTGAATATTTTTTTAAGTGATACCTCCGTCCTTTTAATCTATAACCCAGCTAATCTCAACCAGGTTCACCTTCAATGGACATTGTAATTGATACCCGGTCAGGATTGAACAGGTTGTAATACAAAACGCTCCCTCACTTGGGTTCCCTTCACACTTAACGAATCTGAATCGATCAGATCAAGGTAATTCTGACCAAGATTCGGTTAGAACTCCATCAGTCAAATACGTCCAGATTCAGTTCCCGCCTTCACACCAATTGAATCCTCTTCAGTCCGCCTTGATTCATGTTGCTCGTGATTCAGCTGGTCAGAATTTTCTTCCTTCAAGCAGTCAAGAATTAACAACCAGACACGATGGATGTGGAACTTTTGATAGCATACTAGATAGGAAAAGAGAGAAGGGATTTGATTTGAATTGACTTGGTGAAGGTTTGGAGATTTTGGAGATCATGAATCAGTCACCTTGATTCGGATTGATTCAGATTCGTTTAGTGTGAAGGGAGCCTTACAGCCTAGGCATCCGAGGTAGACGCATCTGCTCTTATCAAGAATCCCTAACTATTTACTCAAACAGCCTGACTGAAGCACTTTATTAACTGGTCCATAAACGGGTATCCCGAACAAAAATTGTCCAGCACATCAAGACATACATGCCAAAACCAACCTTAATCCTGTCTTTCTCACCCTATTCTCTTCTGGCCTGGAATTCCTTAACCAGATTCTCCTTCGTGGCTACGACTTTCTCGTATCTTTTCAAAAAAATGCTTTGCATTCTTCTCACTATCCTTCACAGAACAACCCTCATTACCTTCGGCAGAAGATCTAACTGGAAAAATGTACTTATGCACAAGTACTAAACCTCTATTGCTCCCAAGCCACCCTACGGCTCCTTCCCTTGTAATAGCTCTCGTTGAAAAACATGCAGTACGTATCCACTAACCACACACTACTATAACCATAACCTAAACTGGTGAAACCTACCCCATTACAGGCCACGGCACTTGTACCACGTCCCAACTAATACACTTGCTCACCTGCCTCCATTGCCAGAATTCTTGCTGGCCAATGTCAGCTCTCACAAGTCTCGTGAACTCCATAACTGTTACGCAATCGGACACACACACACACACGGATTCCTTGTCTTGAGAAATGATGACTAGGTTTCGAAAGAGAGTACCAGTTATAGTGGCCTTTGAACAAGCGACCTATTCTCCTCAATTGTTCTATTTGTTATTTAGCGATATGATACGTACTCCAGGATATTATTTGGAACATGTTTCATTGTGCTCTAATTATACAGTTCCTTCAACATGTGAGATTTTAATGGATAACAGTTTGTAACCAGCTTGCTGTGGGAATGGGTTTGTAGAAAGTACATCACCGTGACCTGCCGGGGTCAGCGTTCGCTGTCTAGTCGTGTTTGCCCATGACCTGCTGCGATCAGGAAAGAAAGCACGGAGGTACTGTTGTGCAACTGATCAACTCTAGCAACAATGGAACGAATAGCGACGATATTTTTTTCTCCTTTACATAACGCGAAAACGAAAGTGCGGAGTTTCTCATGAGGCTTTAAGTGACTTAACAACGCTTTAGCGTGTTTAATGGTTGCCTAATAATGTAGCTTCGTTACACGGATTTCTACACATTTAGATTCGTTCTCGCTTTTGGCTAGTTGCTTCGCTTCTTGATAAAATCTATTACGCAGTAGACGCCGGCAGTAAATTTGCACCGCATGATGTAGGGATTAGTACGGTATTCAAACATTTCTAAACTACAGCTATGCTATCCGAAGATCCGGAAGCATATTCACGCGTACGCTATCGTTCAGTTACAATCGATTTTTTTTATCGTTACTTCAGACTGCAAAGAACTCTATTTAGCGAATTTTAAATAACAACTAAAAGCAAAATAAAAATTTTTGTTCATTTTGATCACAATTTACCGTACAAAGTATGTAACACTGGTCCCTAACGGGGGCGGTGTCGCCCACAGGAGGGCGTTCCTGATCCATGGCAAATTTGAGGGGTTTTGAGAACAAACCGCCCCCCCCCCCTCTCTCTTCTTTCATAAAAGAAGTTTTCAGTTGCATTCCCATGGTCATATGTAGCCTAGTCAGCAATGTATCACCTAAGAAAAGAAACAGATTTGCAATAGTGGAATGCGATGATTTAAGATTAATAATGACAGAAAAGACACGGAATATCGGAAAATTAGTGTTATTACGCCGATTTCAGTATCCTAATTAATAACATGTATTTTCCAATCAAACACCAATATTGTTAATATATTTTTATAAAGTACCGTTAGAAATATTTCTTTGTTCTTCTATATATAGTCTATACATATTGTACACTTCATCTAAGAGGATCGTTAGTTTCAAAAAGTGGGTTCCCAACCAAAACATTTGGAGCTTTATGGTGTACATTATTTATTACAAGAAGGGGAGTCTGTGTATTTCTTTTCTTTTTTTTTTTTTTTTTTTTTTTTTTTTTTTTAAGAAGGGGCGGCGAGTAACTTTTTTTCGATAGGGGCAATAGGCCATAAAAGGTTTGGAACCTACGGTATATAAAGTGTAAGAGTTTTTAATATTTTTAGTTTAAATATAGGATATACATGATTTTGGTTACAAATTTCGAGTTCCTAGGTAATAGCAGTGTTGAGATGGACCCGGTAGCAAAAATATTACGCATTTGACGGCCACTCGTGTGAATGTGTACATTAGTCCTGTACTTGGCGAACCTTAAACATCGATAACCAACATGCTGAGATGTAAAAAAAAAAAAAATAAAATAATAATAAAAAATTAGACCTGATTTGTTTTATAAGCAAACTCGATAGAGTATACAATTTTACAAATCTTTAGAGGTTCGGGTAAGGGTCAATGAAACACTTATCATGTGCAGTTTTGAAGTATGACACTTTTTTAGTTTACGAGATAGAGGCGTCTCACAGACAGAAGTAATGCTCCGTTTCCCTTTGAGAAGTAAACCATAAAAGCAACTCATGGCTTGATACTTCATCTGAACCCTTTAAGTTAATCTTTACACGAACACATTGTATAAATGGCGAAGGGGACGTAAAGATAAGTTTTCCAGGAAATAATAGCCGCCTTGGTGTGTAAAACTGGGAGTTTCTCCTTACACTGTGGAAGATTTTTATCTATAGCTTCTAGTTTCGGAA
>CM061921.1:274441183-274526140 GCA_031002005.1 Vandiemenella viatica | reverse complement strand
TTCATTTCGCAATTGAATAAGTATGCTACTGTAAACTAACATTCTGCTGCTAATTTTGTGCTAACGTATTTTTAAATGAAGGTAATCTAAGTGCAAATTTCTAGTGTGCCTTACGTTAAAATACTCGTGAATATTCTCAAAAACCAAAAATATAATAACAATTTTGAGTAATATTTTAAATGGACTGTTTAATTAAGATATGTAAATTTGTCCCTGAAATATAGTTATAATCCCCCTCCCTTTCCCCGATGATTTGGTTCGCTGCGACAACACATTAATATCTTTTTTTTTTACCTATGGCTTTACGCCTCGTCGACGTCGAGGTCATTAGAGGCGGGATGGGATTGGAGGACAAGGAACGAGAGGCAATTCGGCCATGGCCTTTATGGAGGAAGCATCTCGGCATTCGCCTGAAGTAATTTGGGGAAACCATGGAAAACCCAAATCTGGATGCCTGGACGGGGATTCGAACCGCCGCCCTCCCGAATGCGAGGCCAGTGCGTTAACCACTCATCCACAACGCTCGGTCACTTTAATATCCAGCGCCTGCAACGGGGTTAGCTGGTTTCATCACAAATGATCAATGATTGAATCAATTCATAACTGTGATGTTGTCTAGATAAGAACAGAACTATTTTAATGTCTACGAAGGCACTGAGAGATGTTTGCTAAGTGTTTGGACGGCAGGGGGGTTGACCTGACGAGGGGCAGTTCCGCGTAGCGCTGGGACGGCATTGTGCAAAGATTTACAAGCCTAGTGTATCAAACGCCTTTGAGTTCTTAAACCCCCTACACACGACCTGATCTGATGCCTGATACGATCAGATCAGGAGCAATATCGTATGGTGTGTAGGCTAAATCCTTGTCGGGTGGCAGAGTCTGACTAGATCAGGTCGTGTAGAGCGTAATATGATTTAGTCCGGCCGATTTCACTCCCAGTTGCTCCGAGACCCTCGCGCAGTAAACATTTACATGTCACGTCGCAGAGGAGAATATTATCACTGAATGGAGGGTGTTAATGGAATTTTAATAAATGTACAATGACTTTCGGTGTTGGTGGGATATTTCCTGCAAAGTACACAAAAATGGAGATGCCAGGCAGCAATTCATGGAAATAATTATGTAATAGATAACTGGCCATTATTATTTTATCAACATTTTGAATATCTGGAGTATTTTGAAACATCATGCCAGAATGTCGAAAATGTTTTTCACGACCCTTCTAGCTTTGGGAAGACTATAATTAAAACTTCTTATTTCATGTGTTATACTTTTCTGTGTGTATGGTTTCAAGAAATGTTCATTCAGAACAAATGAATTGTCGTCAGTGGAAACATATGGAGCCAATGTATTTGTTCCTAGCAACAATGACGCTTGGAGCAGAGTCAGTTCATCTACAATAAACTTATTATAAAACTTTGTGCATTTTAATATGTCTCCATCTGACACACGCCCGTTGGTGTAGGAATGCATGTAAAGTAACTCATAATTGGTGTTAACAGTAAAACGCTAAATATCCCCTTGTAATTGTAAAATTATGATCCACTTCTAATTTGATTTAAAATAACTATATCCTTGCCGTACATTGAGCCACAGTGATTAAATTGCCACATTCTCTCACATTGTCTGACTACATTTAAGCATGGATGGTAACGGACAGTTTTGAAAGAATTTTTAATCATGGAAAAAATGATTCAGATTAATATTGTAATGAATAAAATTGAAAATTATTCTTATGAAAATAAAAAATAAGTTAATATAAGTTTTTCCTGTCATATTTAATTTAAAAGTTCTAATTAAAAATAGAGTTTTTATCTGAATACAGTTTTTTAAAACCTTACAAATAGCTTCAAATATTTCTGGTAATATTTGCGAGAGTAATTGTGCAGATATAGCACTGCTGAGCTAGAGATTAGCATACTCTCTAACCTTTGCTAAATACTTAAAAAGTTGCAGTTCTTCCGCAGTTACATATTCTCTCATGATGGTAACTTGCCTTGTGATCAGAGGTTTGCTAAATTTAACAGCTCGGTGAATTCTCAGTGTCAAGTTCTCTAATTAATCTCACGTGGCTAAATTAATTCCTTTTCCTAAGCCATTCTTAGATCATAATCTTTTGTTTTCTTAATTAACAGTTAACCCAATCAAGTGCATTTGTTTGTCGTTTCGAAAAAAAAACCGGTGACATGTCGCCGTGCGTCTGTGCCGACTGCAGATCAGGACTCGTGTGGATGCGAGACCCGATTTTATGGCCGATATCGTCAGGCTGACCAAATCAGGTCGTCTGTATTGGACTTTAGGAGGTGCCACGAATGCAAAGGAACATCTAAGGTTATTTTCCCCCCCTGTAAAAACCAACGGGAAACCGTGCCTAGGCTGGAGCGAGCGAGAGGATGATTATTGTAGTCGGCCGGCTCTCCGTAGAGTTGCGGAAGAGAAGCCAGCTGTTAAGTGCGGTAGATATTGCAATCTGCACAAGTCTCTGATCAATGTTTTCGGATGGTGAAGTCATCTTCCTATATCGTGGCTTGTGGAATTGTGAGCCGTGTGTGAACTGATACAGCTGTGGTGCTGAATGGCTGGAAACAGTAAATATCGTTGAGAAACATTTAAAACTTCATTGCACTTCGGTTTTGATCAAACCTGAGACGCCTTGGTTAGGAGACTTGCATCATAAAAGAGTTTCTCAGTGCTTTAAAGATTTTTTTAATGCTAGCTGAGATGGCACCTTCCATGAATAAAAAAAAAATTGTGTTAAATATAAAATCATGAATGTAGCGGTTTTTTAAATATTTCTTCCAATTGTCATTTTGTTTAGTAAACGGTAAATTGTGAAACATTAAACGTTTTCGATATTTGCAAATGCAAAAATATCCCGTCAAGATTAATAATTTTTAAAATTATAAATAATTTAATTAACATAATTAAAAATTTACATCTCCCAGCCTAAATTTTTTTATCGTTTTTTATTCATTATTTTGGACCTTAGATGGTGGAAAGAATTTTCGCCATTCGGGACTTGACTAGCAGAATAGGTAAGTTAGTGGTGCACAATTCCTAATCACCAGATAAATCCCTAAACACTCCCTAGTGATTATAGATTGGCGGCGACTTCTAAGGGCATCCTTCCGTGCATAGAGAAATCGTAATAAGAAGTATTAGAATTATAGTAGTAATAATACGACATCGAACACAAATAATAAATGGACAGTCAAGTTTAGAAAACTCTACCAAAAGGGGTTTTTCCTAAAAATTATTTTTTACTTCGTGATGGTTATGTAAATAGACTCATGTGTCATGTTTTCGAAGTCCGTTTTGCTTTTGTTAAAGAGCTTGTCATTATTTGCATTTTAGTTACTTGTGTCGATTATCCTGTATTTATCTTCGTTGATTTCTGCATTAAAATTTACATAACACACTTATCAATGGATTGTATTATCATAGTAATCTGTGTACACGTATAAAAATACTATTTGTTTTTGTTAGATTTACAAACAAGTACTCGACTAACCGAGATGAAATTTCAATGAGACCATTCCAAAAGTATTCACTTTCACCTAAAAGAAACATTGCCGCAAATCGGTGTACGTAAATAAAAATTATATTATTCCTAATTTATAAAAAGAAAGTGCTAGTCCAAATGTGGCAACATTTAAATGGGAGCAATTCGAGAGCATTCCCCAACGTCTTAAAAAATATATCGATAGGGCAGTTTCCTAGTTATCAACGTACACATATTAAAAAAAAACATACTGATCGAATTGAGAACAACTTCCTTTTTTTAATTCGGTTGATGAAATGTTAATTGAAATGTGGCTGAGCCCGACTTCATACTGATTAAATGCGTTACACACAATTGTGGCGGAAGTAAAGGAATTGGGAACCTTTTTTTTTTTTTACGGCTTTACGCCTCGTCGACGGCTAAGGTCATTAGAAGCGGGATGGGACTGGGGACAAGGAACGGGAAGGAATTCGGCCATGGCCTTTTTGAAGGAAGCATCCCGGCGTTCGCCTGGAGTGATTTGGGGAAACCATGGAAAACCCAAATCTGGATGCCCGGTCGGGGAATCGAACCCGCGTCCTGCCGAATGCGAGGCCAGAACGTTATCCGTTCACCCACCACGCTCGGTGTCTGGGAACCATTTCCTTTTTGAAGTACGTTAATGAAATGTTAATGGAGATGTAAATGAGTCGCTCTTTCAAATGATTAAATGCATTAGAGATAATCGTAGTGAAAATAGATGAAATCATAACGTTGATAAGGTGCAGTCTGAGCAGAATCAATTTTTCCCCGCAGTTAATAAGTACTTGCCGTTAGTTTTAACCTAGTTGTCTACTCGCACGTAACGGATCAGAGCTGAATAGGCGCATAGTAGCTGACACTAGCACTATTGGCTGTGACGGGCATAAAAACGGTCGTAACTGCAACTAACATTTACAGCTCTCCATGATGGCAGTAATGACGACGGCGCTGTACTGACTTCACAGGCTAGAAGGGAGTTATAGCACCTGATTATTTACAGTTATCGGTCATGTCTTAGCTTCGCATTCATTACCATACCACCCAAGAGTTCTTTTCTATCCAAAACACGTGTAACATCATTCAACCCGTTCCCTCCAAGTGGCGTGGTAGCCCATTGTTAGTTAAATCGGTTCGAATTCCGGTTCCAGTTGCGATTTTAAAATGCTTTAACACGTAAATTCGTGCACGTGAAGAACGATAAGTACGCTTCGTGGTTAGCATTCTAGGTTAAGCAACCAATACAGAGCCGAAACGCGAGGAATATTGAAATTTTGAATGCAAGAATTCACATTAATTATTCACCTCCCTACACACAACAAGCATGGGGGTGACGGCGAAAGCTTCCGCGGTCACTGCACGTGCTACCTTAGTCCTGCTGTGGCAGTCCTCTGATCAAAGCCACAGCACGATGGCTGAAACGATAGGTTTTAATAAATCCACGCGGCTCTGCCCGGAGAACCAAGATAACAAGCATGGGGGTACTGGTTTCATTTGTTGATTTCGACTGCAGAATGTTCATTAGTAACAGTATTCGGTCCGGAAACTACGTGCCGTTGTATTTCATCTTCCAACAGTCAATCTCCAAATAAGAGGAAGACTGCTCGAGCCTCTAATTCGCTCTACCGGGAGCCAACACAAAAGGAAATTCCCTAAAGTGACCGTAAATAATGACGGTTGCAGTGGGAAATAAACGTCTATACAGTCATCATTCATCTGGTTCTCAAGACACCGAAATATGCAGAAGAGATTTTTCATACTGGTTACATTTATCCACTATTTTGTAGTAAAATTCAAATCAGAAATTCTCATCTACAATATATTTACCCTGATGTACGTATAATCAGTGCGTCTCTATGGCTTGAGGTTTAAAACTAATCTATATTTTTATTTTTTGGCCGACGTCCAAGTCATTAACAATTATTTAACATGAGAAGAATACAGTGTGTTGCCATCAGTGTGTGATTCGTGTAAGCTTTCTGTTGAAAAGTGTTTTGTGTTTTTCTTTTTGCGTTTCGTGAATTACAGTTTTAAATGCGGCCAGTGGGACCGTCCCTTCACCTTGGTGACCAGGGAACACTGACTAAAATCCGCAAGTAGTATGGGACCAAGATTTGAGCCCGGATCAGTTGTACTTCTCGGTAATCAACATGGTGGTGCCCAGCAAAGCGGCATCCCGCATCAGTAGACAGTCTGGCGGATCCCGCACAAAATTAAAAGGATCCGCAAAATGCGGCGAAAACGTGTGTCAGTCTGCGTGACACTCTGCCCCACTCGGTCTCTATCGGATGTATTGCACTGTTTGCCTGTACCCTTGCAGTTGGCATTTGACTAGTGTGAACAAACGTATATTTTTGTAACCTTCGTCATTAGTAAGTAAATAGATCCACTTTTACGTACTCATTAAAATTTACGTTTGTTTTGATTACACATTTCCATAATTTGAGTTATGTTGCGTAATTAGTACGATTTTCTTGCTACACAGTAAGTATTTTTTATGTGTCACACACGTCATCTGAACTACACAGTTAAAACTTTTTATTCACGGTTTCGTTATTCCAATTTTCTGTAGTTGCAGATAAAGTAACTTCCTGTATTTGCGGCTGAAAATTTGATTATTCGTTGATACGAATGTTATTGTAATTTTAACGACTGCAAACCTATTTACTTAGCAGTTATCGAGAGGCAAATGTATATCCTTTGACTTATTGTTTTCTCGACCGCCACCTCAATGTGTTTGAAACACATCTTCTTTGACGAAAGCCACCTGCTTACATGTGCCATTCTGGCTTTCGATTAAACCCTCTTGCGATTATTTGGTCAATCGCCACAATACGTTATTTTTGAGTGAACAGAGTGCGTCCTTTCAACTCCTTGTCATTATTTCGACTAAATGCAACAAAAGTTATAATGAAGTATTCACGGGCGTATCACCGAATTGTGTTTTAAAAATACCATGCTTCGACGGCTGTCTCCGGTTTTTACAATGCAATCCGGCGACACACCCGTGAGGACTTCGTTGCAATCACACGTCGAGAATTTTCACTCTAAAAAAGTCGTTACGTGACAAAGTAAAACTGAAATACTTGACAGTTTCTCTCTTGGTGAATAGTTTCTTTTAATAACAATGAATCAAGTTTGAGATCAATCAGGAAATGGGGAGAAATAATAATAAATCCCACAAAAATAATTCTTGTAAAAATAGACCAAGTCTCGTGCTTGCGCAGTGACAAAAAGTTATGAGATCTTGTTCTGAGCCAGGTGTACACTTAACAGAGTTTATTCACTTCACTTTGTGAAATAGAATGCTTTCCCTCGGTGTTACAGATCTTTTATTGAGAATAAAAATAACTACCAGGTTTTCAAACTGATATGATTTATTGTAAGGTACATCAAGCTGTCAATGGAGTCACTGGTGTAGGATTTGTAATGAATAAGAGAGTAGGGAAACGTGTGAGTTATTATGAACTGTTTAGTGACAGGATTATTTTGATGAAGTTAGAAACTAAGCCACCCCAAACCACGTTAGTACAAAAATATGCCAACGCCACAGGAGGATGACGAAGAAATAGAGAAAATATACGCTGAAATTGAAGAATTAATCCAATATGTGAAGGGGGAGGAAAATCATATAATCATGGGTGACTGGACTGCAATAGTGGGAGAAGGAAAAGAGGGGAATACTGTAGGAAGTTTTGATCTATGAAAAATAAATGAGCGGGAAAGCAGGTTATTAGAATTTTGTGAAAGATATAAACTAGTCGTGGTAAACACACTGTTTAACAACCATGCAAGAAGGATATACACCTGGAAACGACCTGGGGATACAGGCAGATATCAGATTATATCATGGTCAAACAGAGATTCAGGAATCAAGTTCTTGACTGTAAAGCGTACCCAGGACCAGACATAGACTCTGATCATAATTTGATAGTAATGAAGTGCAGGCTGAAATTCAAACGGATAAAGAAGCAATGTAAGCAGAGCAGACTGGAAGTGGATAAAGTGAAACAATCTAGCACAAGAGAAAAATATGCAGCAATGGTAGACTTAGGTCTAAGAAGTAACTCTGAAAGGAGCTCAACCGAGGACGAATCGAATACTTTAAAGACCGAAGTAATGAAAGCTGGTAAAGAAACATTAGGCTTTAGGGAAGAAGCCGACCGAAAACCTTGGATAACAGAAGAAATTTTGGAGTTGATGGATCAGAGGTGGCGGCACAAAAATGTTCAAGATGAAGCAGGAAGAGAGAAATACATTCAATTTAGAAATCAAATAAACAGGAAATGCAAAAAAAAAAAAAAATGGCCAGGAGAAAAGTGTGAAGAAGTAGAAAAGGAAATGGTCGTAGGTAAAGTTGCATATAGGAGGATCAAACAGAATTTTGGAGAAATGAAGATAAGCGGTGTAAACATTAAAGCTGCCGATGGGAAACTTCTTTTAAGCACAGATCATAGAGCTAACCGATGGAAGAAATACGTTGAGAAACTGTATGATGGGAACGACTGGAACAATAGCGTAATGGAAAAGGAAAGCAATGTTGACATGGATGACTTAGGAGATCCTATTTTGAAGACAGAATTTAAGAGCCCTGAATGACTTGAAAGCAAATAAAGCAGTTGGAATTGATGAGATCCCTGCAGAACTTCCTAAATCCCTAGGAGAAGAAATCAAAAGATTATTCAAGCTGATATCAAGAATTTATGAAACAGGAGAAATTCCAAATGATTTTAATAAAAGATATCATCTTCACACTTCCAAAGAAAGCACAAGCCGACAAATGTGAGAATTATCGCACCATTAGTCTAACATCACATGCTTCAAAATTACTGACCAGAATAATATACAGAAGAATGGAAATGGTAGTAGAAGAGATAGTAGGTGAAGATCAGTTTAGGTTTAGGAAAAATCACGGTACAAGGGAAGCAATTCTCGCTTTAAGATTAATACTTGAAGGGCGGGTCAAGAAAAACAAAGATACTTTTTTGGCTTTAGTAGATTTAGAAAAAGCTTTTGATAATGTTAGGTGGGACAAGATGTTTAAATTTTTTTTTAAAGTCAGGTATAAAATATCGAGATAGAAGAATACTTTATAAACTATATAAGAATCAAGTGGCTATAGTAAAAGTAGAGAACCATGAGAGACATGCATCAGTTAAAAAGGGTGTGAGACAAGGTTGTAGTCTATCCCCGTTAACATTCAACTTGTATGTAGAAGAAGCAAAAAAATAAATAAAAGCAACATTTTCATGTGGCATAAGTGTTCAGGGAGAAAAAAATCAGTAAGCTACGATTTGCTCATTACACTGTCTTGTTAGCAGAACAGGCTGAGGATGTTGAGAAGTTACTGAATATAATGAACAAAATACTGAAGTAAGATTTTGGACTGAATATAAATCAAAGCAAGATAAAACTGATGAAATGTAGCAGAAATGATACTAATCACAATAGATTAAATATAAAAATAGGATCGGATGGAATAGGAGAAGTAAATTAATTCTGTTACTTGCGAAGCAAAATTACAACCGATAGCCGAAGCAAGAATGATGTTAAAAGCAGAATAGCACTAGCAAAAGAGCCTTCATGAAAAAGAGAAATAATTTGGTTTCAAACATTGATCTAGGAATTAGAGATAACTTTTTAAAACTGTATGTGTGGAGCACAGCACTTTATGGTAGCGAAACATGGACTTAAGGAACACCAGAAACAAAGAAAATTGAAGCATTTGAAATGTGGTGCTACAGAAGAATGCTGAAAATTAAGTGGGCAGACAAAGTACGAAATGAACGAGTTTTGGAAATGATGGGTGAGGAAAGAAGTTGTGGAAGAAGAGACAGGCTGGTAGGTCGTATTTTGAGACATGTTGGATTGGTTAATTTGTTAGTGGAAGGAACAGTCGAAGGTAAGAACTGTAGAGGAAGACAGAGATTAGAATATATGAAGCAGATAATTGAGGACGTGGGTTGTAAAGGATATGTAGACATGAGGTTAGCACAAGATAGGAAGGGATGGAGGATTGCATCAAACTAGTCGAAAGACTGATGACAACAACAAAAAATTGAGGATTTAAGCTATAAATTAGAATAAGAGCTTGATTTGAAGAGGTGGAGGGTTGAATTTAACAAGTAGGTGACAAATTAATGACAAAGACGGTTTGACTGTAAAATCCAACGTTCGTCGTAAATTATAGATTTTTATAAAATAATTATGCTCATTACAAATAGACAAATCATTGATAGGGTGTTCTCCCGTACGGGAGAGCCAGATTTTCACAATAAGGTGTGTGTTCTAGGTAAGGATTGCAATCCCGCAGCATTTTCAATTAGGCGGTATATTTGCGGGATTTCCGCTAATCCCGCGGCAATCTGCGGGATTGGTGCTAATAGTTTACAACGCGTATTTTTAAAACATAATTATTTAAAGTGTTAATTCCTCAATAACCAGCTTCAAATTAGTCATCTTATTCAGCAGTTCCTTTCACCGCAACTTCTGTTAAAAGAATTAAGAAATCTTGCACTTTCTAAAATATGTCATACCATCCTAACCCCTTTCGTTGTATTTGTTTTTTTCACGTCATTTCCAAAAAGAAGAATTGTCAATACTGTCGGTTCACTTAATTTCAAATACCCTAAATTTAGCACTAGTAGTGCCAGAATTCTAATCTCCACTTTTTTGAAATGCTGTGCTCCATTCATTCGGTTCTACAAAACACTAAATCCCGGGTAATTATTGTCTCGAAGATTAATCAGTTTTTTACGTAGTCCTTGCTTCGTCCAACGGTTGCAAATTTATTTCTTAAATAAATTGACAGAATTTTTCTTCTAGCACTAGTTTGTTATTACTGTTTATTTTTAAATATATTTATGCCACTGTTTTCCTTTTGTTGTCAATACTTTGTCGTCTTCACTTCTGCATTTCATTGTGTAGTCAATGTTTATCAGCTAAGAGAGTATATTACAAATTATAGGATATTGACTCTTTTATCCAACATTGACTTTTTTCAGTTTCTTGACTACAGTCCTGTGTCATCTTCCTTTTTAAGTGAAGTTTGTCTCTTATGAAATTCTGTTTCTATTACAGCAACTATGTCATCAAATGGATATATATAGTTATATATCAGTATTTAATTAATTAATTTTTTATACTTCGTGTCGGACTTAACAATATTTTTTGTAAGGCTTTACGGCTTGTCGGTGTTATTAGAACCGGGAGAGGATTTGGGGGCAAGGAACTGGTAGGAATTCGTCCATGGGTTTTTGAAGGAACCATCTCAGCATTCGCCTGGTGTAATTTCTGGAAACACGGATCTGGATGGCCGGACTAGCGATCTAAGCCACGTTCTCCAGAATGCCAAGCCCGAGTACTACCGCTCAGATTTCTTTTTCTACCTCTATTCACACTAGTGAAGCTACTTTTTTATTTCTTAAATTTCTCATTTACGTTATACCTAAAATATTGCCACTACGAACTTCCCCCTTGTCAGTGTTTCTGAGCATTCTACTTTTCAGTATTTTCACTTTGGTCAGATGTTTTCGGTCTGTTTTTCTGTTTACCCTCAACGTTTCTGTACCTGCTTCAATTGTCTTTCTCTGTTCTACTTCCCAGTTTTTTCCACAGCTCTCCATTTACACTTACTGCCAACTTCTATTTCATGTGGGATACTTTTAATTAATTTGTATTTACAACTAACTCGCAGGGTACCAAGTGATTCGGCAAAGAAGTACGTTCTATAATGAAGATCGGATAGTTTAATTCTAAAACGTTCCCGTCAACCAAACATACTGGCTGTACCACTATTACTTTACATCGAGCTGACGTTTCTACTTTGATTTCTTCGCCTCACCCATTTTCCCATGTCTTTATACATGTCACAGGAATTAAAACAATACGAATTCCATTGCTGAAGTCCTTTTGGCTCTGTTTCGTACAGTATATCACAAACGAATTTTACATTGGGTAGTCAACCTAGATGTGCAACTGTCACGCAGTTTTCAACTGGACATAATACTGAATACTCGTTATGCTAGAATTAAAAACAGACCTGCCCTAGTAAATCACAGTGCAAATATCAAAGTTGATGCAAAGGACGGCCAGGGAGGATAATTTAAGAGCAGCTTCTCCATCAAGAAAAAAATGTGTCATAGTTATAAAAACTTTCATCTCTTCTCTAATGTACAGTTTTAAATATCAAATAACAAAAAATAATAGCACATTACAGCGTTTTGAGGATGCTAAAGCGACATACGTATGTATTCGAGCAAAGAAAGGTAGGAATGAAACCCTATTATCTCCGGCATTGTAATGGCCTAGCCTAACATATGGGATGAAGTCAGCGAGACAGATAAGATCTTCTATCTTTATCACGCGATTTCCGTGACTTATCCATGAGACACGCCTTCTTTATCAGAAAATTTTGTTCGGAACAACGTTCCAGTTGAAATCTTATCAAAGTCGATTGTCAAGCAAATAAAGTAGCGTTCAGTTTTACGTCACAATCTTGTCACACAACTTTCTGACTTCTTTTAAAAGAAATTTGAATAAGAAGGGGGGGAAAATAGCCATGATCTTATGTCACCCTAACAATCTAGGATGCAACGTTAACATTTCGTCTCTTTCGTTCATGCTGCAACAAGATCTGCTGAAAAAAAAGTTGATTTTTTTTTTTAATGCTGGTGCTTTTACGGTATAATATACAACTTTGAGCGAAGTTTTTAAATTATGCGGACAATAGCGGATTTTATGTTTCCCACCATCCCTTACATACATAGATCTATACAGTTTTCGAGCCAAATTATGTGAATCAAGAACCTCAACTCCAGCGTGATAGCAATTCAGATGGGACCGCCGATTTTAAGTTACCTGCAACAGAAGAGACCAAGATCACCGACCTGGAGATGAAACTGCGACTTTGGGCTCACGTTATAAGCCAGGCGACCAGCTTCCAACTAAGACTGTTTAAAATCAATAGTATGGATTGTAATCTTATCGTCTTGACAGCTTCTCGTACATCAAACACCAGTCTCGCTTTTCGAATAATGAATGCGCCACAGAATAACGAGGCATGATATACGCTTCTCAATCTGCACACTTGCTCCATTTCTTCAATACGGGATATTATTTTATAAAATACTAGCTTACCCGGCAATGCTTCACTATTGCTGGACTTGAGTAGGCACATAGATTAAATGAAAAAATATTTACATATAAATTTTAAACTGCTGTTTCATTCATTTTCAGTTGGAAAGGGTGAGAGGGGATGCGCTTTGGAAAACATATGCAGGCAGTATTTTTCTGTTTGTTTCAAAGTATAAGTGCGCAAATTCCCATTGAAATCTGATGATATGTGGTTTTGTCTAAATTCTGGGGAGGAGGGGTGGGTTTTTTAATTTTTTTTTTTGACAGTAACCTTCTCTGTCATCCCGTCGAAAACTCACCAAAGCTTCACTGTAATCGGAAGAACGGTTTGCTAGTTTGTTTAAATTATGGGGTGTTATGGGGAAGAGGGGGTAATTAAGGTGGTGGAAAGAGAGGAGAGGGATTTGGTTTTTGTGAAATTAATGTGTACAGTATTTCTCACTCCTTTTTAAAGTATAAGTGTACAAATTCTTATCTAAATCGGATAAAAAATGTGGTTTGCCTAAATTATGGGGTAAAAACGTAATGGGGTTGGAAAGGGGAGAGGGGATGAATATTCGGAAACCATACGTAGGCTGCATTTTTCTGTTTGTTTTAAAGTATAAGTGTACAAATTCTTATCTAAATCGGATAAGAAATGTGGTTTGCCTAAATTATGGGGTAAAAACATAATGGGGTTGGAAAGGGGGAGAGGGGATGAATATTCGGAAACCATACGTAGGCTGTATTTTTCTGTTTGTTTTAAAGTATAAGTGTACAAATTCTTACCTAAATCCGATAAAAAATGTGGTTTGCCTAAATTATGGGGTGAAAACGTAATGGGGTTGGAAAGGGGGAGAGGGGATGAATATTCGGGAACCATACGTAGGCAGTATTTTTATGTTTGTTTTAAAGTATAAGTGTACAAATTCTTATCTAAATCGGATAAAATATGTGGTTTGCCTAAATTATGGGGTGAAAACGTAATGGGGGTGGAAAGGGGGAGAGGGGATGAATATTCGGAAAACATTTGTTGGCAGTATTTTTCTGTTTGTTTTAAAGGATAAGTGTACAAATTCCTATCTAAAACGGATAAAAAATGTGGTTTCCCCAAATTATGAGGTAAAAACGTAATGGGGGTGGAAAGGGGGAGAGGGGATGAATATTTGGAAACCATATGTAGGCTGTATTTTTCTGTTTGTTTTAAAGTATAAGTGTACAAATTCTTATCTAAATCGGATAAAAAATGTGGTTTGCCTAAATTATGGGGTGAAAAGGTAATGGGGTCGGAAAGGGGGAGAGGGGATGAATATTCGGAAACCATACGTAGGCAGTATTTTTCTGTTAGTTTTAAAGTATAAGTGTACAAATTCTTATCCAAATCGGATAAAAAATGTGGTTTGCCTAAATTATGGGGTAAAAACGTAATGGGGTTGGAAAGGGGAGAGGGGATGAATATTCGGAAACCATACGTAGGCTGTATTTTTCTGTTTGTTTTAAAGTATAAGTGTACAAATTCTTATCTAAATCGGATAAGAAATGTGGTTTGCCTAAATTATGGGGTGAAAAGGTAATGGGGTTGGAAAGGGGGAGAGGGGATGAATATTCGGAAACCATACGTAGGCAGTATTTTTCTGTTTGTTTTAAAGTAAAAGTGAACAAATTCTTATCTAAATCGGATAAAAATGTGGTTTGCCTAAATTATGGGGTGAAAACGTAATGGGGTTGGAAAGGGGGAGAGGGGATGAATATTCGGGAACCATATGTTGGCAGTATTTTTCTGTTTGTTTTAAAGTATAAGTGTACAAATTCCTATCTAAATCGGATAAAAAATGTGGTATTGCCTAAAGTATGGGGGTGGATATGGGGCGAGGGGATTAATATTCGGAAACCGTATGTAGGCAGTATTTTTATGTTTGTTTTAAAGTATAAGTGTACAAATTCCTATCTAAATCGGATAAAAAATGTGGTTTTGCCTAAACTATGGGGTGTTATGGGGAATAGGGGGCGACTTTTTGGAATTTTTTTTTCGCAGGAACCTTCGCAGGCGCACACTCGAAAACTCTCCAAAGTTTCATTGCAATCTGATAAATGGTACAGGAACGCATAGAAGACGAACATACAAACAAACAAACATTGATTTTTATATATAAGATATTTCAACGTTTTTTAAATAATATGGTTATTGCTTTGATACTAAACAAAATGAGCATCAATAAAAATTAAACGAAGCCAATAGAATGCAATCAAAGTGGATGAGAGTTTAAATTCGGGTCTGGCCTTCGGGAGGACGCGGGTTTATCCCGAGTACACTTTTCCCAAAACCACTGATCAAATGCAAGGATGGTTACTTAAAAAAAAAAAAAGAAGGAAAAAAAAAACAAAAAAACTCGACGTCCACAATCCGCAGAGCCAAAAACAAAACAGCGGATATGAAACTATGATAGGTTTTTTTTTTTAAAACAGTTTAACGTCCCTTTTTAACAACGTGGTCTTTAGAGACGGGAAAGGATGGGGGCAAGGAATGGGAAGGAATTCGGCCATGGCCTTTTGAAGGAAGCATCCCGGCATTCACCTGGAGTGATTTGGGGAAACCATGGAAAACCCAAATCTGGATGCCCGGACGGGGATTCGAACCGCCGTCCTCCCGAATGCGAGGCCAGAACGCTATCCGTTACACCACCACGCTCGGTGCTATGATAGGTGATCTTGTCAGAAGTTGATGAATTTTGTTGTTTTGACAAAAATAATGACTATTGCAAGTAGGAAAATCTTTTCTAAAATAGGAATTCGTTAACAACAAATATGGATTCCAGTGAGGGAAAAAAAGCTGAAGAGTTTTGAAATGTAATTACAGAATCTGAGGAGGTACCGATTTTGGTGTCAAAATTTGAAGGAAAGAAGTGATACACTGATAGAATACAGACGGTAACAGTCATTATCGATTAGCTCGAGGATCCACATGCTAATGCACTAATTATTTAATTTTTTATTGCATTAATTAATATTAATTTCAGTGTCAGTTCAATTCGTTTATACTGTGGGGGCGGTTTTGAAGCATCGGCAGACCTTGCAATTAACGCGGAAATTGATTAGTTGCAAGGATTATTGCAGTAAGGTGCGTTAATATAGTTGCTTTTCTGGAGAGACATGGAACGTTTACTAATAAAAGTTAGTACAGTCCTTTATGGAGTTTGAACACGAAGTAGCGACCTGACATGAAAGCCGCCGTAAAAGACTGTGACCGGTACAGCACATATTGCAAGCAACAAACAAGGTCTGAAGGATTTGATAGGAGTAATCCGTGAAAGTCACGTACGATATCCGGCAAGGGAGGCGGAGGGACCAATTGGAGGCAGGAGCTGTGCTTTATGTTTAAACATTTTCAGCTCCAGAAGTACGGGCAAATGAGGAGCCAGAGATCATTTCGCTTATACGAACGAACAGCTTCAGCGAGACTTGCGAGCGGTGGTACCTGGGGGGAGGGGGGGGTATGGGCGACTTCAATCCAATCAAATATATTCCCGTGGGTTTTACCAAATTGCTATTGCATGTTTAATGTGCTGACCAACCAGGAAGATGGAGAATGGGTCGAGCTGGGGACTTCTCGTTCGGCCGAGAGGGATTCGGTTTCTGAACTCGGCGTCTCGCCTCCAGCTGGGGGAGTGTGACGCCCTACGTCGACACCGTTACCACAGCATGACAACGGCGGTAAATTCTATAACTACCTTTTTACCTGACATGTTTATTAGCGCTTTTAACTCCCATTTGGTGTCCTGACATGTTTATTATCACTTGTAACGTGGCGTAGGCCTTAGCAGGAGCCTCTCCGCGCCTGGTCCGATGCCTTCCTACCTCCCGTCGCCAGTCTAGAGCAGCAATTCAGCGGGGTTCAGTCTCGAAGATTTATCACTATCTCTTGACTATGTCGTTACAAGACTTCGACCTCACCGATCTTATGCCATTAATCAATCGTCGTGAGTGGACTTTATCAAATTGTTTCCGGTATTTTTAACCAGTTTCAGTAACTTTAGTTTTTTAATCACAGTTCTCATTATAACCACAGGTGATTGTAAATATATACTGAAAGATCTGATATATTATCTATTTGGCTTTGAGTTCAATACTTTGCTATACAGTTTTAAAGCCAATTATTTTCCGTTTTAGTAACTTTATCATTGCTTCAGCACCATTCATGGAACTAGTACATCCGGAAGAAAACAATCGGGGATCGGATGAATCCAAGCAAAGGAAATTACGGCTAAGTATCGATATTCTAGTAGAAATGTGCAAAGATCTATATAACTGGGTCGCTGTGTTGGAGAGGTTGTGGGAGCTGCATAGCCCGACAGCCTCCGTTTGCCGCATTCCAACCTGCCGCCGCCGAGTTGGTCTAATCTCCCACAACATAGCAACCAGCACCGTCTCTATAAACTGGGGCTCGCCTGCTCTCAGCCTTCTCCACAACCAGCGGCATCACCCTTTACGGTATGGAGGTCATATGAGTTGTCTCCATTAGCAGCGGCATGGTGGTATACCCAACAGCTTCTAACGCCCAGCCAGTCACCTCTACCGTCTCAGCATGGCGGTTAAGTATGCCGTAATCTAGCCGGCAACCCAAAGTTAACCTACTGCCACGACGGAAGCCCTCAAAAAACTTGCCGCTAGAGTCGTACAGTTTACCAGCTGGGGACCACACCCGGTAGTCTCTGCACAGCATGGTACATGTCGTCAACCAGAGGCATAGACGACTCTGGGAAGGATGGCCACCACACCGCACCGGGAGGGATGAAGAAATAGATGTAATGTAAGATGCCTCCTGCACATGTGTTAAGGCCGAAGTTAGGTTAGCACTGAGAAAGGCAACCGCTACGGCACCAGATGTTTGTTAAAAGCGGTAATAAACATGCCAGGTAAAGGGGTAATTATAATGCCGACAAAGGCCGGAGACGGATTAGATACGTGCGAGAAGGAGGTAATTTGATTGGTTGCGAGTATGCCAGAACTTTTGGAACAGACTGCAGAGCTATAGAGTAAGACTCCTCGAACATTCACTTCTACGACCCTAAAATATAATTCAAAATTAAAAAGAATATGCAAATGTTTGACTTGTGTCATCAACCAGCGTCAATACATATGCATTTCAAAATGTTGTTTATAATTTTGGGCAACCCTATTCAAGGTTCTAGATGTTAAGCCTTATTATTTGATAATATAGTCCTTCCATGTGCGAATAACCTAATGCTTGATGTTCTCTTAATAATCAGTAGGAAAGAGTCAAGTTAGACTGCAATAAATAGCCATAGTCGTTAAAATCCTTTATTCAATCCATTACACCTCAAATCTTTAACAGTCGATACTGTCGAAGACAAACTACTGAAGGAAAGGATACAGAGTGCTGCACTCAGGAAGATTACTTCCGCGGGCCCCGTCACACCACAGAACGTTGGCCATAGCACCAGTTTGAAAATTCTCATGCATACAAATGGGATAATTAAGATACCCGCATATCTAAAAAGAACGAAACGTCAGAGACGAGAAAGTAGCGATATTTAATTCTTTCACAAGAAGCAAAAATATTTTCTGCCACTTCGCTTACGTATATCCCTGCGCGTATTTTAAATTTCACCATACTTCACTTTAGCTAACTGTAATTCGTTAACGTCTTCAGCCAAGCAGTTACGTGCAGCTCTGAGAGTTGCATCGGTGCATTTTGGCTTATAATGCTCTGAAGACATAGTCGATGCAAATCTGTTTGTAGACAAACCTTATAAGCGTATCGTATAACAGGACTGCTATTTTTGTTACATCGACGAATAGGTTTTTAATCTTTTCCTACCTGCTTTTGAATAACTGAAATTTTTGATTTCAATCTTATATTTGTATAAACTAGTATGTATGTTCGTTTCAGCCCACTAGAATCACGTTAAGCCTTCGTTTAACTTGAATTTGCTTTGGCTGTGAAAGCTACTTTGTATTAAATATTCTTATTCATATTTTTATTGGAATTTTAGGTACTATGTAAATTAACTAGGCTAATTTTTTGGTTTCCTAGTACTAGCGAACATAAGGAACTTCAAGAAAAAGTTTAAAAAATTCAGCACTTACCACTAAATACTAGCTTCAAAAAGTATCGGAATGTAACAGTCATTACTCTCATCAACGCACTGCTATGTCCCAAATTCAAAACTTCGCCGATTTGCGCTGTATTTAAAATTAAACATTCTAAATGGCTTGTCTAATGGTATGAGAAAGGATCGTCAAGTTGTATAAAGCAGTGCGCAATCGTATAATTAATTTATTTAGTCGTAAAAACTGGTACTAGTTAATACCCCCAGGAAAGAGGGGATGGTACATAAGGAACAAGATAGCTTTCATGAGGGCACCAACCTGGCATGCGGACTACGTGATTACTGAGAACCACAGGAAACAGAAACGTAGACACTCCTCCCCCACCCAACCATCTGCTTCAGTCAGATTAAGTACAGGCTTCAATTCCTGAAAGTGCTGCTCTCCACACATATAGTTTTAGAAAATCCTGAGTCCTTGGTCAAAAATCTGAAATTAAAATAATTCTGCTTTTGACTTGCTTCTTGCCTACGCTATCAGCTGTAATTTTACTTCCTAAATAACAGAATTTATTACTACTTCTATCACATCTGATCCTATTTTTACATTTTGGTTTACTGTTGTTTCTGCTACATTTCATGACTTTGTCTCACTTTGATTTAAATTTAGTGTAAACTCTTCTCGTAGCATTTTGTTAATGCCATTCAGTAATTTTTCAGTATCTTTACTCTTCTCTGCTAACAGGACAATATCATCAAATGACAGTTTAGTGATTGTTCTTTCATAAATCCTTTGCCACATTCAGTGTTTTCTTTCACCTCCTTGAATTTAGTGTGGATAAACTACAAACTTGTCTCACAGTCATTTTAAGAAAAGCTTGTCTCTCATCATTTTCTACTTTCATGATACATAAAAAGTATTTAACCTCTATCTGTGCATGGTAACAGTGTCCAACCTTCCAATAACCTCTGTGTTTATCTTGAGCTAACGCCTTCTGTTTCTGTGACTAAAAAAAAATGTTACGACGACGGTCCGCATTTAGAGAATAACACCCATTTCACTCACTTTCGGCATTAGTAATCTAACTGCTCGCAGTCACAAAGCTGCTACAAGCATTTTCAGTTACTTCCAAATCAGGACTGACGTTTAACACTACATTAAGAGAATCACCTTAAGTACAAGTACAGTCTATGTCATGGATTCAATACCATTTTTTGGCCTACCACCCCTTTTTAGAAAAAATACTCCCACCCCTATTTTTATTAGAAAAACAATCAACAGACTCCCCTTCTTGTAATAAACAATGTTATCCATATTGTTCCAACTTTTTTTGGATCATAACCCACTTTTTGAAAATGACACCTTTTAGGTGAAGTGTGCAATATCATACATAGAAAATAAGGACAGATTTTTTTAAATTATTTTATTAAAAGCTAATAACAATATTGATGTTCAGTTCACAGTTTGATCTAAAAATAAATATTATGAAAAAGTATGAATTACAGGGCTGAGCTCAGTGTAATGACATTAATTTTTCTATATTTGATGCTTTTTTTGTCATCAATAAACTTAAATCGCCGCGTTCCACAAGTGAAAATTTGTTTCTTTTCTTAGATAAACTTCTGACTACGCTAAATCCTCTTTTGGTTACATATGATAAGGGGAATGGAATTAATAACTTTTCTGATGCATCCCTTAAAGCCGGATATAATATTACAAAGCAGGGGGGTGGCGGCGGGTCCTCAACACCCCCAACATCCAACGGTGGGCGGCACCGCCCCCGTTGGGAACCACTCGTCTATATCGTAACGCATAATTCCATTTAGTATTAATTTTCACATTATTATTTATTCTACCATCACTGAAATATTTTTCTCCCTTTGTAGCTACTGGTTCTTGCAGCGTGACTTGGACATCATCACTGCTTCTTTAGTTCCTACAGTGATAATATAGCTACATTGAAATCTCGCTATGTAGACTGTGCCGTGCCACACAACGCCAACAGACATCAAGCTCTACAATAGTAAAAACATGGGAACATTCAACTGTGTCCTCCTCCACATCGTACTTCGTAAAACGACTGAAGGGAGAAATCATGGAATAGCCAGTGTGAGAAAAGCGTTGAAGTGTTGATTCCGTTGACGGGGAAATTAAAGGCTTGCACAGAATGGTATTAAAAATAAATATAATAACAATGTAAGAATTATTATTTAGTCACGACTAAAAAAAGTATCTGGCAGGTTTCGGAAGCACTACACTTAAACACCCATGCCCGCGGCCGGACAGGAAGCGGCGACCTTCGGCACGCGGAGTAAGTACTCAAACCCCTACGCTACTGATGCCGGCTTCTCAAATGTTAGGTACGTCAGTGATCAGCTACAACACAGAACATACACTGCGATCAATAAGATACACAAAATCGCAAAAATAATTTCAATATATAAATGCTCTCTCTTATTCTGAAATTTTCACATTTCCAGAACATGTCAAATTTCTGCAAGTCACTTGGTAACTTTGGCCACGTTATATGATAGTTCAATTCTGACATCACCCGAAGAGTACTGCGTCGAAGTTGTCACTGTAGAACTTATCTTGGCGGTAACCGTATATACCGGGCAACGCTTGCTAAGTTTCAATGTGTCACTATTTATTCTAACACTTAGAATCGTTTCAGGACCTTATTTGGTGTTTCCTTACTGGAGGCAGTGGGCATTATGCATACAATGTCCCAAGTTACCATTTATCTGTGATCCACTATCCGATTAGCGCGAACATTAAGTTAAATGTTTCCTTTAATGTTTCTTTTAAACAGAAAAGAAGTTCTCACCAAAGCAAACTTTCCATAGAATAGACTGGCCAGAATTCTTTCGAACATTCCGATATCAAAGAGTTAAGGAGTAAATCGTTTGCGGAAAAACATTTTCTACGGTTACTGCCACTAAACAAACATTTTTGGATGTCCGTCTTTTTCAAACGTTGGAGAAATTAAGCAAAGAAATTGTAAGCCTTCACCGACGGTAACTGCACAACGACAAAATTACTATCCCAAAATCATACACACAATCACTGAAACAAGTCAGTAAACCAGTTACTACCTAGTGTGAGCTTGCTTGTTTGCAAAAGTATCTTCCGCTTAGACAAGAACCTTCAGCAAGTCAGTAACAAACACTGATTGGAGAGTATGGCTAGGAATCAGACACAAGGAACAACAAACCAGAAAATATTATTGACAAAAACATTGAAATCTGTTCCGTAATAACAACCATTCGCTTGAAACAATTCTCGTTTCCAAAATTCACAGTTTCGTTCGCTAGTTAATAAACAGCGTGGTATCACAATCTAGCCGGAAACACTGGAAGATACTTCTTGAAACTATTAGCAAAGAGAACGTTCTCATTTCCACGCTATAGCCGATTTGTTTTTGTGGTCGTTAATTACAGAAGCGGAAGACTATAAGCTGCGATGCGTGAAGTGTACGGAAAGCAGCAGACCACGGACTCAACCACAGAAAGCTGTTCAAAACTCAAATCAAACCACTATCCAAGAAAAAACATTCACAAGTTTAAAAGCAGGAATAGGAACGCTTGGTAACTCTAACCAGAAATTATGGCGCTACCTACATGTACATCTATTCTATGAGAACGAAGTGTTTTTTTATTACGGTGAGATCATTAGAGCCAAGACTGTTAATAGATAGCGCGAAGGAAATCCGGAAATAGCTTTTACAAGGAACCATTCCGACATTCGTCAGGAGGAAACAATGGAAAGACGAAATCTGAATCGAACCCGGGTCTTCCAGAATGGCAGATCCGAACCATAACGTACATACACCACACTCAGTCCCTATTCAGAAAAAGGGTGTTCTATCCACTGTACTTAAGTTTCGCTTCATCCATTTGAGTCCTGATAGCCATTCACAGAACAATTTATTTTTTCTGTTAGGGTTCCACGGTTCGTCGACGTCATTAGAACCGAGAGAGGATAGTGGGGGGAGGGGGACCATGAACTTGAAGGAATGTGGTCAGACCAGCATTCAACTGGGGTGATCTCGAAAAATCAAAATCTGGACGACCCGACCGAGGCTAGGACCCGCGGCTTCCTGAGAGTCAGGCATTTAGACATGCGTTAGATATCTGATTTTTTTTAGCTTGTTTACTCCGTCGCACAGTGGGCCAGAATCGCAAAAAGCTGGCCAAAATATAAAAAGTTGTTCAATTTGTACCAAAGTTAGTATGTAAAGGTTATCGAAATTGCTGATTAAGAATATAATATCAAAAACTGAAAAAAGGAAATGGCGGATCCAATATGGCGGACAAATTTTGCTAAAAGTCGTTTTATTCATATAAAAGTAATTTTTGTGGAATTATCGAGGTTGCTAGAGTTGTTCAATTTGTACGAAAGTTAGTACGTAAAGGATATCGAAGTTGTTGATTAATAATATGGTATCAAAAAGTGAAAAAAGAAAATGGCGGATCCAATATGGCGGACAAACATTGATAAAAGTATTTTGATTCATATAAAAGTAATTTTTTGGGATTTATCGAGATTGATGATGAAGATTATGACTTCAAATATTTAAAAAAACAAAATGGTGGATCAAAGACGGCGGACAAAAATTGGTAAAATTCTTTTATTTATATAAAAGTCAATATTTAGAGGTTATTGTAGTTAATAGTTAAAAATATAAGCTCAAAAAATGGAAAGCTCGAAAAAAAGCACCAAATAGAGGATAGAAAATAGTATAAAATATTACAATTTTTTTATTTAAAATACAGTTATTCAGTTAGTAAATTGTTTGTGACTATAATTAAAAGTTGTCGTTTTATTCTTCTTTTTTATCTTCTTCTTCTGCATCTTCAGCTGAATCGTCATCATCTTCAAAGACTGTTTCCTCATCATCTACATCGGAATCTTCATAATCTTCCGGCATAGGAACTAAGAGGGCAACGACTTCTGACGACAAACTCTTCAGTTTATTTGATGGTTTGCGTAGAGAAGAAATGTGGAAGTCTGTGGTTGCCAACAATCTCCTGAACGCGTCTTACATACTCTTAAGTCCGGAAAACTTTCGAGAAAAACTTATGTGATATTGCTTTATCAACTTATTGGTTGAGTCTTGAGCATCCTCCGACAGTTCATATTATTATTAATTTATTTAATACTTATTTCTTAACACGTATTTGAAAGTGTTAAAAAGTAACTCCACAAAGTATGTAGAATATTTGTGTTTCAAAAAAATGTACTTTTTCATAATTATTAATGAAAAAATTAACATAATATTAATAATTTCATTTTTTTAAAATAACCAAACATTTTGCAAGCATCGCTTAAAACGTGGTTCAAAGTCGGAGTTGGTACTAGTAGGTGGATTTGAAGGTTAATTCACAAAGGTAATAATATATACTTGCGGACACAGTGCAAAAGAAAGCGGAATATCGTGGAATTCGTAACTTATCTCTATTTTTTTAAGCATATTTTAAAATTTTCTTGCGCATTTTCCGGTATTAAGTTACTAAAAACAAAAAAAGATGTGTAATTAATGATTTGATAATGACATAAATGTATTTTAATTAGTACATACTGCCTGGAACACCGTCCATATTTAAAATCTTCGTTTCACTTACACAGAACACAAATATTTATCTTTAACGACAATAATATTTTGTAGCCTGGTCGGCTGCATGCACCGCTAGCAATGAAGTGTCGACTTTGACATGAAATATAAAGGAGGATATGAACAACTGATCGTCCAAACAATCGGTATTCAGTAGTTCCAACATTACTGTAGCCAAGCTGATAGTCGAAAATTCCCATCCAAAAACTTTTTTTTTCCTTTTTGGCCACGTTTTTAAGATTCTGGTCCACTGTGCGTCGTTCCAAACTAATGTGTTTTGCAGCAATATGTCGTTAGGTTCAACGATGGCAAACTGTGTTCGCATTCTAACCCCCAAAAACCATCGGCCGCTAGTACCCGCCTCTCTTATCACATTAACACCCATCAGTTCAAAAGAAATTCAGTGTCTAATCCTCACAAAATGAATGGAAAGTGACTTCGCCTTTTCTCTCCCGGCTCGGTTCTGATGAAAAAATTTACTTTATCCGAAGTCTGGAGGCTAATAATACTAATGTATGAAACATTTAGAAAACCGTAGCACATATAAAATGAAGCTCAGTATTCCAAAAACCTTGAAAACATCTTTAAAATGTGGACAGGTAGCCACTGGTCGTGTTCACAACCAATAGTAGTTTTGTCTCTGCGAGAGCAATAACCCCCCAGAAAACTTCTACTTAAATTTAAAAAAAGCTCCGAATGGTTCTTGAAACAACAGTCAGAAGGAGCAAGGGCTTGACGCTCCATATGGACCATGGTTTCTCTCGTACAACCTTCACTGGCTATTCAACGAGCTATTAAATGTTAATAGCAATGAAGCACCCATTCAAAAGCAATAAAAGGCGCTTGATAAAGTTTTATCAGCAATATTCAGGATACACGTTTAGTTGTAGTCACACACCATCCTATCAAGTCAGAGCTTATGTTAAAATACTCTTCGTGATTGAGTTTACTCCAATTACTAAAGTTATTGAACTTAATATTTATTTTTAAAAGATTGTCAAGAGATGGAGGATTACATCAGAACAGTCGAGATACTGATGAAATTTACTGTTTTCTTTAGAAGATATTGATGGTAAACTCCCTTGGTGGTATTGTGAAGTGTTTTCATCCTTGCCTCAGCACAACGGAACCAAAGAGCCTGCCAACAATGCTTAAAACTGAGTGGCAAGACGACCGCGGAAATTCACCTCCGTCATGCTTTCACTTCAACAATACAAGTCGATTCTTAACATAACGATTGAACGATTTCCTTTACCTTTTCACTTTCAGATCAATGTCAGGTTTCCCTCAACACTAGCAGGCTGTGAGAAATCAGAACCGTAATTTTCCAACAATAACCTTACACCTGCGACTTCCTACGCGTGGACTTAAAATGTTATTGCTAGAACTGGATACAGAAAGCTGTAAATTACGTAAAGGTGTCCCAAAAAGCACCGAGTGGGATAATATGACGGGGAAGCCATCCCCATACCATTCTACCACTGAACCTGTCTCATCAAGAGAACCAATTTGCAAAATGTTTAAAAATAGCAACAGACTAATTGGTTGGAGGCTACTTACCACAGTTCCACCGGCAGATTTTTGTTTGTGGTTTAAAATTATGTCACTTTCTGGAGTCAACTTATAACAATATCGCTTTGTTTACTACGTGTTCGGTCTTGCTGTCCTTAGTTTAGACGTTGGGGGTTGGGAACCCGCGAGCTAGCTACATGTCGTCTTTTCTTTTCTAAATGTACCCTTGCTCCTTTCAGTATCTGTCCGTGGGCTTTATGCATAGACATTGCAAAGGTTAATTTTAGTGGGAACTGTAGTCTTTTAAACAGGAATAGTAGGTCCGTCGGAATACTTGGGTTCGAGGAATCAACATATGATCCCCTCTTTTGCCATTCCAGTAATGATCACAACGTTCCTTACGTTACGCCCCAATTGTGTTATTTTGTAGGCATGTGCCATTGCATGGTCGCGGTGCATCAGTCGTACCGGAACCCCAACTTTTAATTTATAAGAAGGCGCCTCCGCTAATCCCAAAAAGCTACTGAACTCTGTGGGATATGTGGTAGCTGGTGCATTATTCATAACAGATACATGTTCTATTATTTCGCCTTGTACTTACGACATCATTGTTTCATTTAGGCTATTTATTCAATGCTTGTGACTGACCACGAAATTTATGAACGAGTCACACAAAAACTGACTGTGAGGGAAACAAAGCCTGAGCGACCAATAAAATATTTAAAAAAGTAAACGCGTATGGCATTGTTGACCGCCTGCATGGCAGTGTTTCGATCTGCGGCGCATTCCGCCTCTGTCGTTGTTGAGACTACAGTTTAACGTTGAATCCGAACCATGGAGCGTCCTGGCGTGGCTCACATGATCGAACACATACAAATTCATGGCCCCACTTGGATTTGAACCCCAAACTTTTAAAAGCAGGCGCCTTAACCACTGAGCTACCAGACCACTCACCGACAAAAAAAAAAAAAATTACAGTCACATACTGTGATGTCACAAGACATTTGAAGCCATAATTAGGAACTATAAGAAGTAGTATTTGATTAGAATAAGAATAGGATTAAGTAATTCCAATTAGGTAGCGAGAGTGAGACGGAGAGACTTTATTTTAAAATTTTCAAGTGGCTACAGACTACTGTCATGGCGGTTAAGTCATGCTGGAAAAGTTCGGGCCACCCCACAAACACAAAAGTTACCTCTCGGGTGGGGTAGTATCGGTGGAACTCTGTGTTCCCTACCATTTGGCAGAGATGGTCCTCCCGCCAACGGAGAAGTAAGAATCCAAAGTTGGTAGTACTCCCCCCAGAAGATCAGCCCACCCGAATGCCGTTAGGCCCCACAACGAGACCATAGGTCCTCAGTCTTGACCAGTTTTTGTCCAGTGCTACGCCGTGGAAGTTCGCTATTTCGCTCCGCGCGGGTTCATGATGTAAGCCCAAATTACGTTCTGTTTCTCTCTCTCTGTGTATCTGCCATACATCACTCTCGATCACAGTTTGTAAAGTAAACTAAGTATATGAAGAAGGAAGTTGTAATTGTCTTATCAAGATGATGATTTGCGGATTCAATATATGTGTTTGAACAGAAAACCTATAGTGTATCACAGTGTACAATTTTTCAGAATATAAGCTCAAATCAGTGTAGTGCATCTACCTAAATTTTATTTTCTTTGTAATTGTTCCGCCCCTTTTATCTGGATTAAATGATGGAAAGAATGCAGTCAATCTTCGTCAAAGAGGTTTGATGATAAATCATTAATAAATTAGCCGAGAATAATTAAAAGGAAGGGTGGTTATGTTACAATACACACGTTATCTGTCTGACACCGTTCGGTTAGCTTTCAAAACTTCATGGCAAAATATTGAACCCGATAAAAGTATCCCATATCATTCCTAATTGTCCATGGTATTTCCTTGCCAAATTTCATCAATATCAGTTCAGCCGTGAAAACGTAACAGACAGAATTACTTTCGCATTTATAATATTAGTATGTACACGTGAATGGTACGGTGCAATCTAGACTACGTCATGACATGCAGGAAAGATGACACAGACAGAATGGAATTTCACAACAAACAAGTCGCGATGGAAGGTCAACCTGGCAAAGAAGCTCCTACCTGTCTGGGACACTGGAACCGTGTTGCAACGGCCTCAACCAGCTACATCTTCCAGGCAATGCGAATAAAATTACTCAAATACATTTCACTCCATTATTTTCAACTGTGATTGGTGAAATTTCAATTTATAAAATTTGAAAGTACTGAGCTTGTCATTTGTACATTAATAAAGTGAGATTTTTTTATGTATCGTCAGTCTCCGCCAATTTTATGTACACTGCTTACCACCCAGTTTCATTCTCTTCATCACTACATGCCCATAACAATCTTCGTCAATCATAAGTTTCACATATTTGTATCTTTGTCTCTACACGGTAAGGTCTTTTCATAGTATCCTGTGTTAACAGATTAACTAATTTTTGCATGCCTCAAAATTTGACTAGGATTCCACTTTTCTGTTTAAAACTTTCTTCCAAACAATCCTTTCTTAACTTCCTCAATCTATTCGGAATGCAAAACACCAAGCAATGTTGTTTTATGTGAGTCGTGAACAGTCTTTATACGAAAGCTGTCATATAAGAGAATACGTTTTCCAGCATTCAACAGCCTTGGTTGAGATTGATTCTGCAACAACATGAAAGGAAAATGTGATATTTAACAGAGATGTGCACACTGAAGAATTACACTTTAAATGCTTCTATTTTTCTTTCTCATGTAATGCATACCTAAAAAAAAAAATCTCACTTCTAGCTCAACATTTGTTACAAAAAGATTGTTCTTTTCGAATGGCAAAAAGAAACCTACAGTGTTAAAGTAGTAAAGGGTGACTATATATATATATATATATATATATATATATATATATATATATATATATATATATATAGTTTTTAAATGGGGTTGATGTCCTGAGGTAGCATAAAAGACAAACGTTTCCGTATTTTTCAAACACAGGACCAGGCATCAAAGAAAAGCTATCTGCTGACGAAGTTCAAACAGAATGATTAATCAGTACAGACCAAATTAGGCGGTAATTAGCGAGTTACTAATGACAATGAAAACAAGTGTTTAAGTTTCATCAATGATAGTATTAAATACGAAGAGGTGGAATTGTCTACCATTCAAGGTATAAAGGATTGGCTAATTTAACATAGTGAACAGCGAAATGGACTAATTGTGAAGAGAAATTTCAGCAACTCTTCTCATTGAAATTTAACAAAAATCGGAGATCACAAAAACTGATGCCATATCAATTGCTACACGCAAAAACAAAGTAATTTTGAAGCTATTCACCCCAATTCATGGAAACACCTTGACTTTCAAAGTGTTTCCAAAATTCGAAACACAAATTACCATCTCACCGCTAGTAGATGACTAGTTATCCCGTATAAAAGTACTTCTATTACGCGGAGTAGAAATGGCACATTATCTTCGTATTTACTTCCGTACTGTAAGTATTTCTAATGACCCCAATGAATGGATACAAGAGTATTATCCAAAGCATCGGAATATTTTAACAAAATTCTATTATTAAATATACACAAATGTGTTTGACTGTAATGCAATTAGAAAATCACTCTAGCATTTCAAATTAGAGATGTAACGGATATCAGCTTTCGCATCCGCAATTTTTAATGTGGATGTATAGCGGATGTTTTGTTTACATTGCAATATTTATTATTCTTTTCTCTTTATAAGAGATTCTGCACGTCGACGCTAAGTTAACAACAACCTGTTACTTTTTTTTCTCAAGATCTTGCAATAAAAATAACGCTATTATTACCTAAGTGACGAATTTACAAGTTAGAACTTGCACGTAAAATGGCCTAGTCACGGTCCAATCTTATAGAACATACGTCTAGAACTACCGTAGGATGCGCTCACCCATTCACGCTATTAGAAGGGGTCCAACAAGATGTTCCAAACAATCCTTTCCACTAGTACTTTCTCTCGGCACACCATGCATCATTATGTTTCCTCCAATAAATTCCTGATATACGTATAGCTTGTTGTACAGCAAGAACCCTTTTTGGTTGCCTGGGAGTCTACATCCATCACGTCCTACATGTAGTCATGTAACCCCTTTCACGGCGCGTCAAGTGTTCTTTACCGAAAATAGGATCATCGTAGGTCCCACTAGTTGTACTGTGAATGTGCCACTAGGGCGTTGGGAGGCAGCTGGCGAGTACGGAACCGAGCGTGATGGGTGATCGGTAACGCTCTGGCCTCGCATTCGGGAAGACGCGGGTTCGAATCCCCGTCCGGGCATCCAGATTACGGTTTTCCATGGTTTCCCCAAATAACTCCAGGCGAATGCTTCCTTTAAAGGCCATGACCGAATTTATTCCCGTTCCTAGCCCCGATCATTTCACGCCTCTAATGACCTCGACGTCGATCAGGCGTAAAGTTATAAGCCAAACAAAAAGCAAGCATGGAGATGTGCGATGGCGTGGCCTTGTGCTTGACGTTTGAATTAGTCGAGCCACGAACTCCGCAAAGTTAATATTACAAAGATTGGTTTTTAGATGCGTGTGTAGTAAATAATTTAATTCACTTTTGAAATCATCCCACGTTTTTTGCTATTAAAAGATGAGACAAAAATAAATCAATATGGCAGTATTATATGGAAATAAACCTTACTTATGAAAAAAGATAGAATTTGGCATAAAATATATACTTATTTTGATTTCAAATTTATTTTTGGTAAAATATTGAAATCTAAATAATTTTAAATTTATTTTTCCACCTCCGCATTCGTTTCCGCAAAATATCCGCATCCGCGGATGTCAAGCACTGAACATTCGCATCCGCAAAGATGCCCTCCGTTAAAAGCCTACTTGAAATCACCCTACATGGTAACCCTTTCCGTTCTATCATCAAGTTAATTGCCGTGGAAGTACATCCAAAGGAATAAGTACGTAAAATTCTGTTTAAAAGGACACCGTAAGGGCAGACAAAGATGGAACTTCCTTTGTGTGAGACACATGATATGGTTTCAGCTATATTCTCAAAGTTCTTGATAAAAAAAAATTAATTAGCTAGATTACATTTATTTGCAGTTCAAGTAATTCAAAGGGAAAACAGAAATATGAAGACATTCAGTGCGACCGAAATCTCAATCCAAGTGATGAAAAATGATAGCATAACAGTTACTGTGAATTACAAAGAAAATAATCCATTATGATGTGGTTAGAAGAACGTCGGCCACGAAAAGTGTTTTAACACCTACTGAAATACATAACTAAGATTTAGTAACGCTAACAGTATTGTTTTCTAAATTATATTCTGAAATAGCGAAAACGCAAAGGCAGCTTATCTCCAGCACTTAAAGAAATCACCAAAAAGAGGGTTAATGCACGAAATTAAAATCCATTTAGTTCTCTTTGGCACTGGTTGCTACAGCCTATATTAAGATATTATGTTTCTGATGGGTAGTGCAAATTTGTTGGCAACAATTCGACCAGTAACATTTATGACAGAACGTGAGAAAATCTGTTTCTATGAACTGTTTAGGACGCATGAATATGGTGACTAAACTTAGTCCACATCCCCAGGGTTGGAACCTCGCACAGGTGGTAGGAAGGCGAGGTCATTTACGATTTACGTACAATACGCACGGTAATTCTGATAGACAAGAAGACAGTTTAGGAACAAGTAAAAATTCCAACAGGACCGAGGTTTGAACAGCGAGTCTTTGATATGCAGCCAAACGGCTTAACACACCTCTCATCGTACCTGAGAATGGACTAGCTGTGCTCAGTATATTCAACTATGACCGGCATAAAGAAAATTAGCGTAGTTATATACACTCTCATCAACGCATATAAGTTTTTTGCTGCGTAAGAAGATTCAAAATGCTTAGACACATATTCAATCTTCGAACTCTGGTGGAGACATCCCTCTTATGATTCTCCATCTAAGTACTCTTAAGAGATTGGTATCCTATCTACATCAAACACATTTCAAAATCAGACTAACGCTAAGCACGAATTCTCACAACTGCAATGCAGAAACAAAACAACGAAAGAGAACTTTCAATATGGAATAAGATGAAGGAAAAGAATAACTATGTCATTATTTGCTGATGATATGGTCTCGCCTGGAAATAAAAATGAAGTTACGGAAAAATTATTTAACTAAATATGTACTGCGAGAAAATTATAGACTAAACACAAAATAAACACAGAGGTCTTAAAGCACAGACGGAAGAAACGAAAACAGACTATACTTCAACACTCGAACAGATCCATAATAAGCAGTGATAAATTTTTTATTTAGGAAGTAAATTTACAACAGACGGAAAAACATAAAGCAGATTACTTATTGTTACAAACTTTTTGGTGTATCAAAAACGTTCCTGTATTAATGGAGAGTAAGAAGTAACCATCTGAAAGGAAGGACTGTATAGAGATAACAAGGATTCTATCATCTGCCGCAGATAATTAAGGAAATGCAACCATCATTCAGTCGGAGTGACGACGATCAGAAAAAAGTTAAACAACTGATGATGACAATATAATGGAAATGTTGGAATGAAGAGTATATACAAAGATTGAGGACTGCTTTTAATCAGACGAGACTGATGACAAAGACTGAGCGGTGACCTACGACAACGAGTAACGGCAACGCACGGAAGTGTGTGCAAAAAAGAGCCGTTCTCGCGATAAAAATAGCTTGCCTCCCAGCCCTAACGCCGACAAAAAACCCGTCGTAATGCAGTCAGTCCGGCCGTGAAGCGGAACACAGGCTTAAGCGATCGGCGGGAAAGTTTAACAACTTTGCAAACAAACTACGTTACTAGTTTTCAAACTGCGCCAGCAATGTACAATCGTATGCATTCGAATTAAGTAACAGACGAATTGCCGATAGAATGACATTAGAAGCGAGCGCGTACGAAAATGACTTCCTGGACATTTTCTTTCCAATAGATCACGGTTCTGTCGCTACAGGTAGCTGACTGAAGGTATTCTGTACGAAGAGTCCTAACAACTTTAATAAGCGTTACTAAATTTTACGCCCGTACATAACTCTGAAACCTGCCGACTGTTGTGCTATGTCCCGTTATCCTGCAATAGACCAATAGCAGCCAGACATCTGGGACGCAGTAGGAGAGTCACACAACGCTTAATATAATTCACAAAGAAAGTATTCTTTCTCTTCGTATACAAAATGGTCCAAAATTTCTAAATATACACGACAGTAAACCCTCACATTTCGGGAATCCTTATTTTCTGACTAACACGTCTGTGCTCCTATCCTTCTCGACTATTAATGAGCAGATTTCTTTTATCCCGATCTGATTAGATTCTGAAGTAGATATTCCCATCTGAAGGATGCTAATCCAGAATCTTTGTTCGCACACGTTTTCCACAATCAACTGGATGTTGTGGGCCATTTTCCTTAATTAAAGTTAGTAAACTAGAAATGTCTGATAATTTTTTGTTAGATTTTAAATTACTGAATGTTTGACTTTGTTCTTTGAAGCACTTTACTGCTGAAATGTATGTACATGTAATTATTTGTTTCATTACAAGACTACAAATCTAAATTAAACAATAAATTATCTTCTTCTCATATTTTCCATTCCACTTCCCAGCGATAGCGATTTTAGCTTAGCTTTAGTATTGCGCATCATTTTCTACTGAACTTGTTGAACGTTTTTTCTACTAACATGCCCTTCCACTCTCTTCTAAATAGTAGCTATATGTATTTACATGCCGAACTGTTTTGTTTTTATACCAGTGCTTATTTACTCTTTGGGGCGCTGTTTGAGTATATGTATATTGGTTTTGTTGCGTTTTAAAAGTGTCTTATAAGCTGTGTCCACACCTGTTCAACTTTCGGTCGTCAAAGGCATGCGTCATGTTGAACGGGGGAGAGGCTCGGAAGGCATGCGTCAGGGGCATGCCCGAGATCCTCATTCCGTTCAACAAACCGGGAGGCACGGCGTATTGAAAGCGTTTCCAGCTGAAGTGGATTCTCGTGCGTCTCCGCTTGCAATATGTCGCTCTCCAACGACGAAACGCTTTCGTTTTTCGAAGATTAACGTTCGTTTTCATTGTTTTGGGACGTCAAAAATAAATATTATATTCATTTAAGTGACAGTATTTATAATAAATATTTAGTAGTTTTCCAAATCATTTATAATTAATTCATGCTCATTTTAATTAACATTTTGCACTGGTTGATTTTTGTGAAGAGTTTTGACAACGTAGGATTGTGTGTTTTGCGAAATTATTGTACAAACATTCGGTGCAGGATGCGTAAAATTCGTTGTGCATTATACAGTACTTTCACGTAGGAAATATTTAATCTCGTTTAACGAATGGTGGGAAGGCTCAAGCTTCATCATGTACTTAGTATATCAATAGGCAGATTTAAAGAGCATTAAATGTCGTATTATTCAGTAAACAACATTTGTTGAAGTAAGCAGTCAGATGCACTGGGGGCATCCATAAATTACGTGAGGTGAAATGGGGGGGGGGGGGGGTCCGGCGAAATCTCACCAGGGGGGAGGGGGGGGAAATCTCACGTGAGATTTTGCGAAAAAATTTGGGGACAGTAGAGCCAAAAAAAAGTCTACAATTTGCGCCAAAGTCGATTTTAGGAGGGTATTTCGTCAAAAAATTAGGGTGTGATCTAAAAAAAAAAAGTCTACAAAAGTTTCGAGGGCGATTTCTAGGGGGGGGGGGGGTTCTCACAGACCAGATCTCACCAGAGGGGAGGGGGGTCCGGCCAGATCTCACGAAATCTCACCAGGGGGGAGGGGGGGTCCAGAAATCCGGAAAAACACCTCACGTAATTTGTGGATGCCCCCTAATACGTGAATTTGTGAAAGTATCAACGAATGTTGTGAATAAACAAAAACCATTTTTACAGTTGCATAATGTCTTCTAGTTAAAAGTTTCAGATTATTCTTTGGAAGGGAATGCTTTCTATGTTAGTCGATGTCAGTCAGCTTATATGTTGTAAATAACTTCGCGAGATTTACGCTCGCGAAGTTATTTACATCATAACTACGGCAAAAACCGAAACTTTTTTTTATGATGTCAAATGCAGAGTTTGGCATAGCGCTGTAACATCAAGAGGCTTACACAATGGACAACTATTTAACTTAATCAACACCTTTTAATCTTAACTTACGTATTGCTATGCTATTTTTCTTGGATCAAGAGCAATTCGTTCTAATGTATCAAATAAAAGGCGGGTAGGTAATGTGCAGGTTTCTTTCTTACAGAAACTAAATTTATTGAAAGTATGTTACTCAGCTACATTTTCGAGATACATCTCCAGTTGAAAATGTTTGTTATATTATTAGAATTGAAGATGAAACTTCCTTACAAGTAGTTATCTTGCCATGGTATGCTGCCTATCGGTGACATAAAATATTCTACGAATTCATCCCGCAATTCGGAAGCTTTCAGAGAGTCTTAGAGGAATTCTCCGAAATGGGGCGAAGCCAGTGTCTTTTGCGGTAGCTCCGCACCAAGTTCCGGGAATAGTCCCTTTTCTGGCATCTTCAATGTCCAAAGATCCCACTGGACAGTAAAACCTTGTACAATCTGGCTTTATACGAAGGAAATTGTGCAGATATACGCAACATAAGACTATGTCCACAATCGTACTTTGAACTTAATTGGCCTTAGGAAAATTCGGAACACGGAAGCAAGCAGACCGAAGGCATTTTCAACGGTACATCTTCGGCAGGTATTGCGTCTCTGAATTCGGTGTCTCGTTTGAATGGCGGGTTTCACCATTGTTAGAAGAGTATAAAAATTTTGCTTCGATATTCGCGTTAAGTTTTTAAACAGCGCATTGTCATTGAACTGCAGTTCTTGGAGAATTTACACATTTCGAGTTTTCAAATAATTCTTTACCCACAGTTTCCTCCGCGATTTTTCCCCCCGGGATTTCGCTAATATAAGAATGGCAGCTGTAATGCCCGCCAGACAAATTGAATCATCAATCTCGCTACGGCTACTCCGGAACACTGAGGGCATGCCTCAAGAGGCGCGAATGTGGACACTAAAGGGCATGCCTTCTGATGCGTGCCTCTAGCGCATACCTCAAGATGAACATATTGCAAGAGGAACGGGCAAGATGAAAAGGCAAGTTGAAAGGGAAAAGTCACAAGTGTGGACATAGCTATATGTATTGATGGATATATTTGTTACTTTAAATTGAGTAATGAATAGTCTGATCAATTACAGTTTACAGTATAACCAACACAACATATTTCTGCCAGAGGTGAAGATCATGTTAAATGATGTGGAACTACGACAGTGCCGGGACTAGAACCAAAGACCCTTCGGATCCATTACTGCTGAGCCACTAGATCGCTAAGCATTTACAACCGAAAAATCTTCTTTTACCTAATACACGTAAAGAAGTAACAATAGTCCAAATGGAACTAACGGGAAGAACACATCATAACGAAGCAGATGACCCTATTTGAAGAGATCATTTTTTGGTCAGTGGCGGAAGTCACAAAAGGCCAAATTTTTTAAACAAATTCCTGACTGCAACTAAAGATTTGTAATTTTGAAGCTACGGCAATTTCATTTTTTATGGCAGAGGCGGGTAAGGGCGGGGAGGCACTGAGTGGGATGAAATTCGGTCAAGCCCTTTTCAAGGCACTGTCCCTACATTGGCATGAATTGATTTCGGGAATCCATGGAAAACAGAAATCTCTATGGCCGGACGGGGATTCGAAGAGGCATCCTTGCAAATGCGAAACCAGAGCGTTATCGCTCACCCACTGAGCTCGGTGAAACCACAGCAATTCGTTTGATGGGTGATGGAGATACGTTTTCTCAATGATCGGGCAAGTATACCGATCAGAGATCTCATTTTATTCAGACAACGTGATAATTACTCTGGCCTCACATTCGGGAGGACGCCGGTTCGAATCCCCGAACGGGCATCCAGATTTCCATGGTTTCCCCAAATCATTCCAGGCGAATGGCGGGATGCTTCCTTCAAAAGGCCATGGCCGAATTCCTTCCCTTTCCTTGTCCCGCCTCTAATGACCTCGACGAGGCGTAAAGCCACAAGTAAAAAAAAAAAAGAGAGAAAATTACGTCTAGTATTAGATAATCTGTTCTAAAGTTAACTCACATTGATTGAGAGATGACATATCCACCGGAGTAGAAGCCTGCTCCGACGGCTTCTGAAAAGACACACATTGTTAAATAACAACCCAGAAAGTAAACAGATGGGACTAAGCAAACATGTTTATGCAATTATCGTGCCAAAACAACCACACAATGCGACAGTTACGTTGGGTCACAACTTCATTACAGCATCGACTGGTGTACTGAAAACTGTCATAAGAAATGAACGCAAAAAGCGAATGCCACAACGAGGGGGTCTCAGTTATACTCACTCTTTACTTTCAAAAGATAGTAGAACCTTAAACACATTTAATTACACTAGTAAATAGGGAAAGTGTTTCAGTAAATAAGAATTATGCCAAATGCCAAAAATCGGCGACGGAACTGTACCATGAATTTTGGGAAAGTAGCGTGGTTACAACGATTGAGTGACAGATTGCCCCGTTTTCCGCTTCTGTCGTGGCTGAAGCTATATTTTAACATGGAATCCAAAACACGGAGCGTTCATAGGAGTGAACACAGTAAAGAAAAGCAGTCTGGGCTCCTCGATCACATGATGACTTCAACAGAAACACTTACTTCATTTCTTACAATAAAAATAACATTTAAACGCTTTTAACGAATGCCTCCCCACAAGGCCCAAAGCTGAAAGAAATCAGTATATGACATCTGAACAAGTGCATCACGTAACGATCTTAAAAAATTTTATTGTAATGTTTCGCCTTATGAAGGTTTCGTTAAAGCTCGGTGAAAAACTTGGTAAAAACAGGCTTGATTCGTTGCAAGAAGCACTACGAGATCACGAATAACCATGCACAACGAAAATTTTGCCAAAAATCTCTTTCCAAAGCTTCCAAAATAGCAAAACCAATGACCGTGAAGTTAGAATGGAATTCCAGCGATGGGCGTTGCTTACAACAAGCACCGTCACGGGAATCACACTTTATGACCTGTTATATCAACGGCCATATCAATGTGATCCCCTGTGACCATACTCGCTCTCACCAGTCACGAAGAATCCAGGTTCGCTGGTATCAACACTACAGCAAAACTAACATGCTACACATAACATTTCCTAAAGAATATAATGTTGCTGGACATTTCTTCCACGGATCCAAATTTGTTTTCAGGCTTAGTAACCTGTCATCGCAACAGAAGGAGACCACTGTAGGTTCATCATATAGTTGCTTACCGGTTTATTTTTTCACAAGTATGAGAGCATTTTTTTTTTTTTTTTTTTTACGACGTTTGTTTGAAAAGACACACGGACAACACAAAACTGTAATCGAGTTGTGCATTGTAAAAGATCAGATACAATACATTTGACTTCCTGTCTAGCGTAACAGGTAGCCAATCCCATCATGCAAAGGGCAGGCGAAAGTAGCCTCCAACCAAAGGACTAATAGCCTTTCTCTGTCTATAAATAAAGGCCTCCAGACTAACGCTGTTTAAGTAGCTGATGCTATAGGCGGCAGCAGCTTGGTAACTTACGTCCGAAGAAAGTAGTATCGTTTCTTCTGAGCATCCCGATACTGGAGGAGCAACTTTCTTCCGCATACGACGTGACGCAATGTAACAGATAATTTTGAGATTTAATATAAATTAAGTGGAAAAGCTATTTCACACAAAAATCTGTACAACAGAAGGCACATTTATGTGATTAACGTATTCTTCTCGAGAAACTAGCCGATTAAACATGGTGTTTTCACATAATATTTTTGGGTATCACTCTTTCCGTCGCCATCTTCAAGAGCAGATATGAAATTTATAGCTTGCCAAGAGGGCATCAATAATTCACCTGAAGGTTGTGACGGAGAGAGACATCAAGTTTAGTTTCCCGAGATGTGTACATTCACATACAACGCCTAGAAACACTTCGCTCATATATACATTTTGTGATATCTGGGCCATTAATATCAATTCAGTAATTACTGTGGAAAACAAAAACGCCACTTTGTATAGTCTATTCATTTCAAGAGTTTGTGTGACATGTGGTATGACGCTGAAATCAAAGCACGCTAAGACTTGTGGGCTACTGTTAAACGAACAGATAGCACGTACAAGAGATAATACTGGATACAGAAAGTGTAATTTGGCAGAAGAAACCACCAAGCCGCAAAATGAACCTACAAAACAGGTCCACCGACTATTCAATATGCAAAACAAGGTACACGCTTAGCATATTCGGTAACTGCTAATTTGAATGTGAGGACATCCAAGTAAAAGCTAACTTCCGCTAGTAGCTCGTGTTAGCTGCAGTCGTTAAAGAATGCGAAATTCGATATGCATGTTCCAGCGATCAACTATATGAAATCATTAAAAAAAGGAGCTACAAGTAAAATGGAACTGCATCCCAGATAAATCGAAAAATAATTGATAACTGAAATTTTGCGAGTTAGAACAGAGCGTTCATTTTGCAATTAGTTACTGCAAATCACCAGATTACGTTTACACTGATTATCATTATAAATCATGTTAGTAGGTATTTTCGTTGTGAAGTGAAATGATCGACTTACCCGGCAGCATACAGGTGGTTTCTATTTTCTTGTGGGAGTAAGTAATTGTTACTTCTTTTTCATTACTGCTTCACTCGTCCACATCAAGGCCATTACAGGTGGGAGAGGATTGTGCACAAGGAACATGAAAGAATTCAACTTTTGAAGGAACTGTACTGACATTCTCCTAGAGTGGTTTCTGGAAATGATGAAAAACGGAAATCTGAATGGTCGGACGGGGAATTCAACTAGCATCCTTCCGAACGACAGGACCGAGCGTTATCGCGCACCCGCCACGCATGGTGTACGTCTAAAACTGCGTTCCCACTATCTCTTGTAACGGAGATGAGACGCAGCTACCCACTCTGTATCGGTAAACATCACAGGCGTGTGTAGAGGTGCGCCGTTGTCATCGGTTTGCAGCACAGGTGCGCACCCCTTCTGTTGCTGTAAAGTGCTCTGTGCCAAACGACACTACGTGGTGGGGAGGTGGCAGCGAGGTAAGCGAGGGCTAACCTGCGGCGCGCGCTCGTCCCTACACTTCGGCTAATGAGGTGCCGCCTCCGTTACAAGAGGTCGTGGGAACGTGGCTTTACTGTGTGTGTGGTTGACTGTAATGTCTAGTGTTTGTGTTGTGAAAGAGAGATGAAAGAAGGGAGTGGGTGAAACCAAGTGCCGGCCTATTAAGGTCTATTCTTCCCAGAGACACCCCGACTACTGCCAAGTTCAAAGGACGAATCACCATCAACAGTGTCGTACGCCATCATTTTATACGTACTGTGATAAGCTTTGTGATTTAACGCAGGACTTTGTTACACAACCTGGTGATTAGGAATCGTGCTCCACCACATCTCCTATGCTGTTGGCCAATGGTGAAAATGACATACGCTGAGCCATTAGTGTTTGAAACTGTCATGTTTCGTCCTAGTTGGCAGTCTATTGACTTCTCCATCCCTTCCTATCTTGAGCTAGCTTTTCATCTCAACATACCACTTACAACCAACATCCTCAATTATCTGCTTCATATTTTCTAATTTCTGTCTTCCTGTACAATACTTCCCTTAGACTGTTACCTCCACTAACAAAATAACCTGTCCTGCATGTCTCAAAATATGTCGTACCAAACAGTCTTTTCTTTGTTAGACTCTTTCACAAACCTCTTCTCTCACCCATCATTTCCAAAACAAGTTCATTTCGTACTTTATATCTTCACTTAATTTTCAGTATCCTTCAATAAAACCGCATTACAAATTCTTCAATTTTCCTTCTTTCTGCTATTCTTAAAGTCCATGCTTCGCTCCCATAAAGTGCTGTGTTCCAAACATAGAATTTAAAAAAGTTTTTTTCAGTCCTAGCTCTATATTTCAAACTAAAAGATTTTTATTTTTTATGAAGGCTATTTTTGCTAGTGGTATTCAGCTTTTAACAACATTCCTGCTTCGACCATCAGTTGTAATATTACTTCCTAAGTGGCAGAATTCATTTATTTCTCCTATCGCATCTGATCCTATTTTTATATTTAATCTACATTTATTTCTATCATTGCTACTATATTTCATAACTTTTGTTTTGCTTTGGTTTCTATTTAGACCAAAATCTTCCTTCAGTATTTTGTTCATGCCATTCAGTAACTTCTCAATATCCTCAGACCATTCTGCTAACAGGACAATGTAATCAGCAAATCGTAGCTTAATGATTTTTTTCTCCTTGAACCCTTATGCCACATTCAAATCTTTCTTTCACTTCCTTTATTGCTTTTTCTACATACAAGCTGAATATTAAGAGAGATAGACTACAACCTTGTCTCTCATCGTTTTTAACTGATCCATTTCTCTCATGATTCTCTACTTTTATTATAGCCATTTGATTCTTATATAAATTATAAAGCATTCTTATAACTCGGTATTTTTGACCCAACTCCTTTAAAATTTTGAACATCCTATTCCATCTGACATTATCAAAAGCTTTTTCTAAATCAACGAACGCCAAAAACGTATCTTTGTTTTTCTTCATCCGCCCTTCAAGTATTAAGCTTAAAGCCAGAACTGCTTCCCTTGTACCACGGTTTTTCCTAAACCCAAACTGATCTTCACCTACTATCTCTTCTACAACCCCTTCCTTTATTCTGTATATTAATCTGGTCAGTAATTTTTAAACATGTGATGTTAGAATTACAGCGCGATATTTCTCACATTTGTCGGCTTGTGTTTTCTTCGGAGGTGTGAAGATGATACTTTTTTTAAAGTCAGATGAAATCTCGCCTGTTTCGTAACTTTTTGATATCAGTTTGAATAATCTTTTTATTCCGTCTACTCCTAGGGATTTCAGAAGTTCTGCAGGGATCTCATCAATTCCAACTGCCTTATTTGATTTCAGATCATTCAAAGCTCTATTCAATTCTGTCCTCGAAACAGGATTTCCTAAGTCATCAATGTCGATTGATGATAAAGAAAACAGCAACCAGTCACATTTGTAAATATGTTTATTACACCATTACCGGTTTCGGGCAAGATTGCCCATCATCAGATGGTTTGCATTTACTTCACATCTGCAGATGCAAATTACAGTGCATTTGTGCATCCTATAATGTTGAAAATTATTTGCGATGAATAAGAGAAATTTAATTACTTTGTAATGAAGTTATTCTCAAATATTTTACTTACATTCAATGCTGCAGGAAGTATGAGCATACTTCCTGCAGCACTGAATGTAAGTAAAATATTTGAGATTAACTTCATTACAAAATAATTAAATTTCTCTGTGAAGTAAATGCAAACCATCTGATGATGGGCAATCTTGCCCGAAACCGGTAATGGTGTAATAAACATATTTACAAATGTGACTGGTTGCTGTTTTCTTTATCATCAATTTTGATATAACAGTCACGGAGTTCCACTGATCCATCATGGATAAAATATCACTGAAGATGTCGCCTTCTTTTTCCAGCGCACTGTTGTTCAAATCAACACCATGATATAGATTCTGTAAGTATTCATTCCATCGGTTAGCTCTTTCTTCTGAGCTTAGAAGACGCTTTCCATCCGCAGGTTTAATTTTTATACCTCTTTTCTTCATTCTTCCAAATTTTTTTGATTTTCCTATATTCCACATCTACCTTACCTATGACCATTTGCTTCTCCACCTCCTTCGCACCTTTCTTGCAGCCATATTTCTTTTGCTTTTTTGCATTTCCTGTTTACTTGATATGTAAATTGTCTATACTGCTCTCTTCCTGCTTCCTCCTAAGTATTTTTGTGCCGTTTCCTTTGGTCCATCAACTCCAAAATGTCTTCTGTGTTCCAAGGTTTTTGGGCGGTTTGCTCCCTAAAGCCTAATGATTATTTAACAGCTTTGATTATTTCTCACTTCAACGCATTCCATTCTCCTACAGTATTCCCCTCTTTTCCTTCTCCCACTACCGCATTCCAATCAACCATGATTATTAGATTTTCATCCCCCTTCACATATTGGATTAATTCTTAAATTTCGTCAAATATTTTCTCTATTGCTTCATCATTTTCCTGTGAGGTTGGCAGATACACTTGCACTGATGTTTCTACCCGCATCGAAACAATCCCGTCACTAAACCGTTTATAATAATTCACCTGTTTTCCTGCTATCTTGTTCATTACAAATCCTAAACCAGTAACCGCACTGACAGCTTTTGTGTCATTTACTATGTGTTCCCCAGATCAGAAATCTTGTGCATCCTTCCACTTAATCTCACTAACCCCATCGACATCTAAGTTGTTCCATCTCCCTTTTTAAGTTTTCTTATCTACTTGAGCTATTCAGAGTTTTAACAGTCTATGCTCCAACTCGCAGAATGATTTTGTCTGTTCTGATGACTCACGCTGAGCAGTCGCCACCCGAAGATCCGACAGGGAGACTATTTTACCTACGGAATTTTTTACCCGGGAAGAAGCCATCATTCTATACGTAATTTGAGAGGATTGCCTGTCCTGGGGATACTCTTAGGGCCTTTAGAGCAGTGGCTTCCCCTTGCCTTCTGTATTCCCATGCCGTTGACCATTTCTGATTCATCCGCCTTTAGTGGCAGTTTTCAACGCCAAGGGCAAGAGAGTGCCCTAGACAACTACCGCTCTTCCGCCTTCTTCTAGAAGGCCGTTGGCAGCCAGCTGGCATTTCCTATACCGTGAATCTTTCGCCAGAGCATTGCAAACGGGGTGCACCAAGTGAAGGAGAGGTTGACATTTGGTTGGAAGAGGCTAATATAGTCTCTCCAAAATCCTTACACACTATTAATTTTAACCTTAAGGGTTTTAGTCAGGTAAAAAAATATTATGATACTGCACAGTAAACATTTGTGCAAATTACCGGACAGCGATTAATTATTACTACAATAATGACAGAGACAACATTCGGGAAACAGTCAAAAAGTTGATATCTACTGAAACAAGCACAATTTACAGGTAAATAATTACTTTCTCCGTAGTTTCGTTTTCGAAGGAAGTAAAGACAGAAAACAAATACTTTTTCAGAGGTAGATAGCAACATCAATTTCTTTGAAATTAGCACAAGAGGAAAAGATAAAGCATTAAAAAAGTTTTGAATACCTATCTCACCAACGTAACCTATAAATCTGGCGGCTTCTATTATTGCACCTATTGAAATATAGAGCAAGCCGTTGGGATTTTCGTAGCCAGCTGGCAATTCTTAGAGACAGCAGAGAAAGTCAGCTGCCACTTAGCTCTGCCTAGCTTCCGACATTTCCATAGCACTAGAGATTTATCGTCCAATGATTCTCGAAACAGAATGAAAGCAGACCACGTGCCCAATTAAACTAGGCTTGGGTACAATGCTTGCAAGAGAAAGCGCCGGGCGTGGTCGCTCGCAACCAGTTGCATCCAAAATGGGATTTATACCAGCTACACTACTCGTATGGTTTAGATTGGACGCGTTAATGATAATATTTACCCGCAACTTTGTTCACGTGGACTGTTAATGTACAGATCTCTTCCTTCAACTATTATTGTCATGAGCTACATGATCCACAGCAACTGTGGCTCGCTGAACGCAATATCATTGTGCATGAAGTGCCGATGCCGCTCGCATGCTGAAATCATGATAAACATTTTGACTGCAAGAAGTAACTGACCTTTAATTGAATACTATTTTATTGACATTTATTTGAATTTCTCAGCTTTTCTACGTCACATTAAAATAAAATGTTCCTTATATTACTCACGGGACCATGGGCTGCAGATTGTTCGAAATCCCGTCAAAATCAGGTCGGTACTTTTTGTGTGAATCGCATTCAATGAAAAATGGATACTAATTTGTGGAAAATTTTATCTAAATTTCTCAGTTTTTTAAATTTCACATCAAAATTAAACATACCTTATTTTACCCCGGGGGCCAGGGGCTGTATGTACATTATTTAAAGCGCCATCAACAGGGCCGGCGGACAATAAACCCACCCGGAATTTGAGAACAACTGAGCGTGCGCAGGGGAAGGAAGTGACAGAAACAGAGAGCAGACCAGGCGAGCATATATATATAATAGACCGCTCATTCTCTCAAAATGAAAGGCTTCAAGACAGCCGATGTAGCCACGGCCTTGGTAATGCTTATACCATTTGCCAGTTAGAGTGAGACAGAATGGCAGTGGCTCCATCCCAATTTTGATTTTTTTTTTTTTTCATTCAGGCAAGGCCTATTATGATATCTGTGGTACAAACACATGCACACACCTTTTTGATAGCCACAAGTGGCTTCATCATCACTGTTATGATAAAATTCTTGATTTGATGGTTAACGCAATATTATCGGAAATCATGGAAGAAGTATGATCAACTGATTTTCCCCCCCCCCCTATTTCAGTAGAAGACACTTCTGATATTTCCAGAACTGAACAAGTGTCCGTTTGCCTGAGAATCGTTTCTGAAGATTTGACTACAAGTGAAAATGTTATTGGGTTGTTTTCAACTGAGAACACTAAAGCAGAAACCGTATTTGATCTGGTCATTGACATTTTCGCCAAGCACAATTTACCACTCTCAAAACCCAGAGGCCAGTGCTGCGATGGGGCTACTAATGTGTCTGGAAAAATAACGGATTTACAGCCACGAATAGGCAAAAAAGAGCCACGAGCTTTATTTGTGCACTATAAAGCACATAATCTCAATATTGTAATACAAAATGAAATTGCGAGCGTTATAACAATGAGGAAATTAATTGGAACAATAAAATATTTGATAATCTTCGAAACGACTTGGTCAACTGCAAATCGGAATAGAAAAAGGAACTAATGAGGATTTTCCTTCTCTAGCAGCCTATTGTGCGACAGCAAATTTATAAAGGTTAAAAGTTTAACATAAACTTAAAATTATAGTTTGGTATTTGTAAACAAATTTATTCATTTTTGACAGATGATTGGCAAAAATCAAATATCTTCAGTCATAAGAGAAAACTATCACCAGCTAATGAAATTCATATACGATCATTCTGCAGCCAGAGAAGCAGATAGCGCTGTCGCTGCTAAGGCTTCTGGATTTTACTCCTAAATGCAATCGTTTAACAATTATGATAGAAATTTTTCATCGCATCGAAATTTTGAATGCAGATCTACAGAAATCGAATCTGTGTATTGTTGAATCGTATGAGAAGATAGAAGGATTCGCCGATGTTTTTTACTGTGCTTGAGATTTAAAATTCTAAGAAATTTGGCGGAAAAGTGTCTAACAGATATTAACTTTGAAATCAATGAATCACAACTCCCACATCAGTGTAAAATTCCCAAGCGCCTCGACCAAGGTAAGAGCGAAAATCTCCGACTCAAAATAGCTCAAGATTTTTTTCGGAAAATGTTATTTTGAAGTTTATGATCAAGTACTCATGTCGCTAAAGAGTCGATTCGACAACGATTCCACCAACTTCTTCAAATCGTTCGAACGATTCGCTTTGGGACAGCCCTAAAAAAATTTATAAATTTTTACTATCATGATTGTGACCGAGAAAGATTGCTGAGTGATAGAAACATGTTATTACAGATTCTGAAAAGCAGGCATAAAATGAGAGGGGTTGTAGATTTTTTTACAGAAGTACAAATGGACTAGAGGACTCAACGAGAGTTTGTGCCTACTCGTCGCGATTCCTGGGTCATCCTGTTCGAATGAATAAATTATTTCTGTCTTACGTCGGCTCAAGAGTTACCTAAAATAGACAAAGTTGCAAGAATGACTCAATAAATCGCAACAGCCTCACTGACAAACATGATTTGGAAAAATTGTTGGATCAGTCCATTTCAAAACAAGTAAAGCACAATACATTTTTTGCATTGTGCACTTAATACTGAGTAATAGTAAAAGAAAAAAATATTTTTTTGGTGACCAATTAAAATATATTGAGTAAATTATATGATAAATTTTTAAATTCTTTTTGTAGTTTTTACGCCTGTTTATATGATTATCAATATTATTATTTTTAGATAAGCAAATAACATTTTCGGGGGGACTCCCCTCTCCTTGGCCTGACTGCCCATCCGGGCCTAATAAGAACCGCTGGCCCTGCCCATCATAATCCAATCAGTAATTTTTGCACGAAACTCTCTTGATCTAAACGGACACAAATTTAAAAAACAGTTCATTCCTTACCTGCAGCTTATGAACAGTATCCCAAACTCATTTTAGTAATATTATATTTATAAATTTCTCGGCTTTTCAACGTCACTTCAAAATGTAACACACACTATTTTACCCGCGAGACCCCGGGCTATAGATTAATCGAAATCTTACCAACATCCGAGCAGTAGTTTACCATCAATCACATTTAAAGAAAAATTATCTGTAATTTATCAAGTTTTCGACGTCAAATCAAAATCAGACCAGTAATTTTGCTTGAATCCTGTTTATCCCAAGTTATAGACAGACAGACAAAATTAATTATTTTTAAATATCTTAAATGTACAGACTTTTTCTTGCTTACTGTTTTATTACATGTATAGATAAAGTATTTAGCAAGAAAGGTTAGCTTAAGGCGCCATGTTACCAAAGTTTAAGTTGATGAAGGCGACTGATTATAAAAAAATTGTCTAAAACAATATAAACCTTATTTAGTGGTCATCTGTATAACTAAATCAAAACGTCCCCTACATTGTAATTGCACTAAAAAAACATTGATCAGATTATTTTGAGTACCCTATAAGCTATGTCCACACTTGTGCCTCTTCCCTTTCAACTTGCCTTTTCCTCTTGCCCGTTCCTCTTGCAATATGTTCATCTTGAGGTATGCGCTAGAGGCACGCATCAGAAGGCATGCCCTTTAGTGTCCACATTCACGCCTCTTGAGGCATGCCCTCAGTGGTCCGGTGTAGCCGCAGCGAGATTGATGATTCAATTTGTCTGGCGGGAATTCTTATATTAGCGAAATCCTGGGGGGGGAAAAATCGCGGAGGAAACTGTGGGTAAAGAATTATTTGAAAACTCGAAATGTGCAAATTCTCCAAGAACTGCAGTTCAATGACAATGCGCTGTTAACGCGAATATCGAAGCAAAATTTTTATACTCTTCTAACAATGGTGAAACCCGCCATTCAAAGGAGACACCAAATTCAGAGACGCAGTACCTGCCGAAGACGTACCGTTGAAAATGCCTTCGGCCTGCTTGCTTCCATGTTCCGAATTTTCCTAAGGCCAATTAAGTTCAAAGTTAAAAGTACGATTGTGGACATAGTCTTATGTTGCGTATATCTGCACAATTTCCTTCGTATAAAGCCAGATTGTACAAGGTTTTACTGTCCAGTGGGATCTTTGGACATTGAAGAAGCCAGCAAAGGAACTACTATTCCCGGAACTTGGCGCGGAACTACCGCAAAAGACACTGGCTTCGCCCCACTTCGGAGAATTCCTCTAAGACTCTCTGAAAGCTTCCGAATTGCGGGATGAATTCGTAGAATATTTTATGTCACCGATAGGCAGCATACCATGGCAAGATAACTACTTGTAAGGAAGTTTCATCTTCTAATAATATAACAAACATTTTCAACTGGAAATGTATCTAGAAAATGTAGCTGAGTAACATACTTTCACTAAATTTAGTTTCTGTAAGAAAGAAACCTGCACATTACCTACCCGCCTTTTATCTAATATATTAGAACGAATTGCTCTTGATCCGAGAAAAATAGCGTAGCAATACGTAAGTTAAGATTAAAAGGTGTTGATTAAGTTAAATAGTAGTCCATTGTGTAAGCCTCTTGATGTTACAGCGCTATGCGGAACTCTGCATTTGACATCATAAAAAAGGTTGCGGTTTTTGCCGTAGTTATGATGTAAATAACTTCGCGAGCGTAAATCTCGCGAAGTTATTTACAACATATAAGCTGACTGACATCGACTAACATAGAAAGCATTCCCTTCCAAAGAATAATCTGAAACTTAACTAGAAGACATTATGCAACTGTAAAAATTATTTTTGTTTATTCACAACATTCGTTGATACTTTCACAAATTCACGTAAATGCATCTGACTGCTTATTACAACAAATGTTGTTTACTGAATAATACGACATTTAATGCTCTTTAAATCTGCCTATTGATATACTAAGTACATGATGAAGCTTGAGCCTTCCCACCATTCGCTAAACGAGATTAAATATTTCCTACGTGAAAGTACTGTATACTGCACTCTGAATTTTACGCATCCTGCACCGAATGTTTGTACAATAATTTCGCAAAACACACAATCCTACATTGTCAAAACTCTTCACAAAAATCAACCAGTGCAAAATGTTAATTAAAATGAGCATGAATTAATTATAAATCATGTGGAAAAATACTAAATATTTATTATAAGTACTGTCACTTAAATGAATATAATCTTTATTTTTGACGTCCCATGACAATTAAAACGAACGTTAATCTTCGAAAAATGAAGCATTTCGCCGTTGGAGAGCGACATATTGCAAGCGGAGACGCACGAGAATCCACTTCAGCTGGAAACGCTTGCAATACGCCGTGCCTCCTGGTTTGTTGAACGGAATGAGGATCTCGGGCATGCCCATGACGCATGCCTTCCGAGCCTCTCCCCCGTTCAACATGACGCATGCCTTTGACGACCGAAAGTTGAACAGGTGTGGACACAGCTATAGACTGTTTTGATGAAATCCTCGTCCTTTGATAATTTACAACCTTTATCTTCGATTAACAGTTTCACTTTCTATTTTCTTTTTCCTCCTCTACAGTTATTTCTGTTTGCTCTCAACAAATTAATCAATCCTGTAATTCTGCGCCTTCTTTCTGTAAAACAAGCAGCTTTAGAACATTCTGAATCCTTGGCCAATGTTTGGTAAGAAACATTTCTCCTTTTGAAGAAAGCTGTTGATGCAGTTATTAATTTTTTATATCTTTTCTGCTTCAGTTATCTGAAGTAATTTTATTTTCTGAATAGAAAAATTATCGTACCTATACGTCATCTGTTCCAGTTTCCATATTGTAGTACACTCGTATAATGGCGTGTACTACATGATTTTGAGACAGCGTGAAAGTTTGTGTATGCGTCTTGTATGAGTTGCACAGCCAGTTAAAATAATCTAATATTTCAAAATAATTAAATGGTTGCTACATTTCCTTTTATGTACCCACTACGCCGAGTGTGTCCAGTGTGGAGGAATGTGCCCCCTTCTGGCAACGCTGTTGGTGGTCGCTGGAGGGAGAATTTGCATGGCCTGCATTCCGACTGCTTACCAGCGGGGGACACGTCCAGACAAAAGCAGTACGCGTGTTCAGGGAGAGTACTTTTTGTACTCCGGAGGAGCACCAGTGTTGTGAGTGGTTCTGTTTGTGGTTTCAGCTGCAGTGTAAGACGGTAATGCTCCGAACATTGTGTTATGTCTTCGTGGACACTGCATACTGTTTGTACCCGTGAAACGACACCGTAGTTAACACTACACCGAGTTGTTCTAACTGAGTCTAGTCGACGCAGCAACAGTAAAAAAATACTTTGGGGGCTCATGTTTTCCGTTTTGATTTAATTAAATGTATTTTTGTAATCATTTGTGGTAGTATTTTGTGAGAATTTTATCTGTTTTTATGATTATAGTAATTTTGTCATCTTGGTGTTAATGTTAATATGAAAGTAAAATAAATTGTGTCTGATATTCAGTGTCTTCAATCAATAAAATTTTGTTGTATTAAATTTTCCATGATTTAAAATTTTAGTTTACAACTCAACCCTTGATTAAAACCACTATATATATAAAAAAGGGGTATTCAATAAATTAATAATAATAATTATTTTAAGACCGGTAGGTAATACAATATAATATTTTCTGCGGCTGTTCATAAACCTTGTTTTTGTTACAGACGCAGAAATGAAGGGCGCGACAAATTCGCATCCCCAAAAAATGTCTAGTCTTAAAAGAGAACGTACATTAACATTCCCGGAGCAAATAATAGCCAACGCCGCTAAACGCAATTTACATAGTGAACAAACAAAACTACAATATTTCGACCAAAAAAAGAATTAAAAACAAAATACAACAGATAAAGTTCAGGCCCTCTCCTAAAGTACAAACTCCAATTAAAAGATGCATGCACGTGCCATACCCTGTCTCCCAGGACTGGGTTACCGGGATGCTGTTACCCATCTAATGAAAATTTAATTAGGGTGGTTTCCCCTTACCATCCCCAGTGTGTGCTTTTTTGTAGATGGACGATAAAGAGAGTGAACCCAGTGAAAGCTATTCCGTCCTACTCTTCCGAAGGATACCTAGGAGCCGCCAGGTTGAACGTCCACATCCGACGGACCAAGCACCACCAGGAAACGTGATCCAAGACTATGACACAATCTATCACGTCTCCTACAGCGAAAATTTTGCCACCACCAGGGATCGAATCGGCTAACCCCGTGCCACGGTGCCTCAGCAACCTCGGCCACGGGGAGAGCTTAAAACTCGTATCTGAAACAAATGTTCTCACGCAGTGGTTACTAATGCGTGAGTTACATCAGCATGTTTCATCCAGCACAAGATTATACTAAAGTCTATAGACAGAAAAAGATACAGTAGAAAGATGTAAAGATTACCTGCCATAGTGGTATGATGGACGATAAGGACACGTAGTGAGTAGAGAGATCTATTTACAAAATTGTGTACGAGCTGTGTGTTTAAGTTTGTAATGTTATTCTGCATCTGAAATGTGTAATTCTGAGGGGAAATTCAGAAGTATCACAGCATTCAAGGGGTTCGCTGCTGGGAGATTTGGACTTGCGCCCATTGTTTCATATCTCCACAAAGTCAGCAGGGCCATTAGTCGTGATGCCAGTGGTGAAACATGCCTGATATGTTAAATTTTAAACGTGAATATGATTTACATCCAAAAAGCAGGCTTGAATCCATGCGGATGTGTCGGTGGCAGGATCTGAACCAGCGCCTCCTAGTGGCTCGCGTTAATGTACTGAGCCAAATTGGCGAGTCGCTTCAAAACATCGTGTTCCGGTTTCTACCTGCTACATGCACGACTATAGTCTATATAAGGAGAGAAACAAGTTTCACCAACCACTCCCATACAAAGAGAAAACAAAAACAAAAATTGACCGTAACGCTTGTAACAGCACGACTTACGCTAGTTTTAAGACACGATCTTAACAAGCAGGTTTCATAAATAAATAAGGAATTTGTTTTCTAATTTGAAGATTATATTGCAGTGAAATCAACTATGACATCGACAAAGCAATACAATTCTTCTAATTATTCACAATGAAAGAGTTTCTTTTAGCAAACGACCAATAAAATCACTAGAGACAATTTTATAATACAAATACTGAAATACAACAAATCTGGATTTTAGTTCCATACGATAAATGTGCAGTTATAATAGAAACACTCATAACTCAAACAGAACACTATTCAGTGACAACTTTCTCCCAGGAGAGAAGAAACAGTTTACACGAAAAAAAAGGATATATCTTATTCACAATGTGTCCCCACCATTCCATATTATTTTTGTTACGGGCTTTACGCCTCTTCAAGGTCGAGGCCTTTAGAGAGGGTAAAGGACTGGAGCAAGGAACGGGAAGGAATTCTGGCATAGCATTTTGAAGAAACCATCCCAGCATTCGCCTGGAGTGATTTCGTAAAACAATGGAAAACTGAAATCTGGATAGCCGGACGGGGATTTGAACTCGCGTCCCGCCGAGGCTCGGTATGATCTAATCATTCCAACCAAATGGAACCACGTACAGGCGGTTGGGTGCGCCTCTTTGGACAAGCTGACCACGTAGGCTACACTGTTCCTGCTCCTCCCACAAACGATTTCAAAGGAATGAGGTCCTCGGTAAGGGAATACACAACGCCCTCAGCGGAAACTGTTACTTCCCGCGTTATGGGTACGAATTACTATTAACTCTATTGACTTATTGTGATGCACAAAGATGAACTACCTTAAATGTATGCAGTGAAGGGCAACATTCCACTAATCATAGGCTTCCTGGGTTTATGTGGTAAGGAACTACAGAAAAACCAAACGCATACTTCCTCCTCGAAAACATTTATCTCCTTAGAGAACAGAGAATAATTCGTCATGACTTACTTAGAAGAAACAGAACAGAAATGTGTAGCAGACACGTTGGTCAGCAATTACAACAAACAGTATAATTTAATATACCACATTTCCAAGAATAAAAAGCTGTCTCGTGCGAACTTCGCTAAAAGAAATCTAAATTATGTCCAAGAATGTGAACGTGACACGAATTACATAAAACTGTAATTAAACTCAGGAGCGTTACAGCGTCTCTTAATGAAGGAGATAGGCCAAAGAGTAACCTAACATAAAAGCAGAAAAACAATCAGCAAATTGAACAATTTTATAAATACAACAAAAATAATTTCACCGATGTTGTAATATCATATCTATATTTCAACACACTCGCCGCTGATGATACCTCGAAGAGATGTGAAACACTAAAAACTAGTCGCACTACCGATTATTTAATAACAATTCATTAAGCAAATATGGTGGAATGGTATCACTATCACTACAGATTTTCTGTGAATTTTGAGTCTGTCGGCTGTTACACCAATACATATTTGTGCGAGTAATCAGTAGTTAGGTATAATGTAACTCATGGTTTTTAACTAAACTAGAACTAGTATTACGCACCTTCCCTGTTCGACAAACTATAGCAGATTCACATGGTAAAAAGATCGCTGAAACCGAAATTCAATCTGACAAGATGCATCAGAACTAAACTCACAAATGATTAAGAAACACCGCGCATCGAATAAGCAAGAAAGATGCCTCTGCGTGGTTGCCGGAGTTTAACGTGGCGTTCCTTCAAAGCAAGCTTACTTTACGGAACTCCCGATTACAAACGAAATTGTAGGAGTCCTTTACCGACGAAAGAGGTAGAAAATACGGAAGCTTTATACCGAAACTAGAACACGAATAACAACAATTATTATTACAAAAGCATTGCATGACGATCTCGACAATGCTAACAGAAGCCATTCTAGCCAACAAGATTCCGAGAAGCTTAAAATTCTTCGATGTACAATTGTAATCACTTTCAACTTTATTTTGCAATATGAACGTCGTCCGGCACACCCTCTTCAGTTTGAAAGCATAGCAAGGCCTGTCGTAGTTGATAGGGACCGAGAAGGGTGGTGTAACGGTTAGCGTTCTGGCCTCCCATTCGGGAGGACGGCGGTTCGAATCCCCGTCCGGGCATCCAGATTTGGGTTTTCCATGGTTTCCCAAATCACTCCAGGCAAATGCCGGGATGCTTCCTTCAAAAGGCCATGGCCGAATTCCTTCCCATTCCTTGTCCCCCATCCTTCCCCGTCTCTAAAGACCTCGCTGTTAAGAGACGTTAAGCAGGTAAAAAAAAAGTTGATAGGGGGGAGAGGGAACGTGTTGTCATTTGCCTATGAAACATGTATTGTGTTCTACGTGGCAAGAATATTTTTGTTGGTGAAATGTGTATTTTGTGAGGCGGCTATGCAGAAAATCCTTGCATTCGCCTAGGACAGCATTTCACAAACTTTCCTTTCCTGTGGCACTATAATTTTCAGGATTCTTTTTCGTGACTTACTAATAAATTATTGCCTATTTTGGATATGTAGGGTTACTGAAACATTATTTGGTGTCAGTATAATTTTCATGTAATTCAATAATTAGATTAAGTCTTACAGCACGGAGGGTGGGAAGTAACACACTGGCCTGGAATTCGGGAGGACGTGGGTTCAAATCCCCGCCCGGCCATCCAGATTTCTGTTTTCCATGGTTTCCTGAATTCACTTCAGGCGAATGCTAAAATGATTCCTTCAAAAGGCCATGGCCGAATTCTTTCCCGTTTCTCGCCTCCGATCCTCTTCCGTCTCTAATGACCTCGACGTCGAAGGGACGTAAAACACCAAGTAAAAAGAAAAGAGAAGACATCAGAAACTTTACACCTTTTTCTGTTAAAACTGGATAATCCGTATGTCACGACACTCAAAAATGCATCAGTGGTGTTCCCTTGTGTGATGTATCCACACAATTGAGCCCGGCTGTTACGTGGTGGCCAATCCAGTGGCGCTTAACGCGCGTGGATTGCAATTTAAGCAAGCTAGGCAAAAATCGATGATGCATAGATTGGTTCTGTCATATATGGTTGAATAGTCAATGTGTCCCAATCAGACGTTCTCGGTCAAACAAAATTCCAGACATCGTTCTGTCATTAATGCCGTTGTTACGGGGCAAGGTGAATTGGATCCATTCTCCAAACGTGGTTCAACCTCTGAAGTACTCTGAAGAGAATCACTGTTTCACACGTCCAGATGATAAATGTTTGGAAGGCCCCATACCTCCAACATAACGCGACTAATACACGTGAAATAAATTCATACCTAAAATACGTTGGTAAAACCTAATGTATTCTTGAAACTACACAGCTTTTCCAGTATCGTAACTTAAGCAGGCTTTTCTCGGTACAAAAGTATAAATAAATACGTCAATAAATCATTTAAACTTACACTCCCTCTGACCTATTTCTACAGCTGTTTACGGCAAGTAGATCACATTATGGTGCCAATCTTAAATCCGTTTTCTTCCTCTTTTATGATAATTTCAAAAGATTTTTTGAAATAGTGTAGTTATAAGACTGAAGCTGTGATATATTATCATTCCTGTCAATTATTTTTCTAATCCACAACGCTACTTCGTGCTTGTTACTTCCTGTCCATATCTACACAGGTAATACACAACAGATACTGTCCACGAAATACTGTTAAGATATCAGAGTTCTAGATACGAGTGATACTAGAAGATTTTTGAAAGTTGGTACACAATTACTTGCAATGTTAGCAAGGAGAAAAATCGCAAAAGGTGTAAGCATCATTGCGACGTGTTATAACTTGTGTGGTCACAACATCGAAAGTGTTCAAAGGAAAGCGAGAAAACTTTCTCTTATATCCATTGGGCTTGACTGATGAGGGATACGGATGAAAATCGCAGCACAATCATGAAAGAATTTATATTAATGCTGATTAAGTTTTACAGCGCAGGCTTACCTATTACGACACTTCTAGAGACGGATGGTTCGTAAAGTCACGGTATTTATACCATAATGCATATAAGGTCGGCAGTAACGCAAAAATTTTCGTCTCTGTAGAAGACAATGAACATTAAGCAGATGAGAGTTCTGGGAGACGATATACCAGCGGGAATCTTCACCTTGAACCTCTACAGAATGGTAAGTACCAAGCAGAGAAGTAAATATCAATAACTCGAGCACAGTTCTCTACTGAAGCATGACTAAACTATTTTCTCATTCGCCAGCTACGTAATATCTGAAAAAAATCTGAATAAATAATTTACGAGTCCAACCCAGAAAAATATGAATGCAAAAGAAATGTTGAAACGATTCCGCATTTGAATACTTTTCATTTTTACGCTGGAATTCAAATCAACGAAGGTCGTTAGAGCAACTAATTGGTGCCTAAATTCAATGATAACGTACGATGTTTTATAATGTTCCGTAACGTATTTTTGTGATTGATGTTGTGGATTATTCCCATATTCACCTAGGCAATTACGAAAAACCGGATAAAATACGCGGTTAGACACGTGGGTAACAAGACTGGTCAATGTATAAAATCAAGGAGGACTGCAATAACGTACTCAGACTGCCGGGTAACATTACGCTATCGTCTATGCTACCGTATTTTCTTCATATCAATAAACTTTTAACCTTGCGACAACGGCTAAAATGTTTGTATGTGAACCCATGATGACAGCAAACTTCAAAAACCCAAACACAGTTTTAAAAAACTCGTGATAATCACTGCATTGAGTTACGTTTTTTTTCCTATCCATATTTTTATTTCTTTTCGGGAATGTGTTGTTTTGCACGTTCTTTGTTAAGGGAAGGAGCAGCCCCTGAGCAGAGGTAGGCTGTGGCCATTACCTAATCCGAACATCCGGCGCAGAGCAACCACCATGACCGCAGTTCCCACGGTCATCCTCCCAGCACACCAACTACTCTAATCCGACACAAAACATCCCAGCGCCCCCAGTTCGTTTCGGAAACAACTTAAGAAAGACAAAATCGATGACGTCAAAATTACGAACTACGACGGAATCAGCGGATTATCTCGTTACGAGAACTGCATCCAGTAAACGGTAAACAGTACCGCTGCCACCGTATAACAATCCACAAGGAAACGACAAAAAGCGAAATACAGAATTGACAGTAGACCGTACCTGAACAGATTAAATCTGCAAAGCAGTATGCACGTTAAAATGTACGACTGCAAGTAATATCAGTGTTCTAGAATGAACAAAAAGATATTAAAATAATACATTTACAAGAATTAGAACCTGGTTGCATGAAAAATATGTACAGGAGTAGGCGTTGGTATATTTTTTTCTTTAACTGTGAACAACAAAGGTCATTAATGATGGAAAGTGCATGTAGTTATCTAGAAGCGAACCGTCTATCTAAGGCGAAAATATGAGGGGGGGAAGGGGGGAGATTATCCCAGCATTCACCCGGATCACTACAGAAGCCCGCGTAACAAATTTAATCAGGATGGTCCATAGACTACGCAGGTAACAATTAATGAGTCCACGTTATTCCCATCGTGTCTAGCAGGGTAGCGAATCGAAGCTCCAAAATATAATAATTAGAGACCGGATTATATGCAATTGCATGTTTGTATATGCATTTTAAGGGCATTTTCACCGGTTATTGCATATTTTACCTAAAACCTACTGATGATGCATATTTTCGCTATATTTGCAATATTTTTCGGAAGTGTACCTAGTTAACAGATAAAATCTTACATTGCAGCCGGCCAAACCTACTAGCAGCACGGTTCTTAGCCGTCGTGCGCCTATTGTCTTGATAGATAATATTATTATGCGACCCAGCAAAAACAGACTGACTGGAGATAAAAGACGGACGATACCATTCTGTGTCGCGCTCGCCTTCTGCAGCATTTTTGCTACTCAGCAAATTACGCATGCTATTGTTCGCGGGTTCATTCGTGATTAATTTTTGTTTGTACAAAGTTTAATATATACCATGCCTCCCGAAAAACAGTGGTCATTTCGTGGATAGTGACTACCCTAAAACATTTATTTACGACGGAAATGTTTTATACTGTCGAGTTTGCGAGAAAAATCCGTGCACAAAAAAGTTTCAAATAGACCAACATGTCAAGACAAGTCTTGCAAAAGAATGATCACTTAAGCATGGATCTATGAGAAGCATTGTTTACAAGTAATATTCCTCTTCACAAACTTACAAATCCTGCCTTCAAAGATTTCTGCAAAATATTGCTTGAATCAAGACAACACATGAATCAACATTTCGTAAAATTTCATACCATCAATTTACCTACACGTTCTTGAAGAAATACGCAATGAACTCACGAATAGCATTATTTGGATTTCAGCTGACGAAACTACCGACAGTTGTGGTCGTTGCATTGCAAATTTAACTGTCGGTGCATTGAAACTACAACCTTCTTGCTGCTTTTTGGTGGCTTGCAAAGAACTTGGAAAGGCAGATCATTCTACGATCGCCAGATTCGTGAATGAGGGTTTTAAAAAATATTTCCTGAATCTTCTGCAGATGAAAGAGTGTTTATATTACTCTCAGATGCTTCTCCCTATATGATCAAGGCAGCCAAAGCCCTCCATGTATTTTATCCCAGTTTTACTCATGTGAGGTGCTTTACTCACGGGGTACGACGACTCGCTGAAGAAGTACCGATCCACATTTGGAAATGTAAATAAAATGATTTCATCAACAATGAATGCGTTTCTTAAGGCATGTTCTCGTAATAATTCCCATAAAAGAAAATTCCAAATATGCCTTTACCTCCGGAACCAGTGGTAACTCGACGGGCAACGAGGGTTGAAGCTGTACTGTTTTACAATGAACATTTCGACGCCATTAAAGGTGTAGTAACCAACTTTGATAGTGCACAGGCTGTGACAGTTTGTCAGCACAAGGAAGCATTTAACAATTCTAGTATTAAAATCATAGTTGTGATTAACATTCATTTTTCCCACATACCTGCGAGTATTAAAAAGCTTGAAACTAAAGGTTTGGCGTTGACATTCAGTTAATGAATAAAATCGACAAAATGATCTCCACATTGCCAGGGATATTCCTGTGTAAACTTAAAATGAAATTTGAAAATATTATGAACAATAACCCAAGTTTTGAACCTTTGTGTCAAATTGATAGTTTTATTAATGGGACGGGTGAACTTTTTCCAGAAAGAATGACTGCTAACACAGTACACAAATTCAAATACTGCCCAGTTACATGAGTGAATGTGAAACGGTTCATTTACACTTATAAAAATATTTTGAGAGATTGAAGGAACAATTTTAATATTGAATATTTGGAACAGTACCCGATTGTTTACATTTACAGAAGTAAAAAAATGTTAAACAATTGTTAATTATCAAATGTTACTCAACTACTTACTAACTGCATGCTTATTTTGAAAAAAAAAAATCTAAAAATTATTATTTTTATATTCTGTAATGTTGCATATTTGGATACTTTTGGAAGCTTTTTATGTTGCATATAATCCGGTATCTAATAATAATTATCACAACAATCTAACAATAAACAGACAATCAGTAAAAAACGTTATTTATGACAATACACAAAAATGCACTTGATAGAACACGATTACCACTATAAAACTTATTGATGTCTTTTTTAACAAACTGAATAAAGTTAAACCACCTATAGAGATTCGTAATGATGTTTATATTTTCGTCTAAACATTCCAAATACCGTCTCTATACACAACAACTGCCAACATAAGAGGTTATTAATTTTGTTCTAGAGAGAATGGGAGGCAAAATGGGCAAGTCAATACATTTAAGTGTACTGCTCTGAGTATGCAAATCATGTGTGTTGTGGAACCTGTGACCCGTCATCCCGGTGTGACGACAGCGCGGATCTGTTTCCATCACGAAGCCATATGTCGTTTACAAAGGAAGCCACGCGAAACAAGATATCGAGTCTCCCTGCCAGCGCGCAGTGGAACAAAATGAAAATAGGAGAGAGCAACACATTTCCATGGTGCCAAAACTAGTGTTGCCAGACCGGTTTGTTAAAAATCGGGACTGAAGATAAAAATAATAATAATAATAATTAGGATTCAGGGTAACAAAACAGGACAGCCAAAAAAAGGGTTTTTATGCAATTCACATTTATTTTTAAAACTTAAGCAGGACAAGGGTAATTTCTATAGGTATCTGTCTTATGATAGGAACTTATGAATATTATCACTAAACATTATGATATTCTAATAGACTTGTTTACTACGACAAGTAACAAAATACTAAGGAAAAAATGTATTGGGGAAGTTGAATTTTATGTCATTTTTAATTTTTCTGTTAATAAGTATAAAATACTTATTTTTTTATTAAAATTGTATTTTATCATAGTTTTGTTTTTTATATTGTAGCTAAACATTCGCTATAAGTCAAATTAAATTTGGTTTTAATTTGTATCTCTGTTGTGACAGGCTTGAACGATTATTCGTGCTCTCGGGAAAATATCCTTTTAGTTCTCGCGTATGAAATCGGTATTGATGCCACAAAAGCCAATTTTTTTTTTTTTTTTTTTTTTTTTTTTTTTTTTTTTTTTTTTTTTTTTTTGCAACTGACAATATTTCGATTTTGAAATATACTGTGCCAATTCTGTAGCAGCGTTAAGTTTTTGTTCTGCACTGCTGCCTTCACTACGTCTTTAACATTACTAAAGTCCTTATAAAGTTCAACCACTTTTAAAAACGTGTTAAATTCTAGGTTTTTCTTTAAAGAGATTAACCATTCACGCGTAAGTGAAAGTCACCTTGCAGAGAATGTGGCCTGGATAAGACGAATTTACTTTCATTGAATTCGTACTTTATGAAATTTAAAACATTTCTGTACTACGCACAACAATTATTTTTTTATTCTTGAAACTATTTCATCCGGAACTTTTTGAATCAATGCCGGACGTGAAGCCTACAAGTCCTTCTTCAATCCTTTGGTTAAATTTATTATTAAGTCTCATTATTTTATCCCAACCTTCGAAACACAGTAATGTTTTGTTTTCAAGGCTCAGCACGGCATCTTGTATAACCTTCAGTGCATTTTGGAATAAATTTAGGTAAGGTTTTGTTTCCTCATAATTAAAGAATGTCCAGAGCGCAGTGGGTCATTTGTTTTCTGCCATAGATACAAACTAGTAATCTTTTAGGATGTCGAATGATTTCGTGGTCAAATTCCGGTCCCACCTACAATTTTTATGCCTTAAAAAGACCCCACATCTGGCAAAACTTTGCTTTGTTCATGTGAAGTACGCTCGGTTTTGACGTTATAGGTCCCCTATACCCGGAGTGATTACCAGGTTAGGTTAGGGCAGCCACGATAGAGACACATGCGCGGCAAATCGAAACACTGTAAACTGGCGACCGAACTACCAACAATGCCATCCATACGCCCTTTCTTTTCATGTCGCCGTACTGGAGCAAATTCAGATTCATAAGTCTCATAAAAGCCTTTTAAAGCTTGAGCTCGTCTGGCATAGTAAGAGAAATTACTAATCATCTTCAGAATAGAATTCTCCAAGACAAATTTACTCATAACCAGAGCATACTTTACACTGTTATGCAAACTGTATGCAGGATATCCAAACTGGTATAATTTTATCATTATCGTCGTTCAGTATTAAACTGGAAAAACTAAATTGCGGCACCGAAAGTTCACATTGGCGTTGTGTGCACTGTAACTAGTAAGATGTTTACTATCAATATTGCCCACCTTCAGTCGTGTCACTAAATTTTTATACGTGGCTGATGCAGTTTCATTCGCGTCTTCGTAAAAATCAAGTACGTAAGATTCTAAATTTGTAGCAGGGCTGTAAAAACGTATCAGCGAATAAAAAATTTTGTTCCACCGTGATTGGAGGCGTCTGTAGCAACATTATAAAATGTATCAGTTTGAGGAGCTTCGATCACCTCTAAAGTAGATACCGGACCTAGAGCATTATTTGTAAACTTTTTTGCCTTTGTTCTTCCAGGTGACAATTTCTCAGCAATTTTAGGATCGTTATTTAAATTACGATCGAGTTTTGATTCACAATCTAGTAAACTGATTGACGATGTGTGCTTGAACGAGTAGGATGTCTTTGTGATTTCAGCAGCTATCACGTTTTCTTCTTGCGTGCTCATTTTATAAATGTTAAAAATATTTTCAGCAATGTTGTCAGATTGGCACTTTTTTCATTACATTTCTGGCGTTTTTCCATAACATTTCTTGCCCTCATGAAATCTGCTAAATTGTTTTGGCGCAATGTGCAAGTTAGTGGATTCAGTCATACCATAAAGCCGTGAATAGCACTGCTGGTTGGGTACGATGCGTTTCGACATGTGACACGCGATTTCATTTTTTGCGATGAGTGATGGCTTTTTATCATTTGGTTTAAAAATCTGGAAGTCTCGCTCAAATCAAAGACACCTGGAAGTGTTAATTACGACACATTTACAACAATTAAAAACTTATCTCAAAACAGGAAGCATCGGGCAGTCTGTTCAACAGTATTTAGGAGAAATGATAGAGTTAATTTTAACTTGGTTGTAGGCCATGTTCCGCAGTTGTTGCATAAAAATTTTTTAAAATAAAAATCCGTCTTCTAACAACTGGTTTTATTTTTAACTTTCCTCTACCAGACGCGTTTCGCCCTTCTGGTGTGGGGCATCGTCAGTGGCTATAAACAACATAATATTTTGATCATATTTGTGTATGCGAATCTAGTACATTAATTATATACATATATTCATGCTGTAATATTGTATCATCTGTATGTTCAATCTGTTATAATTATTCTATATATTGTTTTCATAGTATCTATGTTCAAACATAAATTCACTTGTTAATACTAAATTATCTGTACAGTTACAAAGTTATGTACATACACTCTACTTACTAAAAATTGTAGTGGCTAGCACATGTCAGTCCGGAACAGCACCTTCTGCATTTTCTTGCACCGTTGTGCCTTCCTACAGTTTACCATTATCTTCTTTAATATTGTTCACTTCACTTTATTTTATTTAATTTTCTGTTAAATTGCACTTTTAACTACACCAAAATAGTTATTGTGTCTAAAGCGATTTGTTTGTTTTGTATATACAGTTATACCAACCTATTTCTGTTGTTTATTGTTTTGTTCACTCTATGTTAAACTATATCTTTTTTTTTTTTTTTTTTTTTTTTTTTTTTTTTTTTTTTTTTTTATCATCTTAACAATTATTTGTGATTTGTGAGTGACTGTGTTGGTTTACATGTGTTATGGTGTTTTCTGTTGCTTTGTATAATATTTTGTTTGTTAAATTTGTGAATTCATTTAGGATCGTTTTTCCCTGTGTAATGGCTTTGTGAATTTGATAACTTTCTTGCACTGTTAATAAGTGTTTCCTGTGGTTGTTGACTTTTAGAATTTTCATGTCTGTTTGTATAGTTGTGGGTGGGTGATTGTTATCTAATAAATGCTCGGCATATGTCGAATGGTTTGTACATTTTATGGCTCTGATGTGTTCCTTGTACCTAGTGTTGAAGTTCCTAGCTGTTTGACCTATATATATTGCTTGGCACTGTTGGCAAGTCAGTTGGTATATTCCTGACTGTTGGAATTGGTCAGTTTCAGTGTGGGTATTTAGATGGTTATGTATTGTGTTATTTGTTCTAAGTGCTATTTGAATACCTTGCTTTTTGAATATATTGCTTATCCTGTGTGTATGTTTGTTGATGTATGACATTGTGTACCATTGTTTATTAGATTGGTTCTGGATACTGGTGTGTACTGTGTTGAGTGATATCTGTTTGTGTGCTTTGTTCATGATTTTATTATTTAGTTGTTTAATTAATTTTTCTGTGTAACCATTATTCTTAGCAATTTGTACGATTGTTCTATATTCTGTGGTATACTCATTTTTAGTTAGTGGTATGTTGTTTAATCTGTGTAGCATATGTCTGAGTGCTGCTTGTTTATGGTGTTGAGGATGGTTGGATGTATTGTGTATTATGGTATCAGTGTATGTGGGTTTTCTGTAAACATACATACATTCAGTATTTACAGAAAACCCACATACACTGATACCATAATACACAATACATCCAACCATCCTCAACACCATAAACAAGCAGCACTCAGACATATGCTACACAGATTAAACAACATACCACTAACTAAAAATGAGTATACCACAGAATATAGAACAATCGTACAAATTGCTAAGAATAATGGTTACACAGAAAAATTAATTAAACAACTAAATAATAAAATCATGAACAAAGCACACAAACAGATATCACTCAACACAGTACACACCAGTATCCAGAACCAATCTAATAAACAATGGTACACAATGTCATACATCAACAAACATACACACAGGATAAGCAATATATTCAAAAAGCAAGGTATTCAAATAGCACTTAGAACAAATAACACAATACATAACCATCTAAATACCCACACTGAAACTGACCAATTCCAACAGTCAGGAATATACCAACTGACTTGCCAACAGTGCCAAGCAATATATATAGGTCAAACAGCTAGGAACTTCAACACTAGGTACAAGGAACACATCAGAGCCATAAAATGTACAAACCATTCGACATATGCCGAGCATTTATTAGATAACAATCACCCACCCACAACTATACAAACAGACATGAAAATTCTAAAAGTCAACAACCACAGGAAACACTTATTAACAGTGCAAGAAAGTTATCAAATTCACAAAGCCATTACACAGGGAAAAACGATCCTAAATGAATTCACAAATTTAACAAACAAAATATTATACAAAGCAACAGAAAACACCATAACACATGTAAACCAACACAGTCACTCACAAATCACAAATAATTGTTAAGATGATAAAAAAAAAAAAAAAAAAAAAAAAAAAAAAAAAAAAAAAGATATAGTTTAACATAGAGTGAACAAAACAATAAACAACAGAAATAGGTTGGTATAACTGTATATACAAAACAAACAAATCGCTTTAGACACAATAACTATTTTGGTGTAGTTAAAAGTGCAATTTAACAGAAAATTAAATAAAATAAAGTGAAGTGAACAATATTAAAGAAGATAATGGTAAACTGTAGGAAGGCACAACGGTGCAAGAAAATGCAGAAGGTGCTGTTCCGGACTGACATGTGCTAGCCACTACAATTTTTAGTAAGTAGAGTGTATGTACATAACTTTGTAACTGTACAGATAATTTAGTATTAACAAGTGAATTTATGTTTGAACATAGATACTATGAAAACAATATATAGAATAATTATAACAGATTGAACATACAGATGATACAATATTACAGCATGAATATATGTATATAATTAATGTACTAGATTCGCATACACAAATATGATCAAAATATTATGTTGTTTATAGCCACTGACGATGCCCCACACCAGAAGGGCGAAACGCGTCTGGTAGAGGAAAGTTAAAAATAAAACCAGTTGTTAGAAGACGGATTTTATTTTAAAAAAAAAAAAGATAGAGTTAATAGTTGGAGAACAGAAAACCAATTTATGGGAGCGAGCGGGGGTAGCCTCAGATCAAACCAACAAAATTTAATAACGGGAAACCGTATACGAGGGTCGATCAAACATGGACGAGTTTTTTTATTTAAAAAAAACTTCATTGGGTTAATATATAACAAAACAATTACAACTAAATTTTTCTACATAGATTCCAATATTGTCTACATATTTTTCCGATCTAACTTGCAGGATTTAAAAAAAATAAATAATAATCCTTCTATATAAAATTTGTCAGACGTGTATGTAGCCAACTGCGTACGAAGTCCTGTACTATTTCGTCGCTGGAAAATTCTTCCAAACTTTTTTTTCTTATGAACAAACAAATGACAGTCACATTGTGACAAATCTGGGATATGGGTGGGCTGATCCAAAGTAGTCCGGTGTAGTTCGCTTGTCTTGCGGAATCAGGAAGCTGCAGATGGAAATCTCGAGTCTTACAAGTTAAAACAGTAAAACAACCATGTTCTTTTTGGCAGGTCTTTATTTGAAATGTATTCCATCTATCCATAGTTTTGTTCCTATTTTTTGAGATTGTAATAATAGTGGAAAGTATCTCGTTCTTCTGTTAATGTTATTGGGTGGATTTCATAAATTATTTCGCTGAGTTGTTATGCAGGCCTCCTTATTGCTTAGCATCAGAAATGCCAAAAATGATTTAATGTTTTTATTAAATAATTGTGGGGATCGATAAGAAGGCAAATATCCTGTCAAGGGGTCGACGGGGTAAAAAGTTTGGGGACCCCCGGTCTAGCCCAAGAATTCACAGTATTACACAGCGTCAGTCTAGGACGACCTGCATGGGCGAGATTAAAAACTTCCGTACAATCTTCACAGAGGACTTCGAAAGTGTATAGCTGCCGATCTGTGTACAAAATATGCCTAAAATTTCTGACTGGTTTAATACCTTCATGTACTACAAACTTAGTAATCGTGTGCTGCACAACGGCCGCATTAACCTCTTTACTCAACATGGTAAGTAAACGAACCACTGTAAAAACAAACGTGTAGCATTTAGCGTGTCAGCTCAATGTTAAAGTATCCTGAGACTATTTTAAAAGCCTCGTTTATATTTGGCCGACCTTTGTATTTGAGAAGGTAAATGAATTCGAAGACTGAGGGATAGTAATTATTGCTTAGAGTGAAATAAATAATAATTCTGTAACAAATATTAGTAACAGAGTTCCGGTGGAACTGGACAAGCAGTTACGTATAAGAATTATATATTTTTAAAAAAAAAACATGGCATTAAAAATTTATAACCGCATCGTATGCGATATTCTGTTTGTTCGAGACATGGATAGACAGCAAAGGATCAGCAGAAATTTCTCACATCTATCTTGGGAATAAAACTGAAATGGTTTCAGTGATATTTTACCACCCTCCCCCACCCCTGGCTAATCACGTGAAGATCTTTTACCCCGATGGGGAGAGACAGAGCTAATGTTGCCTCCACCCAACCATGTATAACAAATTATTCTCTAGATAACTGGATATTGTGGGCCATTTCCTCAATTGCAAGTTAATCAATTTTTTTTATATATAAAGGTGAATAACACGCCAATGCAATTGAATTTTGTTTTATTTTAGTGTCGTACGCGTTTCGCTCTATTTCATGAGCATCATCAGTGACATCTGTTTGGTATTTATTCATTTAGTTAGTTACATTTAGTTTAAAACAATATAAAGTTGAGGTGAAATTAAATTTACTTACATGTTACTTTTTTACTTTTTTCTTATGATCAGGGTTAGCTTCTCTGTGTAGGTTTTGTAGGATCTTCTGAAGGTATGAAGCACTACACTGCACCGACCAAATTTCACATTAACACTATTATTTACTGTCACTATCGTTTTCAAAACATGAGAGAGTAAACACCACGCCATGTTTTTCACAGGTCCACAGAGTGTGTGTTTGTTTATGTTTCAGGTTACATTGTGGTTAAGGAAAGCAGATCATAAATGATTGTACAAACTTGACCAATCAAACACTATATGCCATATTAAAAAAGAAAGAAATATTCACAAAAAGACAACCATTTTAAATCCCCACCTACCATCAAAGATAACACAAAGTAGACTGTAAAAACCAAGGACCCCTAAACACAATGAAACCTGAAACATAAACAAACACACACTCTATGGACCTGTGAAAAACATGGCGTGGTGTTTACTCTCTCATGTTTTGAAAACGATAGAGACAGTAAATAATAGTGTTAATGTGAAATTTTTTCTGTGCAGTGTAGTGCTTCATACCTTCAGAAGATCCTACAAAACCTACACAGAGAAGCTAACACTGATCATGAGAAAAAAGTAACATGTAAGTAAATTTAATGTCACCTCAACTTTATATTGTTTTAAACAAAATGTAACTAACTAAATGAATAAATACCAAACAGATGTCGCTGATGATGCTCTTGAAATAGAGCGTAACGCGCACGATACCAAAATAAAACAAAATTCAATTGCATTGGCGTGTTATTCACCTTTATAAAAAAAAATTGATATTCTCTAAATATATTATTTCCGGAAACAAAAGTTAGTCCTACATACTGATCAGAATAAAAAAATACTTGGCTCGTTCCGAACCTTGAAATTCTTAAACGCAAGAATTCAAACTAACAGATGAGTTCATTCTATTAAAGTTCATAAAATGAACTATTTTACAAGCTGCTGTTACAAATTGTGTGATTAACACAGGCAAAACTTTTTTAAACTGCTGGCAGAAAGGCAGAAGAAGCTGTTCAGAAGTTTGAGTGCAGATGGAGTTTCAGATGAATGCTAAGCATTGTGTCTGTAGGGGATGCGAGGGGAGACCAACTGATCCGGAGGGGGGGGGGGGGACACAACGTGGATGATGTAGGTCTGCTTTTCCCGGATAGGCAGTGCATTCAAATAAATTAATAGCATAATTAACACGAAAACATATTTTCTAAGTCGTAACGGCAAACTTAAAAAATGTCTCTGGAATCTTTGTAGAGAGTAATGGCCAGCAAATTTTCGTGAAATGTAACGTTAAGTCGTTAAGTGGTTTGCCGAAGGCATCACCGATTATGGTCGAAAACTTGTCGGACATGGTAGTAAGTTACATGGTTCGTGAAATGAGAATATTTGAGGCGGGAAGAGGCGTCATTCAAAACTTTGTGTAGTTTTTATAAACAGATAATAATTTCAGCTTGGTGACAATAGCGACTAACTTAACGCTTTAACTCGAATAAAAAGTGAATTCAATCTGGGGTCAGTTTCAAGATGTTTTGCATTTCGCCTTCGTTGAGGCTGGGCCTATAGTTTTACCTGAAATCTGATCTACGGAGCATCACATGAACAAAGAAGAGCTCTGTCAGGTTAAGTGTCACTAACAAAATTTCATAGTCGGACCGGGATCCTGAATTGTCAAAGAGGGCACCTTACCAACTGCGACACTAGATGAACTAATTCAGTGGCCCTAACGGGTAAAGGATGGTTCATGGCACTCAGCATAAAGTGGGGTTATGTCAGTAAAGTTTACTAGTTAATTTTACAATCAATACCAGACGTTCGAAACGCGGCCCTTTTAAGGCGTTGAAAACGAAATTAAGAGATATTCGGCGTTTTTACAGATTTACAATACACGTTGTAAAGATAGGATGTGTTTGTACATTTTTTTTAGGAATTTTATAAATATTCTGAACGAAATGGTCCAGGATTACTTCCGTGGCAGCAGAACCGTGTGTAAAAATATAGTTTTTTTTTTTTTAAGAGAAATAATTGTTACAAAATTTGAATGGTTAATTTAAGTGATGATTTCGAGCTATTTTTACAATTTTAATTAAATTCTTAAACCTTGTTTCAAATCTAATAGAAAGATTGAGTTACACAATAATTTTCACATATACTGGTATTTTTTAATTACTTTATTTATTTGTAACTAAAACACTGAATTTAAAAGTCCCTACTGCTACTGAAAGTCAATCCAGCAAATTTATCTACATATTATGAGTATATTGCTACCGTCTACTTGATATGATAATCAACACCAGGCGTAGACGGAGGTGCTGATGAGGAACTTATACGAAGCATTCCCGTGGAGCTATGTATAGCCGGAGCAAGATTTGGCCGAAAATCTCAAGCATGCGAATGCCGCTCGTCCGGGTGGAACTGGAAGTACACTGCTTGAGATGCTGAATCCATTATTCACAAGACGTACGTTCAGTGGCAGGAAGCCTGCATAAATTTTAATTGGCCAGTCGTTTGTGAGCGCCTTTCACCGGTTACAAGCTCCAAACGCAATGAGAAAGCTTTCAGCAATATCGAACGGCCAGGTTTTTCGTGTGGTTTCAGTGCAGCGCCAAATAGATAGGAAGCGTTTTCGTTATTTAATAAAGCCTATGTTCATCGGATTCTTCCAATAAGCTTGTCATTGGAAGATGTTTCAACAATAACAGAAAAACCATGTCTGCGTATAATAACGAATCACTCACTTGTCTTTGAAGTGATTCAGGAAACAGTACAAAACTGAAATCTAAGTTATCAGGGCAGAATCTTAAGTTGACTGAAGTTCAGCACTCGCCCAGACACACAGATATATGATAGTTCGCAAGTTAGGCTATTATTACTTATTATTCACTGGAAAGACTAAAGAATTTCATACTGGGCCTAACGGAAGTTTTTTACGCTTTTTGTATGTTGCCTGATCGCTCGATGACAAATTTATTAATGAAAACAAAACAGAGTAAAACCACCTTTGTGGTTACAGCAGCAATCTAACAGTATATATGCCATACTCTCGGGATACCGACAGAAGCTAAGCCACGTCTAATAAAGCGACTGCAAAGGAATAATCAGAGATTCGTTAGTAAAATTTGTGTGAAATTATGGATAACTCGGAACTGGATATAAACACCGAAAAATAGAAGATAGAAATACAACACACATTCTCATTTTTTCTATAAATATAGTAAAAAATTCCGTATAAACGTACTTAAAGATAGTATGCTCCTCAGATTTTATGAACGAAACATTTCTCCACGGGGGCATTTCGTCGAAAGGTGGGGGTGTTTTGAAGGGTAAGAATTAAAAAAAAAAAAAAAGTCTCCGAAAGTTTCTAGGGGGGGGAGGGGGGTTCACGGACCAGATCTCACCAGACGGGGGGGGGGGGGGGGCCGGAAATCCGGAAAAACACCTCACGTAATTTATGGATGCCCCCTTATTACATTTCTACATTAAATGGCAACCTAAACGGTTCATCTCCAAACATTTTGTAAGTGAGAAAAAAAATAGAATAAATTGGTTAAGTTATCCTGACTTCAACATTTTTCAAATTCTGTGGGAAGCTTCTAACATGGTTTACATTCTACTGTTGCGATATATAAAGTAACGCAAAGATAATATTATCAAGCTCGTTTCCGTTTGACTGTAGAATAAAAATAATAAACATGTATGTTTTCTACACAAATAGATGTTCGTAATTTCTTCTGATAACAGGTTGTCCCTTTCTGGACCAGTAGCTGGTACGTATGCCCTGACTGTTTCTATCGGTGGCACAATCGTTCTCTGTGAAGACCACCATCTTAACCCGCTAATCCAATCGGTTAAGGGGAACCTACGGTTCTACAAAGAACCCAAACTACAGAAGTGCTCACTTTTTCAAACTCAAAGCAAGCTTTGGGTAAGGAGGAAAAAAAAAAAAAAAAAAAAATTTTGAAAATCCTACTCAAAACAGTAATTTAACTGGATACCTACTGGTTCTTAGTCAGATATTTTACCGTTGAGCTACCAGACAGGTAGAGCAGGCCACCTGGTGCAATGGGAATGCGTAACTCTACTATCGTTAATCCAGCCGACAAATATTTGTAAGGACAATCATTGCACGACACACACCAATTCAATCTCTCCACTGTATGCGTATAATCCTAACCGCGGCTTCGTGCTTTTTTCTGCAATCATCTACACAAATTTCTATAAAAACCGTTTCATAAGCACAGCTACTCTATCTTCCATCCTTTACGATTGATCTGAAGATTACAGTGGCACATGAAACGGCTTTCTAGTAAATCTTCAACAATGTTCTAACCAGCTGTATTGGATAGAACACCCTTTCTGTAATAACTGTACGTCTATACCATATTCTTAATTTCTGAAGCTGTGGTTTCAAATGTCAGTATTATTCTCAATACTTCAGTTTCAAGCTCATACGGGCACGGACCTGTTTTCACTTCCCGCATTTTATGCTCTCCAGATACCCAGTTGTGCTTCTATTATCAGAGATCTTCCCAGCAGTAAAGACAATATATCAAGAATGCAAAACACGTCATTATTGCGGTTATTATAACGCTTATGCTGGGATCCTATGACCAAACATGCATGGAAAGAAATGTAGCTCAAGGACCTAGAAAGGCGCAGCGTTGGTTTTATTCGCTACATTTCGAGATAGAGACAGCAACCAGTCTTACACCAGACCGAGCGCGGTGGGTGAGTGGTTAACGCTCTGGCCTCTCATTCGGGAGGACGGCGGTTCGAATCCCCGGCCGGGCATCCAGATTTGGGTTTTCCACTGTTTCCCCAAATCACGCCAGGCGAATGCCGGGATGCTTCCTACAAAAGGCCTTGGCCGAATTCCTTCCGTTCCTTGTCCTCAGTCCCATCCCGCCTCTAATGACCTCGACGTCGACGTCGCGTAAAGCCATAAGTAAAAAAAAAAAAAAAAAAAAAAAAAAAAAAAACTTACACCAGCCTGCGACGACATTGGTTTCGGACAATTGTCAAAAAAATATTTTGCATTCAAGCATGCTCCAAAATAAACACTCGTAGCTAAAATAAACACTCGTAGCTGTGTTGGTGGGAGCTCGTACAGAAAACCGTAAAACCTGTTTTCCGATACTACGCACATGCCCAATGAAGTTAGACAGAAATAATACCTGAACTACCGAGGATTTTATAGACCTGGCGTTATACCGCACCACTGCACTGCGGAACTCTGTAACCGAAATAAACACGCAACCGCCAAACAATAAACAGATAGTCTCAAGGTCGCACGCAAACCGCTAGCTCGATACTACATAGGCAAACATTACACACACCTTTCATACACAAAACTCAAGTCGGCGATAGTTCTGATTTCTATATCATCCATCCTCACACGATTTAGGTCTAACACCAATGCGAACAGACTAGCACAAAGAACATTGGCACCACCGCTGACAAATGTCGACACTAAATCTTCTATTTTACAATAAAGCGTAATTTAATAACCTTCAATCAATAAGGATTAACTCGCAGAAGATGATTGAATACAACGAACGGGAAGGAATTCGACTACAGACTTTTGAGGAAACCATCCACGCTTTCACCTGGAGTGATTTTGGAAAACCATGGAAAATCGAAATCTGGATGCCCATATGGGGATTTGAACCAGCGTCTTCCCGAATGCCAGACCCTAGAATTACCGCTCACCAACCAGGCTCGGCTACAAACTTCCAAAATAACCATTTACACTAACCAAGCAACGGTAAAGCCTTTTTAATTGCGAAGATTAATATTCTCTCTCTGCCGACAGTGAAATTAGTGTGTTTTCTTGAATACAATAATAAATTTAATGCACAGCAGCAGAAAATGCCATACCTGCAAGACCCGGGACTATTAGGTTGGATTGCCGCAGCTGCCGCTGTCTCTTTGTTCTGTTTCCTTCATGCCATCTTCCCAGTTTTTCGATCGACCTAGCATCCTGCGTTTTGACGATATTCTTTTTGCCCAGCGCATTTCTCCTGGTGTGTAAAATCCTCATCAGATCCCCCTCCCCCCTCAACGTCGTCATATTTCGGTTTCTTCATGGCCATACTGTAAATTCGTTCCCCTCTCGTTTATTATAGTTCACCTACCCAATTATCCCTAGGTATTTAGCTTTCTGATATTTCATACTTTGCTTCCCGAGACGCAGGTATGTTTTCTAATCATCACCAATAAATACACACAACGAATAGTGGCAGTCTAGCACCGGGTGGAGGTAAGGGAGCGTCCATAAACTACGTAGCCCGATTTTAGCCTCCTGTGAACCTCCCTCCCACCCTTCCCACGTAACCAAGCGTAGCTGTCCAGTCAACCCCTGCCTCCCCCCCCCCCTTTAGACCTAACCACGTAGTTTATGGACGCTCTCTAAGAGACAACATTCAACTAGCCCGCAACTCTTCTAAGTGCTGGTCTTGAGGAAAACTGCTTCCCTGTCCTGTATTATCGTCCCATGTCTCCCGTTACAGGGGAGGCATGAGAAAACAAGTAGCTGTCTCCAACGAAAAATTACTAACATCAATCTTTTGATGTTGTTGTGGTTTAAGGGCGCGTCGACGACGGGGTCATTAGCGCCCATCAATCTTTTGACATTCCGCGAAAATCGAATGGGCATGGCATGACATTCCACAACGTGATTACGAGGATAGGTGATCATTTCAACAAGAAAATATTCTAGAAAGAACTTATTTCTGCAGACACACACACAAAAAAACATAAATCCATACAGTAATCTCATTTCGATGCCGCACCGGCTGGTCTACACCACACTAACAACGTATCGAATGTAAGCCAAAATCATCTTTTTTTTTAACTGCTCAACGTCTCTTAACAGCGAGGTCTTTAGAGACGGGAAAGGATGGGGGGCAAGGAATTGGAAGGAATTCGGCCATTGCCTTTTTAAAGGAAGCATCCCGGCATTTGCCTGGAGTGATTTGGGAAACCATTGAAAACCCAAATCTGGATGCCCGGACGGGGATTCGAACCACCGTCCTCCCGAATGCGAGGCCAGAACGCTAACCGTTACACCACCACTCTCGGTCCCAAAATCACCTCCCGCATCCGTTCAGTATTCCAAAGAAGCCTATTTCCGTTTAGCAAGAATTTCCAATTATAATTTCTGAATGCGGAATGGTAAAAACGAAATCCAGCACTTGTTTTGGACATTTTAATTCTTAGATAGTATCTGTTCTGATAAAGGATGTATCCTTTTAACCACGCTGATATTAATCTCACCTGTCTGACGTTGAAAAGCTTGTAATCAATGTTTCACCAACTGTCCTATTGAATTCTCGCTCCCAGTGACAATAGAATATTCAATAATTATTAATTTCTACTAATTATTCAATTAATTAGTTGAAATTAGGTAAATTTAATTACTTCACGCGGTCGAAATGTTGCAAGCGGTCTTGGCCCATTTTAGGGTTGTAACGGATGTCATCTTTGCGGATGCTCAGTGCTTGACATCCGCGGATGTTTTGCGGAAGCGGAAGTAGAAAAATAAATTTATAATTATTTAGCTTTTAATATTTTTCAAAAATAAATTTAAAATCAAAGTAAGTATATTTTTATGCCAAATTCCACATTTATCATAAGTATATTTCCATATATTTCTGCCATATTGATTTATTTTTTGCCGCATCTTTCAACAACAAAAAACGTGGGATGATTTCACAAATGAATTAAAATATTTACATAACCACGCACGCGTCTATAAAAACAACCTTTGTAATATGAACTTTTCGGAGTTCGCGACTCGACTAATTAAAGTGTCAAGCACAAGGCCACGCCAATCCATATCACCGTGCTCTCCACGCGCCTTTCAACCGCTCTAGTGGCCCATTCACAGTACAACTTGTAGGACCTACGATGATACGATTTTCGTTAAAGAACTCTTTATGGGCCGTGAAAATGGTTACAGGTCTACATGTAGGACGTGTTGGATATTGTTGGACTCCCAGACAATCAACACGGGTTCTTGCCGTCCAACAAGCTATGTCTTTGGATCACGATTGGAGGAAACACCCTACGAGTGTGCGATAAGCAGACATGGTGTACCGCGAAAAAGTACGATTGCTTGGAATATTACACGCATCCTACGGTAATTCTATAAGTTGAACCGTGAATAGGCCGCTTTACTTTACATGCAAGTTCGAAGTTGTAAATTTGTCGCGTAGGTAATAACACCTTTCAGTTCATTGTTACTTTTATCGCAAGATCGCCAGGGGGGGGGGGGAGGGAACAACCACTTTGTCGTTAGCTAAGCGATGAAGAGCAAAATCTCGTATAAAGAGAAAAGAATAATATATATTACAATGTAAACAAAACATCAGCTACACATCCGCATTAAAATTACATCCCTAGTCCATGCGTGCGTCACGTTCTTCGTGCGTTTGGGCGATTCTGGCTAAATAAGCGTGGGCTTTTATTTTTTAAGTTTGTAGTTTTAAACTACTTTAAAATGCATTATCTGCATCTTTTATACGATTAAATGTGGACCTAGTGGTCAGCCATTGTTATAGGCATATATGTGAATATCAGATTTCACACCCAGTTCCTCCGTACTTCAGACATTACGTTATTAATTTGTTCTTCAATATCGTACTGTGTATGGGTAGATAAACGTGGTATTCGTTCTGATATTTTCCCAGCACGGCAGTGGAAACATCCAAAAATCCGATAGCGTTTTAAAATGATTTGGTGTTTCAGTGGGGTGACGAAAAATGAACAGTAGAAATCAGAGCTACAACAAAGTATCGGAACGGGCGGCTTTGTCCCGACTTCTTGTTGATTCTCCGATGCCAATAATTGTCATGAACGTCAAACTAAAAATTGCAGTTTCCACGATAAATAACACTATTTGGATAAATCCTTCATTGTAATGACGACATGGGATTTGTGCATACTCCAACCAGCATCTCTACCGAAAAAGTCACATTAGCGAGAATGGTTTACCTATTACCTAAACCACATTTTTTGTTTTGTTTATTATTGACATTCGGCAGCAAAAGCAAGCTTGACAACATTACGGTAGTAAAAAAAAAAAACAGCGAATAGATATTAAAAATTTAATACGATACTGATAATATATAATCGTTATTCTTCCTAGAAGTAGTGATAACTCTAGTTTTCTTTAATGTATAAAAATATTGTAAATAAAGAAGGTACATACTTGTGTTGAAAAAATAAAATTTAATATTATAACAAAAGGATTTTTTAAAAAGAAAACGTTTCTTATTACTTTAAGCCACCTAAGTATTTTGGCCTCTTAACTATTACCTTCCATTAGATGACATTTGAGGCTGACTTAGATTTTTATACGACTGTCCAGTAGTGTGAAACAGCGCTGAGCCTCCGAGGCTAACTTCGCGACACTGTTGATAAGCTTATGTCCTATTGCTGCTGTGCATCCCTCAACACCCTACCTTTTGCAAGAAAATTTGCTGCCAATATAGCTAGTGTATCCACTAATTCGCTTGCTATAAATCCAGTATGAGTTATAATCCAAATCGTTTGCGATAGCTGTGAGGGCGCTGTACAAATTCCAAGATTTTGTAGCAAATTAAATTTCTGCCTTTACTAACATGAAGACTTTGGAGGGGCTCTTATTACTTTCTTCTTCTTTTGGTTTTACACCTCGTCGACGTCATTAGAGGCAAGAACGGACTGCGGCAAGGAACAGGAAGGAAATGTCATGGCCTTTCGAAGGAACCATCCCGGAATTCACCTGGAATGATTTGGGAAACCATTTTTTTTTTTTCTGTCGTCAGTCTTTAGACTGGTTTGATACAATCCTCCATCCTTTCCTATCTTGTGCTAACCTCTTCATTTCTACATACCCGTTACAACCCACGTCCTCAATTATCTGCTTCATATATTCTAATCTCTGTCTACCTCTACAGTTCTTACCTTCGACTGTTCCCTCCACTAACAAATTAACCAATCCAGCATGTCTCAAAATATGACCTACCAGCCTGTCTCTTCTTCCTGTAAGCTTCTTCCATAAACTTCTTTTCTCACCCATCATTTCCAAAACTCGTTCATTTCTTACTTTGTCTGTCCATCTAATTTTCAGCATTCTTCTGTAGCACCACATTTCAAATGCTTCAAGTTTCTTTCTTTCCGGTATTCCTAAAGTCCATGTTTGACTACCGTAAAGTACTGTGCTCCACACATAGAGTTTTAAAAAGTTCTTTCTAATTCCTAGATCAATGTTTGAAACTAAAAGGTTTCTCTTTTTCATGAAGGCTCTTTTTGCTAGTGCTATTCTGCTTTTAACATCATTCCTGCTTCGGCCATCGGTTGTAATTTTGCGTCCCAAGTAACAGAACTCACTTACTTCTCCTATTGTATCCGATCCAATTTTTATATTTAATCTGCTAGTATTGGTATCATTTCTGCTACATTTCATCACTTTTGTCTTACTTTGATTTATATTCAGTCCAAAATCTTCCTTCAGTATTTTGTTCATGACATTCAATAACTTCTCAATATCTTGAGCCCTCTCTAGTTGGTATGTATCAAGCGTTTGAGGGTAATGACATCGCCACCGTATCGTCTACGCCAGAGTACTGGACACTTGACAAGTTTTGCTGTCTTGGGAATTCACTCCAAACCGAAACGGAGAAACATTCTAACTCATCTGCTAATATGCGTGAGTGCACTTCTCCCAACACAGTCGCCATTGTTGGAAGAACGGAGTACCGTTGGCCCTCACTTCCCGCAAAAGTCAATTAACCGAACATCACACGCAACCACTTTTGTATAGCAGCGACCAACACCAACGAGAGTAAGCACGAATCCTGAGTGATTCAGTGGAGTGTCTTAACCAAAAACTACACGAAACCTCTTGAGGGGAAAAAATCGTGTCCTGCAGTTTCCATCAGTTCCCCAGAATATGAAAAGGTAACTCAAACTGGCTTAAATGACACAAAACTAGAAAATGTGTGTCAGCAGAGGAAAAGAAATTCTACTGTGATAAATATACTGTACTTTAGAATAATGTTAGCAACACTTGAAGTATTATGAAGTTTGCATGTGACACTGACTGAGCATACCTTTTATAGGTAGACTAGAATAGTTTGTTCAAAGCAGATGTACTTTTGTACTCAGAAGTTGACAGTTTTAGGAAGGAATAATAATAGAGTATTGAAATAATGTTTTGCCTTTCGATGCCCTATGTATAAGGAATACTTAAAATGTGATACACTTTATCTATTTAGCACAATATCTGAATATAAAATCAGTATTTTAATCATGTCCTGAGAAATATTAAGGAATTAAAAACAGCAGGTGGAAGTGATGAGGATGCTAATAAAATAGCAATTGAAGGGAGTAGGAAAGTTTTCATCTGTAGGTAGCGGAGTGACCAACTGGAACAAAATACATAAGGAGGTAATAAACAATATACCTCACACTATTACTATTACTCCGCGATTCACTAACAGTGTGTTGCACCTATCCGAAAGGGTAATAGCTTGGAAGGGATATACGGGATATGGCAGAAGGCGCCCATGGGCTATTGTGAGGAACCATCCCAGCATTCGCGTGGAGCGATCTGGGAAAACCATGGAAAACCCAGATCAGGATGGCCGGAGAGCTTTATCGAAAGCTACTCCTGTCGGATTTTAAGTTTACTCGCCCGGTAAATCCTTTCTATTCCATTCGCTAATCGCTCGTGGAAAAAATGAATACAGAAAAGAATCGGTTGTGGCCCTGATTTCTCTTATCTTATTTTCACGGTCATTCCGAGATACTAATGTTGCTGGTAGCAATATTTCTTTGCTGTCATTCTGCAATATGTCAGTCGTGAATTTTTCAATTAGCTTCCGTCGAGAACAACGCCTTCGGTGTTCCAGGTCTTCCCAACCTAACGCCTTCAACATCGCACTTACGCTTTCCCTCCAACTATATATACCTGTCACGAATCGGGAAGAAATTTGAGGTAAAAACAAAATATGAATTGTAAGTAGGTCTTCAGGGAAATTGCCATCGGTGCACGAGCTCCATCACAATTAATAACAATCTACATAAATATCTGCGAATTTAATGTTTCAATTGAATTTTTAATTAAATCATAACGACAATGCAGAAAAAACCAGCTCTGTTATTGCAGTTACACCGAATGGCTTTAAAGGAATGCAAAAGCCATAAAAACGAAATAAGTACAGAAAACGTTCATACTTGGCGTGGAAGACTCGGTAATTAGAGACGAAAACTGTAAATTAGCCCTGATGACACTAGTAAAAACAATCACCCTATAAAAATTTGTTACCAGGATCTTAGGTGGCAACAGAAAATCAAAGTTCTTTGTTTAAAAACAGTTAAATTGTCCACTAAAATGTAGCTATTGGAAGCATAAAATAAGACATTCAATATATAGTCATGAAATAATTTTTTTTTCTCACTCAGCTGCTCCTTGGCTCCTCAGCTAAAGTCAAATGAAGTGGACTGTAATAAATGATGTTTTTCAGAAAACATCAATACTATTAGCAAAGTTGACACCAATTTTAATGATAAGTCAGGACGATATGAAACATCTATATCTATGTCTCAAGTTTGGCTCTCAAGCACATAAGAAACTGTGGAAAATACTCCAGATTACTGTCAGTATTCACTCTAAACGCATAATGAGAACTATACTCTCCTACACCCAAAATTGTTTTTTGATTATATGGTGGCATAATGTAATCCAAAATTTCAGTACACACTCATTTATATGCCGTGCTTACCTTAAGCAACATAACCTGGAACCACATTTTAGGTATGGATCTGGATTATTAATTAAATTCTATGATTTCATCCATACAGATTAACAGAAGTTTGTTGCGAAAATCAGGAGGAACTTACATCCTTTCCATGATGTTACATCGAATATGCCCAGGATTTTGTAATCAAACTGTTCTAATACTCTTAGTATTAAAATAAAAGCAAATTATATGCTTTACATAATAAGCATAATTTAAGAATTTCAGCTATGTTATTTCTTTTTTTTTTCCAGAAGAGAGGATGGGAAATGGTTGATAGATTTATGTACTATAATGTATTTCTACACTATCTTTTCATCAAACACAATATAACAAAGCTCATTTCAGATCCTTCAACTCTGGAAATCATCCCCTTTTCATGAAATTAATTCAAATCTTTGGCTATTAAAATGTTTAGAAGACATATTTCCAATCTCTTAATTACATTCTATGCACATATAAAGACATATTTGAACCAATGATTTTTATCGTAAATGATATAGAATGTACAAGGGTAAATTGGTGATGAGGCATGGGAAGATATTGGTGTAAGAATTGAAAGTAATGCATGGAAAGGAAAATATGACCATGACCACAAGCTGGCACTCGATTTCAGGCACAAGGGTGTAGGAAGATTCTCTTTTTTAGGTAAGGGTGTAAGGGATTGGAATAAATTACCAAGAGAAATGATGAATAATTTGCCAAAACCGTTTAAAGAATTTGAATTTAAAGTTAAAATTTGTAAAGGGTAAATGTAGATGGATGCAGAAAAGGGAAAGATAGGTGTTTAGGGAAATTGCCACTGGAGCATGCGCTCCATTGCAATTTAATTTCATATACATCAGGTAGCACAAAATAGGGAAAAAACCCAACCAATGTTAAGAACATTTTTTTTTTGTTAATTGGTACCAATGAATCAACAATCACTGTGATTGTTGATTCATTGTTAATACATTTAAAGTCATATAGAGAAGCCAGGGCCATATATGTATAATTCTTGTGTGTGATGATTCAGTTGTCAGTGCTGAAAATTGGGGGAGGGAAGTTTGTTGGTGCATGGTGTGGGAGCACTTTTTTTGGTGTGTCAAGAGCAGCAGTGTCTAATGTTATGACAATGTACACAAATATTGAAAAGACATCACCTACAATTAATATTGGACAGGAACCAAGTGAGAGGGAAAGCTATATATTGAAAAGAACTATAAGGCTACAATAGCAAAACATTTTGAGCATGAAGTAAGTGTTTACACAAAAACAGTCTGTCATGAGCTTCATAAAATCAGCATCAAAGGTAGGATTGCAAAATCAAAACCTCTAATTACTTAAGTCATTGCTGTTTGTGCAAAACATGTACTGCTGATTATCAAATTTTTTTCCTCCTTTGGTCTTTAAGCCTCACCAATGTCATTAGCGGTAGGGGAAGAGGGGACAATGAATGGTAACAAATTCAGCCATGGTCTTTCTAAAGAAACCATCCCAGCAGTAAATTTGGAGAGATTTCAGGAAACCGGATAAAACCAAAGTTTGAATGGCCAGACAGGGATTTGAAACTGTTTCTTACCAAATGCCAGGTCAAGTATACCGCTCACACACCAGTCTTGGTAGATGGCTGGAAAAAGAGTAACATGGTTTGATGAGCCAGCCTTCCCACAGCTGTCCAGGTTTATATATGGAGAACACACAGAACGATTTACAATCATCTCTCTGTTCCGTAATGTCAAACATGTGGGTGAATCTGTGATAGTTTGGACGGCAATATGACGGTAGTCATATCATTACTCTCAAAGGTGGCTGACAGTAAGTAAAGATTTTAGGCAACCTGATGCTCTGTAGGGCTCCGATATTGTTCCCTAACAAGGATGCACTCTTTCAAGATTACAACAGACCAAAACACATAGCCAGAAAGGGCTCTAGGCCTACATAAATACCATGGCAGAGTTTAAATTTTGATAAAATGGTAGATACAAAAATTTAGATTTTGATAGTTAATTTTAATGCTAGGCAAGAAAAAACATCAAAATTGTTGATACATAAAATATCTACCATTAAGCTTTTAATCACCTAATACTATTTTTTTTTGAAAAGGGGGGGGGGGCACATAAGTTTGTTTGTGTGTTTAAATGTAACCCCACATGAAAATCTGCAGGTTTCAGTTACTACGTAACTGTAACGTGGAATTTCTTTTTCATGTGATTTACAAATTCAACAAGGATTTTGAAAGAAAGTAAATCAGCACTCTTACCGAATAAGTTATCAGAAAGTACAAAAAATGAAAGAGATTAGCATAAAAACATGAATGTCAGAATATTCCCACAACCAATCACATGTGAAATATATGTATTAGAATGTAGACTTGTGATGAATATGGGCATAGCCCAAACACTGGTCTGCCTATAATTTGTCATATATTTATATTTCACCTTTGGCTTGTTTTATTTTCTTCCTTTCAAAATCCTCTTTCATATTACTAACCACTGCTCTTGTACTATTGCTAACAATATGAACTGAGTCACTAGTTATAATAATAACCACCTTGTATTATTTAAAGATTCAAAGTTTGGGATTACTGGAGATCGCGAGTCCGTCAGGAGTTGTCATCATAATACTGCAGTGGTCAAACCCAAGATTCCACTATAAATTCTTCCCTAAGTACATTTAACGGTTTCATGCTGGTCCAGGCTGTATTACAATGGAATTAATGCTTGAGAATAATACGTCTTGCGACTGACTACAGCAGTATTCCAACGATATTACTGTAGGTTGTTGTAGCGGAATTGCGATCTCCAGTAGACCCCAAAGTATCATAGCAGAATCATGTAGTCAGTAAGCAGTACCTTATACAATTTTGAATTAGTATAGAGAGGCTATCAGCAAGATCCTTAGCTAAAATCACAAACCAGTACCAAAGTAAATCAAGACTCCAACTAGTTCAATGTATCTTGGATGAGAATAGTTTCAACTGCAGATACACTATGCAGCAGATATGTCACATGAAAGTACTACTACTACAGTATTTGTACATACTCTCTAATAAGTAATCGGGATTACTGGAGATCGCGATTCCGCTACGAGTTGTCATCATAATACTGCAGTGGTCAAACGCAAGAGTCCACTATAAATTCTTCCCGAAGTACATTTAACGGTTTCACGCTGGTCCAGGTTGTGTTACAACCTAATTTGTGCTTGAAACTAATGGTCCAGGCTACATTACAACGGAATTACTGCTTGAGAATAATACCTCTTGGGACTGACTACAGCAGTACTCCAACGATATTACTGTATGTAGTTGTATGGGAATCGCGATCTCCAGTAGACCCAAGTAATCAACAACATTAACTCTTAATTATCTTACATCAATTAAATAAAAGAAAAAGCAGCACCTGGATGCAAGGAACATCACTAATCATTCACAACTATACATTTCACACAGTGAAACACATTTTTGCTGTTACTCTATAATGACACAACAAATACAGAAAAGTATTCGCATACCCTGCATACCAAAAACAAAACAGGCCCTCTCCAACTATTCTGCAGAAGCAAGGTATAAAATTAAGATAACAACTGACAGCAAAAATTCCAAATTGAGTGTTATTCACTAATACACACTGAGTTTTATAAATGTTTAGGACTGTTACTAGTATTACTTACATTATATAGGCCTACTAATAACCACATCAAATCAACAAGGTTCTCATTACCATAAAATCAACATTCTAATTTAAAATGGTTTTATTTCCCAAAAGTATACATACCCCCTACTATCTGAATCACAGATCCATCATTCACTTTAATCTCCCCAATACATATGCACTCCAGCTTCTCTATGTATCATTTTAAATCTTGGTTACAAAGTCAAGATGTATAAATGTTAAAATATTTCCTATCATTAGCTCAATACTGCAGATGAAGTTTTCCCACACACTAAAGGTAAAAATCGCTTTTAATTCCTGGAGGGTATGCCAATTTCTTACCTCAGTAACCAATTTGGAAAATTGTTTTGATTCCTCATCTACCCAATTACCGTTTTAGTAACTTAATTTACTTAATTCTAGTAAACTAACTCTACGAGTAATGTTTCCGCAAATGATAAAGACTCATGTTTCAAAAGCATACAAACTTTTATTTTCAAGATTTTGTTTCCTCTTCAACGTTTGGAAAAAAAAAATAACATTTATTGGAGAATGCGACTAATTTGAAGGACAGGTTAAATTGCGGCAAAATGGATCCTCACATTTTAAATAAAAATTTGAAACAGCAGCGTGTAAAATCGTGTAAACATCAAACACAAATACAAAGTACCCACCAACTTCTAAACCACTCTAATCGATGAAAAAGCTCAAATTTTAATTTCTGTCAATCAGCAGCAGAATGAAATCAGAAGAAAACCGAATTAAATATATACGATGGACTTCACCAACCGGCTACATACTCTTACAGCCAGAAAACATGAAGAACAACACGCAGTAACCTCTTCAACACAACAAACTGAGGTATTGGAACAGTAAATCAAGATTAACTTACGTTTACAACAGCTTGAAAGTCAGTGTTACCACGTGCGCTCAGCAATAAATTCACAACACATTGGATTCAACACCTCACATCCTCACACCCTTACGGTTACTCTTAAACTGCCAAAGCCGAATACTGCCATTATTTAATACTATTGCCAACATAACATGAATAAGAACATACTGTTAGGTTCACATTTCTGCACATTATCATTATAAGCTACAAAACATAATATCAAAAACTGTAGTAACATATTAAATATATGAGAAACTGAAAAATAAATCGTGAAACATTTGCCAATATACTTTTCACACTCTGAGATGTTAAGATATAAACATAACGTTGGCAAGACCTGTACTGGCCATAGATTACC